>OY804559.1:21669587-22869587 GCA_963680865.1 Spergularia marina | reverse complement strand
GCCACTCAAAGTGAGCATCATCATGGTTTCCGAATACACTAGCCCAAGGTATGCCCCTCTCTCTAGTAGGTGACAGTGCCATGTCCCAATATGAACTAGCATTTGCAATTGGTATATTATTGCCTGTGATCACATCTCCCAAGTATACTACAAAGTCTAAGAACGACAAAAACAACAAAGCCTTAGTCACAAAATAATTTGGGAGTCGGAACATGACATAAAAAAAATATTATGTGTACATAGATAACCATGACCATAATCTCAATGACATGCAAAACTCAATTGATATGGAAATTAAAATAAAATAATGAAGTACATAATATATATCAGAAACAATATACAATAAAACATGATATAATTAAGCTCCTAATTTGGTGAGCTTCAAGATATTTATTTCACATCCTTGTTGCTTTTGGTCATTATCGATCACACCCAAAATACACTAATTAAAAACGAAGTTTTATTTCTCAAAGTGAATCAGGATCGACTTATATGAATCGCCATATGATTTAATAATAATTTTTGTGATCACGAACTCCCTACATACCTGCAAACCTATTGTTACCCTAATTTGAGCGAGAGCCTCGTTAGAAACACTAGGGTTACGATAATTGTAAAGAACACAACAAAGACAGTTATCACTCCACAACCATGCAAATATATATATATATATATACCTGGTTTTTCTTGATCAAGAACACAAGACATAACATGCATAGAGTGAACATCTTGGAGTGGGCCCCAAGAGGTCCAAGCATCCTCACCAAAATGCAAATCCGAGAAGATTGCAATCTTCAAGGGTGACCCTTGTTTTGCCTCAAGATGTCCGTACGCATCCAAGGCTACCAACAATAATACTAATGGAACAAGTAACGTACACTTCAAAGGTAAGACGACATTATTTTTCCCTAGGTTTCTCATTTTGCAACACTATTCCTAATTTTGTCACCTATTGGAATTGATATTTTATAAGAAGTTTTTGAGGTGGTCACACTTTGGTTCGGGTTAGGTTAGGTTTAGACCGGTTTACCATTGGCCGTGGTAGTACTACCGTACTAGGGCACGCTGGATTGAACCGGCTCATCAGTCAGCTTTCATGACTTGTAATTACATCGTCCCCTTTTTTTTTAGGCGGTATCGTTTTAAGGAAAGAACACAAAAGGCAAACAAATTTAAAACTCAATTTCGGATATCGTTTGCTTGTTGATCCTACTAATTAAGTCGGCTGGTGAAATTAATTTCGATGAAAAAGAATCGTTAATTAAAAGGTTAAACGATAATTATGACAGACGAAGATAGTTCGAAACTATCTAGAAGAAATTAAATGGTGGTTGGTAATTCATAGTTAAGGTTTTGTGTGGATTTACTTTTGTACTTGAGGTTTATCTAGAAGAAGTTAACAAGCCAAACCACATAAATTGTCCACGGCAGAGTTGTTGGTCCATTTCTCTTCTGATTTCGGTAAAAGGGAGGATGCATGGTATATCCTTTGGGTATATCTTTTGAGTAATCTAGTGACAGTGCTGTGGAGTGCAAAAAGTGGTCTCTAATAAATTTCGCTCACTAGCTAACATCATTTCCGTACGTCCTTTTCGATTGTTAACGTTAACCATCCTAACCAACATCACTTCCGTCCGTACTTTTTGATTGTTAACGTTAACCATCCAAAGAAATGGAGGTTAATTATAATTACCATGGTGTTATATGACTGTAAAACAGCAATAAACAAGACGATGGTTCAAAATTTTGCAGCCTCAGACGACTCAAAATGACAGATTAAAAGAATGAGTTAGAACATTTTACATAGAAGTATAGAACCACCTAGCTTATCATATTCAACTTATCATTCTTCCCTTCTACAGATTATCCGATTCCGAGTGACGATGTACCAAGGAGATCAAAGCTGGATCTCCCGGGAGGACGGGACGAGAGGGTCTGGGGAGTGTTGCCCTCTGGGTCTGGGGAGTGTTGCCCTCTCCCAGCCTTGCCCGTACTCCGGCCACCTCTCTTTTTACACCGTCGTTTTAAGCTGTCATTGTAGACACCAAACAAGGAAAAGCAGCAAAAAGCTTTCCCTACTCTCACACTTTAGATAGGGAATTGTAAACCTACTTTTACTACACCAAGATATACCTCACAATCATATTCACAATCACAACTATATCCTCACCTACAAAAGCATTTTACCATCGCCTAGTAACGGGTCTCCACGTGAAGGCAGAGCGCTCGTTTTTCCAGCCTCCACATTTGTCGAACGACTGGTCATTATTGTTATGCTGAAATCGTGAGATCTTGTACCTTGATGTGCTCCAACCACCACGATCGACCTTCCTGTGGTAGCCTTGATCAAACTTATAGGAGCGGCCATATTCACTGCGCTTCTCGTACCCATTATCCTGCTGCTTCCTGTAACCATTCAATGTTCCGTTGACACTGTTCTCCCTGTCACAGGCCATATCTTTAGTGACGTACACATAATCATCCTCCCAACCATTTGAGAAACCCCCCTCTTCCCTTTTCACACCACTATCAATCCAGGGCTCATTTCCAACATTATCCTGCCCTTCGAAAAATTCCTGTTGTGGCTTCACAAATTCAGCGTCACCCCAGCCAGTAGGTACCACACCAGAGTGAAATTCCTGTGGTGGTTTTGCCTCTTCAGCATCACCCCAGCCAGTAGGGGTTAAACCAGAGTGAACTATGATCGCAGGAATCCCAACTACTACGCCACTTTCTTGATTTTCAGTCTCACAAGAACTATCAGAAACCCTAATTTCCAAGTCAGACAAGAGCTCGGGATCAATAGTAGGGTTCCAGTCGATCTTGTCAATGAAGGTATCTGGATCAGGCAGTTCAATATCGCATGGCTGACCACGTAACTTTGCCAAAAACCGGTTCTTGGCATTCCAAAAGGCCTCTTCTACTGCAGAATCCTTCCACTCCAAGATTTTCTCATGCTGGTACATATACCTCTGGTTTTGCAGCACTTCTTTCCATGAGACACCCCCTACAGTTATACAGAATCTCTCCTCTATTTGATAAGCAGACAACTGTCGATCTGAGGAAGAGAGGAAACACCATAAGCAAATTGTATACTTTAAGAAGAAAAAGTTACATAATCGGGAAGACATTAATTCTAATTATCTTTTATTTCAGAACACCGAATTTTAAACAAGTGAATAATCCTAACAGATTAAATGGAGCATGATGGACCTGAAAGGTGCATAACGTATCAAATCAAATATTTCAAGATTCCTTTTTATGTTTTCGTATTTCCCTTTCTGATGGAAGCAAACATGCCTTTGTGACAAAATCAAGATGTGCATCTTTCACCATGAAGTAACAGACCATAAAATCTAAGGTAAGGGTCCATTTAAACAACCTCGGCATTAATGCAACAATAAGACTACCTAAGCCCCCCCCCCCCCTCACACTCCTCCTCAACCAGGGATCATGCATTGGTCTGGACTCTGGAGGCCTGGAGCAATAAGGTGATGGCAATGGTGTCAATGGCAAATTTTGAAATATAGATAGCATACATTAAAATCTTTCTTTAGCTGACCATGATGAAGATTCTAGACAGAAAATTGCTCAAAATAAAAATTTGGGACCACCTCCCAACAAAGGAAACTGATCAGGCCTTAAAGACGGAAGACGGAACAGATTCCTCATTAACATTTTACTAACAGCATCGTAACAGCTGCAACATTATTTCCCGGGTTCAGCTTAACAGTCTCTTCGGGGGAAGGGAGACTCAGACTAGGTAACGATAATGATGAAGACAATGACCAATGGCAACTTAGAGTAATAAATTGAGATACCTTAAAGGCTCCCTTATGCTAATCATGATGTAGGTTCTACAGACCAGCACTAAACAATAACAAGAATTGGGACCACTTCCCCACAAGTACAAAGGAAATTGCTTCAGCCTCCCATTCACTATAGAGACAACTACAAATGCTGCCGGAGCTCTTAAAGCCGCGGTTCGAAAGATTTCTCATAAGCAATGTACTAGTATCAGGCTATCAACCATTCAACCTAACAACTATAGTGGTCATTTATTTTCTAAACATGATTACCTAAAAGGACAATAATCTGTTCAAAGTCGAACCATTTTCGACTTTTCGGGGCATAATGACAGGTTAATTGTATAGAACAGGACCAAAACCAGAAATATTCCACTCCAAACAAGAATTCCTTGTTTTCTTCAGCTTCAGTATTTCATTCCTTTATATAGTAGAACTAGTAAAGACAAAGACAATGTTGCTACAAAAAATGGTATCAATGTTCCAAAACTTATGTTCAGAAAAGATTCTTATTCTACACGCTTTGTTCTAAGCTACTCAATAAACAAATTAAAAATAAATAAATAAATAAACACTAAAAAAAAGGGAAATTCAGATGAACCCATGTCATTAAAGTGTCAGTAAAATAATTGCCCTAAACAATCAAAATCAAATTACCCTTTTTGCAGAATAATTTCCCCAATTTCACAAATTAAGAAAAACACAAGAATAGCATGCATGACTAAAATACTACTGCTGCACCAAAATTCATCATAACATGCTAAATCTAGCAACTTTTTCATAATCTAAATTTCAAACTAATTATAAAAATGACCAAATAAAATAACAGCAGAATTATAAATAAAAATAAACATAAATTCAATTGAAAAATTCTGACATGAATAAAAATAGAACTCTAAAAAATTAATCTTTCTTTTACCATTAATAGATGATGAAGGCTTCTTGCTGATATATGATCTGGGCTTTGGACCGCCATGAAAGTTGTCATCTTTACGTTTCTTCCAATCGCCAACATCATATTTATTATTATTATGGAAATTATACTTTGAATTTGCCATCAAATAAAATCAAACAATTTTCTTCCAAAAATAAATCAAACCCAGAGTAAATTTTCGAAAATAAAACAAACCCACTTCGATTAAAGTGAGTAAAAATCAACACAAAATTATACAAAAAAAATTGAGACGAAAATGGGTATTATTAAGGGGTTTTAATTAAAATTTTAGTTTCTAAGAGATAATAATAATAATGTAATTAGAATAAGAGATTATGAAATTAAATTGGGGGAAATTTGGTGGGTATGATATGTATAAATAGTAGCCGGCGGGTCGGTTGTTGTTGATATGAATACTAGTAGAAGAGGAAGTAGTACGAGTTTCATAATTTTGACTTTAGTTTTGTTGTTTTGTTGTAATCCAAATATTTAATCCGACTTTGTATTTTATGGAAACTTTTTATTTACGCCATATTTCCATTGTAACATTGTTATCTTTGTCTACGTGCTAGGGTCGGTGATTTGGTGGTGTTTTGATTTAAGGAAATTAATAAACGATATGATTCAATTTTGATATAGTTCGTCGAAAGATGACTTCTAAATGAGATTTGATATAGTTCGTCGAAAGATGACTTCTAAATGAGATTTGATATGTTATTTACCGTAACGATCTCGTATTTGTGGGTTGTGGTCAGTTTTTTAGACGGTTATTGTTTACGGTGGTATTATGATGGTTTTATTACTCCACTTGAAACTTATTTTTGATTCGTGCGTCGTATCTTTAACATATGATCATATTTTTATTGACACCAGTGTGTCTAAGTCTCGAACTGCAAAGTATGAATAATGTGTGAGTTACTGCACTGTATGAATTATGTGTGAGTTAGGCCGTAGAATGAATCCTGAGTAAGTGATAAACTTTTGGGTTAAATTGGCGTTGATTACGTGAGACTTTGTTAGTTAAAATGAGACAGTTATATGTTATGAAGAAGATTTAATACTCTAATTGAAACTTGATTGAACTCGTGAGTCGTATCTTAACCGATGAGTACACAATTTTTTGATATCATCACTATGTCTTAGTCTCAAACTAGCTTTCTTTTTTCAAGTGTATGAATTAATTAAGTGTGAGTTGATATGGTTAAATGACTTATGAATTAGAGTTATCATAACGATCTCATATTTGTGGATTGTTTAGCTAGATTTCTGAATGGCTTTTGTTTAACCCGGTATTATGTCAATTTTTGGTAATTATAACAAGGCTGATCCATGTTGTGAAGAAGATTTATATACTCTAGTTGAAACTTGTTTGAACTTGTAAGTCGTATCTTAACCGATGAGTGTAGATTTTATTAATACCATTATGTCTTTATCTCAAACTCGTTGTGGATTCTTTGACTAGATTTCATCGATACAACTATGTCTTAGTCCGAGATTCTTTATTGATATGTTACATCGAAAGATGACTTCTGAAATAGAGTTATTGCTTAGTACCATGACGATCTCGTATTTGTGGATTGCCTGATTTTTGAATTGAATGATTTTTATTTAAACTGGTACTATATAAGTTACTAATTCTAACAAGGCCGATGGATGCTACGAAGGAGATTTAATACTCCAGTTGAAACTTGTTTAGGAGTACGGATTTTATTGATACCACTATGTCTTAGCCTTGGATTTGTTTTTTCCCGACCTGTATGAATTAAGTGTGAGTTTGGCATAGAAAGAATCTAAGTGATGAAACTTTTTCTCCATAATTTTAGTAAGTCCTATCTTAAAGTCGAGTTAGACGACAAAGTTCTTTTTTTTTCTAAATCTGGATGATGCTTAATTAGTGCAATAAGTTTTATATGAGACGGTCTCACAATAGCTTATTGTTAGACGACTTTATTTGGTTAAAATGTGAACAATTTAACATTCATTGTGATCATTATATTGCTTGTGTGATGATTTTGCCGAGGAAGTAATTACTTCCGCCAAGGCAGATTCATCCTTATTGTTTTTAGTGAATATGTTAGTTTATGATTCAACCATATTAGTTGTGTTTTGAAAGGGCCACAAATAAGTTTAGATATTAGTATTATCTCTTGAATACCTCTAGTATACTTAGAAATGAAAAAACAAAAACAAAATAGATAAAAAAAAGTCATGTTTATAGATTGTTAAAGGGATTAAGATGAGTATAGGAAGAAGGAAAGTTCACTAGAGGCAATGTGTTGGTCTCAACTCACGCATATTTGGCCGTCGCAGATTTCGTCTGACCTAAAAAATCTCAAGGACATGTACTAAAAAGGAGAAAGCATGCTTGACACTTTCTATATTTTCACCAATGTGTTTGTGTTTTTATGAAGTGTGTGTGGGGCATTCATTGCATATGTACATCGTACGTCTGTGCACATATATATGATAGGAGTGATCATATATGTTGATGTCAATTTTGTACACACAATAACATGGATCGCATATGCAAAGTTGGATGCATTTAGTTAATGTTCGATGGTTAATACTCAATAGGTACAAGAAAAAAAAATATATGGGTTTGCAATCTACACCATTTGATTTAGTTCGGATTCGAGTCATGAAAGACCACATTATGTGGTCATAATGGTAACTGGGAACTTTTTCCCTGGAGTTTTGACAAATGTATACTATTCACAAGGCTCGAACTTAAAAACCTCTAGTTAAATTGGTTGAGTTTCACGACAACTCAACTAAAAGAACCCTATTGCAACTTATCGCATGATTTTACGATAATTAATGGATACTCATAGTCAAAGTAATGAACAAGAAGACTTAAATTTTAGTAGGTATTATGTATATGACATTATGACCATAACTCAGAACATGCTTGCAATTTCGCATCATCATTAACTGATACCGGTACCCAACTCGAGTAATACCTCACCGTATCTTTGAATCCAAGACCAAAACCGAGCTAACTCTACTAAGTTTGAACAAACTCGAGACTAACATAATCTACTATTTCACCTAACACATCCGATTACCACCTCCAAATACCATCGCGTACATAATCATTTATATCTTGTAGATACACGACAATTATTTTTGTTTAGAATCAGAGAGAAGGGGTTTCGAGGGACGAAATATATGCAATTTTAGTCCTTCCGAAATAGTAGTCCGTAAAACTTACCCGGAAATGTTACAAGTAAAAGTTACGCTTCACCGTCTTCACTTTTGAGCGGGGAGGTTTATCAGAGCTTCTCTTTTACGTTTAAACCCTCACACACAGATTACTCTCTCCTCGATTTCTACTGCAATTTACCCTCAATTCATACCCAAATTTTGGCGGGCATAATCCAATTCAACAATACAACAACACCCATCTTACCCTCAATTCCAATTCACTGTAAGTTTCTCTCTCCATCAATCAATTTTTTTTGAGTAATTTCTGCTAGAATAGCGGTAAATTGAGAAAACCCCCCTTTTTATTCTGGTGATTTTACTTAATTTGATGGTTAATTAGTCGATATTATTGCGTTAAATTAACTGGGTAATCTGCAAAATCACTAATTTCTGTGCTATTTTGGGTTACCCTAATTTTTTTCTTTTTAAAGATTTTACCCTTTTTTTTTATATGATATGAGTGGTGTATAATGTTACTTGCATTGTTTGGTTTGTTGGGTTTCTTCCATGAATAAATTGAATGGGTAGTTTCGTTGTCTTTGCGGTTGTTGTGATTGGGGATTTGGGGGTTGTTTCGGTGTGCACATAAGGTGTTTGATGTATTGCCTGAATGAGTAAAGATTGTAAAGCTTACGAGTTTCGGGGTCGCGTTTATTACTAAACGTGTAAGACTTTAACCATGTTTGGAGTGCCGAGAAAGGGCGACTGTATTTTAACACCTTGTAATTGCAAGCCAACGATGCTAAATTGCTAATTACAAGTGATAGTAGTGGGAGTCGTACGGGGTTTAGGTTTTGTATTGCAGGTTCTTATACTGTCCTTTGACGGACCAAACGGTAGTTGTGCGGTCTATTTTTTTTTTTTGGGGGGGGGGGGGAGGAGGGGAATGAATCATACTTTTTGTGTGTTGACACGTAGGTTTGTCTTCGTCATTCCTTTCTCAAATTTTCTTCTTATGATTGTCGATAAAATGAGATGAATGTAGTATACTTGATGCTGATCATTGTCGTTATGCCTGACCAGTTATCATGGAGGTGGACGAACAAAAACCTGATTCAACTGCGAATGTTGAGACATCTGCTGCGGTCGTTGATACTGATATGCTTGCCAATTCAGATGTTTCAAACTCAGTTGCTGCAGTCTCTAACCCAGAGATGGCTACTAATCTAGTACCCCCGGTCCTGCCTGTAATTCCACCTGTTGTTCCTCCTTTAGTAATGCCTCCTGGTGTTCTTCCAATCCCACCCACAATTGCCCCCCTGCCAGTCCCACCGACTGTCGCTCCTTTAGTAGTCCCTCCAACTATTGCTCCTTTACCTGTTGCTCCTCCTAGACCATTAGCACCTCTACCTGTTCGTCCCCCTGTGCTCAATCCTCCTATTGCCCAAAATGGCGAGACTATAGCAAGAGACTCTGAGTCGGATGAGGACGACCAGGGTTCTGAAAAAGGTGCAGATTATGACATTACTGAGGAAAGTAGACTAGTAAGGGAACGACAAGAGAAATTGATGCGAGATTTCATGATGAAGCGACGTGCTGCTGCCCTGGCTGTACCTACCAATGACATGGCTGTACGAACTCGACTTCGTCGCCTTGGTGAACCCATAACTCTTTTTGGTGAGAGAGAAATGGAAAGACGAGATCGTCTTAGGATGCTTATGGCAAAACTCGATGCTGATGGGCAATTGGATAAGCTAATGAAAGCTGCCGAAGAAGAAGAAGCAACTACAGCTAAGGATGATGTTGATGAGGAAACTATCCAATATCCATTTTATACTGAAGGCTCAAAAGAATTGTTGGAAGCACGGACATTCATTGCTAAGTTCTCTATTCAAAGAGCCTCTCGGCGTCTGCAGCATGCTAAGAGGAAAAGGGATGATCCGGATGAAGATGAAGATGCAGAAATGGATTGGGCTTTGAATCAAGCGAGGACTTTTGCTCTTGATCGTAGTGAGATTGGTGATGACCGTCCTCTTTCTGGGTGCTCATTCTCTAAAGATGGGAAGTTGCTTGCTACCTGGTATGTTATAGCTTTTCATCCCTTTCCCTTTTGACTGGCTGGTTATGCGGTGGAGACAGAACTCACTATTGTGTTCGAAATCTGGGGATTGGGGAGAAGCATCTTAAAAGTCTTAAAGAGACGGATAAAAAATGCTACCAATATGACTTTGTGACTGCCGCTTCTGTGATATGCCAGGCCTTTGTTGAAATACTGCCACAATTTAATATATAAGTAAGAAAATTGACTTTCTTTTGAGAGAATGTGTTTGGCACATATAGTCTGCTTTCAATTTAGCCAAAGTTGTTTGCTCTTAGTCATTGAAATTATTGTAAATAACGTTTCTGATATCTATTTTTATTTCCATTGGAGCCAAAGATTAACTATTCATTGGCTTTGGGGGATAAAATGGAATAAAGCAAAATGACTCATAAAACTGTCCGTGCTTCTTATTTTGTGAAGTAGCAGACAGTCGGTGCGATTCTTGAAGCAATTTCATTTTGGGTCATCCGTGCGCAGCCTCTTTTTATGTTTCAATAGGGGTAATGCTTGCGTACATCCGACCCCCCCTTACCCTGCCTTATGGTGGGAGCCTTCAAGGCACTGGGGTAAAGATGTTGAGTAAACGTTTCTGATATCGACATATTTCAACGATGAAGTATTTGGCTCTATAGAGATATGTAGCATACCAATTTGTTAAGTTTTTTGGATATGTTTTCCATAATATCATAGGTTCATTGAGCTTTCAATGTTTTTTTAAATTTCAAGACTGATGGTATTGCCATTGATGAGGACCATTTCTGATATGGTGAGCCCCTCCCTTGTTTTCTTTTGTAGCTCTTTCACTGGAGTTGGCTGGACATGGAATATGCCTGAGTTGACGAAAATATGTGCTTTGAAGGGACACACAGAGCGTGCTACGGACATTGCATGTTCTCCTGTGAACGATCTTATTGCAACTGCATCAGCTGATAAAACCGCTAGGTTGTGGAACACGGAGGGTAATCTATTAAGGAAATTTGAGGGTCATGTGGAACGGCTTGCTCGTATTGCGTTCCATCCAACAGGGAAGTTTTTGGGGACTGCAAGCTTTGACAAAACTTGGCGTATGTGGGATGTTGAGTGTGGGACAGAGCTGCTTCTTCAAGAAGGCCATAGCAGACAGGTCTATAACATATGCTTCCATCCGGATGGATCGCTGGCGGGATCGTGTGGCCTGGATTGTCTTGCTCGTGTATGGGATCTTCGAACTGGAAGAAGTATTCTTGCTCTGGAAGGGCATGTCAAACCTGTGAGTTTTCTGCTCAAAGCTGTGTAGTTTTCATAGTTTAACAGGAAATGGGGTTGAAGACTTATGCTTTGTCTAATTTCTCAGGTCTACGGGATTGACTTTTCCCCAAATGGCTATTATCTGGCCACTGGTGCGGAGGATAATGCTTGTCGAATATGGGATTTAAGAATGAGAAGATCTGTTTACATAATTCCAGCCCATTCTAATCTCATTTCAGAGGTGAAGTTTGAGCCCCAAGAGGGATATTATCTGGTAACTGGTTCATACGATACAACGGCTAAGGTACAGCACTTGTTACTTTGTCACTGTTCTGTGCAATGACAAAACTTAGTTTCATCCATCTTCTGAATATTCTGTCTCATTTGTATATTTTCAGATATGGTCATCACGGGACTTCAGACTTGTCAGAACTCTCTCGGGACATGAAGCTAAAGTTACATCCTTAGACATATCAGGAGGTTAGCGATTTCTCTCTCTCTCTTGTTTTTTTGAACTTACAGGAAAGTTGCATTTGGGTATCTGAAATGTGGACACGCTGAATAGTATCAAGTGCAACAACCCCGTGTGAGCTATATCCTTACTCTGACTGCTTGACCCAGAAATTAGCGAACTCTTTAAGTAGAGAGAACATAATAACATGAAAATTAGTGTGAGTAGTAATCTAGACTAATCTCTTAGTTTAAGGAGGCCACGAGGCGCACCGAGGCGTTGGGGACCGTTGCGATGAGGTGCGAGGCGAAGGCGCACTCATTTAGCAGACAAAATTCTTTTTTTGATAACCAAAATTTGCAAAAAATTACCCTTTATTTTGGTATTTAAAGAGGGCCTATGGGTAAAGAAGTATAAACACGGGATTAAAGGGCAAAGGGAAGGGTAGAAATAAGGTTACAAGAGAAAGAATATCGGAAATTACACGGTCACGCCTGTGCCTCAGGCGATGGCAGCTGCGCTTAGGCGCACTTTTTTAAACTAAGACTAATCTAATCTAGTTTTTTTTTGCGGAAACCCGTAGGGGTAATATGATGGGTTTTCTTAAAAACATAGGGCCAAAAACCTAGGAAAGGTTCTCAAAAAGGGCAAATGGGCACGTTATCCTCATCACATGACGTGTGGCAAATTTGGTTAAAGAACTATTCACACACTGTTATATGGCACGGAATGTTGGGACGTGAAACAGTGTCACGTTCATAAGATGAGTGTGACGGAGATGCGCACGCTACGGTGGATGTGTGGACATACAAGACGTGATCGGTTAAGAAATGAAGTTATTAGGGAGAAAGTAGGGCTTTGTCAAAAACTTAGAGCCTGAAAGGCTGAAACCTATTGTAGGTTCCCAAAATTTGCAAAAATGGCACGATATCCTCATTTTATGACGTGTGACATATGGGGATAAAGAACTACTCTAACAAGGACCAACAATTATATCAAATAAGTGAATTAATATCCTCACCCTGTTTCAGTCTTAATAACATTTGTCTACTTTAGAAAAATTGGTCAAAATTAGCCATAATTGAAGTATATAATCCATGATTTTAGGCCCAAAATAGCTAGAAAATAAAAATGGGTCAATTTTCGGTGGAAGCCTTTGTGTAACATTATGTGTCTTCTGAAAACATAGAGCAAAAATTCTATGGTAGGTTCCCGAAACCGAAACTGACATAAAAGGCACGTTTTTCTCATTGGATGATGTGTGGCAAACGAGGTTTAAAAGTACTCTGACAGGGAACCGCCCCTCATATCAAATAAGGGAACTAAAAGGCTATCCTTGGTTAAGTTTTGAGGACATTTGGCTTCTTTAAGAAAAGTGGTAAAAATTGGCTGAAACCAAAGTATATAATTCAAGTTTTTTTTTGCCTAAAATGGCCCCGTAATAATATAGCTTTTTAAAAATACTTAGAGCGAATAATGTGTGTTAGTTTTCCCAACAACAACAACCAAGCCTTATTCCCAAAATGATTTGGGGTCGGCTAACATGAATCGTCATCTAGTAACCGTCTTGTGTACGCCATGAAATTCCAAAACGTTGTAAACCTTTTTGGAGTAATTAAATATTTTCTAAGGAAGTTTTATAAAATCGTCAAAATAAATTCAAAAGATTTACAAAAAAGTAAAAAAAAAAAAAAAAGTTTTGAAAAAAGAGTTAGGGAAACCAAACAAATAAATCAAAGGAGTCAGATTAAGTCCGCCGCATGTATAGAGTCTCTCCACCTCGCCCTATCCAACACCATACTCTCTTCAAGCCCTAGGAAGCTCATATCACTTCTAATCACCCTCATCCAAGTCATCTTAGGTCTTCCCCGATCCCTACTAATATTACCACTTCCCCACCCTACTAATGTGTGTTAGTTTTCCAATTGGAATAAAAAGGCACGTTATCTTAAGCGCGTGACATGTAACAAATAAGGTTAAAGGACTACTTAAGTAGGAAGCCAACCCTTATATCAAATAAAGGAGCTAATAGATTGTGCATGGTAAAAGTTTTCAGAACATTTGGCTATTTTAGAAACTTGTCAAAATTGTGGGTTTTCTTAAGACCTTCAATACAAAAACGTTTGGTGGGTTCCCAAATTTGGCAAGAAAAGGATGCTTACCTCATCGGGAGGTGTGTGACAAATGGGGTTAAAGAACTTTCCTCACAGGGGAACCGACCTTCATATCAAATAAGGGAACTTTTAGGCTATCCTTTGGTGAAGTTTTGAGAACATTTGGCTATTTTAGAAAAAGTGGTCACAATTGGCCAAAAACAAAGTATGTAAATCCACGATTTTTGCCTAACATGGCTCCAAGACGGGTAATATTATGAGTTGTCTCAAGAACCTTGATCTAGAAACCTATGGTAGGTTCCAAAAGTTAGCAAAGGCACATTATCGATTTTCCTCATTGGGTGACATGCAGGGTTACCGAAATCGCCCCTACCCCCCGTGAATTGCGAATCAGTTCGCGCGCTCTCAATTGGAGTGCGTTTTCGCAAAAATCGTTCGAATTCGCGATCTAAATCGCCATTATCAGCGAATCCAAGATGTATCCAAGATGTATGAGCAAAAGCAAGAGGGAAATGGATTAACAATGGTGGTTTGAGAAGAAAGAGAACAAGATACAACGAAGAAGAAGTAGCAGATAATAAATAAGCACTTTCTTGGGTAAAAAGAATGAATTGAATACTTTCTTTCTCCTTTTTCCCACCCATAAAATTAACACTTTCCAATGTCATTAAAACACCATTGGGAATATGGAAATCTGACCTCAAAAAAATAAAAAGAATATTGGGAATTTCAGAAATGCATCATAATTATTTCACGATTTCCTATCGAATTCCTCAGCGAATTGCCTTCGAATTCTAGGCGAATTTCAGAAATGGAAATCGCTAGCGAATTGAAGTCGCTACTTTTGGTGAATTGCGATTTTGATTCGCGATTTCGATCTCGGGCGATCTGCGATTTTGGCAACCCTGGTGACATGTGACAATTACGGTTAAAGACCTACTCAAACAACAGAACCCACACTCATATCCAATAATGGAACTGAATGCCGGTCTCTCATAAAGTTTTGAAAACATTTGGCTACTTCAGAAAAATTGGTCAAATTTGGCCAAAGTCTGGTGCGGCGCCCCTCTCAGTTGGAGAGGTAGGAAAACCAAACTACTATCGTCACTAACAAGTAATCCATGATTTTTGGCCTAAAATGACCACAAAACCAAAATGCTCAATTTTTGTGGAACCCCTTTGGCGAAATTTTATGGCCTTTTCAAAAACTTAAAGGTAATAACATATGGTTGGTTCCCCAAAAGTTGGAAAAGGAGTGTTATCCTCATTAAGAGACGTGTGACATTATGGAAGATGGTTCCAATAGCGATTTGGTGGTGTACTTGGAAAGAAAGAAATCATCGCATTTTTGATGATATTATGTTGACACGCCAAGATTTTAAATTTAGGTTCCTGCGGACGTTGTATAGTTGGAGTTAAGTGTTACTTTCACACTGACACCTGACTTTCATTCTTTTTGTGGATAAAATTTCTCATGATAGTCCTAGAGCGTGATTAGCTCTCTTTTGCCTACGAGCGTCACCCCTTTAGGTGTCTTTTTGTATAAGGGAGTCACTCCCTTGGTGTTCTTTTGAATAATGAATATATTGGTATCCTAATTTACTTATCAAAAAAAAAAAAAATTAAGAGACGTGTGACAAATGGGGTTAAAGAATTACTTATTCAGGGAACCGGCCCTCATAACAAATTAGGTAATTAAAAGGCTTTCCTTTGTAAAATTTTGAGAACATTTGGCAACTTTTAAAAATAGTGGTCAAAATTGGCCAAAATCGGAAGTTATAGTTCACGTAGGACATAAATGTCTCATGAAAGAAGCCTCTATGGGTAATATTACGGGGTTTCTCAAAAACCTAAGGGCAAACATCTTTGGTAGGTTTCGCATTGGTAAAAAAAGGCACATTATCCTAATCCTGTGATGTGTGACAAACGAGGTTAAAGAACTACTTAGAGAGGGAACCGGTCCTCATACCAAATAAGTGAACTAAAAGACTGATTTGGTAAGGTTTGAGTACAGTTGGCTACTTTAGAAAATGTGGTCAAAATTTGCCAAAGTTGAAATAATCCTATTTTTGGCTCCAAATGGTCCTGGAATGAAACAGCTCTAACTTTTGTAAAAGCCCCTTAGTATTATGTGTTTTCTCCATAATTTATAGTAAAAAATCTATGGAAGGTTCAGAAAATCGGCAAATGGGGCACGTTATTTTCATGGTGGTAAAGAACTACTTAGAAAAGCTACGACCTTTTTATCAAATAAGGGAACTAAAAGACTCCCTCGTAAAGTTTAAAGAACATTTGGCCACTTTAGAAAATGTGGTTAGAATTGGCCGAAACCGAAGAATATATAATCCACGAGTTTTTGGCCCAAAATGGTCACGGTACAAAACCGCTCGGATTTTTCTAGAAGCCCCCAGGGGTAATATTATGGGCTTTCTCATAAAATTCAGAGCCCAAAAATCCATGGAAGGCTAACAAAATCGGCAAAAAGGGCACATAATCCTCATGTGATGAGTGAGGAGACTTTTGACTAATGGTGCTAAAGAACTACTCAGAAAAGGGAACTGACCATTTAATCAAATAAAGGAACTAAAAGGCTATCCGTGGTAAAGATTCGAGAACATTTGGCCACTTTCGAAAAAGTGGTCAGAATTGGCACTTACCGAAGTATATAATTCACGATTTTTGGCCCAAGATGGTCTCGGAATGAAAATTGCTCAAAGTTTTGCAGAAATGCCTAGGGGTAGTATTACATGGTTTCTCATAAACTCAGAGCCCAAAACCTACGGAAGGCTGCCAAAATTTGTAGATTGGACATTGTCTTCGTCAGGTAACTTGTGACAAATTGGGTTAAAGAACTACTCGACAAGGGAACCGACCCTTTTTCAAATAAGGGAACTAAATGTCATCCCTCGTAAAATTTTGAGGACATTTGGCCACTTTAAAAAAGTGGTCAAAATTGGCCAAAACCGAAGTGTGAAATCCACGATTTTTGGCTTAAAATGGTCACGTAACAAAACTGCTCAGTTTTTCGTAGAAGCCACTAGGGGTAATATTATGTGTTTTCTCCAAAATTTAGAGTAAAAAATCTATGGAAGGTTCAGAAAATCGGCAAAAAGGGCACGTTATCCTCATGGGGTGAATGAGGCGACTTTGACAAATGGTGTTAAAGAACTACTTAGAGAAGCGAACTGACAATTTTATCAAATCAGGGAACTAAAAGGCTATCCCCAGTAAAGTTTTGAGAACAATTGCCACTTTAGAAAAAGTGGTGGTCAAATTTGACCGTTACCGAAGTACATAATCCATGACTTTTGGGCCTTTTGGCCCATAATGGTCTTAGAATAAAAATTGCTCAAATTTTTGTAGAACCCCTCGGGGTAATATTATGGGTTTTCTCATAATTTCAGAACCCAAGACATTGTCCTTATTAGGTAACGTGTGAGAAATGGGATTACATATCTACTCAGAAAAGGGAACCAACCTTTTTATCAACCATGGGAACTAAGACAGTCCCTCGTAAAGTTTTGAGAACATTTGGCCACTTTAGAAAAAGCGGTGAGAAATGGCCGAAACCAAAGTATATAATCCACGATTTTTGGCCCAAAATGGTCACGGAACAAAACTGCTCAGATTTTTCTGGAATCCCTTATGGGTAATATTATGTGTTTTCTCATAAACTCTGAGCTTGAAAATCCATGGAAGGTTCACAGAATCGGCAAAAAGGGCGCGTAATCCTCATGGGGTGAGTGAGGAGACTTTTGACAAATGGTGTTAAAGAACTACTCAAGAAAAGGAACTGACCATTCTATTAGATATGGGAACTAAACGGCTATAAGTGGTAAAGATTTGAGAACATTTGGCCACTTTTAAAAAAGTGGTCAGAATTGGCAGATGCCGAAGTATATATACCACGATTTTTGGCCCAAAATGGGCTCACTGAAAATTGCTCAAACTTTTGTAGAAGCCCTATCGGTAATATTACAGGTTTTCTCATAAACTTGGAACCCAAAACCTATTGAAGGTTCCCAAAATTGGCAGATTGGGCACTGTCCTTGTCAGGTAACGTGTGACAAATGGGGCTAAAGTTTTATCCAGACAAGGGAACCGGCCCTTTTTCAAATAAAGGAACTAAAATGCCATCCCTCGTAAAGTTTTGAAAACATCTGGCCACTTTAGAAATGCGGTCAGAACTGGCCGAACCGAAGTAGATAATCCACGATTTTTGGCTCAAAATGGTCACGGAACAAAACTGCTCAGTTTTTCTTAGAAGCCACTAGGGGTAATATTATGGGTTTTCTTACAAACACAGAGCCCAAAAATATACGGAAGGTTCACACAATCGGCAAAAAGGGCACGTTATCCTCATGGGGGGAGTGAGGTGACTTTTACAAATGGTGTTAAAGAACTACTCGGAAAAGGGAACTGGCCATTTTATCAAATTAGGGAATTAAAAGGCTATCCCCGGTTTTTTTTTTTAAGAACATTTGGCCACTTAAAAAAGCGTGGTGGTTAAAATTGCCTGAAACCAAAGTATATAATTCACGATTTTTGGCCCATAATGGTCTCAGAATAAAAATTGCTTAAATTTTTGTAGAAGCCCCTAGGGGTAAATTATGGGTTTTCTCACATATTTAGATCCCAAAAAGTCTGTGGAAGGTTCACAAAATCGGCAAAAAGCGCGTATTTCCTTATAGGGTGAGTGAGGAGACTTTTGACAAATGGTGTTAAGAACTACTCTGAAAAGGGAACTGACCATTTTATCAAATAAGGGAACTAAAGGGCTATCCGTGGTAAAGTTTTGAGAACATTTAGCCACTTCAAAAGAAGTTGTCAGAATTGGCTGTTATCGAAATATACAATTCACGATTTTTGGCCAAAAATGGTCTTAGAATAAAAATTGCTCAAATTTTTGTAGAAGCGCCAAGGGGTAATATTACGGGTTTTCTCATAACCCCAGAGCCCAAAACCTATGGAAGGTTCCCAAAATTGGCAAATAGGACATTGTCTCATGAGGTTACGTGTGACAAATGGGGTTAAAGAACTTATCAGACAAGGGTACCGACCTTTTTATCAAATAAGGGAACTAAAAGGCTGTTCCTCGTAATGTTTTAAGAGCATTTGGCCACTTTATAAATAGTGGTCAGAATTGGCCAAAACCGAAGTATATTATCCACGATTTTTGGCCAATATGGTCACTAAACAAAACTGCTTAGATTTTTGTAGAAGCCCCTTGTGGTAATATTATGGGTTTTCTCATAAACTCAGAGCCCAAAAATATACGGAAGGTTCACACAATCGGCAAAAAGGGCACGTTATCCTCATGGGGGGAGTGAGGTGACTTTTACAAATGGTGTTAAAGAACTACTCAGAAAAGGGAACTGACCATTTTATCAAATAAGCGAACTAAAAGGCTATCCCTGGTAAAGTTTTGAGAACATTTGGCCACTATAAAAAAGTGGTCAGAATTGTCTGAAACCAAAGTATAATAGTATATAATCCAGGATTTTTGGACCAAGATGGTTTTGGAATAAAAATTGCTCAAATTTTAGTAGAAGCCCTAGGGGTAATATTACAGGTTTTCTCATGAAGTCAGAGCCCAAAGCCTATGGAAGGTTCCCGAAATTGGCACATAGGATATTGTCCTCATCAAGTAACTAGTGATAAATGGGGTTAAAGAACAGCTTAGACGAGGAACCGACCCTTTTATCAAATAAGGAACTAAAAGGTTGACCATAGTAAAGTATTTAGGAACATTATGCTACTTTAGATTAAGCGGTTAATTTTTGCCAAAACCAAACTATATAATCCTGGTTTGCCAATATTAAGTATACAATATTATGGTAATTTTTTGAGAACAACTAGGTAGTTTGGAGAAGATGGCCTACTATCCTTGAGAATAATGTTTTGAGAACATGTTAGCTAATCAAGGTCTCTTGCAAGTGTTCATGGTAAAGTTATTACGGAGTAGACATTTGTCTATTTTTAAAAAAGTTGCCAAAATGGCAAAAACGAAGGCTATAATTCATGGTTTTTTGCCCAAAATGACATTGGAACTAAAACCTTTGTGTTTTCGTGGGAGTCTCTGCGGTTATATCATGGGTTTTGGTAAACTTTTAGACCCAAAAACCTATGGTAGTTTTGCCAAGTTGGCCAAATTCTATGGTAAGTTCTCCAAACCTGTGTAAATAGATGACGGAAATTGAGAAATATGACTCATGCCGGAAATAAATTCATAATATTTAATATTAAGAAAACTATGATAAATGACTTTTTAAAACATAGCTATGTAGCCCTGGTGTGAGCCGGGCCCCCAAACTAGTGAAGTCTTAGGCTAGAACCAGATCTCGGGGCTTCAAGCATATAAATTTTTTTGTGCGCTAGCAGTGCTTGATACTGTAGCTTGTTTCTGAGATGCAGTTACTGGGCTTGGGAACCCTTAGGGACTCTAAATTCGTTCTGGTTTTTCCTTAATCGAGTTTTCGACAATGTTTTACTGGATAGGAGCTGATGATTTATGTTGAAAGGCACTTCAATCTTTGATCATGTTAACAATAAAGTTGATGAAATTGGGTTCAGATAATTTCATTACGAATATGATTGAATGGGATTATATAGCTGGTTTCCATCTGTATATTTATATCAACTTCCAGTTCGAGGTAGTTTAAGTGAGTGAGTGAAGGTCTGATGAGTTGCAATGGCCCCTGCTGTAGAAGAATTTCACCTAAGCACATATCTATTCTTAAGCCGTAGGCTGCAAACTCAATGATGTGTGAAATCACAATGGACAAATTTTAAATTTATTTGATTCATGTACGCGATCTGTTTGGTTTCAAGGCGTTGCAACTTGTAACCAGTATATGTCTGTATTTATGCACATAACTTTCTGCAGCTAGAAAAGAATGAATGTATCTTATATTTATGAATGTAGTGTTCCATGTTGCAGCATATGGTTTAAACATAGAAGTACCTTTCTGTATCATAATACCTCGAACTGATTGTGTTTTTTTTTGTTTTTTAATCATGAAGATGACTTGTTTAGAGCCCTAACTTATCTCATTGTTTTTCTACGTGTTGATGCAGACGGGCAATATATATCAACTGTTTCTCATGATAGGACAGTGAAGCTGTGGGCGAGCAAAGCCCCGTCTGAAGAGAAGTCGATGGACATTGACTGATCTAAGGTTGTTTACACTACTCTTGTCTTGCTAAACTCAGATGATTTGTTGGAGCACAGCTTTAAAACAGTTTCGACCCTTTAAGATGCTCTTGATTCAACGTAGTGGGAGGGGTTGGTGCACGACCAAGCTAGTTTCAACATACCCTCTGTTCTCTGAGATTGTATGAGAAAATTGAACTTCAGAATGATAGAAAGATAGCACTTGGAAGTTCAAGTATGGTACGATGGGTATTCTGTCAAAATAGTGCCAGGTCTGGTCCGCCCTTTTAGATAATTGAGCTTCGAGAACTAGATAGTCGTTTTGGTGATATGTGGCTGATTTATCGCATAGTTCTGCTTGGGAAGTACCTGAGTAATGTGTAGATGAATAGATATGAGGTGATCCCTTATGATTTATGGAGTTCTCTGATCAAATATGGGTTCGAATTCCTGCAGAACAAAGCTGTGGAATTCATTTTGTGGTGCGAATATTATTTCTTTTTCATTCTGTTTTGGTGCAACAATTGCAAATGCCTGAAGCTCCGCAGGTACCTATTCATTTCGTGCTTTCTTATTTTTGTCCTCGAATGGAGAATCCAAATCGGGTCAGAAAATCGCATTTTATGAGTGAAGAACTAGGGACGATCGAGACATACATAGTCCAAGTCCACATGGATATGATACCATTGATACGCAACACAACGCCAAAACCACTACCTCCTTGTATACATACATAAATAACAATGAAATACAGAGCGAAAACTTTCCTCCTAAAAAACTTGTTTTCCGAATACAATTAAACCAACACTTTAAAAGACTCGTGCTTTCCATCAAGAAAGCCGGAAAAGAGCTCCCCCAAAATGTTGGTTTTGGACCTGCTGTAGCACAGTAAAGTAATAGTGTACACGGTGTATATGTAACTCTAAACCTGTAATTATAACTCCAATCAAAATTTCTCCTGTGTGATGCTTATCCGAGTGTGCGTCTTCAAGACGAGAATGTGCAGCAAAGGTGTCCACCATATTCCTCTAGACGGTAGGGTTGCTATCTCATTTGTACCAGCCAGTAAGGAGCCACCGGAGCAGGAAACAAAAGCAGCATGCGAGAGCCTGCAGAGAGACGGGTCATACACTTTACTTCTCTCTAGTAACACAATTACGCAAACCTCAAAATCTTGTTCTCTGTAAAATTGACCTCTAGAACTGCTAGTATGAATTTGATAATTCATGATCATTGCTTATTTGGAGTGACAAAATAACGATTGCTAAGCGAGCAACCAATCCTATGTCAGGTTCATAGCCCAATGGATGAAAGTTCTTTTTACCAGGGGCAGTTTGGGGGGGGGGGGGAGAAGCTAGAAAGAATGAAGCATCACCTGGAACGCAAGAAGAACAACGCAAAGTTTTTGTTCGGACATCCTTCCAAGTAGTCTTAAAGTGAAGTTCACCAACGTCCCATCATTAGTCCCAGTTAAGAGTCCAGTTTGAGGGTCAAACCTGTTGTTCACATAAAGACATTATCAGGTAAGAATGAGGCAGGGGTCGTATGGCAGTGATGAGACTACAGGCTGAAAGAATACACAAATATTACCTTGGGAGACGATGTCGAGGGCACGGGATTATGCCGGCAAGCTGATATGAAATCACAGTGTTAAGTGTAAGACTAGAAATCAGAGATGAAGGAGAAATGGGAATAAATTAGGCGGGGGGTATCTAACCTGGGGAAGTGACAAGAGGAAGTTCAGAACTTGAGGAGCAAAGAAAATTAACAGCGTTTCACTGCAAAATAACGGAAAACAGTAGGGGAAGATCAGCCACTAGGAAACAGACACCTAAGATTATGAAGTGAGTTATAACTGTGAGAGTATAATGAATATTATCTCACTTAGCAAGTATATGTTTCTTATGAGTACAAAGCTCATCGTACTGTACTACAAGTAAACAGTAGACTTGCAAAGGTAAGATATAACACTCAACACAGAACTGCTAAATGCAGGAGCACTCTAGTAGTTTATGCTCTGGATAGAATACATGTTCCACTAGACAGTATGTCAATACAATAGTCGATGACATAGCGAATACTGGCAACTCCAAGCCCTATATGTATGAAAGCGAATCAGTTCAGGGAGTAGCTGTGAGCCAGTGATAACTTAAAAGTCTGTGACTTGTTGACTCTAGCAAATTCAATTTCTTCAAAACAGCATAAATGCAAGACAAAAGAAGATGATCCAGAACTAACAAATGCGATAAATTTCACCTGAAGTGGCCCAAAATTCCAGCTACAGCCATTGTCATTCCTGCAAAATATGTGTAGGTGTCCCCAACAAACACAGAAGAAGGATACCTAAAATATAAAGCAAGCAGTTTTTAGAAGATAGTGAATGCGAGAACACTTAGGTTCCAATAATAAATGCATGACATTCAGAACTTTGCAACATTAATACCAGTTGAAAGAGAGTAGAGCCAGCGAAGTTGCCAAAAAAGGTTGTACAAGATAAATTGAGAACGCATGAGCTTGTTGATACTCAGGATTGTTGATGGATGCTCCAATTTGCATAATATTGTGTATCAGAATCTGAAAATAGTTTGAGACAATCAAACTCATGATGCAGTAAAAAATTAAAGATCGTGAAGGACGAGCACCAAAAAGTTACCGCAGCTGCAATGACAATTGTCTGCCCCACTTCAAGACCATTTATGCCAGCATGAATATTAATAGAATTGGTGCAAAATACTGCCAGAAGCCCCATATACAATCTATATATCCATCCTGTTCAGAGTTCATAGACAAATGTCACTACTTTGCTGTTGAAAGTGAGCAAAGGGCCATATACTATATTTGGATAAGCATTTTACCCAGATCAAAAACCTCCAAACCAACATATGCAACAAGAGGCTTGGGGATTACAATTGTTGTGTGGCCAGCATAAGCCATCAATAAAGGAAGAGCAGCAAATGAAGGCAGCACAAGCTTTCTGCGACAGCATATTGTTACAGAATCAGAGGAAACAAAATAATTTAGAAAAGAGATTCAACAATGTAAAATTTCTTGAAATTACATAAGAAAGATAATGTGGAGTGAGTATGTATCTCACACTCTCCATGGCACATCTAGAACATCATCGACAAATCCAAGCAAGATCATGAAACAGATGGAAGCCAAAGCAGCATTATACTCAACTAGCCACTGCACAATAATCAGCACAATCACAAAGTATGTCACTATAATCTGCCAAAATGACTTGCCAATAATAATATAACAAAATTTGAGCAGTTTTTGTTCCAGTGCCATTTTATCGAAAAACCGTGGATTATATACTGCGATTTTGGTCAAATTTGATCAATTTTTCGAAAAACGCCAAATATGCTCCAAACATTAGTGAAGATATCCTAGGACTATACTTCTTGGATTTGAGTGTTGGTTCCTCATTTTGTGATGTATTTCATCCATTTCGAAACTCGTCACTTTGTATGGATTTATGACCGTTTTCCTCGTCTTTTCTTAGTTTTTTTACTCTAATATTTTTCAAATCCTCATTATATCATACTTGGAGACTACCACCAAAATTTTAGCGGTTTTTGTTCCGGAGCAATTTTATCGAATAACCGTGGATTATATACTGCGATTTTGGTCAAATTTGATCAATTTTTCGAAAAACACCAAATATGCTCCAAAAATTAGTGAAGATATCCTAGGACTATACTTGTTGGATTTGAGTGTTGGTTCCTCATTTTGTGATGATTTTCACCGTTTCGACACTCTTCACTTTGTATAGATTTATGACCGTTTTGACCGTTTTCCTTGTCTTTTCTTAGGTTTTTTACTCTAATATTTTTCAAATCCTCATTATATTATAATTGGAGAGTACCACCAAAATTTGAGCGGTTTTTGCTCCGGAGCCATTTTATCGAAAAACCGTGGATTATATACTGCGATTTTGGTCAAATTTGATCAATTTTTCGAAAAAACGCCAAATATCCTCCAAACATTAGTGACGATATCCTAGGACTATACTTGTTGGATTGTTCCACATTTTGTGAAATATTTCAACCGTTTCGACGCTCGTCACTTTGTATGGAATATGACCGTTTTGGCCGTTTTACTTGTCTTTTCTTAGGTTTTCGGCTCTAATATTTTGCAATTCCTCATTATATCATATTTAGAGACTACCACCAAAATTTGAGCGGTTTTTGTTCCGGTGCCATTTTATCGAAAAACCGTGGATTATATACTTGCCAATAATAATCTAACATGGAGAGACACAAAATAGTCTAAGAATACGTTTAGGAATATGATATAGGATCCAAATTGAATAACCTGACTCTTTTAGTGAAAGTAAGAGATGTTAACAATCCATATGAGAGGTGTTTGCTTGGTAAAGGTAGTACATATAAGACCCTTTCCTCGCTTTTCAACAGTAAGTGAAGCAGATTTACCAAGAAGCCTTGAGATACACATTATCCGAACCGCATTTCTTTGCTATTAGCTTAGTCACCGAGTCTCCTGAATATCCAAGTATATAATCCACAGTATTTGAGCCAAATTGGCCTCAGGACTAAATTGGCTCAAAATTTTTGTGAAAGCCCTGGGGATCATATTATGAGTTTTTACAAAATACAAGAGCCCAAATCCAATGATAAGTCCCAAAATCGACAATTCGCACGCTGTCTAAACAGGTGGCCTTTGCCGAAAGGCCCTATAAACCATCCCTTATAGAGGAACCAGATGTCAAAAGACTCAAAACAAGGATATTCCAAGGCTGTCCATGGTAAAGTTTTGCGAAGATTTGGCTAGTTTAAAAAAATGGGTTCAAATTGCGCAAAATCAAAGTAATGCATGCCTTTTGTCCCAAAATTGTCCCGGGACAAAAAAAGGCTCAAATTCTTGTGGAAGCACCTTTGGATGAGTTTTAGCAAAATACTGGAGCCTATGTTAGTTTTCAAGAATTGGCGAAAAACCGCTCGCTAGCCTCAATGGGTGACGTCAAACGAAAGTACTTAAACTTTTCTAACAGTGGAATCAGCCCTCATATCCTACAAAGGTACTCTAAGGCTGTTCATGGTAAAGTTTTGAGAACATTTGGCTACTTTTAAAAATATAGTCGAAATTGGCCAATAATGAAGTAGATAATCCACGGTTTTTAGCCCAATATGGCATTGGAAAAAAATTCGCTCAAAATTTTAAGGAAGCACCTAGGGGCCGAAATATGAGGTTGAACAAAAGATTAGAGCCAAAAACTATGGTAGGTTCCCGAAATCTGCAAAAATCTCCCACTAACCTCAATGGGTAACGTGTGCCACATGGGTACCAAGAACTCCCTTAATCAAGGAACCAGCTCCAATATCCAACAAGGATACTCTAAGGATGTCTATAGTAATGTTTCGATAACATTTCAGGACTTTCAAAAAATTGGTCAAAATTGGCCGAAATCCAAGTATATAATCCACTAATTTTGGCCCAAAATGGCAGCGGAGCAAAATTGGCTCAAACTTTTTGTGCAAAGCCCTTGGGGTCATATTGTGAGTTTTTAAAAAGTATTAAAGCCAAAATCCAATGGTAAATCCCAAAATCGACAAAAATCACACGCTGCCCTAAACAGGTAGCCTTTGCCGAAAGGCCCTATAAACCATCCCTTATAGAGGAACCAAACGTCATATTCGACAAGGATATTCCAAGGCTGTCCAAGGTAAAGTTTTGAGAAGATTTGGCTACTTTAAAAAATTGGTTAAAAATGCCCAAGATGAAAGTAATCCACGTCTTTTGTTCTGAAATTGTCTCCGAACAAAATTATTGTGGAAGCTCCTATTGGTCATATTATGAGTTTTACTCTGAAATACCATAAAATGGACTATTGATTTCTCTGTCTCACTTTTCACAGAGCAGGATGTCATACAAGGTGCCATAGGCAGCTAACAAAAATTGAAAGTACAAAGGGTACCAGGAAACAAGAGAGTAGGAAACGTTGAACTTACAATGGAGTCAGCCGTAAAATTAAAATGCTGAAACAATATGGCCACCAGTAAGAAGACAATCCCAATAACAATACCCAGTGACTCAGGTCTGCAAATCATCAAAGAAACAGTATCAACGTAAAAGCCATGCAGCCACGCTAATCAAGTATGCCAATGAGCTCCTAGAAACACCATACACTAAGTAAAAAGAATGTAATACAGCAAAATCCATATTTTTGAACCAATGTATATCATGTACTGCTTCATTCAACAAATTAGATAGACCATCTGAGTCACAAATTTCACAGAAAAGATCTTGCTTTTATCCACCAAAAATTGGGTTCCAAAAACAAGTCTCGGAACTACGATGAGAGATTTTTCTCAGAGTTATTTGTTAAGATTTAGACTTTAGAGACTTAAAATTCAAGCTAGACACTTCAACTCCTCAACTTATACGGCGGAAAGGTTATTTCCCTCTCGACCCACTCCTTTTCAGTTTTTTGAACTCAATGGAAGACCAAATGTGCAATGTGACTCACGAGATACCGAATTCGTAAAAGCTAACTCAATATCAAATAATGGAGTCGAGTACACGGTCAACAGTTTAAGAACTAGAAGTTAAATACCTTCACAGAAGATTTTTACATTCGCTGAAAGAACACTACAGCATACACTTAAGTTAGGCGCAATTCGTAGTCAACTGACAGCAAAGTTATCTGAATCCAACCGATAAGTTAATGAGAATATAGCTAAATAGAGAGAGGCCACCTATCAATTTCACTGTAACATTGCACTTCAACTTCGCCAAAAGCAACTCACGAGACTGAAAATCAACGTCGATTATTTCTATAACCAAAAGCAACTCACTCAATCCAAATTTTAAGAAACTAGCTCCATTTCAGCTTCATTTTTCGAGACAAGATAATACGGAGCTCGATAAAACTCAGTTCAAATGATTATAGCTAACAAAATGAGGACTTCACAAAAATTGACAGTGTGATGTTAATCAAATGATTCCACCTGGTAATAATCGCATAGCACGAAAATTCTCAAGCTCAAAATCAAAGCAAATTACAGCTACCTAATCACATTGTTCACTAAATTTCGACCCCTAAAGATTGGTACTTTGGTATCTACCAATCACTTTCACTCGAGAACGACTCCGGAAACTCGAAAAGTAAGCAAATTACAGCTAACTAATGGCACCAATCACTGGAAAATTCAATCAATTCGATCAGTAATATCAATGTCACAGCAAAACCATCACATTCGTCAGAAACTTCACAGTTACGCTAAACTATCACCTAAATCCTTACCGATTACAAAATTCACAAGAACAAAGATCATAAAAAAAGAGTAAGAGAGAAGAATTACACTTTGATGTTACCCTGGGGAGTGCCTTTCTTATTAATATCAAATCCGAACAAATTCCGGCGAGTGACGTATCGAGAAGCGACGGGGATCAGCTTCACCGTCACGCAAAATCCAGCGAAGCTGAGGGCGGCGTTGATTAGGATCGATCGCTTGAGTTCGCCGTCGATGTTAAAGTGAAATAGTAAGAGGTACGCGTATGGAAGGAGGAGCACGGCGGCGAGAGAGATGATTTTCGTCCATTTTGACGGCGATACGGTGATTTTCGGTGGTTCTTCTGAGGATGTGGCGGCGGACTGAGGTTTTTCCGGTAAGGTTTGCTTGGCCGTAGACGGCGGCGCTCCGTTTGCCGGAGTACGACGGCGGGATGTCATTTTTGGTAGTGGCTTTTGTTTTCTCTCTCTTCGTTTTAATTAAAAATGTCACGTGACGTTTAAGTTACTGTTGTGTTTTCTTTGCACGGAGTTGGACATCGTCCGTTGGATCTAATGAGGTTTGATCGGACGGTGATGGGATGTGCCACATTTGAAGAACCAATCAGATTGCAGTGAGAAAATTGCCTTCCCATCTTTTTTTTTCTAAGGAAGTTAGCGTTTTCGTATCAAAGCGTTTTTTTTTCCGACCGTCTAGTCGTTTACATACTCGACTAAGTCTTACAGACCTCTTACGTTTAAAGTTCTCGATGGGTAGCTAATCTAAAGACGGTGCTAAGTATATCAAAGCAACAATGAGGGCTAGAGACAACTATTCGATCGACATTCTCGTTTCTCGAGTCGAAAGGTAGAATCATACCTTCGACAGAGCACAACATTACCCACATTGTGTGATACAAAGCGACCACATTTTCTCTGCGCGATGTCAATCATAATCAATCCATAAAAATTGCCTTGGCAGTTGGATATACAAAGTTAATAGAACTGGCAGAAATGTTTTCAATAACAAGTGCGCCAAAACAACTAGGGCAAATTTGCAAAAGATACGTCGATTCTTGATTATCCTAAATACAGAGCTCTAGGCTAAACATGGTGACAAAAACTGTACAAGGAAGCAGAGAAGTCCCTACTGCAAAATTGCGGACTCGGCGACATCACCTGGATCTTTGTTTTGATTCTTTAGGACAACCCTTTCAGTCATCAAGCCATCTCCAATTCTCCCTCTAGAATGCCGTAAAATTGAGGTGAATGCTGATGCCTTTACCAGCTTAGGAATTGTAGTGGCCGAAGAAAATGTCGAGGTTGCAGCAAAACTGAATGTGTTAGCGTGCGCTTTCTCAGGCTACTGCTTAAGTACCAGGCCGATGGGACAGTGATCACTACCAAGTACATCAGGGAGGATATAAGAGTCGTGAACTTTGTTGGCTATGGATTCCGAAACCAGAAAATAATCAAGTCTCCATCCTGCCACAGATTCAGAAAACGGATTAGCAGATATAATGGATATCAAGAAGCCGTAGAGAATCCAAAGCTCCTGAAGCAACTATAACGCGTTGAAATAAGGGATCTTATGAGTTTTGGATATCTATGTAAACAGAAATTCGTTACACGTATCTACATAACTCCTGTATAACATTTATGGAATCGAGAATGTCTTTTCAAAGACTACAACCACAAGGTCAGTAATGTCTCCTTGGACTTAATCAAGGGACTGTAGGCAAAACATATGAGGTGAAACATGTATGGAAGGCTATAACTTCGCTTTGATTTCAAAGCTGCGCGTACCAACTCTACTACAGATTTATCTATGAACGTGGGGCTAGAATTTTAGATGATTTAGGGAGGCAGGCAGAACATATCATTGTACGGGCAAAATGGCCACATGGACCAATATAAACCCCTTCAATCTATAGATGCATTGAGTGGATGAACCAATACCTCTATTTGTTTTACGTCCACCATGTCTGTAACCCCAGTAAGTATAGCCAACAACACCAGGATGCTGCTTTCTGAAAGTATCCACATATCCTTTCGACAGAAAGTTCTGCTCAAATGATTCCCTTTCTTCAATTGTAAATCCCGCACTTCTTTTGTTTCCCTGGATTTAAAGTTTGCATGTAGAAAAAACCAGGAGTTTAACTATTAAAATGCAAGAGTGAGAGCATATATTCAACTTTTAATAAGGGGTGGAATGGGGCAAGTATCAAGAATGATGCTTGATGTTTACAGTATAAGAGACTCAACAGAAGCAAGTACACAATGAACTATAAGAATCCACCAAAAATTTCCACAAGCAATATCAGGCTAATCAATCTCATAGTTTTCGCCTATGGCCAAGCTGCTGTCTTGCAGTGTTAACAGTTACAGGCTTATAGCATCATGGTATCAGGAAGCATAGACTAATATAACCATGACAGCAACAAGAAAGCCCTAGACCCAAGTCACCCAACCAAGTTTGAGATCGGCTAACAATAGCTAAAATAAAATGGAGCATGCAAGTTCCCATTGCTTTTTTTCTCAAACACTCTAGAAGACTATCATCTACTAAGAGCAAAGCTACTAAGGTCAATCTACATAGGCAGATTCATTGGTTTTGCAGAGCATCATGTCGTAAAGCAAGCTTTTAAACTACTGAAACTCAAAACAATCGGACCCTTTCAAAAATCAAAGATGCTTGCCAACCATTTGGCATAGATGAAAAAGAAACACAAGTACCAAAACGTTGGCGGATACTTACTGCAGGGTTATAAATGTCAATCTCTTGATGTGCACAGTTCAAATCACCAGTCAAAATTACAGGTTTCGACTTTTCTAGCTCCTGCGTGATACAAATCAGAACCGATAACGTTGCTAAACACTATCTATATACTTTATAACAATGCAAATGTTATAACAAGCGAGCTGAGACATTTCAAGCATAAAAATGTGGCAAAAACGAAACTTCAGTGAAGGCCTAATATTAATGCAGTCCCTGAAGAATAACTTGTGAATGATCGAGGAGCCAAATATTAAGATTAAAATCCATTCTTACTTTTATGTAATTGCTGAGTGATGGATCCCATTCGGTAGTTCTGTACGACTAACATAAGAAATGAACACTAATCAGAAATAAGTTTACAAACTGATGATAGATTTCTATGACAAACACCAAAATCAAACAGTACCAGGGTAGTGAACTTTCAAGCTAGAGGAAAGCAATTACCAGTCTCCTTAAACCATCACCAGAATTAGGCACATACACGCAGAGTAGATAAAATGAGTCAAACTCTGCTGTCACTAAGCGGCCCTCAGTATCGTGGTGACCATATCGTACGGAAAGTGGTTTTATCTGTCAAGGAAAGATAACATCAGCAGAAAAGACACTAGGTGAAAAATTTGTCCGCTCTATCGTCTTTTGATTCACAAACAAAGCATGTGATGCTGAAAAAAGACTCAACACAACATATTATCCAGTGGTTAGGAACATACCCGGGAAACAATTGATGTACCAGAGTATCCAGCTTTTGCTACACTACAAGTCCAAAAAGTATTTTCGAAACCTTCCAAGAGATCTTTGACTGTTTCAACATCCTTCTCCTGTTCACAAGACCAACGAATAGATGTTTAGACATCAATAACAAACTAGTTTCGGTGCCTGTATCCTAGGACTATACTTGTTGGATTTGAGTGCTGGTTCCTCATTTTGTGATGTATTTCATCCGTTTCGAAACTTGTCACTTTGTATGGATTTATGACCGTTTTGGCCGTTTTCCTTGTCTTTTCTTAGGTTTTTTAGTCTAATATTTTTCAAATCCTCATTATGTCATACTTGGAGCCTACCACCAAAATTTGAGCAGTTTTTGCTCCGGAGCCATTTTATCGAAAAACCGTGGATTATATACTGCGATTTTGGTCAAATTTGATCAATTTTTCGAAAAACAACAAATATGCTCCAAAAATTGGTGAAGATATCCTAGGACTATACTTTTTGGATTTGACTGTTGGTTCCTCATTTTGTGATGTATTTCATCCGTTTCGAAACTCGTCACTTTGTATGGATTTATAACCGTTTTTTGCCGTTTTCCTTGTCTTTTCTTAGTTTTTTACTCTAATATTTTTCAAATCCTCATTATATCATAATTGGAGACTACCACCAAAATATGAGCGGTTTTTGCTCCGGAGCCATTTTATCGAAAAACCGTGGATTATATACTGCGATTTTGGTCAAATTTGATCAATTTTTCGAAAAACACCAAATATCCTCCAAACATTAGTGACGATAACCTAGGGCTATACTTTTTGGATTTGAGTGTTGGGTTCCTCATTTTATGATATATTTCAACCGTTTCGACGCACGTCACATTGTATGGATTTATAACCGTTTTTGCCGTTTTACTTGTCTTTTCTTAGGTTTTCGACTTTAATACTTTGCAATTCTTCATTATATCATATTTAGAGACTACCACCAAAATTTGAGCGGTTTTTGTTCCGGTGCCATTTTATCGAAAAACCGTGGATTATACTGCGATTTTGGTCAAATTTGATTAATTTTTCGAGAAACACCAAATATGCTCCAAAAACCTAGTGAAGATATCCTAATACTATACTTGTTGGATTTGAGTGTTGGTTCCTCATTTTGTGAATTATTTCAACCTTTTTGACGCTCCTCACTTTGTATGGATTTATAACCGTTTTGGCCGTTTTCCTCGTCTTTTCTTAAGTTTTTTACTCTAATATTTTTCAAATCCTCATTATATCATAATTGGAGACTACCACCAAAATTTAAGCGGTTTATGCTCCGGATCCATTTTATCGAAAAACTGTGGATCATATACTGCGATTTTGGTCAAATTTGATCAATTTTTCGAAAAACGCCAAATATGCTCCAAACATTAGTGAAGTTATCCTAGGACTATTCTTGTTGGATTTGAGTGTTGGTTCCTCATTATGTGATGTATTTCAATTGTTTCGATGCTCGTCACTTTGTATGGATTTATGACCGTTTTGGCCGTTTTCCATGTATTTTCTTATATTTTTTACTCCAATATTTATCAAACCCAAATTATATCATACTTGGATACTACCACCAAAATTTTAGCGGTTTTTGCTCCGGAGCCATTTTATCGAAAAACCATGGATTTTATACTGCGATTTTTGTCAAATTTGTTCAATTTTTCGAAAAACACCAAATATGCTCCCAAAACTAGTGAAGATATCCTAATACTATACTAGTTGGATTTGAGTGTTGGTTCCTCATTTTGTGATGTATTTCAATATTTTCGACGCTCGTCACGTTGTGTGAATTTATAACCGTTTTGGCCGTTTTCCTTGTCTTTTCTTAGGTTTTTTACTCTAATATTTATTAAAACCTAATTATATCATATTTAGAGACTACCACCAAAATTTGAGCGGTTTGTGCTCTGAAGCCATTTTATCGAAAAACCGTGGATTATATATTGCGATTTTGGTCAAATTTGATCAAATTTTCGAAAAACGCCAAATATGCTCCTAACATTAGTGAAGATAACCTAGGAATATACTTGTTGGATTTGAGTGTTGGTTCCTCATTTTGTGATATAATTCAACCGTTTCGACGCTCGTCACATTGTATGGATTTATAACCGTTTTGGCCATTTTCTTTGTCTTTTCTTAGGTTTTTTACACAAATATTTTGCAAATCCTCATTATATCATACTTGGAAACTACCTCCAAAATTTGAGCGGTTTTGATCCGGAGCTATTTTATCGAAATATCGTGGATTCTATAATGCGATTTTGGACAAATTTGATTAATTTTTCGAAAAAGGCCAAATATGCTCCAAACGTTAGTGAATATATCTTAGGACTATAATTGTTGGATTTGAGTGTTGGTGCCTCATTTGTGATGTATCTCAACCTTTTCGATGCTCGTCACTTTGTATGGATTTATAACCGTTTTTGTTGTTTTCCTTGTCTTTTCTTAGGTTTTTTACTCTAATATTTTTCAAATCCTCTTTATAACATAATTGGAGACTACCACCATAATTTGAGCGGTTTTTGCTCCGGATCCATTTTATCGAACAACCGTGGATTATATACTGCGATTTTGGTCAAATTTGATCAATTTTTCGAAAAACGCCAAATATGTTCCAAACATTAGTGACGATAACCTAGGGCTATACTTGTTGGATTTGAGTGTTGGTTCCACATTTTGTGAAATATTTCAACCGTTTCGACGCTCGTCACTTTGGATGGACTTATGACCGTTTTGGCCGATTTCCTTGTCTTTTCTTAGGTTTTTTACTCTAATATTTTTCAAATCCTCATTATATCATAATTGGAGACTTCCACCAAAATTTGAGCGGTTTTTTCTCCGGAGCCATTTTATCGAAAAACCGTGGATTATATACTGGATTTTTGTCAAATTTTATCAATCATTCGAAAAACACCAAATATGCTTTAAAAATTAGTGAAGATATCCTAGGACTATAATTGTTGGATTTGAGTGTTAGTTCCTCATTTTGTGATGTATCTCAACCTTTTCGATGCTCGTCACTTTGTATGGATTTATAATCGTTTTGGCCGTTTTCTTTGTCTTTTCTTAGGTTTTTTACTCTAATATTTATCAAATCCTAATAATATCATACTTGGAAACTACCACCAAAATTTGAGCGGTTTTTGCTCCGGAGCCATTTTATCGAAAAACCGTGGATTATATATACTGCGATTTTGGTCAAATTTGATCAATTTTTCAAAAAACGCCAAATATGCTCCAAACATTAGTGAAGATATCCTAGGAATATACTTCTTCGATTTGAGTGTTGGTTCCTCATTTTGTGATATATTTCGACCGTTTCGACGCTCGTCACATTGTATGGATTTATAACCGTTTTGGCCGTTTTCCTTGTCTTTTCTTCGTTTTTTTACTCTAATATTTTGCAAATCCTCATTATATCATACTTGGAGACTACCACCAAAATTTGAGCGGTTTTTGTTACGGAGCCATTTTATCAAAAATCGTGGATAATATAATGCGATTTTGGTCAAATTTGATCAATTTTTCTAAAAACGCCAAATATGCTCCAAACATTAGTGAAGATATTCTAGGAATATACTTTTTGGATTTGAGTGTTGGTTCCTCATTTTGTGATATATTTCAACCGTGACACTCGTCACATTGTATGGATTTATAACCGTTTTTTGCCGTTTTCCTTGTCTTTTCTTAGGTTTTTTATTCTAATATTTTGCAAATTCTCATTATATCATATTTAGAGACTACCACCAAAATTTGAGCGGTTTTTGTTCCGGTGCTATTTTATCGAAAAACCGTGGATTATATACTACGATTTTAGTCAAATTTGATCAATTTTTCGAAAAATACCAAATATGCTCCAAACATTAGTGAAGATATCCTAGGACTATACTTGTTGGATTTGAGTGTTTGTTCCTCATTCTGTGGAGTATTTCAACCGTTTCGACGGTCGTCAATTTGTATGGATTTATGACCGTTTTGGCCGTTTTACTTGTCTTTTCTTAGGTTTTCGACTCTAATATTTTGCAATTCCTCATTATATCATATTTAGAGACTACCACCAAAATTTGAGCGGTTTTTGTTCCGGTGCCATTTTATCGAAAAACCGTGGATTTATATACTGTGATTTTGGTCAAATTTGATCAATTTTTCGAAAAATGCCAAATATGCTTCAAACATTAGTGAAGATATCCCAGGACCATACTTGTTGGATTTGAGTGTTGGTTCCTCATTTTGTGATGTATTTCAACCGTTTCGACGCTCGTCACTTTGTATGGATTTATGACCATTTTGGCCGTTTTTTTTTGTCTTTTCTTAGGTTTTTTTACTGTCGAATATGACATGTGGTTCCTCTATAAGGGATGGGTTTATAGGGTCTTTCGGCAAAAGCCACCTATTTAGGGTATCATGCGATTTTGGTCAATTTTACCATTGGATTTGGGCTTTAGTATTTTTTAAAAACTCATATTATGACCCCCAGGGCTTTCACAAAAAGTTTGAGCCAATTTTGCTACGAGGCAAATTTGGGCAAAAAAATAGTGGATTATGTACTTTGAGTTTGTCCAATTTTGACCAAATTTTTTAAAGTTGCGAAATGTTGTTGAAATATTGCTATAGACATCCTTAGAATACCCTTGTTCGATATGGGGGTGGGCTTCCTTTGTTCAGGGGATTTTTTGTGACCTTGTGGCACACTTTACCTACTGAGGTTAGTAGGCGATTTTTGCATATTTCAGGAACCTACCTTAGTTTTTCAGCTCTAATCTTTTGTTCAATCCCATAATACATCCCCTAGGTGCTTCCACAAAATTTTGAGCGATTTTTGTTTTAGAGCTATATTGAGCTAAAAACCGTGGATTTATATACTTCGTTTTTGGCCAATTTTGACCATATTTTTAAACGTAGCTAAATGTTCAAAACTTTACTATGAACAACCTTGCAGTAAGGATATGAGGGCCGATTCCAGGGTTAGAAAGGTTTTTAAAGTACAATAGGATGCAATTTTAAGAACCATAGTAAAAAGTAAAATTGGTTTCTACAGAAAGTACAGGGGTGTACATACACCCCGAGTATATGTGTTGGACTTCATGTAACAAATCATTCTTTCTATGTAAAATGTTGGTTTGACTGAAGTCACATTAGGTTAGAAAGGCAAAATCTAATATTTGGTTGTCTTTCATCAACATATGCTTTGGTTTCTTGATAATTGAATATACTATAATGAAGTAGTTAACTCTCAAAAATATGTACGTGGTTTCAAGGAACCAACTATATTCATTTGTCAATCTTCTAATTAAGTAATCATAATATTTGCCTATTATGTTACTTTTTTTAACATGTAAATTTTTTATTATTTTATAGTGTGAGGTTAAATCAAATAATATTCAAACTCATACTATATCAATAATTAAATTTATAATATATTTCTACCCTAAGAACACCATGTATAGCTCTAATCATAAACACAAGGGAATAATCATTCATTTGCTTGAACATATTAGCGACTAAATAGAAGGAAAACTCCTTATAGGAATGTTATAATTGTCCTCCACTTAACGGTTGAAAATCTTTTGGCTAACCAAACGAAGTGTCAAATGGTCTAGATCCCTGACCAAGCGTGTCTGACATAGGTACTTGAGAAATACTGAAGACTTTAAGCAGCATAGGTCTATATCAAACTTTAGAAAGGTGAACATGGTATACAGATGACTCATGGTAAACTTTAACTGGAACAGCAAAATATATTGCTCAAGTGAAGCAAATCAGTGAACACAACAAGTTTCATGGTATATATCCAAGTTTAAAGACTTGCCTGTAATTTGGTCTCTTGCAAACACAAGATATCAAAATCCTCTCTTTGTGCAAGTTGTAGTGCAGAGAATCCCTCTAACCGTAATAGTGCTCGCAAACCATTTACGTTCCAAGACATCAGCTTCACAAAACCTGAGTCACGTTTAAGAGGGGGTGGTCTCATTGTTCTAGGATTGTACACAACCCATCCTTTCTGTGGTTTCTTGTGGGCAAACCTTGTCCATGGCTCCTTTTCATAAGACGAATCATCAATCTCTTCAGAGGCTTCAATATGAATGCTAGCAGCTTCTACAGCGGCTTTTCTTTTCACAGTTCGCCTTTTTCCTGAAGCAGTAGAGTCAGTTTAAAAGGCAGATGCAACTCTACGGACTATGAAACATACAAACACCCACACATATTATTAACAAAACGCCAATGCTGCTTTATGAGTATGTAAAGATGTATCTAGGGCCAATGCACACGCCAACAAATATTTTTAGTTCATTTTTGGGGGAATTAATCTTTATGATGGTCACAAAAAGGTACAGTACCAGGGAGATCAGTGATTTCTGTAGCTGTACTTTGCTTCGATGTCTTGATATCTATCGTGGCCTCCACAATGTCATCATCAGCCGATTCTTTCATCCTCTTGCTGGGCTGCTGTTTCGAAACAATATTATCATCCAAGAGTTCCCCTGAAGATTGTTTGCCATTTACCGAATAATTATTACCTGCCCATGTAAGATAATTAAAAAGCAGATTGATGCAAGTAAAATAGTGATCTCATGTTTCACACCAACCCGAAAATAACACAATGAGAGCATAAACAATACTAAAGGTAGATTCATACCATCAGTCCCATCCTCCAAAATAGTTTTCAACGCTGAAACAAGCTCTTGCTTACGGCCTTTAGTGGATGCTCCAACATTTCTACCCCATCACAGATTAAACATCAGCATCATCAGTTAAAAAAAACGCTGATATTCACACTCAAGTAACACACTAAATCCACTAACTTGATTAACCCAAGATCAAAAGTAGAACTCAAACAATACTGACATAAGACTAGAAATCCCGGTCTGAATTTAGGGTTTTGAACACAAATACGCTACCAAAAAAGAAAAAAAGAGGAAGCTTGCATTTCCAATTTGACCCGAATCTTAGCCAAAAAACCACCTCAGCCACCTCTCGAGCCTTTCTCAATTACAACACACAGAATACCACTACTTTCGATCCAACATCATGGGGGCGGGTTTTTCAGGAGTCTAGGCAACAGGAATTACACCACCCTACCAGTAGGACTCAGAAAAATCACATGCATTCTACACACCACACGCGCGCATGTTAAACACGCGCCTCTCACGTCCTACTAAAGATTTCACAATCACAAATATCATACTCATATAAAAAGTCGACAAATTGAACACCACACAATACAGAATGCCATCAATTACTGTAAAATTTTCGACTTCAAAACGTCTAAATCAAGAATCATATGCTCACCTTAATGCATTTCGAAGTTCTTGGACTGTCATCTTCTCAACATTCCCAATTTCATTCTTACTACTTACCATTTCAGCTAATTTTTTCTCCTGCTAATCAAAATTAAACCCTAATTAAGCAAACAACACCTCAAAAAATTTAAAAAAAAATAAGAAATGAGATTAATCAATATATTAATCAACGAGAAATTCATACATTTTTCGGAGATTTTGTAGTATTAATAGAAACTGATGAATCCCCCATTTTAGCAGAACTCAAAGCTCGCAATTGGACGGTGAGAGCTTCTCGGTGACGATACAAGTTACTTGAAACAGTGAAAAATCTGCAATTTAACGCGGAATTATACCAATTGAGCTACAAATTGGGGGAGAAAATTAGGAGAGAGATTGGGGAAATTGGGGACCTGAAATTAGTGGAATTTCGAAACCCTAGAAGCATGTTGTTCGGCGGGAGAGGTTGAGTAAATGAGAAGTGAACCGCCGAATAATTTTGTGCATTTTACCGCCACTTTGTTCAAGTCCGACGTATGATTTCGAGTCATGCAAATCTTTTGTTTCGGGTCGGGTTTGAATCGGGTACGAGTCGTCAGTCGAGTTTGGTTTCTCACCAAAGTCCGGCCCTAGACGTTGGCGAAAAAGTTTGGTTAATAAATGCTCATAACGCATAAGCCTTGGGCGGTGTTTTTACACTCCTCCAATGTGAGAAGAGCATTGGGAACTGTGACTCACATGGAGAAATGTGAATGTCAATTATGGGAGTGAAATCCTCATATCCATAGGCTAAACTCATGTACGGGTGGTTACGTTTGTGTAATGTCATTGCGAATCTATTATAGCAACTAGCAAGCGAGAGTAGGATAAAGTCATGTGCGATGTTAACGTTTATTTAGATTTTTTTTTGCACTTTAGATACTTACATGATTGTAGAATTGGATTGTGCATGTACACTATATGCTCTTTTTTTAAATGTTAACGTCTTTGTGACAAATTTCGATTGTAGGGGTATTTCTAAGATGCATTATTGGATCTTACACAAATGTACTACTCATTATTTCATTGTCATATCTATACAATCAATAAAAACATGTATGTGGTTAAATAAGCTATCCTAACTTTGATGTACAAGATGTTTATGTCAAAATCTACTCTGAAGTCTGAACACGATATTTGTGTCACTAAATTTCTTGAAGTCGTAAGAACAAAAGAATCGTGTTGATCGATTGATCACCTCAACTGATGCACTGAATTCCGAAGGCCCTGCTGGCTGCTGCATTGAAGCTTCGCATTCACGCAATTTCCATATGACTTTCACTATGTATTTCTTGACGTACTGGTATTATTGACGCTGGAAGAATCAACCGTTCCTGGCGAAGTAGCACTCGCGGTAGAGATTGTAGAAGCGAAAATACCTGACTGAATTAATCTCCGAATTATAACCTGATACAAGAATGTTGGTCAGTAATTACAATAAATGACTAATGAGTAGCAAGCGGAACCAGAAATTTAGACTTGACGGACTTTGAAACTCGTTTAGAGCTAGCAAAAGCCGAATGTTACAATTTTCTACATACCACATACGACGTTTAACTAATATGTTTTTGGTATGTCTCGACTTACCAAAGGAGTATAAATGCGAGTCAAAATGCCACCCTTCAATAATTTGAGCTTCAGTTCGTAGTTGTTCCAAACCACATGCTTCCTGTACCTAGATTACGAAAAAAATTCATAGTAAGTGAAACTTGTATACTATCAGGGCCGTCTAAAACCGTGTGAATGTTGATCGACTGTATAGGACCTCTAGCCTAGCAAGCGTCTTCTTTACGTGTTAAGGACCTCATCCTAAAACCAAGATATATGAATCTTAGTGTACCAATATGGATGATTGGATGCTGATGTTTCGATATCTGATTCATGGATACGGGTTTGATTGTAATCTTACCATTGATGCATTTTGGGTTCTGTTGAATTTGAAGCAACGATAAATGCCTGCGATTTAACATTTGCATAAGCACCATATGTTATCAGAAAACCAGTCACAATGCACTTGTGAAGAAAACCTGAGGACTGCAAATCTGTATGTATCAGAACAACTTACAGTTCTATCAAACTCTAAAAAGAAGCATTTATCGGCTTCCTCCACTGTAGGCTTACAATTGCACCTGTCGCGTCTTAAGGTCAAGTCAGCGAATCTTGAGTATGTATAGTGCAAGACTGCAGCCTCATCCATCGTAACTTCTCTGTCAAATACAGGAAGATATGCTTACATTCCGAGAAAAGTGAATATAACACAGGATTGTTCTGCATAAAGAACATACAGGATATGATATGACAGTTGAAACAGCAGGTGAACTAGCAAAGCTTACTTTGGTATCTTGTGGTCATATTCCCATCTATGGGCTCCATTAGGGCTAAGATCATCTTCAATTCTCGCGCCTGACTTTCCATTTCCATAAGCCATGAAGAAATGTTTATTATTGTGAAACGACTCGTTGTAGAGTTCAGGGTTTATTTCTGTTGGGAGGTGGCCTAAATTCTTTTTAAACATTGAAACCTGAATCAAATGTCAACAATTTGTGTGTCAGAGAAGCTTAACATCGTCTGTACACTTCTGTTAAACCACTAAATTACTAGGCTTATAGGGGCAAAATCTGCCTTAATGCTAGGCAAATGCGAAAAGAAAGCATACTGTCATTCATATATATAGTGATCAGGTCAAACAACCATGCCACAGGCTAAACTGCAGTTAGTTATTATTAGAAAAACATTCTTGGTTAGAACTTAGAAGCTCATAAAACATGGAAACGAGTTGATTCATTCACGTTACCTCGCTAAAAGGGTCTTTAATGTCATCTCTCTCAACTGCAGCTTCCTGCAAGATAACATATATTCATATAGAAGCTTGTAAATATGAAGAAATGGAACATATATATATAGACATACTGTCAAATAAACATGACACTTGACAGTAATAAAGCTTGAAATTAGACAGGTGCAGTTGATTATTGTAATCAAAACGCGATTTTCATAATGGTCATCTGAAAACAGCCTTTGACGCACTAGAGTAATGTTGTTGTTATGTCACTTCGAGTTGAAGCAATCATATGTCCAAGATAACTTACATAATTATGGAATACAACAGTGTCAACTTCCTTAGGAAATTTGGCCAATAGCTCGATCATGGAGTACTCTCTAGTCCCAGCAGGATGCAGGAGCTCATCAGTGTCAAGATGAAATATCCACTCCATGCCAGCATCCTTAAATCACATTGCAAAACCAATTAGCTAGTGATTAAAGACATTGTAAAAGTGGAAATAATGCTGCTAATTAGTAATTGCAGGGTTTATACCGCTTAAATATTATAGTCCATACCCTTGCCATAACAATAGCCATTTCCATATTCAGAATTTGCTTAAAAAACAGTTCATGGTTGCAGGGCTTGTTAGCGAAGACTGTCATCCGGGTATCATTCCATATTCGACTGATAATCCAAAATCGCGAATGTTAAAGAGACTGTTGAGTTGATCAAGTGAGCGAATCTAGCCACGTAAAAATTGGCTTAACAAGAAGGGTAGTAACTAGCCAAGAACAGGAAATGTACCTCTTAGCTTGTTGTTGTTCGAATTCTGCTGTTCTAGAAAAAGCATGCACACCCTGTGAAATGACAGCATAACACTTAGGTGACTATATTCTCTGATCTCCAAATAGCTAGTCTTTATGTTTGATTGTAATTCGTCTCATATGTTTAAACCAAACGTAAAGATTTCCATGAAACGGAGAAAGTAATTTAGGCCGCCAAATTTAGACTTACTGGAATAGACTTGAGAACTTTCAATGAGCTAGAACTTGCAGCATCTCCTTCCACAAACAACAAAAAGCTGTCAATGCCGATGACCTTATGATAGAAGATCCACGGCAGAAGTCGATTTAAGCTAGCTGAAGTAGTTGAAGTAATACATATCTGTCAAAAATCATGGTCATACATGCATTATAGACTTTATAGTCCTGCATAATCATATGCTAATGTGACACATTTCACGTCAATATTGGTACGCCTTAGAAATGTAGTACACTTGTGAAATTAATTAATTTACGTTGGTTGTAAAATTTTGATTTGCGGCATTAAAAGTATGTCTTCATTTCGTCATATTTGTCAACATTAGCTATATGTGACAGAGTCAACTTAACAAAAAGCATAAACTTATGGCTAAGGTTTTTACAATCGATATGATATATTCAATGTCAAACGAAATACACGTACAAAACAAAAGAGTAAAAAAGAAGTCATCAAACTAACCTTAACTTGCGCATTAGAAGAGACATTGTGATTAAAGCTCCATCTATTAAGATCTTGCAGAGCATGAAGACTCTGATTGAACAATTTTGGATCCTCCACAGTATCAGAGTTGACCTCAGCTGGTGGGTGGCTTGAACTCGGTACACCGGCCTGGTGGACCGTTTTCCGGTCCATGGACTGCAGGGTGCTGATCAAGTAAGAGGTATCGATACGCCATTGGAAGAAGAAAGACAACAGGAAGACTGAGAGTGGGAGGACAATAACAAGGATCAAGAGGAGCCTGTAAATATACTCCTTAGTGAAATAAGTCGAAAGTCGAGTTTTTGAGAGAGATAAAGATGACTCTAGTCTTAGAGAAACTGGTAAAACATCTTCCATAGATGAAACTTGAAGAAGAAGCTAAGGAAGGAAAAAGTCAAGAAGATGACAAAGTCTTCATGCAAGAGAACAGATCATAAGAAACAAGGTGTGACAGTAGTACAAGAAGTATGTAACATGTTACATGATCCATTTGCTCACTATTTTAATTATATTATGATATACATTATTGATAGAGGATGAATATACACTTAAGTGGTGAATACTGAGGATGTCATTATTATGTACAGTAAACTAAATATAGAATTAAGTGGTGAATACGAAGTATGTCATTATTAGGTACATAATAATAATGACATACTTCGTATTCACCACTACTTAAGTCTATATTCATCCTCTATCAATTATATCATAATAATCATATACTCCATAGTAATTAATATATACTATACTAGTATATATTATGAACAGATGACTAAAATCTTCACTAAAACAAAGTGCAACGTGCAGAGGAAGTTTCATGGCAAACGTTGACAAATGACAACCCTGAGTTCATCTTACATAAATCACATAATATACCTACAAAAAAGACGTCAACTTTACAGTTTACACTTTAGTTTATAACAAGGGACGACTTTAGATATCGATATACAAGCAATTTTGCGATTGATATATTAGCAAAATATGCGACCAATATGCGATTCATTAGGGTTAGTTATTAGTTGCATATTTTACGATGGATTTAATTTATTAGCAATTTACCCTAATATCGGTTGCAAATGTCATTTTGGCGATTGAAAGAGAAGTAGCGCAGTGGCAATTGTGAGTCGCAATCGTAATAAAATATTAACTCTTTTTAAGGTGATTATCATAATCGGTAATCACTCTAGAATCATCTTTCGTTGTTGTGCAATAATATAAAATTAAGCAAGCTAGTACAAGTGGCAATAACAACCAATAGGTAATTAAACATAATGTAAACAAAATGATAATTTAATTTAATTTCACATTTTACCAAACCAACAAAATGTAAACATAATTTAAACTACTCCATAATTGATATTAACTAATAATAATAATGATACTCACATATAGGCCGCATATATAATACCAGTACTAGACTACATACTATAGTAGTGTACAAGCTATTATAGACCTAATTAATTAATTAGTTAATTAATTATTATTGTTGTTACTCGTACTCGCCTGGTTAATCTCGTCATCTTCTGACAAAGCTCTTCTAATTTTCAAAAAAATTAATATAATTATACCAATATATGCGAGAACAAGTACGCTTATACCCACACCCATAACAATTTTTGCCAAAATTTTATGTATATGCCAATGAGCCAACAATTTGGGCATGAAAAAGCCGTATGTGAAGATTGCTCCACCACCAAGGAATAAAAAAGCTACAATCCCAAAAGCTACAATTCCCCTCTGTATGCTCACCCAAGTTCCGTCCGCCATTTTCCGCCCTCACAACGTTTTCTTTTAACGACTCTCTCGTATTATTATTTAAGTTTTAATGTAGGACATTTAGTAAAAAAACCCGATATTTATATAAATGGTTGCGAGGTTTAAATGAGTAACTTTCCGTCAGAAGGGAAATGATATCAATTGGGATCATTTTTTGATATCATTTCAGATGTATCTTGTGAGTAGCATCATAAAATGTGGGAGAATGTAATAAGATTACTTAGAGAGTTAAGACTTAAGAGTAGAAGTGGATCTTAGGATGCTTTTGCTATGTATGATTATTTTTAGATTTTTTTTACCAAAACAAAGTGGCAAAGATAACCTTGATATTATTATACTTTTACACAGTAGGCCAGTAATTTTGTATTTTTCACATCCTAAAAAGATTGCTTAGGAGTTTTTCCTATTATTTACATTTTCAATACTCTCTTGTAAAATCATTTAAGTGTGAAATGTACTAATGTAGTGAGTATCCCACACCAAACATTAGGCAATCTATTTCCGGGTATCATATACGAATTCTTAATGTAAAGAGATTATATCCATGAACTGTAGTATATGAATTCCGCTTATTGTTTGTAACTTCGTAATAACGGTTATGATTTTCGACATGGGTGTCGAATTAGTCATTAGAATTGAGTATCAGAGTTTAGAATAGATTGATACATGATGATCTGATGAACTTTTATGAAATATGGTTTCATGGAAATGACTCATGAGTCATGATCATTAGATTCTGACCGGGAAAAAAAAAAAAAAAAGCATAATGTAGTAATGAAGAAGACAAGTTCAAGTTGTGGTGGTGGCAACTTTATATTGCTGATTACGCCATTAATCTGAAGAAAAGACATCAGTAAGAGCAAAAGCATAAATAATGCACAGTACAGCACTACTGCAACAAATTCATTTACATTTCCGTTTTCTACAGCTTCTGAAACACCAGACATCTTAAAGAGCAGTCAAAAAAAAAAGTTTCATCTGATACATTTTCTCGTTTCCCTCCGAATCTAGAACTTTCAAATCCTTGGTATAGTGTCTCATGGTCTGGTTTTTCGTGGCGTCATACTACTCAGTCGGTATCAAGTACCAACAGTTCAACACGACAACACTCTTACGATTTCCCTCATTCATCTGAAGCCGATTTTTTTTGCACCTTCATATCCAAACTATTCACATTCTTGAGGCAACCCTTCCCCAACTCAGGGGGTAAGACCAACTCACCAACTCAATTCTTCCCACACTACACTCAAACAACCTTCCTACATGTCTACAATCCAAGACAACTATCCTGCATTCCTGCAAAAACAATACTATCGATGTGGGTAAAAGACGTCGCTTCAAGACCAAACCAATCACTGAACCCATGCTTTGTTTTAATCCTCCTTATCATTTTCGACTTTAGGTTGTACCAGAATAAACCATCGGGCCACTTCACCAACAATTCATCATCAATAATGTTCAACAATTGAACAAAAGCTGATGACACTTCATCAATATTCATCAAGTGTTTGAATTCTTCAAGAAGTTTAATCTCCTGACGCTGGACCCAACAACCATTCTCAAAGTCTTCTAAAACCCATATGACAACCCGTTCACCATAGTCGCCAAAATACTGTAAAAATACCAGTTTATCATCCCACACTAGAAGCCGTACAAGAAATCCCACAGTCCAGCTCTGTTCTTGTACCCAGTTACCTTGACAACCTCTCGGATCAGAAATGGAATACAACCTTTCGGTGTCAAACTCAAACACCAGTATGCTGTTATGACAGAGAGGGGCGTATCCAGACGGTCGATGGCTATACACTATCCAACACATGCCCATTGGCAAATTAACACATGACGTATACTTGGGTGCCATAGGACAGGACATAAAGCTCCCTAATTCTTTTTGTTGCCTAGTTCTCAAACCATAAGTAGAATAGTGAGTGTGTTCACCTGATCTAGAGTATAAGATGATCTTATACTCTTTGTTGAATTTATCGAAGAACAAACCTATGATGTCCTCTGATGCTAGGTCCACTGTAACAATTTTCTCTTTCCAGGGATTGTATAACACAGAATTCCGAGATTCAGTCAATAGCAATGCCCCATTGCATGAACCGTGAAGTGTCACTGTATACGCACTTAATTTCTGGAATTCTGCTGGTATTCTCACCCTCACCACCTTTGAAGTCTTCCCAAGATCATCTATTAAAAACAAGCCTCTCTGACATCCTTCACCAGTTTTGTTAAAAAGCACCATGGACATTGGTTTAACTCTCTTTAGATGTTCCTTCACAAAATCTTCCGACGAGATAAGGGAATACCATCGTGGGCATACTAGCTTACATGCCCAGAGACTTTCCACAGACAGATTGCAAAGAATATGAACCATAATATCGTCGCAAAGGCTAGAAATGTAATCCGTTTCATCTCTAGTAAAGAGCTTAAGTATGACATTCCGGGCATGACAGATAACATCCATATTCTTTAAAGGAAAATTGGATGATAAACCTGATTAGAGAGTAACGGACAAAGAATGAATTACAAGAGATACACGTAGATAAATAAAACGAACTTTGTCATATAAAGAGAGCACATAACATATAGTCAAGCAAAATATTATTTGGCTGAAACTATACATATGAACGATTCAAAACCACAAAGTTTTAACTCAACTAACATAGTATACTTCGATAAGTGGTAGTCACATATCAATGAACTGATCGAAACTCGACACCCCCCAACACTGAAAAGTAGTCAATACTCAATACGCAGTTCACTAAACAGTAAACACACCACATTAAGACATTACTCTTAAATTTTCAGAAACTGTGGCCTTGAGGTTTCAAAGCTCATCAATATTCTCGATCGAATATTTCATTACACTCTTCTATAGTTCCTAAAACGCCATACCGAATCATAACCTCAAAATTAGGTATACTAGCATCATCAATACTCGAAAACCTAAGATATTTGCTCGACTCGAGCTCGACCTAATACGTTCTTCCCCTTTCCCCTTTTGTGCTGAACTTACTAAGATCTAATTAACAATACTTAAATCAAATTTCGCAAATTAGCTACATTAATCACATGATTAACCAGCATTCTAATTTAATTGAACATAAAGTCATCATCTTTACCATCAAAACAACAACATCTAGCGAAATTCCAATCAAGAAAAGCGTCAATATTACGCTAACATAAAAAAACAATCGCAATAACCATCGGAAAGAGCTCAGCAAAATACAACTAAATAAGCAAGCTTTGCAACAACAAAACAAAGAAATAAATAAGAAAAGACGAAGAGAGAGAAAAAGAGGGCATACAGCGCGGTGTTTCGGACGGCGGAGGATCGGCGGCGGAGCGGAGGAGAGAAGTTGGGGGTTAGGGTTTTAGAGAGCGGAGAAACTGAAGCTGCGGCGGCAGCGGCGGCGATATGACGAAACGACGGAGGAAACGGCCGGCGGAGGGTAAGAAAATACGGCGGCACTCAGGCGGCGGATTGAACAGTAGTCGCCGGAGAACTCCAGTTGACGAGTGAGAAAGTGAGAGACGACTCAGACGAGTGACTGAGTGAGTATCTGATTTTTGTTGGCAAATTGGTGTATGAGAGTGTGTCACATTTTTCGAGTTGCTCTCGGGTTTCGACTTTCAAGTTAAGGACAACCTTGTTTAACTCGAATCGTTCAGGAAAAATGATCGGGATTGGGTTAAGGACTTAAGGTGTAGACTGTAGATGAGCCTCAGAGTAAGAAAAACTAAAAATGATGACTTATTGTGTTTTAAAAGATTGAAGAAAGCCAATATACGTAAATTTAATTCCTTTTTTTTTTTTAATAAAGCGGATGATTTGGGTGCAATCGTTACAAAGAATTGAAATGGTTTAGAACTTTAGTATTAGGCGAAAACCTCGAAAATCAATGATCCATAGCCGACATATCATGTCGGCCTTTCTTAGTAAAATTTTAGTAAATAATGTGTACGATACAGAGGAATGGAGCTATTGTTCATTTCCGACTAATGTAGATACAAAGTTCTACGAATTGTGAATATGACTAGTATACTAGAAGACTTAAGGTAAGAGCTAGGAATAGGAATACTTCCTTAAGCTTATAATTGCCTAAATCTTTTGGATGAAGAAAATTTATTTATGTTACAGTACAAAATATAAGGAAATACTAGTAAGAAGATAAGGAAACATCATAAATCACCTCTAAATTTTATAAATTTATGTCATCGTAACATTTACGTGTTTTGTTTGCTCAAGTTTGAGTCTTGGTAAACTTTTTTATTTCACTTACTAAGCCGTTTCCGAGATATACTTTTGGTTAAATTAAAACTTGCCTAAACAGGCTCTTAGTCCTCTACTCAAAGTAGGAAAAATTCGTATATATATTGGTGTTAGTTGGAGAAAGCACGTACGTACACGAAATAGAAACTTCGGTTAAATTGTTGTACGTCGTGAATGAATTGATGGAGAAGGGAATAATAATGGGAAGCAAAAGCGGGTCGGATCTTCTTCTGGAGGAATTGTGGGGAGAAGTAGGAAAACGGGTCGAAAGTAGGTTGGATGTGAGGAGATTCCGGTCAGTATGCAAGTCATGGAGGTCCATTCTTCCTTCTCCAACACTCTTCCCACTCAACATACCTCCACCCTTTGCTTCTGAGCAGTATTCATGTCCTACAAAGTCCTTATTTCCGTGGTTCATCACGGAGAACTCGGTGTACGCTGTGGCGGGTCCAAAACCGAAAGTGGTGGTCTTGGAAGATATAGGTCTAGGAGGCAAGTTCCTCCAGTCCGACTTAACTCTCTTAGGATCATGTGAATGTGAATGTGGATGTGAATGTGAATGTGGATGTGGAGAAATGATAAATATACTCGACAATGACTTACGAGTCACGCTGCTTGCCAAATATTACCAAATCAGGTCAGCTAGACCTGATTTTGACTTTCAAGATAATAGTAGAGTGTATGGAAAGTGTCGCCTACAGATTGACGTTTGTACTAGTAAAATCGTGCTTGTCTCGAATAATCGTGATGAAATGTATAATCCTAGCTACGTCAATGACCACTCTAACTTAGTTTTTGTGGCCTTTTCTCCCCAAGGGGACTTGGCGGTGTTACGAAACCAAGGCCACACTGTATGGGAATGGGAGACTTTTCCGCGGCCCCAGGGGGCCGCAGACAAGTTTGATGATATTGCTATTCACAAGGGTCGATTGTACATTGTCGATTCACAAGGCATGACATTTGTTATTGATGATTTTACGTCGATGAAATCGACCCAAGTTGGTTCCTATGGTAATGGACTTTTTACCGACTCGTTTAGGCGTGATCCGAGGCGCTTTGTGGTGGAGGGAAGTGGCCTCAACGGGGATTTGTACTCAGTCGTCGTAGGCCGAGCAGTGGAAAGAAAAACTCCGACCATAAAGATTTACAAATTAGTGGAAACTCATGGATGGTTAGAGGTTCAAAGTATAGTGAACCAAGCCTTCTTTGTAGGATGTGGCTTCTCCTTCACGGTTCCAGATGCTGCTACGACTGTGTCAAGTGAGGTGATCAATTCCATCTTCACTGACCAATTCGATTTTGAAGCTGATGACGAGCATCGTCCCTACAGTATCCGTGGACTCTACTTGGACGAACAAAATCCAATAGCCGAGGTTGTTGCTGCTGCTGCTGCTACAACATCAACTGGAGCTGACTCTACATCATCAATCATATCACAATATGAATCCTCGTGTTGGAAGGATTGGGTTAATTTCGAAATCTATAAAGACGCATGTAAATTGTAAATTAATTTATGAATGAGAAACTTATGATACATCACGTTGTACGTACAAAATCAGTGTTAATTAATAGCTCCATGTCTTTTTGTGTCATCCATATTGAGCACATAACTTGTAAATTGTAAATTAATTTATGAATGAGAAACTTATGATACATCACGTTGTACGTACAAAATCAGTGTTAATTAATAGCTCCATGTCTTTTTGTGTCATCCATATTGAGCACATAACTTTCATTGCACATACTTACGTGCTTTCATGTAGTTAGGAAAATAATGTTTACGATACAAAGTAAAATTGTTCATTTTCGACTAATGTAGATACAAAGTTCTACATATTGTGCATATGACTATACTCTAAAACCTGCAATGTACATTCCTGTGTGTATTGGCCGGAATGTCTTCTAAATTTCCGGCTCATTTTGAATCAATGATCCTATATCTGAGTCTCATGAGCAAAAATATCAATTCCTGGTGGAGACAAGGGTGGGATTGCTTGTAACTCATCCTCACTCCCTCCGATTTCCAGGACCTTTCTCGACAATAATCTTCCTACGTCTACCTGTTCTACTGAACTATTCTTTCTGACAGATGATGATGCCGTGGTTCCTGATGAAGCAGCCTGTGCTGATGCAATAACAGAAGCAAAAACCCCGGATTCTCTTAATCCCTCAATAATGACCTGAGAAGACGTATAAGAAATGCAAAATGAGACTCCCAAACTGAGCTAACGGGATTTATACAGACATATGAAGGATCAGATATGTGGACTGTGGAGTTACCATGGGAGAATAAATGCGAGTCAGAATGCCGTACTTCAGTAACTTTAATCTCAATGCTTCATCATTCCACACCACATGTTCTTGATACCTGTCATGTAAAAGCCATCAGCTTTGGTGTTCTGTAGCGCATTGAGGTACTGAAGTATGAAGATGATGTATGAGCATAGTCTGATTACTCACCATTGTAGCATTTCTTCCTCTGATGCAGTTGAAGCAATGATAAACGCCTGCATATTTCGGCCATACATGTACAGGGGCATATCAGAAGGTTAAATGTCAGGCCTCCTGACAGGATGTTTACAGGACCAGTAAAGATTAAGCAGAGTGGAACTTACCGATCTATCAAATTCCAACATGAAACACCTTTTCACATCCTCCTTTGTAGGCTTGCATCCACACCTATCACGCCTTGACGTCAAATCTGAGTACCTTGAGTATGTATAGTGCAGAACTGCAGCCTCGTCCATTTTGATCTCTCTGTCAGTAATTATCAGGAAGCTCTACACATATTAATGTTAGACTACATATGTCTGTTTGAAACAAAGAAACAGTGACACAGCAAAAATTAATCTGCATGCTTGCATCTAGCAAACATGTAAGATGAATACAGTTAGCAAGGAAACAAATCACACATACTTCGGTGCTTTCATGTAGTTATGCCATCGGTGAGCACCATTGGGGCGAAGGTTGTCTTCAATTCTTGCAGCTGCTTTTCCATTTCCGTAAGTTAAGAAGTAATTTGGATTACCCCGGGTTGCCTCCTTGTAGTGACCAAAGTAAACCTCCCTTGGAAGATGATCAAAATTCTTCTTGAACATCGAAACCTAAATCATTTGATAAAAACCAGCAGGCTTCAGAGAAAATACCCCTAAGGATACATCAATGTTTTGCAGCATTGTATGAGGTGTAGCAATAAAGATTTGAAGTTCAAACAGAACGATAAGTTGATTCTCGCTTCCAAATACTGATAGAAAAGTTGGATGGAGATATGCATGAAAAAGACTGATCAGGTTACAGAATTCTCATATTTTTGAGTCAGATGTCCACAAGAACAGCTTTAGTAGATTCATCTTTGCAAAACAGACAGATGTTACAGAATGCTCAAGACAGATGTTCATAAATTTTTACTGTCAAAACAGACATTCATTCTTGAAATTATACAAGAGCCAACATAGCAATTTTCCGATTGCTGGTAGAAACCACATAAATTTACCTCACTGAAAGGTTCTTTGACATCGTCTCGCTCAACAGAACTCTCCTGAAAAGAAGTAGTAATTTACAAGAGTGAGTAAATCACAGAGATTAGTTACCACTCACTGAAATGAGCGAAAAAGAAAAAGGAAGAAGATTGAAGTCATTGCAGTGATGTAAAATTGAAGTAATCAGATTTACTGTACTACTCACATAATTAGGCAAGACAACCATGTCAACATCTTTTGGAACTTCAGTTAGTAACTCTCTCACTGAGTATTCTCTGGTTCCTGCAGGATGCAGGAGCTCATCGGTGTCCAGATGGAAAATCCACTCCATTCCAGCATCCTAGAAGAAGCCGCAATTTGTACACCAAAGCTAGTCACTAGAGATTGTATAATCAACATGTGAAAATCACACTAAGCTTTAAAAGACAATAATTTGCTGATACATTAGTCATACATACCCTTGCCATGACTATAGCCATTTCCATGTTAAGAGTTTGCTTCACAAACAATTCATTGTTGCATGGCTTGTAGAAGAAATTTGATAGCCAAGTCTCATTCCATATCCGACTGATAATACAGCACAAGCAGCAAGTAAACCAGTGAATTTGTTGAACTTATTAAGCCCAACACAGTACACACAAGAACTTCTATGCGCAACTTTCCCACTAAATCCCAGACATTAGATATGCAGCAGCATTCAAATAAGAAAATAACCCAAGGAATCGGAATTATAAACACAATGAGTACATTACAAGTTGCAAGTTTGATTCGAGAACTGAAACTGACCTCTTCGCTTGTTGTTCCTCTAATTCTTTTGTTCTATATACAATCTGCACACCCTGTAAGACAAATGACATAAAACAGCAGGATGTGATCCTTCATAACCTAAAATAAGTGACGCAAAACTTACCCTAGTCAAAATATTCAAGAAACTCAACCTGAATAGACTCGAGGACTTTGGATACATTAGGTCTCGCGGCCTTCCCTTCCACGAAGAGGAAAAAGTTTGTAATGCCAATGACTTTATGATAGAATATCCATGGTAGAACCTGCTCTAACCCTGCTGAAGTGCTTGTTGTAATACATATCTACAAGAAATCATAATATAGCTTAAACAAATTTAATTCTTACAGAAATCACCATAGATTCATCCTTCATTACAGCATTATGTACTCAAAATTGGAGGAAACGCGTACCATCTAAGATGGACAGCTCAACTAGGCACTCTAACCACACATATTACATCCCAAAACTTAACATTGAATTGCAATGTCATCCTTTAGACCAAGTATCATATCTAACACTACGTTGTTAAGCTAACATCCAGTCCAGCTTCCTCTACAAGACTATGAAAATGTACAAGCTACGATTAAATCAATGCGAAGTTACTTTCAGAATTCTACTTCATGAATACCAAAAGTTTAAACATCCATCAAGTGAACCATTCTGTGAAATAAATAATAAATGTCAGGGCTGAAACATAAGATTGCCAAGATTGGAAATATCATGCAAAAAGAAAATGGTCCCTCAATTACACAGTGCATTCATTGTTATCACACTTTACAAGCGTTATTTTGAAAAATGTCACAGTTACTGTTGCATGTAAATTGTCCCGAGTTTGAATCCGCATTCCTCGCAATCACCACATTAGTATTACACATACATAAATCAAAAGGAATTAAGCTCACAATTACACATGATCTTTGCATAAAAATTTACAATATCTTCATCACCTTTACACTATCAATTAAAGTTGTAAAGACAAAATATTAAACATTATCTGAACTAATACTCTAATATCAGCACCCCACTGCAATTATCATTCTTATGCATTACAATTCATATTTATTGACCTAGAATTCACGTGCAATATATGATTCCAAATTCTTAATTCAATTAAAATTCAAATTATTAACAAAAACTCAAAGAAATTAACACAAATGGCAGAATATAACTCAAAATTCATAATAATTTACATATTAAAACATACCCAAATCACATAACATCATAAAGATCAAAACTTTAATAAACCCATCATAAAATTATCATAAAATTTCGAAATTAAATAATTTAAAAAAAAAAAAAAAAAGAACAAACCTTGGGTCCAAGATTATTAGAGTGATTATCATAATCAAATCCAAAGCTTCTAAAATACGGAAAAACAGGGGAATTGCTCTGTTTTAACACATTAATGTCGCAATTATCATCATTATTATTATAAGATGATAATTTCTTGACATTTTTCTCAACAGTGAAGTCGGATGAAGAACCAACCATGCCGGGGAATTCATGACGCTCAACCAACAACCGTGTGATCTCGATATCGCCGCCACCGCCGCCGCGCCATTGAAGAAAGAAAGCAAAGATGGCAAGGAAGAGAGGGAGGAGAGTGAGGAGTAATAGAAGCTTATACAAGAAGTTTTGTGATGAATATGATGGAAATGATGTGAATGATGAGTTGGGTCTTAAAGATTGGTAAAGACCCGCCATTGTTGGATAATCAAGATATCAAATGAGTGTAAATTCATCAAATAAAAAAAAAAGTGGGGATTTTTTTTTTTGATATAAAATTTGTTGGTGTGATGAGGAGAAGAGCAACTGTTACGCCATTGTTGTAGTAGTAGTAAGTAAAAAGTTGGAAAAATAAGAAATAAACAAGAGTATAATAATTTTTTAAATGGTACAAAATTTGTAAAAAAAATATTAATTGATGGGATATTTAAGATGAGACTGGTAAACAAAGAAATTAATTGTGAGAGAGGAAAACGTATAAATTGACGGGAGTATGGCGCCGTGTGATTCAACTTATTAAACGTGTTTTCAAATCAGATCAGATTTATTCAAATTAAATTAAATCAAATCAAATCAGTTTTCATTCCGATCGAATCAAATATAATCAGAATTATCCAAATAACAATTAATAAATCTAGTCTACTTCTAGGTAATTAATTTGTCTAAATGCAGTTAATGTATCAATAAATTCAGTTCTTATCGAATCAATCAAAATTATACAAATCAAATATGATCAATTCAATTCAAAATAAATCGGATCAAAAAAATGCAATCCAATCATACAAGACCTAAGAAACCGTTTTTGTAAATTTGTTGTTGGTTTTGGTCTTGTCTTTTTTTTTTGTTCTCACTACTTTAATGAGTGAAAAGGTGGAGCTTTTGGAAAATGAAAGTCACCTACTAGAAGTTAATTAATACTAATAATAATGCATTGGATCTCCACTTCCAATGGGATTAGACAAAGATCATGATCAATTTGGTATATAGCTCTTTTTTCCTAATACATAGTTAAAGTTAGAAAACTTTGTTTTTGATTCAAAAGTTAGATATATTTGTTGCTTGTGTGGTACGAACTGTTTTTAGAAATGTGATATCAATAACGCATGAAGATTTATGGAGAATTTAATCAAAGTAACTAGCGCGGTCATGATTCCGATATTAATTGTATTTTCGGTTACGCGATTCGCAATGTGCACAACATCTAACTAGCCAATGTGCATTAATCTACTTCATGATAGTGTAAACCTCTTGATACCTTAGAGAAAAATATTGAATGAGTTTCCCATACGTCATGAAAATGATAACCCTGATGGCGTTGAATTTGTTCTCTTCATTGAAACAAAAACATGTTTATAAACATGATATAATATTAACTACGATAAATTAAATTCGCCACATAAAGAGCGCCACCTAAACCACTACTGTAACCCTCACTAAAAACTTTGCTTAAACATGTGTAAACTTGAACAGCTAGGTCTCATGACCTAAATCATGATGCTTATTGCTTAAGTTTGGTTAAGGTTTTCCAACCAACCAATCAATTAAACTAATCACAACAATAATAATATCAAAACAATAGTATCAAAACAGTGCAGCAGAAAGGCAGTGACAGATGGCACTGATGGGAGAGTTGAGGAAGATTTATAGATTTTGACAAGATAATTGAGCTTTCCATGTCTAAACTTTTAATTCCATCTTTTTTGTTGTCCTCAGTTTGCTGACACGTACACTTGTTTTGTTGGTCCAAAAAACAAGAGAAAATACTGCTCTTTAAGATAATGGTTTTTTAGTTATCCTTCAAATTCCATTTGGCACATGCTCTATGTTGCAAAGCCCCTTTCGGTATTTGGACTTAGTTGACTTACTAATTTCACCGCTTTATAACCCGCTTTCGAATTTTAAAGGTATTCACAAGAGTTATATCGATAAAGAAGTCAATCAATCTTGTTCATGAACAGGTTGGATACCACCGTCCAGTTAGTTGAGTCCGAATGATTCGAGTTCAAGCTTTGAGCTGAAAATGGTTCGAATCGAGAATTTTGAGAACCCCTTGACCAAAAGTCCCGAACATCCAATACTTAACAAGGGATGTAACTATGTAAGAGAGCACAAACTTGAAAAGCTAGAGCTGGTATATTCTATGGATCTTACCAGAAAATGATTTGTGCACAAAATGACAGGCATACATGTGAATAAAGGCAAACAGAAAAAATTTGTACAAAGGAAGAAAAGAAAAAAGAAGCTGTACACTTTACCCAGACTTGAGCAATATAGGTTGTGACTTGTGATGAAGAGTTGTAGAAGCGAGGAGCAAAGATACAAAAATTATGTGTGCAGGACACGGCTTTTTGAAGACGTTGCTTCTACCATGTCAATCATCTCTTTAGCAACTTCAGAACATCTCCAACCAGATGTAGTGATCCCGTCACGAACACCTGGCATGGCAAGTCGAGTTCTTTATGTAAAAAAATCATATTGTTATGGCATGCAAGATAAGCAACCACGAAAATAAACTACTACTGTCATATTTTGGTCGGAGTAAGTACATCAACAAACTCTTGGTTTAGGCAGCACAAGGCCCTTCAAAAAATCGTAGTCCGTATCAATATCTATGTACTTTCAATGTCTAACATGCAATGTCAAGAGGACAATGTTAATAAGGTCGGCCAAATGCAAGGCATGTGTGGAGTGAGAGTGGCATCAGGATGAAAAGGCGAAAACTATGTGCATTGGTGGAGGCTTGATCTAATTTCGGCTTCCAAATTTTCAAGTCTAGAGCTTGACATCTAACTTGATTGGTACATCAACCACGGCATAATAGAACAACAAAACCCTTTGCAACAATTAATTAAATCAACAACACAACTGAGGGTCGTATTTCAGAACTCAGTCCTAAAGGGTACGAGAACCTGTTAAAGCATTGGCATGGATTTGCTCACTGGACACTGGCTTAAATTGGAACCTCTTTGGAAAACGAACGAGAGGTAACATGTTGTGTACTAGATTCATGAACTTATGACAAGTGGGATAAATCTGTAGTTCCATACCTGAAGACTCAGAGAAGGATTTTCTCTCACGCAATCCCTCAGCCATTTTATTGTCAAAGGCAATGAAGAAAGAACTGCACTGCTTGGATTGTAACCACCAGGAATCTCATGGGAATGCTCCCCATTCAAAAATCCTTGCAGTGGCAAGGGATCACTGCTCTCAGTCTTTATAAACTCCATGATGCTACTTTTATCCAGAACAAAATCTGCTTAGACATGCACATTTATAGTCAGGAGATGGAAAACAATGCTCCGAGTGATTTCATCACAATGACCAAATCGTCCTTCAGTTTAGGGAAAGGGGGAAAGGAATGTAATACGGAGTAATAGGTAGAATCATCCAGAAACAGAAGATGTTGACTGTTGAATCTACGATGAAGGATTACCCGAAACGTATGTATATATGGCAAGAACACAACCTAGTGAGAGCATGGCATATGCTATTAAAGTATTATTCTCAAAGGAACCCAGTTATTACCATGGAACAGCTCGCGCAATAAACAGCACTTTAGCAACACCGCACAAAAAAAAAAACGATAATAATAATGGGTTCCGGTCCTCATCAGATGTGTTAGATGGGCTTCTGAGGACATATTGTGTTACTCATACTTGTGGAGTTGTGGGGGTGTGGCAGGGGTAGCAGTTCTGGTTTCTGTCAATTGCTACACTCTCTGAACTAGATTTCAGTAAAAACTTTTTTTTATTTTTAAAATGGGTCTATGAATACGGCAAAACTTTAGATGTCTTGAGGAACTCAGGATGGAAATCATGCATGAATAATGTAATTAAAACTCAGCCTGTAATCACGTATTCACGTGCTTCATATGATTTTAAATTTTGATTGTGAGATTTAACTGCATAGACTCAGCTTACCTTCCCCCTTCATCATGTTCTCCCATACTTTTTGCAGATTAAATTGCCAAGTTAGTTCCCTTACAGGCATGGAACTAACTGTAGAGCCAGAGATAACTTTGCTATATGATGATATGCTTGGAACAAACAAGGCCCCGGAAAAATGAACACCTGAGAAATAAGTAAATTCTCAAGTCAAGATAAACGAGACCTGTAAATGTAGATCCAAACACCACCATGAGAACACTGGATGAAATACTACGAGTTTAGCATTATTCAATGAGATCATTCATGATAACTCTGCTTGAAGACATACTAATTTTCAGGACTATACAGGTCAATAGAAGGCATTCTTAATACATCAACTTGCACAAATGCGAAAGAGAGTAAAGCCTTAGAAAACTAAGCACCTTGATCACATGCACCTAGTATGTCATGAAGACCCTTGGGACGAATAAAGTCAGACATTGATTTTAAAGTTAAAGATGTAAGTTAATTAATAGAAATCCCCCCCCCCCCCCCCCCAAAAAAAAAAAAAACTTTGATCATACCTGAGGAAGCACAGGTCTCAACAAGCTTTGAAAGCAAAACTCGGGGATTCCTCACCTCCATGCAATTGAACAAAAGAACCTGCCAAGGGAGATATCGACCAACTAGAACGTCAGTTAAGACTAATGACTAATAACATGAAAACCAGTAAACTACCCATTTAAACTGCACAAGTACCTGCTTAATAATTTTGTTGTGATTTTCCAAATTGCAACCTACGAGTCCATCAGCAAAAGAAGGATTTAGAGAAGGCAATGGAGTCGATCCCTCACTCCCTTTCACAGCTTCAGAGAACCATCTAGAACAGGCATCAATGCTTTCAGGACTGTGTGCTCCATCCAGATAAAAGACCAGATCTCCTGAAGGTCTATTAGAGGGTTTGGGTATGATGTCACATACAATCTGAGCCCTCCCAGAAAGACGTGCTGATGAAAGGCCTCTCAAAAAGGCATCTGGCAAATTACCTTCATCGCCATCCTGAGTAGAATTGATATTTGACATCAACCAAGAAAGAACATGATAAAGTGAAGCTTAGCTAATGAAGGGAAAGATGAAGGATTATGAAGTAAACATGCCATATAGAAGAGTGTAGGGGCATTGAACACTGGGAATTGAAACGAAAACATGAATAAATTCACAAAAATGTGAAACACATGAAGTGGAATAAAATCAAATAATGAGATAAAAGCAATTATAACATGTTATCACAGTCCAGATATATGTCAATTGATTTTAGCTGATGGAAACTGACAGCATATCCCCCAGATTTAAGTGGTGGGGGGCTAATAGCAACATCATTAAAGGATTTAATGGTAGACTCAGAGATAGTTAGATCCTATTGAATCCTTATGAATTGATTCACAGAAAGAGCAGATTATCATGGTGAGTTGACTAAACTGCTATGCAAGTGAAGCAAAGAAGAAAAATAGGTACCAACTTTGAACGCAAACATTTCAGAATTTCCTGTAAGCCGGAGCCAAGATTTACACAGGGACACAGCAAGGCCAGCGTTTACAAATTGATGGTCTCCTGCTAAACTCAACTGTACTCCATTTAACTCTTCATAACTAAGAGGTGAAGCTACTGCCAATGGAACCTGCAATTGATGAATGCTGAATAAGCAGATAAAATGACAGGTAAATATGGTTGTCATATAGCCCAGGGTTTGCTCCAGCTATATGTTAACAACAACAGAATTATCAGTCTCCTTAGCCACTTTTTAATCATATGCTTATGTATTCGTGACTTGTTCACAGTAAAAATGCAAAAGCACAGACAAATTTACCTTACATGTATCAAGTGCAATGAAAAAAAAGATAAAGCAGCTGATAGAAACAAGGATAAAACTCAAGGGTCATAAATTTGTAATTCATTGATACTCGAATTTCAACGATAATATCTATTTCGGCAGGAGATATACTGTAAAATTAAGTGCCACATAAATACAGATTTTATCTTGTTTACAAAAGGGAAGAAATGGAAAAAAAAGGAGGAAAATAATAAATGCTTTGAGCTTATAAAGTACTTACATTTAGTTCATGAGCCCTTTCCTTGATAACATTCAGTGCTTCAGGAGGTTGGGATACCGTAAATGCTGGTATATTGGGCTTCACGAGCAGGGAAAAGTGGAAGACAGCATCAATTTATTACAATTGAGATAAAGCTGGCATAAAACTCCTAATGTTGTTCATGATGAATTCTAAATGAAATATTACTATTGAAGAAGTTCTTGTGAAACCATAGAGTTCCATTGGCAGATTTTTGTACCTTGAAAATACCAGCCTTGTGTACAGCAATCTTTGCCAAGGTGTCTCCTGAGAATATGTTTGTTTCAAACTTCAGGTCAAACATAAGGTCTAAGGCAGTTCATTGTCATAATTTTCAACCTGGATTGAAGTAATGCTTGTTTAGTACATTATGGACAAGAAAATACCTAATGTTTCCATATGATCCATTCCCAATGAAGCGATTCCACAAACAGTTGGTTCTTTGATCTGCATAATCATGGAGATCGTCGGTTACACTTTATCATAATACAGATTTCCATCTGTAATTAACATTCTTCAAGTTATGTCGGACATACTAGGTTCGGTTTTCAACGGACAGAACGGTTATAAACTTGGCCATGATGTGAAGGAAAAAGGCTTTAGAATATGAGTTCAAAAATGTCTCATTCTTTCACAGAGGCATTACTTTTACTGAACAAACTACAATTGCGTTCTTTCTGATGGAGAAGTATATCTCTTGCTGCTAACATCACTAATAGAAAAAAGTGGCCTCCGAAGGTTGAGAGGGTCTCTTTTAATTTTGGGAGGAATGGCAAGAGACGAGAACAAAAGGTTATAGATCCACACTAATTTCTAGATGTACATACCACATTTGTAGAATCATTTCTCCCTCCAAGGCCCACTTCAAAAATTCCAACATCAACCTAAAGAAAATAGTTAAAAATGATTCAGAGAATGTAATAAAAAATCAACAGAGTAAAATCTCGTATATGAGATAAAACTGCCACGTGCTATATGAGCATGGATGGCTGACAATGCTTAGCCACAAGAACCACTTCACACAACAAAGAGGTTTGTCCTAGAAGGTCCTTTTCACGAAAAAAGTTCATTTGATGAATTATTTTGAAACAAAATGTTGGGGTATTAAAAAAAATTGTACACTCTATTACTTTGCATAGGACAACAATGTCTATATTTCCTCTGTTTCCTCGGACCTACATAAATGAGACTTGGAATGTGACAGTTATTCACAAGTGCTCTAACATAAAGTAAGATAAAAGATTAACATCATGGAAGCTGAAGTAGGCAGTTCAATTTAAACTTAAGAAAGATTACTCTGGCATGACACTTCTTTCAGATTCAAGGAGCCACAATTATCTAAATGCTAAATCAGAACCTTAGAACTGATCAGTGGCATTATTAGTAATATCAAAATAGAAGCATCTAACCCAAAAGATACAATTCACTAATCATCATACATGGATCAAGAGATGCTAAGTACAAAAGATACGAAGTAGAGGGTAACAACCCAGTATGTACAAGGATCTGACCTTTTCATCTGCAAATATTTTGAATGCCATAAGAGTGAGAAACTGAAAAAGTGGAGGCATCGGCAACTCGTTGGTTACTTTATCCTGTAATGCAATTCACAAATCAAACATTCATACCTATTCTCGAAATAGGAGAAGAATTTTCAATACATCAACAGGATTGCTACTTTTCTGAGCAAGCAACCACAATATCTGACTTTTTACATGCCAATAAAGAGATGGTCTAGTGGTATGGAGTTGGACTTGCCACCAGATCACAAGCTCAATATTCCCAAAGGTCCTCTGTTATAAGGGCCATCGACAGGCTGCATTTCCCAAGATGGATCGCGCCCCAAAAACCTTACTTTCAATCTTTTTTTAAACAGAAATACGGCAGAACAAAAAGACAACATGCAGCCACCTGCCAACTACTGAGTCAATATCAAATGAAGCTTATATTTGTCACTTTCAAGATTCAGCTTGAATATAAATACAGCGGACTAAGACGCTAACACGTGCAACTCTTACAGGTTCAGTGCAGTAGGAGTAGAAATTACTAACACGGCTCAATACATCCATTGTATCACCCAAACATTCATTGACAATTAGAAGTTCTGATTTTTCTTCCACCATAGAAGAACTGTGTTAGTAATCTGTCACAAGTTAATCCTGTTCGCAAAAACCTAGCGGCTTGGAATAAATAAGAGCCCTGTCTTTCAACAACTAAAAAATTTAAAAATTTGGACAAGGACAACAGAGCCTATGCACTAAAGAGATGTGATTGAAATTGATACGAACAGCTTAAAACATGGAGAATAGTATATGTAAAAGAAACTATACCCTTAACTGATCCCAGCAGTCCCAGAAGTACCGCAGAAATGCGTCTTCAGAGATATCGTGCCTATATATGCAAGTGCAAGGTACACATCAACTCTGTGAAGCGTCAAAGAGGCACAGACAAAACAAGATTAAAACAAAGTAAAAATTACAGGAGTTTCAAGATGAATGGCCTCATATCCAAGTATTCAAAATTCAGGTGGGAAGCGGGACAAAATAGATTATGCATGTTTGATTCTCTAGATTCTAGGGTTGTTTGATCAGTGGAATGTTCGGTTGGCTCAAAATCAAAGGCTTTTGAAAGATTATTGGTTACATATTGATAAAATATGAACATATTTAGTTTGATTCATTGTACCTCTATGATTTATTGTATCTATATTTTGTAATTAGATAGTTCATTGTACCTTGTACTTATATGTTTTGATTCAAAACGTTGTAATATATGATGAGATAATTCAATCATCTTTGATTTTACTTTTGTCAAACTTGATAGAAAATTCTAATATTATGAGCAAAAATCCAACAACATAATTTACCAAACATCTTTCAAAACCCGGTTCATTCTAGCCAATATAATAGTCCGTTTGAACAAGCCCTATTGCCAGACCAGCCCATAAATGCATGACTAAGAAACAAGATATTACCAAATTTGATGATCAAAAAGTCCACACTTTAAGCACAGCAAGTTCGAAGTCCAAAAATGTCAAGAACAGAATAATTCCGATGACCATCTTGAATTTTTGATGCAGAGAAAGCAGAAATGCAAAATGAGGTAGCAGAAGCATACTAACCCGTCAATTCGAAATCTCTCTCTCACATCAATTAAATGGGGAGATGTGAAAAGGCCAGTGTGAAAACCACACTCACGTAAAATTGCCTCAGAAAAAGCACATGTTGACCCCTAGATCACAAACAACAGACAAAATTAGAAACAACACTACAAAGCAAACGATAAATGCTGATTATCCATTTTCGCAAGTTACAGGTGGTCCGAATATAACAATGTCTGATTTTTATGTATATCGCAAATCCCATGTGCTGAAAAAACAAATTAACAAATCTACATTGTCTTCCCTTACAATACGACCTTGGTTGGACTCCGGTCAGGCTCAAAGTAGTGTTTGCCCCCAGTCCCTCCTCTATCCTTCCTCGGTCCTCACCAAAAGACAGGCAATAGGAACATAGCTAATGAAATAGGATGAGAATGGAATTTACCTAAAAGTTCTCGTGCACTAGAAAGCAATAATAGTTTACAAGGATTGTTTACCAAGAAAAACAAACGCAAAATTGAGGATGAACAGTACCTTACCCTTCGTTCCAGCAACATGGATTATTTTAAGCCCAGCTATCTTTTCCTCCAAGCCTAATATCTGAAACAAGAAACTGAAAAAAGTGAACATGTCATGACATAGGTGAAACCATGCAGCTTTTTGAGAAATTGAGGCATAACGACATCTACAGACTAAAGTAATACAGAAGTCATCAAGGTGCCATTCTCTTCAGGTGCTAAGTAATAGAGCAAATTCTAAGTGAAAGTAACAGATCAGAGAAAGAAAATGAGTAAGTGTCAAAACATCATAAGCACCAGGCCACATGTATTCACAATTCACCTTCTTTTGACTAATCTGGCCTTACTCAAACCACGAACACGCTGATTGCAAAGCATGAAGTAATGGTAATGTACCTAAACTCCTAAAGCCTAAGCTCTCTCTTTTGCATTATAAACAAATAGCAACAGACTCAGAGCTAATACCTTGAGATACATTGTCATCCGTTCCAGCTTATTGTATTTGCCACCAACTGTGGATTTATCTCCACGTTTTCGACCTCTAATGAGTGATGAAAGTGCTTCCATGGCATTCTCATAAGACCGTGAATGATAGATATCATGTGAAAGTTCTTCAGAGAGCTTAGTGTTTCTTATTTTTTCTAAAATTTGAGATGACTGTGATGACATCATCCTTGACCTTACACCTGACATATCAGTCAAAACAAGTAATTGATAAAAGGGCAATGGTTTTAGACATTATTAAAAAAAAAAAAAAAAAGGAAGGTATAATACTCGCACACACAAGCTAGAACAAGACAGATAGGTCCTCTTTTGCCTTGTTTTTCTCATGGCACAAGCAAAACTGTTTAAAGTACTAAGCAGCTCAATGCTTAAAGATAAGACTTACTTGAGGCATCAGGATCATGTCCATTCAAGGAAGGAGGCAAGCATGGAATCCTGCAAGCTGTAATACCAGATAACCACCTTCCTTTCTCAAAGGACCTTGAAATGCTGAGCACTTCACGCCTAATGAAGCCATTTGATAGACTCTGCATCATAACCTAATCACTCTGCAAAAGTACCAACTAGCTATGACTTCATATTTTGGCAATTTAGAGCTCACCAACATCTAAAGTTGTATTCAAACACATCAAGTCCCCGGATCATAAAGACTAGAAACACAGACCAACTTCCATATATGCAGTCCCATCTTACCACTTTCTCAAAGCAAAATGAAACATCACATACCTATCATCCCTAATACTCAAAACAGAACAGCTAAACAGATTTAGCAATACTAGTTCCAATTCTGACTACAATTTCATAACACGAAAGCGAAAATAAACTACCCATTACCCAAGACCAACAAACAAAGTGCTTAAGCTGATTAACCACATCAGCCCCCTAATTGTAAGGACGCTAATAAGCGCCTTTTGTTCACTATCTAGGAATCAGGGGTCTCGAAATCAGAAAGCTCTTAACTTTACTCACTTCTCAGGGTCGTCTTCAATTCTAAAAGCCTAAAACTCGGGTAACACAATCCTACAGAACCTTGAGGTGAGCTTTCAAAAGTTCCGAACTTGAAACCTCACCCCCAAACCTACCACAGAATCTGTCTCCTATCCACACCTTGACAAATAATATACGGAGTATGTGATACTTTTTGAGACGACCCATAGGAATACGACTCCAATAACATTCCACAAGCTACGGTTAAGGAATAAAGCCATCAACCCCGGCCTCAACCATGAGCTTAAATTCGTGGCTAATACGCTTCTTCCACATATGATTATGATTCTTTTAATTACCCTTTCACAAGCTAAATTCAGCATTACTTAGCAAACATTTGATGATTCTAAGTTCAAGAAAAATGTGGGTTTTTCAACAATAACAATTAAAACACAAAAAAGGGCATGATAAACACAACTCCATTAACAATTTCTAAGCAAAACCCACTTCAAATTTATAAACATAAATTATCAATACAATAACACAAAAAGTAGTAATTACGCAACAATTAAGAGAAGAAAAAGTAATGAAATTATTACCAGAACACAACAATTTACAATTCAATTGGGTTGGAAATGATAAAAAGTCTGAAGCTTGACTATGAAGCTAAGGAATTTACACTCGATTAAAAAGTGGAGAGGAAGAATATGGAGTATAAATTAATGGTGGTGAGAAAAAGGGCTGATTCTTTTTTTTTTTTGTTTTTTTGTTTTTTTTTTTTTTGAGGAATAAACGGCTAAATTTAACAGTCACTGATGGCGGCATGCCGGCATATATACAGGAATCAGGAGTTCAGGACAAAGCTTCTGGTTTACTCTTCCTTTTTCGGGATGTCGTATGAACTCTCTTAAGCCAAATGTCGAAACTCGAATGACATACGGAGTATCTGTTTAATGTATAGACGCATAGTAACAAGCGTAAATTAGGTAATTATGTAATTTTCGAGTTTCGCTCATCTATTACAATGAGGGTTCAACGTTTTGTAACTATGGACATGTCGGAATGGGGGTTCTTTATCGTTAGGGTTACTCATTTCACATCCACTCGTATTTGAGTGAATCTGCAAAGAGATGATTGAACCATGTTTTACTAATTGGTCTATATCTATAACTCGTGTTCAGAAACCTCACTCGAAATTTGTCGTAGATTTCAAATTCAGTAGTGGATAGAGCGATTTTTTATAGAGGTGTACTCCGTATACTATAAAAGCCTACAATGCCTGCGGGTTCAAAATCCCGAGTTTGAACCGAGCCATGAACATGGACATGGGCATGTCCATTACAAAGAAGTTAAAAAGACCAGTTTTTAGATTGTGTGACCACGTCCAGCATGTCTTAGATTGACATGGGCAGCAATAAGGAGGTCAATATTTCCGTTGAGTACAGAATCCAAGTCAGTAAGTTGAACACCAGTTTTCATATCTTCAACCACCTTGTCAGGCTGCAACATGTACATCCGAGTATCTTGCTTCCATAAGTCGGCGACTGCATCTTTGTTTATGCTGCTCACATCAGAGATCCCTTGCTCCGACATTGTCACAAGAAGCTTCGCCTTCAAGCGATTAAAGGCCTTCACTTTGTTGGCAAATCTGTTTCTCTCGCCTGCAGTATGAAGCAAGTTTCTTAGGCTGGATGTACAATCGCCTTCCTAAATACCAACTTTATCTGTTGATTGCTGTGTAAAGTAGCGTGTAGCATGATTTATATTGAGCACTGTAATATATGCTTAACTCATCCTGTTGCTAATTTGTTGATTACATTTCAGCATTTTTTTCGTAAAATTGGACAGAATCAGACTAACACGACCTGCTTCTGAAACTTCAAAAGCCGAGTTACAGGAAGTTTATCACTGACCTGAGGATTGCACACATATGCCAGTAGGAACGTGTTGAATGTGAACAAGAGATGTAACTGGTTGTTTCTCAGTTCCACTTGACGATGTATAAGAAATAATAAGATCTTCATCATCTAGGGTTAAGTCAGAAACCGTCTCAAGAAACAGAGGTATAACATCTACGACTGCTAAGCTAGCCTGCAGGCAGAATTAAAAACACAGTTAGATTCAGGACAACCGCACTGCACATATAACCTGACAGAAGATTATCCTAACGCAAGATTAGTGGACACTGATACCTCTTGGAGACTATATCCGTCAAGGGCACCCATCATGCGGTGAGCCCCTCTTTCTCCCATTAGTTTACCGTAAGCAAATCCAAACTCAAACTCGATGGTGGCAGACTTTAAGCCTCCGTTTTTGGAAGAACACTTCTCGAGAACTCTCCCTTTGTGGCCTTTCTTTTCAGCCCAACTGACATACATGTTTAGTAGACGTTCTGCCCATATCTACATTTGGAAGCTAGTAAGAAGGCTACCGAAACCATAAAAGAAGATAACATTACAAGATCGTACAAAAGCCAATCTGTTGAAGATATTTGACTCTGCTACTCTCCTTAACTAGATGTTTGGTCCCGTAAAAAAGAGAAGAAAAAAAAAGGATAGAACTCCTGATACAAGTTCTGATAGTTCTTCAAAAGGTACCCTATATGCTCGTGAATCCATCAGATAGACATGAGCATTTGTGGAGGAAAATTAGCTAATAGTAAAATGCATTACCTCGGAATAGATGCCTCCATCTCCAGCTTTGATAACAAGGGATGCACCATGCAAGTCATATGAGCCTCTCAACAGCTTGGACATCTGATACCAATCCATGAAATTGCTTGCATCAACAGATGCAATATATCCTTGCTTAAAGAGTCTATAGTTAACGGAATCAGTTTCCGCAAGCTCCTTTATAAGCTTTGCTTCTTCAATCTGCATACAGTAGCTAGCTTAAGAAAACATTAGTCCAACTCATACATCACACATAACCACAAATATAAATAAATAAAAAAAAAAAAAAAAAAAGAGAAAATCCGGAAAAACTGCAATTAACAGTATAGGCAAGACAAAAGTGATTATTTTGAGAGCAATCGTTATCCTGTTCTTAGACATCAGTCTGAGATGATACTTCACTGTTCCTGAAGCAGCCATTTCTTTTGAATCATGAATCAATTGTTAAGCAGGGTTGATAGCTAAATTGTCATAAAATTTAATGGTGGAATATATGGCCAAAAATGATCTTGCGAATAAAAAAGTGCATTTGCGTTTGACAAAAGTAGGAGCAAATAGACAAGAGCAAGCTGAGCATCACCTTATATCTCAGGTCTTTGAGACCATCAACTACTCTGGCACTATCAGCAAGTTTGGCAAGCATTTCATGAGATTTTACAGGATCATCCCACAGGTTATAATCATGGATCTTCTCTTCTCTCCTGATTCGCCTATCTTCTTCAAGCTGTAGCGCAGCTGGTCCCAACATCTCAGCACGAAGAACAGCATCTTCAATCTTCTTCCTCAGAGAAAACATTCCTGCACAATACACAATTATTGATTATATAATCGTGAAAAGCATAGCAAATTACAAGCATCATGTCTGAAGATCAAGATTACGATACCAAACCATCCGAAAATATACAGACAACACCGAAAATATACAGACAACACCTAAAATATAGTTTGCAAGTCACCTACCCACTTCACCCCTCGTCACAAAAGCCAGTTCCAGTAATTTTAATCAGCTAAGAGACATCCGATTTAATACTTCAAACGCTACCAACCCAAACGTTAACAAGTGAAAAGAGCGGAATTTGTTCTCGTACAGCCAGAAAACCTCATACAGATACTGATAAGAAGCAGCAATATAATTCAGGCTAAATTATATATTCTAGTAATTAATTAACAACTCCAAGTCCAGCTTGAATTTGGTCATACATACTCACTCCGTTTTATTAGAATTTCTCGGCATATTCAAACCAAACGTAAAGAACCTAAAAGAACCTGAGTACTTTAAAGCAGCAATTCAAGCTAAATTAATCCCATTAACAACTTAACTCCAGCTTAACTTTGTTAATTGAATACTTAAGAGAGAGAGAGAGAGAGAGAGCAAACCAAGTTGTTTGAAGACTTTATCCTTGTCTTCCATGGACTGAGAAGCTCTAGCTGCGAAACGGGTACGGGTACGGGTCGGGTTCTTCAAATGGGGCAACCATTTTAAGGACATAGTAGGCTGTGAAGACTCTGCCGCCATTTCTGGTTTCTTAACCAACGGTACTTTTTATCACCTTATCTATCCCAATATGATCTAATCTTATTTTGTACTGTACTCTTTCCTAATTTACCCTTCTTTAGTTCTATGAGTAGTCATGAACATGATGTATAATGTGACTAGTGAGATCTTTATAAACTTGAAATAAAACAACCATTTGAGTTCAAATTATAGTCAATAATGATGTGTCATTGACTAGTAAAATCAACTAATTAAAAAAAAATCTCACTTAATAAGGCATGTAATAGACTCTTAACATGTGCCCTTGAAGCACACAATAGAAAAACCGATAAACTAAACCAGAATACAGGTAAATGAAGTTTTCCTAGAATTTGTAGGACTGAAAATGGATCGACTGATCGAGACAAAACCCATGATAGACAAATGGAATGCAACCAATTGTGTAACAACATATATATACATTTTAGAAAAACAAGACCCCCATAGAACACTAGTATATCCTTGTTCCAAGGGTTCCAAGGATATACCCTTTGCCCTTTGGAAACTTGAGTACTAGGGCAGTACCAAAAAATTCTTGCTCCAAAATCATACGGAGTAATTCCCAGCACAATTTGGTTAAACAAAAAATTTATATTTGTGTGCTAATGCTGCCAAAAAGTACAAGGAAGTAAAACTTGGTAGCTCAGGGGGAAGTTTGCAGCAATAAGATGTTACATTTGTACAATAACAGTCCTAAACGGGAAGGGGATCATGGCAGACTTGATTTTACAGGGATTCTACAAACTGCGGCGCATCCAAGTCCAGTTCTTGCTTCATTATACAATTCATAAACCAGTCACTACTGAAAGTCCGAACCCCACTCTTCACAGCTAGCAATGCTTCTTCCATATCTTCTTCACTTGCTATGAAAATCGCTCTAGAGTTTTCGACTGCTTTCCCCAAGCCAACAGTGACCTGATTTTGGATAAAGGCGAAACTGTAAGTGGATGCCTAAAGGATGGGAATCACTAATAAGTCTTGTCTAATTTCTAAAGTGAGTGCAACACGGTGGAATAGGTAGTCATTGAAGATACAATTAGGGGACACTTCTATCAACTGTGTGTCTGACACTGTCTGTGTTGCAGCTAGCGACACAGCTAATTTCTAATGCCCCGGGAAATAATCAGCAACAACAGCCTACTAACCCAAAAGTTCATAAAGAAAAAAGAAAAAAAGCTGACTAGCAAATACTTACATTACCACCAGCAGATCTGACAATTGCAGACAGCATTTTCATAGGGGGGTGAACATGAGTTGTGAGCCAGATGCTGTAACCATCAAGCAAACCTCTTGGATTTTCTCTGGCTCTTAAAACTGCCTCTTTTAAATCAACCCTGAATTTGACTACGTAATCTTCATCCTCAAGAAGAAAGGGCACTTCATCTGAAAATTGAAGTAGAGAACAAAAGTTCAGAAAATAAGGAAAGTAAAGGCAAGTTTATGTGTATCAGAATGTCCATTTGTGGTAAAGCAAGCAAGACTATTGAAGCATCAAACATCAGGGCACAGGGCAAAACTTGGTAAGACGGCCATATGGTGGGATGGGAAGCTTTGAACCTTACAAACTCACCCAAACCTGCTGAAGGGAGTCTTAATTAATACTTTCTGCAAACAAAAAAACATGAACTTCCATGAATGACTCACCAACAAATTTGCCTACTCGGGAACTTTCTTTCAGCCAATGAGGTGAAAGTATCCACGCCCTGCAATCAAAGTGATAGAAAAATTGGTACCAACTTAACAGTAAACATGAAAAAGGATTCATGCTCACAAGAATTAACAGACAAGTAACAGAGGCAAAAGTTACTTATACCAACCCTGAGCACAAAGCAGTACAGAAGTTCAGAGTTCTTCTAGCTTTTCCTGTGAGGACGTGTGTACATAGGCTCCCATCAGCAGTAACAGACCCACCAAGGTCAACTATAGTCTGTAGCCACAAGATCAATGCATAATTACTTAAGACTAACAAATTATAAGACATACATGGTAACGAAGTGCAGGCCTGAGCTACTACAAAAATTATCACAAGATCTCCAAGCACTAAAAAGCATTAAAAACCTACAGCAAAATTTAAACTGCTGAATCAAAATACAGCGTGATTCAGCAGCTACAGATGTTCTATTTTTCTTAGAGCTGAACTCCATCCCAACTAGACTTCGTTCAATAACAATGAACATTGAGACATACATGAAGACATACCTTAATAAGATAATCCTTTTTAGGTCCATCAGCAATATCCATTAGCATGATGTTCGTGTCCTTCCTCCTAGCCAGAGATTCATCACTGGCCGTAACAATATTTGTGTTCTTGCTCTCCCTCGTAATGATATTTTCTTCTAATCCCAAAGGGCTTTGGAGAGAATCAGCTTTCCGCTCTTTGTCAATAAGCATAACATCAGCTGGATATTGCTGACCATCACCAAGATGGGTAGCCTTTACTCTTTTGGAGTTTAACGAGGATGACGAGGTTCTCCAAATCTTTCGCTTTTCTTTTACTTCATAAGTTGAAATCTGTTTCACAGGCACTCTGGCTGCTATTGAATCACCAGCTATATCAGCATCCATTTTATCATTGGAAGCCAACTGCCGGTTGTTCTGTGAAGAATTGGTCTCTGAAGAAGCTGCAATTAAACAACCATAATCATGTCAAATAACATTTTTTTTCTCAGATATCTTTTTTCAGCATGATAACAAGACACCAACATTTCCAAACCATCAGATAGATGGCCTAAAGGCAGCAACCCCTGTGTTTAGCCACAAGTTCCTCAAGCCGTAAAATGCTTTAATTTATGCCTCCCATATTATAGGGATACATGCTTAGTGACCAAGGACTCCAGTCAAGGAACCAGCACTGTATGCCACAAATGAGAAGCACTATAACTCTATACGGTACAGATTCTTTTGTGAAAGTCGAAGAGAAACTTGAGCTGACTTACCAATCTCACCATTTAAGTTAAGTTGCAGGTCTTCTTGGCTGGGAGACCTAGTTGCTGATGTTTGTGGTGCAGAAGCCTCTCTGGTGCCAGCAAGGCTATAAAACACATCATCTGATGAGGTTGTCTTTTCAGGTGGGGTCAACCTGAGCTTTATAGTATTAGCGCCAATGGCATGGAGATTCTTATTCAGATTCGAAATCATGAGGGTAGAACCGCCAGGAAAACATAGAGCTCGACGTATATCTGCCTTGATAGGAAGCTTACGAGTTCGACCTTTAGTGCCCACTTCAGCTATTGATACAAAACCCTGCATCAGACACATTTTAAAAACCAAGCAAAATATTCTTCCTTGACCACCAAGAAGCCACCAGCACGACAGTCAGGTGAGTCATGTCTACGTATGTTATACTGAATAAAAAGCTCCTGAGTTGGATACTAGTACATAACGCAAAAACTGATCCTTCTTTACTTTGGAACTGCATCATTGAATATGTAAGTCATCATCATTATTCATCATTCCTAAATTCCTAATGGATATATAAAACCAGGAAGTATTTAATAATTACCTGCTTCTGCCAGAAGCCTTCAGATTCATGGTCACCCCAACACAAAACTGTCGATATGCCAACATCCTGAAGCCTCTTTCTCAATTCCATGTATAAGAGTCGACCTATTCCCTGTGCAAACCCTTTAGTTAATAAGAGCAGTTATGCTGTCCACACCAATGGAAACTAGAGAACCAAAATGAGAGGAAACACATGTGACTGGCTCTAGTTATGTGACTTGCTCGTGACTGGTTATGAATTTGCAAGTTCCAACAAATTGTGATGACAATCATGCTATTTTCTGCCTCTAATAAGGCACAACAAAGTATTATTCTCTGGTTTCAAGTCATTGGAACACCAAGAAGGAAAATGCAGCAGAAAATATAAATGATAATATTTAGATGCCACACCTTGTGCTGATATGTTGAACTGACTGCAGCTAATGGAATTTCAGCTTGCTGGGTGTCAGCTGGAATTATTTGGTAGGTAATTGCTGCAATAACCTGCAATGGCAAGTTAAAAATGACGGCTGATACACAAACTATGTCAAGTGCCAAGCTTTGCCTTTCATAACATCTGTCAGGCGAGCATCTTAAAGGAGAGAAGTTAACGAACAAAAAAAATAAGACTGGGAAATTGATACCCGCAACCCCTTTGAAAATTCCAATAAACAAGTAAGAAGCTTCCATTTCACAGAAGAACAGCATGATCATAAACAAGTGAGCTATCATTTGGTCTAATTATACATTTGTGTCCTAGTGGTACCAGCTTCTTTAAAACTGGAAGACATTAGAATGAGATGAATGCATTTCCAGGTACGGCTGAGCGCCTGCTTACACAACTTAATAGATTGAATAGAGATATTAACCATCATCGAACATCTATATCTCTCTGAAATGCAAGATGAAGTTCAGAGTGGTTTACCTTAAATGTTGTTTCCACAGATCTCTTACTCAGTAGCAAAGTGCAAAACTTTCTGTAAATGGCCAAGTAAATGTGAGTGAAACATCAAACCTTAAAGCTACATATACCAAGAATTTCCTAATTTGGGTAAAACAGATTCAACGAGCTAAGAAAGATGATATCGACAGGGTCTTACCCACTTGAAACACATCTTTGAAGAAATGATGACTGTTTTCCAGTATTTGCAGCATAGTTCATGTTAGGCAGCTCTTTCATGTATAAACTCAGGATTTCCTGTTCAAAACCAAGTATTTTCGAACAAGAACAACTTATTTTCAGGATTAAAGCTTTGAAAGCACTGAAAACAATAGATTTACTGCAGTGTTTAGTAGCATGATGATTTGGTAAATTCCGGGTTTTGGTTGTTCTTTCATCATTACCTCCTAGCTCCACCCACAAGTATCAAAACGCGAAAAAGAACCAACTTATTTTCGGGATTAAGGCTTTGAAAGCACTGAAAACAATAGATTCACTGCAATGTTTAGTAGCATGATGATTTGGTAAATTTCGGGTTTTCGTTGTTCTTTCATTATTACCTCCTAGCTCCACCCACAAGTATCAAAACGTGAAAAAGAACAACTTTTTTCGGGATTAAGGCTTTAAAGCAATAGATTTACAGCAATGTAAGTTCCATGATCATTTGGTAAATCTCGGGTCTTCGTTGTTCTTTCATCATGGCATCATCACCTCCCAGTCCCACCCACAAGTATCAAAACCCGAAAATCGTGACAATCAATCTTCAACATGAAATGGAACACCTAAATTAACTCTAGATTAAATCAAGAGGAAGTACCTGAAGTAAAGATTGAGTGACAATATCAGGATCCTTAGGGTTTACGAGTAAAAACTCACAATCAGTAACATCAGAAACAGCCTCCTCATCTTCACCCATAAGATACAAATTACAAAAAAAATCAGACAACTCAAAAAAAAAATTCCCCAATTTAAGCTAACAGAAATTTCCAAAACCCTAACAAATTGAAATTACCACTTTCCCCCAATTTTACGCTATCGAGACCGTGGCTTTTACTGTCATTTCCATGTTCCATCACTGCTACAAACAATTAAAAAACATCCAAAATTCAACCAATTGTACTAAAATTCAGTATAATTTTCATCAAATTGTTCCGAAATCGGACCTGATATTTTAATTTTGGTGCATTTTGATGCAGAAATTTGCAGTAAATTATCAATTGATTCACATTTGAAGCTCTTCGCAGCTCCTTCGATCGACACCTCGCAATTCCCTGAAAAGAAAAAAAAATTAAATTGATTGTTAAAATTGGGGAAAGATTCAACAACAAGTTTAAGAAATTAGGGTTTCAGAACATCAACCGATTGAAATCGGAGGAGAGAGATTGGTGGAGAGTTGAGAAGATTTCTTCTTTCGCGCCATTTTTGAGGTTTCAGTATTTTTTCTTTTTTTTTTTTGGTGGGTTTGAAGTTTGAAGATGTTAGAAATGAAGAGTTTTGAAGATGGCGGAAACTTCTTGAAGACTTTACCGCCAATTTTTCGAAGCGACTTAAAATACTCCGTAGTAGACTTTTTAGGGCGCCTACGCCGATATTGGCCCATTGGGTTATGTGGTATTGGACCTTTTCCGAAAGTACAAGAGTCTTGACGTGATCTAAAAAACGTAACTCTCTCTACTCTTTTAAACTTTTAATATTGTTTAATTGATTAATTCTATTATGTTTTGTTGATGCAACGTGCATACACTGCGTAAAATCCGTTCTTTTAAGGTGAAAGTGGCAATTGCATGCACCTTAAGGAGTTAAGGGTTATACTAATTAGTGATAGCAGGAGTCATTAACAAGCTAAGGATAATTTCTACTATTAAGCCAACAATATTAATATTATCATTCATTCTGTACCGTGTGCGTTTAACTCCTAGTTCTAGTCGGGATATATATGTGGACATGTGGTATTGGACCTTTTATGAAAATTCAAAGTTTAGTACTACTCGTGACGTGATCTCAAAAACGTAACTCTCTTCAGTCTCCACTCTTATAAACTTTTAACATTGTTTAATTCTCTTTTTATTTTTTTAATTCGCTTTGATGAATATTGCACACACTACGTACAATTCGTTTATTAATTAGTTTAAGGCGAAAGTGGCAATTGCATGCACCCTAATTAGGGTTATACTAATTGTGATCGTAGCTAAGACTAATTACCGAGGATAATTTTCATCTAGTTAGCCAATATTATCGTTCCGTGTGTGAGTCATTCCTATTTCCTAGTACTAGTCGGGTTAGTAGTAAAAAATAAATAAGCTAAGTCGGCACTATATTTACCATTTTCACTATTATAAATAAGAATTCACATTCACGTTATTCTATCCACAATTCATACCTATCATCATATCATCCTCCAAATAAATCCTTGCAAATTTTGCTTGTTATTCTTTGCCGAAAAGAAAACATCAAAAAAAGAGAAGATCGATCAGATGGCCGCCGAGGTAGTGATGAACGTGGCAGCTCCAATGCATGCAACACCTTTCCACAGCTTGACACATCATCATTATTATTCACCAGCTTCTTCTTCACGCTTCCTTCTTAAACCCACCAACTATATAGACCTACTCCGTTACTACTACAATAATAATAATAACAAATCGTCCAACAACACTACCACCCCAAAAGCCAACAACAAGAGAAGAAAACTAACAACAACAACAACAACGTTGTCCTTAATTTCCAACAACAACAACATGAACAACAACAACAACAACAATAATAATAATAATAATAATGTTTCTCCTTCTCCAACATGGGAAGTTCTTGCCTTGTTGTCTGACCACCTCGACCCCAAAACCCTAGCAACAGCTTGTTGTGTGTCGAAATCTTGGTTTACAAGCTTCTCATCGGATCACTTATGGGACCCACTTTGTTCAGCTCACTTCCCAACACTCGCCGCCCTCCACCCCGACGTTAGAGTGCCACGCCGTCGCGTATACGGTATCGGTTACGCGGCGGCACGGCTTCGTGAGCGTAGGCCTAGTAAGCCTAAACTCTCATTGGACGACCTCCTCTTCACCATCACCATACGTGTTCCAGGTGGCAACAGCAGTGGCGGTGGTGGTGGACACGTCATCAATATGGTGAAGCCATGCAAGGAGTTGAAGAGGGACCCACATGGGACGTTTAGGTTTGACGTTGACGTGGATCAGGATGATCAGGAGAAAGTAGTGTGGGGTGTTGATGAGCTGGCAGGGGTGAAGGTGACGTGGAACGTGGTGGATAAGGAGTGGCGGGCGGTGTTTGTTATGGCGGAGGAGTGTGGTGCGAAGAAAGGCGGGTTCGCAGCGTGTTCCGACGGGTGGTTTTCGGAGGAATTGCCGTCACCGGGGTGTTGCACGGGCGGTTTGTCGAGCGGGCTCGTGGCGGATTTAAGGTTGGAGATGGCGGACGTAGCCGGGTTGGAGGAGCAAGGTGGTAGAAGTGTAAGTAGCGTAAGCAAGAAGATGAAGATTGAGAAGGTGAAGTTGGGAGTAATGTGTATAATTAATTGGAGATATCTTAGTCTTGATGATGCGCTCTCTTATTTAGACCATTTTCTACCTCTTTAATTAGTTGGGGAACACATGTAATTAGAATGTAATGTGTTTCATCTTAGACTACGTACTTAGATTTGGGTGTATATATCGTGTATGAAATTATATATAAATGAAATGATCGAACGTTAGTTGGTCGTGTAACTTAAGCTTTGTACGTTTTAACGTATGGATCGGAATGTATTATTTGTTTGGCTAGCTACGTGATGATATATATCAAAAGATATTTAATTTGATGTTTTGTTTTATATATATATATATATATATATATATATATATATATATATATATATATATATATATATATGTATATATATATATATATGTATATATATATATATGTATATATATATATGTATATATGGCTATAATGTATGTCTTCTAGAATTTGTTAGGCAATATTTTAGATGTTTTACGTACCTAGCTCATAGAGATATCAAGGGCGAAGCCAGGAATTAATTTCCGGGGTGGCGAATTATAACTATATACGCGGTATTCCTAACGTATAATTTAGGATTCATTCATTATATGTAGCCAAAATCAATACTAAATAAGCTCATCTAATAAGAAAAATAACGAAACGAACATACTCATTAAATTACAGAATAAGAAAGAAAAAATAAACATACGAATAAATATTGGAGCAAAGGGAAAGGAATGTTATATATATTAAAGTTTGTATGAGAAGCATGAAATGATTGTGGACTATTGGTTAGTTGTTAACATTTGATTTCATTAGGTTAAGAGTTCAAATCCTCTCATGATTCCAATATAACCACTCAACTACATCTAATTTGTTATTTGAGACTCAAAATTATATATAAACTACATATTCCTATAAAACCGAAAAAATCCTGAACCCCACCGGACCCCTCGCCGCCGGTGAGGAACGACTCACAATGACGAAGTTCCACTCCAACAAACTAATCTAATTCACAAAGTGCACAATAAATTACCACTATTATACTACATGTGAAGACCAAAACAATAAAGATTCAATCTTTACTAATAAACAGCCCAAATTACCTCTGTTTCAAATGAAACTTTAATGATTGCATGGTTATGGCTTCCTTGTATATAATCACAAGTCTAATTCATCATTGACCTAAGTTAATTAAATGCAGATCAAACTTTCTAGTACTCTCTGTCTAATTTCTCTCTCCACTTTTAGCTCAACCTTAACTAAATCTTCATCAATGCCTTCCATATCGAGACAAATTTGGGAATACAGAAGCATGAGATAGAAAGATTAATTGAAATTTGATAAATTTGGGGATTTTTATTTTGGTTGGATAAAGAAGCAGGAGAAAGAAAGAAAACGTGAGAAGGTGGTATGGGTGATTTTTTTTTTTTTTTTTTTGACAAAGCAGAAAATCTTATTTAGAAAATTATAGGTTGTTTTACTATACTGGTATGAAATGATGAGAAAATTACGAGAAGTTATCGAGTTGCCGTCCAATTGCCATGTCAGCCGATTTCATTAACTTTTGGCCGGAAAACGTTTTATTAAGAGATGGTTTAAAAGATGGTTCTCCACAAATTACCTAAAACGATGATAAAAACTTTTCACTCAATCACGACATAATAAGCATAGACGCATAGTTGCAAGTGCAACGATATAGCATTGAAAGTTCTCGGTTGTTCTAAAAGTGTAACAACAATCATACATAACATATACACTACAATTAATACAAAACAAATTGCAATCTTTACATAGTTTAGCACCAAACACCGTTGTGACAAAGAATTAAAGATCTCATCTTTAAGAAGGTAACTTTATACGGAATGAAAAAACTTCCACATAAGAATGAGATGTCATAAAAATGCAATTTTTTACAACTTAAACTAAACAACACCGTGCATAATATATACAAAACAAAACGCAAGCTTTATATAGAACAACCCCAATGTGCAACATAGAATGAGATACAACTTTAATAGTTGCAACATCATCCATATAATCTAATTCACAAAGTGCACAACTAATTACCACTATTAGAGTACATGTGAAGCAGGGCACAACCTACCAAAACAATAAAGATTTCAATCTTTGCTAATAAGCAGCCCCAAATTGCCTCTGTTTCAAATGAAACATTGCACACAAAAATGATAATACAAACATGTTATCACTCAATCACTGACATAATAAGCATAGTTGCAACAATATAGCATTGAAATTTCTTGGTTATTCTAAAAGTGTACTAACAAAAATCACTCTTTCTAAGATGTTAAAAACACCATGAATCCATGATAAAGATCTCATCTTTAAGAAGGTACTTTATTTGGGATGAAAAAACTTCACCAAAAAGATGCAATCTTTACTAACAACTTACACCAAACAACACCATACATAACATATACAAACAAATTGCAATCGTTACATAGATTAGCGCCAACACCTTGATAAAGATTTAATCTTTAAGAATGTAACCTTATTTGGAATGGGAAAACATAACATAACAATTAGATATAACTTCAATCATGCACAAAATGCAATTTATCAACAACTTCCAAACACAAGGTAATTTTATTTGGAATGCAAAAACATCACATAAAAATGAGATTGAATAAAAAGTTGCAAGCTTTATCAAACAAGACCATACACAACACATACAAACATACAATCTTCTGAAAAATAAAACCATGCAATTATCATTGAACAATAGTTTATGAAGATACAATCTTTTACTAAGCAACTTAAACAATAACCTTTTAAAGTTTTAACATGAAAATTATGCATAACAAAAATAAGAGAAAATTACCTCCATGGAAGCTCAACTCACTTTGCTCTAGGAAACAGAGAAGACTAAGAGGCTAAAACCAGAGAAACCTAGAGAGTCAAATTTCCGATTTCACCCAAATAATGGAAGTGTAGTATATAGCTAAGTACATTTACAACTTTTTTTTTTTTTTTTGGTCTTTTCCTCCTTCTATTTGTTCACATATGGTTAAACACCACTGTTACTAGCAAAAGTGTCATTAATACGTGCTATAACTTGTGTGATTTTTGTTTTAACTTGATATGTGCGTATACTAATTGGTAAATACACAATGAACCATAGTACATAATTACGTACAAAGTATCAAGTTTAATGTGTTATTACATCCTTGGTTGGAGCCGAAGAGAAGGAGACGCTTAGACTCTATCGAAATCACCTAAATAGGTCACGAGAAAGACCCTTGGTGAAAATGTACGATAATGATACATGATTTTGTTGTACACGTACATCGGCAATACGAAGACCCGCTCACGGCCAAAATGAATGTCAAGCTCAATTGTTTTGTGCATTATTGGTAAATGTTTAGATTGATTATTTAAACATCGTTTTTAAAATACGAAATCGAATAAAATTACATCTTTTTGTATAATTAAAATAGTGAGTAATAAAGGAGCCACTATATATGCATACGAGGCTATGACTATGAGTCTAGCAAATATTTGACTCGGCTTGACCCGTTTGACACGTCTATCCTAGACTCATAATCGATAAACGGTCCAAGTCTAGCGCTTTACACAATTAACCGTGGTGCTCAAATTTGCTGGGTCGCGAATTGAACCGCGCACCGGACATACGAGAAAGAAAAAAATGGCCCTTTTCTTATCTTCTTCCACAATTCCTTCACTTTCACGCTCAGAAACAAGGCCAAATCTCAGCTTTTCTGGTGGTAATTCTACTGCAGAAGGAAGAACATTCATCTCAACATTCCCCTATTTCAACTGTAAGCTCATCATTCTATCTTATCTGTTGATTTTTCCCTTTTAATTGTATGTTTTTTTGCTGAAATGAAACATTATGTTATACACCCAGTTCATTTGAATTCATATGATATCAGGGTTTAACAGGAAAAACAGAAAGAACAGTAAAGATTACGCCTTTGTATGTTTATCAGTAAAGGGTCAAACAAAAGCTCAAAAATTTGATGTTGTAAATGGGAAAAATTCAAGGAATAGGGGTTTTGGGAAGGTGGTAGTGTTGAGTGAGGGGAGAGATGAGGATGAAAGTCATGGTCTTGTGTGTCCTGGTTGTGGGGTTTATATGCAAGATGAGGACCCTGATGTTCCTGGGTTCTACAAGAAAAAAATGATTGAAAATGAGTTTGATGATGATGTTTTTGAGGAGGATGAGGAAATTGAGGGTTTGGTGGATGATGATGTTAATGAGGAGGATGCGGAAATCGAGGGTTTGGTTGATGATGATGAAGAGGAGGAGGATTATGATGATGAGTCTGGTGAAGGTGAGGAGGAGGGAGGTGAGGATTCCGGGGATGAAATCGAGGGTAGTTTGGATGTGGGTGATGGGGTGGAAGGGGATTTGGGAGGGGAAGATGGGGTTTATTGGGATAGTGAAGGGTGGGAGGAGGATGAATTGGATGAAGTGGATGGATTTACGCCGGTTGGTGTTGGGTATGGTAATGTGACTGAGGAGGTATTGGAGAAGGGGAAGAGGAAGAGGCTGTCGAAGGCTGAGAGGAAGAGGTTGGCTAGAGAGTCTCGGAAAGAGACGGAAGAGGTTACAGTTTGTGCGAGGTGCCATTCTTTGAGGAACTATGGGCAGGTGAAGAACCAGACTGCTGAGAACTTGATACCTGATTTTGACTTTGATAGGTTGATTAGCACCCGTTTGATGAAACCGACTACTGCAGATTCGACTGTGGTTGTCATGGTTGTTGACTGTGTTGATTTTGATGGGTCCTTCCCTAAACGTGCTTCTCGGTCTTTGTTTAAGGCTTTGGAAGGCAACCATGATGCCAAGGCTAGCAAGAAATTGCCAAAGCTTGTGTTGGTAGCTACAAAAGTTGATCTTCTTCCTTCTGAGATTTCGCCTACTAGGTTAGACAGATGGGTCCGTCATCGTGCTCGGGCTCTAGGTGCTCCGAAGCTGAACGCTGTTTACTTGGTTAGTTCTCGAAAGGATTTGGGTGTGAGGAATTTGCTAACGTTCATCAAGGAAAAGGCTGGCCCTCGAGGACATGTGTGGGTTATTGGGGCTCAAAATGCAGGTAAATCAACCTTGATCAACACATTTGCAAAGAAGGAGGGTGCTAAGGTGACAAAACTTACTGAAGCAGCAGTTCCTGGGACAACACTTGGGATATTGAGGGTTGGCGGGGTCTTGTCTGGGAAGGCAAAGATGTATGACACACCTGGACTCCTGCATCCGTACTTGATGGCCATGAGATTAACCAGAGAAGAGCAGAAGATGATTGAGATACGAAAAGAGCTAAAACCTCGGTCCTTCAGAATTAAGGCAAGTACATTATCACTTCAATGCTTATGCGTTTCTCAGTGTGTTACTGAAACATGGTATATTCTTGTATTGTAGTCTATATCAAATCATTAGCATGTGAAGTGTGAAAACTTATCGTCATCTATCCTGGCTCACTTACCTATGAAGCCATGGAAGCTAGTAGTTTTTTGTTACCTGTGGCTAATTTGTGTATGTGTATCAGCAATCGCTCACCTTCCAAGAAGTCATATTTATAAACCATGAGCTGTGTACATACTAGACAAATAAGTGAAACGATCTGGAAACTAACCCAGACGACTTCTGAGGATTTTCCCCGGATAGAGTGGGTAACATGACTTACTCCATGTGTTACCCCCGCTTAGCATCATTTAAAAAAAAAAGAAAAAGACTCGTGAACCTGTATTCTTTATATCATGTTCAGTTTTGTGTGCTAACTTCAGCGTATGGTGACTTTTTAAAATGCTTGATTGAATTTGCCAGGTAGGGCAGACGATATATGTTGGTGGTTTGGTAAGACTGGATCTTGTGCAGTCATCTGTTCAGACAATTTATGTGACAGTCTGCGCATCACCCAATGTGTCTCTCCATTTAGGAAAGACTGAAAATGCGGAGGAGACATGGAACAAGCATGTTGGTGTCAGGTTACAGGTAAGCACATCACCTGTTCAATCTACAGAATGCGCGTTTGGAATGGATTTCTGTGCTTTGTCCCTTTGTGGTATAGTTTTATGAACAATCAGTAAGCAGATGGCAGTATCTTAAAATCACTAGACGCTAAAAAGACTAGTTTCCTTATCATTATCAACTCAATCTAGTCTTTTGAAGAAGTTCACCCTTGCAGAGTTATTCAGACAGCTCAGAGTTTATGTTAATAACTGATGAGAGTTTGTTTGTTTTGTTGTTGTTGTGTGGTGTTTGAATTCTGAGGATCTTATTGGGACATCAGTGTGAGCCACTGTAAATTTAAACTGCTTGGAAATATTATTGAACCCTGAAATTTATCTCATAAGATTCTAATTAGTGTTAACTTAAATCATGCCAATGGCCTCTGTCCCAAAAAAAAAAAAAATTCATGCCAGTGCAATTGTCCACGGCTACAGATGTAGTCTTCCTGTTCACCTTACTGTTAAGCCTTCAGGCTTAATAAGCAATAACGTTTTCATGAGAAGATATTTATCAAACCAAATTTTAAGTTAAAGTTTTTGTGTTTTTGAATTAGAATGAGTGAGGCACTAAAGCTTATGCATGCCTGGAAGAAGGTTGGAGTTGATCAATAGAACTCAAAGCATGAGTAAAGATATTTGTTTCCCCTGTAGCATTAGTTTCCGCACGAACTTACATCTGAAACACTGCCATTTCTTCGGTCATGATAGTTAATGTGATTTGGGGACAAAATTTCGCCTAAATCTTGGCTTTTTTTAAGCTCTTTGACTCTTGTTCTTCTCTTTTTTTTTTTTTTTTTTTTGTGTGTGTGTGGCTGTTGAAAGGTACTGCCAACTGATACATTTTTTTGCTCTGATATTGTTTATGTTTCAGCCTCCTGTTGGCACTGATCGGCTTTCAGAACTTGGAAACTGGAAAGAGAAGGAATTCAAAGTGAAAGGAACAAGCTGGGATGTAAATAGTTATGACATTGCTGTAGCTGGGTTTGGCTGGCTTTCTTTAGGCCTCAAAGGTGAGGCAACTTTAAAACTGCGGACCTATGATACTGTTGAAGTTGGTTTACGAGAACCTTTAGTTCTTGACCGAGCTCCATTTCTCGAGCGACCTGGCTTTTGGTTGCCCCAGGCCATATCTGAGGCTCTCGGTAATCAAAGTAAGCTTGAAGCTCGGAAAAAGCAGCAGCTTGAAGAAGAAGATGAAACTCTTCTGGATGTGGCTGCCTGAAGACCAAGGAAACTGTCTTGCCTCTAGACGGTAACAAAAATACCCATCTCCTGGTGGCTGTTTAAGTTTGAAGAGGCGATCATCTTGGTTAGAGCAGCCGATGTCAGAATTTTGCTGGTGATGACTGATTGTGGCATACTACAAACTGGCACCAGTTGTAGGCGGAAACACTGTAAATATTGTTGAGGATGGTAGAACACGATGGCAAATGCCACTGACGTTTCTGTTCAGTTTTACTGATCGACATATATGTAGCGTTTTTTGTAGGTTGATCTTTACCTTGTCTGCGTTTTTGGGAATTAAAACAATCAAGCTTCTCGGTCTGTTACTCTCTTGTTTTTACCTCGATGCAATAGATGAACGATTGTTTCAACTCGTACCGAAGTTTTTGCATGAACCCCTTGGTTTAGTTAGAGCAATGTAACTCTTACGCAAGGCAGTGACCGTAACACTACGGAATATGGAAAGCGGATTATGGAGTTGGTTTGTCCCACATTGAGAAAATAAGGCTCATATGATCGGTTTATAATAGATTCCTACCATAATACTACCAACAAAGGCTTTCACCTTTTAGAGCCCACGAGAGGATATTCGGGCCTAATGGGTGGCTTCCCATCTTATTGGGTTGTGTTGCGACGGACGGTGGTTCGGGCTATTATAGTGACAGTTGTGTCATCCTCACCTTGCATAGTAGCAATATCGCCGTTGCAGGACTCCAGTACTCCTCGATCTCAGGTCATGCACACGACCGGAGCCAAACCCTGGCTCAAAAGACCGATTATAGGTGAAAAAGATTCACTTAAAATAGCTTAAAAGGTACTACAATTTTTTCATCCTCTAATCTCTATACTTGCTTGGGAAGTTTCTTGATTTACCGAAATAAAACAGCTTAACAAGAACTCAATACATACAAGAGCTGCATCCTGGCTCTGTACAGAAGTTACAGAAAGTAAAAAAGAGTGACATTGTCAGCTAAGAGCAACAATGCTCCAACCTACAACTCCAGCTTCAACAGCAAACTACTTCTGAACAGGCTTCTCCTGCGATCCAAACCCGAATTTTGATTCTGTCGCCATGCTCACTGCAAACGTTTTGAGAAAACAAAGTAATCAGAGAAGTTCAAAGACACTTGATTACGCGCAACAGTGCATATATATCAGTGACTTGTATCGGTGCAAGACTAATCATTTAGATCAGCACTTCAGGTAGTATTAATTACCTTCTTTCGGCAGAAGCTTGCTTTCCTGCAACTGCGCTCCTGAAAATTTGATGAATTCCTCAAACTGAGATTCCATGCTCAACAACTCTTCATCAACACCGAGATCAATCTCATCAGGTAGCAAGTCAACAACATCATTCCTGGCAAAGTTCTCTTGGTTGCCCCCGTACATCATCTCAGCTTCCTGGCGCTGGCTCAGCCAGTAGTCACGGAACCACATGGACGAGGTGATTAACTCATACCATTCAGGTGAAAATTCTTCCACTTGTCGGAAGGCAGCAGGGATGAAAACAGGAGCGTTTGGATTCAGTGTTGATCTTGAACCAGAGACTAAAGCCATCGTTACAACTCTTTCTCAACTTTGAAGAAATGTACTCTGAAATTACCTGCTCATTCAACAAGAGCCAAAAGAACGAAAATCAGTAATCTAAGAAACCAGAAGTTATGGAGGGTAGACCTCCTGCAACCAGCTGCAGCAACTTCAGGTTAATATACAGTCGGATGCAAGTGTAACAGCTTAAATTCAACCTACTTGACACAGCAACAAGAGATTACAGATTCAAAAAATTCAATTTCCGGAGTTTGAAAGTCGTACATACTTCATAACATTCCACATATAACTTCCAACACATACCAAATACGTCCAAATCCCCAACACGAATGCCACTTAAAACAGCCGTTATACAAGCACGACATACGACACTGAAACACATAATACCATTTAGGGAATCGTTTCCTCATGCAACCACCATTCACATCGGACATTGATCAAAGATAGTTATCCGGTTCTCCTAAAGCACAACATAGCCAAACATAACTTTTCCCTATCAAACTTCAACACCCTTATCTTGCAGAAATAATGTCGAAACTCAAAACACCACCTAAAATGCGATTATTTCATCGGTTTAGCCCCCCCGGAAGTCCAAACACTCATCACTTAAGCACAAGTACGACCACATACACGAACCTTTCGTTTCCATCAATCAGATATAGTTATTAAGTCCTCTAAAACACCTCGTCAAACGATACACCCTAGCAAACCATACCTTTCTTTCCTACTTTACCCCCCTCATCTTGGGCGAGAATCGTCAACAAAACCACCCAAAAATCTCAATTATATCATCGGTTTAGAACCCGAAAAAAAAAACATCATTAATCAAACAAGCACAATTGCTACTACAAGACTCATCCGTTCCAAAAACACACACCAAATGTGTTCACCCACTGTTCCGTATAAATAACGCTAACTTCCTAAAGACTCAACCCAACATCACAGATCATACTTCCAATACACGCCGTTTCGGCCCCAAAATCAAGCACTTTACTCAATCCAACGTCATTAATCATAATACAGGCCGTGTCGGCCTCGAGAGCAGTTTCACTCACAAATTAATTAACCTTTGCTGTTACTTTTGATCATCTCATATACAAATTACTCTTAATTTTTACAGCGGTTACTACATTAAATTTAAAGTCTCATACAAAATTACCGTCTCATTTAACTTCCGATTTTTATTATCAAATCATCTATCAGAAAAAAAAAACCCTAACTCGAAGATTAATTACTTTTAATTATCTAACAAAATTAATACTACCACAGCAATAAAATAAAATAAAAAAATTCAATCATACGCAACAAAATTAACAGCGTGTTCATCAATCAACATGATAAATCTAACCTAAACATGTGGAATTAAATCAAATTCACACCAGAATCAAAATCAGAGCTCTTTTTTTTTTTTTTTTACTGAGCACAGTTAAAAAAAATGATCAGTTTGAATTGAAAAAAATGACTACAAATAGATCAAAGTTCAAGCAACAAATCAAACTAAAAATCAAATTAATAAAATAAAACTACATAATTACGATGAATTTAATACCTTTGAAGAAGCGTATAGAAGAAGAATAAAAAAATATCTGGAGGTTTTTTTCAGACCAATGAGCGAAAAGCAAGAAAATGTTGAGAAAGCTGCTTGTATTTATAAACCAAAAAAATGAACCGGTTTAATGAACCGGACAAAGTTGAGCCGGAGATCCGGTCTAATTCTTTTCTTTTTATTAGCGTGTGTAATACCGACAGTAGCCGGTAGCGTGTGAGTCTATGGGCAGAAGTTAACCGGGAACTGTTACAAGGTCGTGTTTGGATGCCGTGTAAATGGATAGACTTTGGGAAGACGGAGAGAGGGCTTCTTTTGACTTTCTATGGGTCCCATTTTCCATGTTGGGATGAGAATGAGTGCATGACTCATGACTTATAAGTTGTCTAAAAATAATTCGCCGAACTTTAATGAGTGCGACGAGTTATCGATAATGTTACATTTGATATTAAAACGATCGAATCAATTATTTTAGATATGTTGAAAGTTTGCGTTTCCGGGAGTATTTATGTGATTAGTTGGTTATGGAGCCGGATAATAATTTGTATGTAACAGTTGCAGCCGAGGAATGATTGATTTGAGTGATTAATTAATCAATTATTTGTGGAGTATCATTAGATGGACGGTTGATATTTGTTTGTGTGGTGACGTAGAGGGAATCGGACGGTTGGTTTTGAGTGTGATTGAGGTCGGTGTATCCAACTAATCCTTCCACTAGATGATGTTTACCCCCAATTATTATTACAACACATGCTTTGTTGGTTGATTAGTTAGGTCAAAAAAAAAATTTGTGGGGATGACTTCATTTTTTCTCTACTTTGTTTTACTTTTTCCCAAGTTGCTCCATATTCGTTTATCTTGTTTTTTTATATCTAATTTTGGAAGAACATTTTTTTAGGGGGTTATATTTTTTTTTATTTTTTTTGAGATACTAGTTTATGTGAATCTTTTATGTAGCTTTGTTGGGCAAATTATACCATGCTCCTTGCTCCCGGGAGCACAAGGAGCATGGTGTACGCATTAGCTTTGTTGAGTCAAAGATCAACATTGATGATTGATGAACAAGAAAATGATTGGATAGAGATTGGTTAAAGATGTATATAGTATGTGGTCGTTTGGTTGCCCTTTTAAAACACAGGAATTCCAAAATCCCATGAATTACATATTCTCCGGGTTGTTTGGTTGCGCATAATTTTAAAAAATGGAGGAATTGGAAATTCAGTCGGAAAATGAAATTCACACATAATGGTGGAAGTTGCTTACCAACTCCCCCCTTGGTAATTCTGAATTCCCCCACCATCTTTAAATGAAAATTACAAAATTGTCCCCCACAAAATACAAAATTTGTTTTTATAAGGGATATAATAGTAATTACGAATTAGAAATAAGGGAATTGGATGGGTGCAACCAAACGAGATGTTGGAATTTAATTCATGGGAAATTCAAATTCCTTGATGTCAACCAAACAACTTTAAACTATTTCACATGAATTCTATACAGGAACTCAATTCATGTAGATATGTTACTTCCTACATGAATTAAATTCCTACATGAACCAAACGACCACTATGATTATGTTGGAAGGCATATGTTTGCAAACTATACAATCGGAGAATTTGATTGTATTTCTATTACTCAAAATACAATTGAAACGTTTGTATTGTATTTGGATTTAGTAGAGTTGAAAATGAACTCTACGTGTTAAAGTTTATTTGAAAAGGTAAGAATAAAATATCTTAAAATTTATTTGCGTTGTTGAAAGTTTTTTGTTTTGTTTTGTTTTGTGATAATACTGTTTTCTTACCAACTCTGACGGGTAATAAATTTCACAGGAGAACGAAATGTGAGCCTAGATGAGAGCTACTTTATACTTTGACTGAATACCTTGAGTAATGTTTCCATATCCTTTAGCAATACACCGAGTCCTCTTAGGCCCTGTTTGATAGGACTGCATCAGTCTGAACTGAACTGATCTGATCTGAATGATTCTGATCTGATTCGAATTAGTTGAAAATTTGATTGAATTTCAACGAATTAGTATCAATTATGGACCAAATACATAGATGGTTATTTGAACATTTCTGATCTGATTCGATCTTATCTGAATGTATCTGATCTGATCCGATCTGATCTGAATTCATCTGAGAATAAATCCTATCAAACAGGTCCTTATTAAGTATATCACGTAATAATTCCTTCCATTTTAGACCAAATGTTACACTTACCATTGGTGGAAGCTACCTGATTTGAATTGTTTGCAATCACTCATTGAAAACAGTCGCGAAACTACTTATTTTGACATTCACATATTTATGTTATAGGTTATCAAAGTTTGTATTCCAAACTGTGTGCAAGTGATTGTGATCATGCACCTCTCTTTCCGACCAGCCACCTAAGAGACACATAGGCGTCCATTCCAACTAAACATCGTATCATGTAAGTATCTGTATGATAATCAACGAAATCTAAATTCGTTCAAGGAGACCTAGAAGATTACCATAGTAAATCATACTCCGTTTATCATTATGACAAGCATTCCATATATCCTTATTTCGCTTCCGACCTCTAAAAAAGAAGTCATGACACATTTCCCAAATAAAAATGAATAGTAGCGAAACTTTTGTATCATCGTATAATCATTCTCGACTCAAATCCTAAACCGCTCCACAATAACACAGACAGAGCAAAAAGGCCCAAATCCGAGTATAGTACTCCGTAGTAAACAAACACAAGCCCAAACGCCCAATACTTTCTTCTTCACGACGCTACTCAAAAAAGCAGAGGTAGTGTCAGTAGTAAATCAAATCTCTCTACTCCAAAAGAATCCGGCCCGACGAAAATTCCGGCGAACATTTCCCGTCAAACATAAAAAAATTAAAACCTCACATTCTCTCTCCACCGTACCTCCGCCGCGACAACCACCAGACTTAGAGTCAAAATGAACTATTAATCAACAAAATTTGGGGAAAAAATCAACAAAATGAGGATGAAATGTAGGGTTTGGTGGCCGAAAGATCTTTTAATATCATCAAAATCAACAAAATCGGAAAATTTAGCGTTGTTCGGGTGGTTTATATCGCGCTCTCCGACATCTCTCGACGCCGTCGTCGCCTTCGCTTACGACGAACACTTTCTCTCCCCTCACTGTAATCTCTCCTCTCTTCAGGTCTGATTAATCTTCCCTTAATTTCTTTAAATTTGTGCATTTTTTTAGTTAATCATATAATTTTTGCGGAGATTTGTTGAAATTGGTTGAATCTTTTAGATTAAGCTTCGTATTAGCTGCGATTAATCGGAAATGTTGATCCTATTGTTTTGTTTAGCTTATTATTAGTATCTAGCTAGTGTAATGTATTGATTACGCTTGAGTATAATGTGTTTGTGTCGAGAGTGCGGAACTTGGTTGAATCTTTAGCTTATGCGCTACGACAATGTATGAGTATAAGTATAATATGTGTGCCGAGTGCGCGCTTAGCTTATGCACGAGTATAATGTGTTATGTGTGTGTCGAGAGCGCGAACTTGGTTGGATCCTTGAATTACGCGCGAGTTTAATATGTGTGCCAAACTGTCGACTGCAGAGAGCGTGGAACTTGGTTGAATCCTTAGGTTATGTGTGCCGAGAGCGCTGAAATTGGTTGAATCCTTGGATTAGGTTTTTGCTTATCATGTAGTTAGTAGAGTTGTAGTTTGTTGAAGGTGCACAAAACCGTCAAATTATGTTGGAACTTACGCAAACTTGTCAGTCATAGATTCATATAAGCCGTAAGAACATGTGTACCTTCTATTCCTTCAAAATCGACTCCCAAGGAGATGTGTGGCAAATCACATTCCCCCACTCCCTTTGTCGATTGTGCAAAGCTAACTTGGAATCTTGTTGCAGGGGTAAGTTAGCGGCATTACTATTGAATTTATGTCATGATGACATAGTTTTGGATATGATGCAGCTGTGTGATATTCGTAGTGGATGATGGGAGATAACGTACCTGTTATACCATACACGTATCTTCAGAGTTGAATTGTGCATTCTTCGATAATGGATTTAGATTTTCTTACTGTTTTCCTGTTCATGTCTGGTTTTATGGTTTGATCTGCACACGTGGTTTTCTGATTCACCCTCATTTTTGGAGTCTTGTTATGGTCAAGTTCTCCTAGAACGATATTAAGTCTCCATGCCTGATTGTTATATATTGATGCACCTGGTTGTAAACTCGGGGAAGTATTCTATACAGTTGTCGTTGTTGAGTTTGCGTGTGTAGTTGTTTTTTTGATAAGTTGCGTGTGTAGTTGTATCCTGCAAAAGAATACAAGTATCATAATTTAGCACTTTAACTCTTGAGGCTCTAGTATCTGGGCTGATTTCCATACTTACGCTGCAACAATATTCCTATCTTTGAGATTGTAGCAAGGTATAATGAATATTATGATAACTCGCTATGTGGCACTGTCAGCCTGCCCCCAACTGAATGTGATATGCAAGTATAATGTGACTAGAAAAAGGCGTAGTAGCATTTTCATTGCTGTCTGATCGTTTGGACTTTGGAGGGGTTGTCAATGTTGTAGAAGGAATGCAAGCATAATTTTCTTCTTATGGAAATTGATTTTCTTTTAATTGACTGCACTTCTTTTTGCCTTTACCTATCATTTAGCTTTATTTTGCTTCTAATTTTTTGTTGCTATTCAAGAGTCACCTACTGAAGCAATCTTTTTGGTTTGGAAATAAAAGGTAGCACTGGATCATGCACATGAAGCAATGCCTGTCAGATTACAGGACTATTCACATTTAACTCTTCTTGGTCGCTGCATGCTCCCGTCCAAGAATGCTCGTATGATGTGCGCGCTTAATACGGGTGATGGCAACTATTCTGAGGCTTTCTCCCATGAGAGTAATTCTTCAGCAAATTCTTTTAGTTCGAATGGCGGATGTCTTGAGTATGATGGGTTACTGCAGCAATACAAGCATGCTTATTCTCATTGCTCTACGTGGATTCATCTCGTTCTGGGTGGTCATAGTTATTCTTCCGATGAGACGTGTTTGGTTCCTACATTGCATCATCTGGAATGGAATGGGAAATTGTTGTCTTCCGTTGAACTCCACGTATGTAAGTTTCTATTTCCTACGTTATTTGGTCCCTAAATGTGTCCGTTTGCCCCCACTTACTTTCTGCTTTTAAAGGTGTCAGGTTATGGTTTATGAAACTCCTAGATATGGCAGCCATCATTTCTCCATAAGCTCTTCAGCTTCCAAATGCAGAGCGTACCCTTCAAAAAGGCCCAAGTGGGTTAATGAACTTGGTCAAAAGCCTCAGCTCATTGATTTGGTAGGAAGATCTGTAACTTCTTTTTTTGTGCCCTGTATTGCTATTTTACTGCTGGTGCAGTTCGTTTGCCGTGTTACTAAATCTATCTAAATACAGGATATGGTCATCATAGCTATCAACAGTTCCGCAGCTGCAAAAGTTGGCTTTGGCAGGTATTTGGGTGTCCAAAGATCATATACTCAGCTATCAATCCTACGCATGTAAGCTCCTCTGGTATTTCTGATGTGTTCTTTTATCATCTCGTTTTTTCACCCCCTGATGACCCTCTAAATATGCTACAGGTTACTTAGTCTTATCTGGAAGCTTATCGCCGCTGTTGTGGCCACATTGGCCACATTTCTTTATGTAGTTCTTCAGTCATTCCACAACCTGGCTGAACATGGATCGAAATTTAAGATATGTGCTGCAGGAGCAAACATTTTCAGTAATACAATGATCAATGCGCAACTCCGATGTCATCAGATCCTGTATTGGCCATTCTTTCTTAATGATTCAGGCCTAAGGTAAGTATAATGCTTACTGCTGGATATCTATTAGACGTAAGAGTTATGACTCACTTGAGATGTTTGATAAGAGTAAAATGTGAGAGATTTCTCCGCAGCTTTGTGCTGGTGACTGTGTCTCAATTTGTCACGTATGACTTCTTAATGTAAATTATCATATTTTACTTCCAGTTCTTTGATTGTAAAGCTTGAGGTGGATAGAAAATCAACTTTGATTGTTGTAAGTGAATGAAGCTTTGCGTTCTCAAGTTGTGGTCTCATTAGACTAGCCCTGCTTCAATTAGCTGGGGACAAAGGCTTTTGATTTTGAGTAGACCTGTGCAATAAGACGGGGGCCTTTCTTATTACCCGTGGCCAGATGCTGGTCTACAGCGTCATGGGCCATCTCTATGGTTAGATGGTCAGCCACAAGGCCCACAACCCATATGATCTTTTGATGTGTGAATATTCATTTTGGTTACATTCATTTTGCTTTTCTGACCATTCAGAAATCTCTGGATCTGTCAGGTCTCAAGCATGTGTCGAATTTGCGGAAGAAGCTGCCTTAAGGAGGCATTCTTTGTGGTCATCTGGAATGGTTGATGTCATTCTGGGGAACTTGCTTGGATTTGCATTGTTATTCCATATGGATGCTGTGTGCAGTTCGATATCAAATTTTGCTATCCATTTTACTGACGATGTTTTGCGTACGGGTTGTGTATGGCTGATGGGAGTCCCAGCTGGTTTCAAGCTGAACACTGAGCTTGCAGGAGTTCTGGGCGCTATTTCCCTCAATGCTATCCAGATTTGGAGTACATTATGGTTTTTAGCTGCATGCGTAGTTTATAACGTCATCAAGGTTGTTGCTTTATTGGGGATTCTTTTCGGGATGACTATATCTGCAGCGTTGATCATGGATATGATTACAGTAGCTGCATACCATGTTTGTGTTCTCCATCAATTTGTGGGTTTTTTCTATTCACTGCAGATTGAAGCTTTGACAGCTTTATGGCGGCTTTTCAGGTATTTTGCTGATCATTTTCTACCTGTTCGATTTTCTAAGCAGATGTCTCCATATGTAAATGCTTGACCATCCATTTCATCTCTCTATTTTTGGGAAGTAAAATCTATTTATCTTATAGGAGGTAGACCAATTGACACATAGCTAGTTTCCACTCGCGATAGCTTCGCTGTCATATTTGCTGAAATTCTATGTTATGGAGTACCCTCCGTATCTTTCAGCCCCACCTCCTCGTAAAAAGTAGGTGACTTCGTCTTTGGTCCCTCTGACAGATGCACTTTCTACCCGCAGAATTCTGTAAGATTCCATTCTACAATAGAGCTAATTAGCGTACTGTAGTGATGATATCCTTATCGATTAACTTAGATTTGAGTAGTTCCGTTTTGAGCTAAATGTAGCACATCAACTAGTTGTTATCTTTTAATTTTATTAGTTTGGCTTTCTCTTCCATCTTCCTAGGTTTTATGTTTTAAACAAACTGGTGGTGAAGTTGTTTCCTGTAATTTAAGCACTGTTTTATGTTTGACTTGCACTTCTTAATGTTGTTCTGGACTTCTGGTTCTAGTAGCTTATGAGATGTTGTTTGACTAGCAGGGGACGTAAGTTGAATCCACTTCGGCAGAGGTTGGATAGCTATGAATACAGCGTAGAGCAACATGTTGTTGGTTCCCTTATGTTCACTCCACTCTTACTACTGCTGCCAACTACCTCCGTCTTCTATATATTCTTCGCCATCATGAGTTTGGCCATTGTGTTCTTATGCACACTGGTACAGATCATTATTTCAGTTATTCATGATACTCCCTATGCTAAAATGGCCCTATGGGTGGTGAGACCGAAAGGATTTCCTTCTGGAATATGGTTTGAAACTATGCACTGCCAGAGGGCTCCGATTACATCCTCAGCTTCTGGGCCTCTTGATGATACTAGTTTATCTACCAGGCAAATGGTACAAGACCAGAATGTAAATGCTAGCAATTCTGTGCTTCTGCTTTCCTTTCTCCGCAGCAACAACTTAAGCTTTGGTGAGCCTTGCATTGTATTATTTACTACTTTTTAGTTTGTGCCATAGTATGTATGTAGTTTAGTGAGCTATGTGAGAGAGCGGTCAAGAATATTCAGTTCCGCTAGAGAGATGTGGGAGTGATCAAGTTGGAGGGTCGTTGGTAGATCTGGTACTGGGAGACTATGGATTGTATTTGTATAGGGTGGTCTACTGATGGAGAGGATATTGAAAAAAGTTTGATATAGACATTGAATTTGTCTTGATATACTGATCGTGATTAAACTTTCAGCGCATACATTGCCAAAATTTTAAACCCGGACATTGCCCTCTATATTAGGTGCATGCCATGAAAGCTTTTCCGCATTGGTTTAAGACCTGTTTGTGTAGCCGAAGTTTGCTGGTGTTTTGGCCAGTGATTCTATTCTTACTTATTTTGCAATGCGGGAATTTTTACTCTATTAAACTCAATTTTCAGGGCAAGTGGTGATTCCTCACTACAGGAATATACTTTCTAGAGTTCATGGATCAAACATTGCTTCAGCAGTTTCCGGGATCCTCACTGGAAAAAGGTATGTTTCCTTCATTTCTCTGGAACGGTCTCCCTAGCCCCCTTCCCTCCTTGTGGTCTCTTTCTGTTTTATCCTCTTTGGGGGGAAATTAAGGGGTGTTGCTCTGACTGCTACTATTATATCTACAGCATTACGACTCTAGAACCCAAGGCTCGACAAAGAATGCCGTGGATCTCCATTTCTTCCAAAGATTATTGGCGCATATGCTATAACGCAGTTCTTGCCTGTATGCAATGACAATACCATGGCGTTTATGTGTCACTATGAAGATTTATCTGAGTTTGCTCATCAACCAACAATTCTGTCAGGCACTCTTAGTGGTTTAGACATTAGAAAAGTTCCTCCTGTTTGTCACTCATCCTGTATGTCCTTTTGAGTGTAACTCGATTTGGAGGAGCTGCTAACACGAATATGATGCATCCGAAAACAATTTTGTAGCTTGTATTATACTCCTTAAGTTGTAACTTTTCCAGGTAAAAATGAATTTGAGATTCAGACAGTACCAAATCTACCATTCGTTTTTTATTTATTTTTATTTGAGCATGCAAGATGGTTGCCAAAATCATAGATCGTGTAACTTCAAAAAAACCTCGTGGCCGTCCAATTGTGTCTACAATGCGATTTACCAAAGTTAAATGGTAAAATAGTTCGTCCATCCTAACAACTTTTTTTCGGGTTCCATCCTTACACTCGTACACCCCCGACTGACCAAACGGACTTTTCATAGAGTTAAATACCCGACTTTCAAATTACATCGCAAATTAGAATCCTTCCAGAATCCAGCTATTTCACCAGGATTGGACCTTCTCGGGCCATTAACTTATTTACCACAACAACAAAAGGGCAGGATGAATGGTAATTTTTTTTTTTTGAGGTCAATCGTAAATATTCATTTACACAAATTAAAAAGGTAAAAAAAAAAAGAATATAGAATATTTCCTTTTATTTTTCTATAACCCTAACGCAATAAAAACACTAAAAGAGCCGCCGCCGCATATATAAACAAACACTTGTTTTATTTCTTCTGTGTTCTTCTTTCTTTTCTGAGGGGGCAATCTTCAATCTTACGCACAATCTCTTCGCAAGAGATTTCGACCAATTTTCACCCCCCAAATTAATCGTAATATTCGATCTATTTCAACCTTTTTAACAGGTAAATCTTAACCCCCTCTTTTTTTTTTTCGTATTAATTAAATCGCTGTTTTCCCCTAATTTTATCAAATTCCTGTTCATTATATAAATTCGTTAAATTTAAGCTTGGATTGAATTGGATGTACTGTTATTTAAGTTGGGGGATTGGAGAAACGTGTTGTTGAAGATTGATTTTTCATTCTGATTGGTATATTCGGTCTACTCAATTTTAAGCAGTGTTTTGTGTGTAGTTTTTAATTTGGGGAAAAAATTGGGAATTAAGATCGAAAATTTGCAGTTTGTAATAGTGAAATCTGATTCATTACTCTAGTTTGGACTAGTTAATTGTAATTTATATATTAATTTGCGTTGTTTTGGGTCCGATTTGGATAATTTGGTTAAACCCTAAGATTTTAGGCAGTTTGATTGTGATTAGGTTAGAATCGGGTAATTGCGAATTCGATATTTTGTTGCTGAGGATTGGATTGGTGAATTGTTTTTGCAGTCAGATTGAAAAGTCGAGAACTTGTTGATTTTTGAGGAATTTTGAAAATGTCGAAGTTTTGGACTCAGGTTTGTTCTATATCCTTTTTTTTTTACTTGGTTAAAATCGAGTCGAGTTGAGTCGTTATGGCGTAATCTGTGGATGATGATGGATGTACTGTGGTTTTGAATTTATAGGATGATAGTGACTCTGAAGAGATGAGTGATATTGAATCGGGTAGCGAAATTGGAGTAGGTGATGATGTAGCTGCTGGTGCTTCTGGTAGCAAGTATCTTCAACAGAATGACAGTGATGATAGTGATGGGGAGGAGGGTCCGCGGGTTATTGTTTCTGCTAAGGAGAAGCGGTTTCAGGAGCTGACGGCTACTGTGGAACAGATGAAGAATGCTATGAAGATTAACGATTGGGTTAGCCTTCAAGAGAGCTTTGATAAGATTAATAAACAACTTGAGAAGGTGCTGCGTTCTGCCGGGACTAATAAAACCCCTACCACCTATATCAGAGCTATGGTTATGTTGGAGGATTTTCTCAACGAGACCTTGGCGAATAAAGAGGCTAAGAAAAAGATGAGTCCTAGCAATAGCAAGGCTTTTAATAAAATGAAGCAGCATCTGAAGAAGAACAACAAGAATTACGAAGAGCTGATTAACAAATTTAGGGAGAATCCTGTGGTTGAGGAGGAAGAGGGCCCTAGTGATGAAGACACAGAATCGGATGCTGAGAGTGATGTTTCAGAACCAGAGTCGGGTTCAGATGTTGAACCTACTGAGGAAAGGGTGGATGATCCAAGTGATGAATGGAAGAAGCAACTGGGCAAGAAAGATAAGCTTATGGAGAAGCAATTTATGAAAGACCCTAGTGAGATAACATATGATACAGTGAATAAAAAGGTCAAGGAAATCATTGCAGCCCGTGGCAGGAAGGGAACGGGAAGAGTTGAGCTTGTCGAGCAGCTCACTTTCTTGACTAAGGTTGCGAAGACACCTGCTCAAAAGCTGGAGATCCTTTTTAGTGTTGTGTCTGCTCAGTTTGACATTAACCCTAGCCTCAGTGGGCAGATGCCATTAAATGTGTGGAAAAAGTGTGTGCAGAACATGTTTGTTATACTTGACATCCTCGCTCAGCATACTAACATTCTGGTGGATGATACAGTCGAGCCTGAGGAGAATGAAACCCAGAAGGGTGAGAACTTTAAGGGTACAATCCGGGTATGGGGAAACTTGGTAGCATTCCTTGAGAGATTGGATACCGAGTTCTTTAAGAGCTTGCAGTGTATAGATCCACATACACGTGAGTATGTTGAAAGGCTGAGGGACGAGCCACTGTTTACTGCCCTAGCACAGGGTGTCCAGGAATATTCTGAGAGAAGTGGAAATCTCAAGGCAGCTGCTAAAGTGGCCCAGAAACGTGTTGAATTCGTGTACTACAAACCCCAAGGAGTGTATGATGCGATGAGAAAATTGGCTGAACAAACAGAGGAAGAGAATGATGAAGCTGCAAGTGAGGATTTTAAAAGTGCTGATGATTTCAAGGTCCCACCTTCGTTTGTGGCTACCCCCGAGGTTGTGTCGCGCAAACCTACTTTCCCAGAGAGCAGCAGAGCCTTGATGGACAGCTTAGTTTCTCTTATTTACCAATCTGGAGATGAGCGAACAAAGGCTCGGGCAATGCTTTGTGATATATACAATCACGCACTTAATGATGAATTCTCAGTAGCCCGGGATTTACTGCTGATGAGTCACCTTCAAGATACCGCGCAACAGTTGGATATTCCAACCCAGGTGTTGTTCAATAGATCAATGGCTCAGCTTGGTCTCTGTGCATTCAGGAACGGGTTGATATTTGAAGCTCACAGCTGCCTCTCTGAATTGTATTCTGCTGGGAGAGTCAGAGAGCTACTTGCTCAAGGAGTTTCTCAAAACCGTTACCATGATAAGACTCCTGAACAGGTATATTCCCCTTGGTCATCCTTACTTTGATGCTGTCTTTCTTAATTTTTTACATCCCTGTTTTTGTTGATTGGAAATGAGGTCTATTTTTTATTGCTTAGTTAGTTATTTTAATTTGCATTACCATTGACGATAAGCTTTGCCAAAATTCTTTTTGTTTTAAGTCTATACCGCTTTTAGTAATGCGATGATATCCTCTCAATGATCTGCATTTTTTTTATTGAACTAGTACTCAAATATTGAATAAGTTAGTCAGTATAGAAGCCTTTACAAGTTTGTACACTTGTACTCCAAACATGGTTCGTTTTTCCTTAATGTTAGATATTTGTTGCATGTTCAAGCCTTGAGGTAAATTGTTAATGCTAGTTTCCCGCCTTAATCGCAAGGAAGCAGCTCGAAATATGTTGTTTAATTTGAAATTTGAAATAAGAAATGGAACTTATAAGAAAACATATTGATTAAGTTTTAACCATCTTTCGAGTAATGTCGTTATATAAGATCAAGAATGTGTTTGCAGTAAATTAGTGAGGTGAAGGGCCTGGACTTGAGTCTTTTCTTGAGGCTTTTCATTTGATTTGAGTCTACAACTTTTGCTTTGCCTTCTCGTCTTGTATATAACACCCTTTATTTCTTTGTTCTAAATTAATGTAATGTGTGCCTTATTTCGATCTGCAGCTTCCTAGATCTGATTTTTTCCCCCCGTCTTTTTACCCTATGCGGATCTTCTTTTGCCGATCTAAATTTGCCTGCTTTCCATACCTTTGATCTTCTCGCCTCTGAACTTTTGTGTTTCTGCTTTGAGTTGTGGTATTCGGTTAAGGGAACGAATTGTGGTATGAATGACCCCGCATCCGCTCGGTACTAAAATGTGTAGTTTTGAGTTTGAACGAGACTGAAGGTAGTTGAATAAAAATGATTTATTTGGTTAAGAGTTCTCTGTTTTCTGGCCTTTTGAGTGCTGATAGTTCATATCTGTGATTTGCTTAGAAATGACGAGTTCTGCATATTGTTACTGATTTGATCCTGTATTCCAAGGATATTCCGCTGTGCTTAGGTCTGCAGTCAAGTTATGTTACAGTACTGATTTGCTTCCAGATAATTCTTTGATTCTCTGCCTCATTGATTAGAATCTGGAGAAACATGTGTAGTATACTTGTTTGCTTGTGTCGACGTGGTTGAAGATGGTTTTATTTTAGGTTTATATGCAGGGCCATCTTCCGTTTGTTGTTGTTACAGTCAGCTTGACTGATGCATATATTCAACTTTTCTGGAAGTGATTTGTTTTTATGTCTATCCCTTTGCGTTCTGGTTGCCTTCTGCAATGTCCGTGTACTCACTTTCTGGTGCTGTTAACTTCATTCAGGAGAGGGTTGAAAGAAGACGCCAAATGCCATATCACATGCACATCAACCTTGAATTATTGGAGGCAGTTCATTTGACTTGTGCCATGCTGCTTGAAGTCCCCTATATGGCTGCCAACACCTTTGAGGTGAAGCGTAGGGTCATCAGCAAGACTTTCAGAAGATTGCTTGAAACCAGTGAGAAACAAACTTTGACTGGCCCTCCTGAGAATGTGCGGGATCACATCATGTCAGCTACTAGAGCCCTTACCCAAGGAGATTTTCAGAAAGCCTTTGATGTCATCACATCACTTGAGGTGTGGAAACTTCTGAGAAACCGTGAGAATGTGTTTGACATGCTCAAATCTAAGATCAAAGAGGAGGCCCTGAGAACTTATCTATTCAAGTATGCTGCTTCTTACAGTTCTCTGGGCCTAGACCAGCTATCTAAGCTGTTCGATCTCTCAGAGACTCAGACACACTGTATTGTGAGCAAGATGATGGTAAACGAGGAGCTGTATGCTACTTGGGACCAGCCAACACGTTGTATCATCTTCCATGAGGTTGAGCACTCGAGAGTTCAGGTCTTGGCATTCCAGCTGACAGAGAAAGTTTCCATCCTTGCTGAGAATAATGAGCGAGCTCTGGAGGCAAAGCTAGGTGGTGGTCCGCTGGATGGTTTGCCTCTTAGGAGAAGGGATGGCCCTGATTATGCTGCTGTCGCCTCTGGTGGTGGTGGCAATAGATGGCAGGACAATCAGTCGTACTCTCAAGGACGACAAGGTGGACGTTCAGGATATGGTGGAAAACCGTTCAATCCTTCTGGTGGGTATTCAAGGGACCGCGGCAACCAGTCTAGGGGAGGTGGCTCTTATGGTAGATCAAGAGGACAAAATGATTCTTCATCCCGTATGGTCAGTCTGAACAACCGCGGAGTCCGCTATTGATAACTGTTGAGTGACGAACAATTTTGCTTTGAGGGTCTGCTCTACATTTTGAAGCCATCTGTTGAACGTTTTCCTTGCATTTCTTTTCTTCCAGTGAAACTCAATAACTATTAGCCTAATTTAGTTATATATCTTTGTTGTACTTTTACTACAATGCTTTTAAAATACCGAACTTTTTGGTTTATATTGCGTTGTACTCGGTACATGGTTCTACTTGTAGTCTTGAACTGGTAGTGGGGATATGAGCCAAGGGGCCAAGCTTCGTGGACAGCTTAACCCTTGTGTAGGTGCCCGTCTTCCATCACCACCTTCGTCAGCCCCCTCCCCCAGCCGGAGAAGCTACTGCCTCGTTCCTCATAAGGCAATAAAAGGAGTGAACTAGTCGCTCATCAACAGATGGTATGGTGAGGTAAGTCAGGTGACGTACGAATCAGGGCCATAACACGCCTTTTTTTTTGCTTAAAATGACGAAATGTACACAATAGATTTGAAAAAATATATGTAAGGGTGCGCGAAAAATCGTGGTGGATTGGTAAAATTCTCTTTCACAAAGGTTGTTGGCTTAATGGTACACACGACTCTCTTTAGATCTCTTCAATACTTACTATAAAACACGATATTTCAACTTTTTTGGTCTCGTAAAATCATCTTTGTTGAACCATTTTTTCATAAACCAAGCAGAAATAGTACATTGGGTAAATGGATACGAATTCAATGTCACACCCACACGCTTAATATCCAATCGTTTTATGATCATAAATTTATGGTTCACAAGAATATTAGTAGCTTATTTTGTCCCAAAAGTATTATCCAAGTGTGGCTTTTTTTTTTCTTGATAAAAAATTGCAGCATATCTTTTGTTGAGAGCAACTGATCGTGATGCAATATGCGGTTCACGTGAATGAAATCTGCGGTTGGCATACTCAATACACAATAACACAAAAGAGAAAGCTTGCAATAAACTTTTGATAGTGTACATTTGTACAACACTATATCACTTTTAAATCAAAGAGTATCATATAAGTATAAATTTAGCTCCAATATCCTCTTTTTTAGTCCTATGTCTAATGTAATTTCGATTGTGATATCATGTTAGATTCGTCCATGTCCTAGTTACAGACTCTTTATAAAGAGGAAGGAACAAATTACAAGTCTAATTTTTGTTACCGTTGTACACCGATTAGCAATAGAATGAGTAACATACTAACCTATAAATTAATCTGCACTCTTCTATTTCATCGACGGTTTAAAATTTCGCATTTCGCATATGAATTGTTGTCTTCTCCAACACATTTAGAAAAGGAGCAATAGGACATGTTACTCGTACTTGGTTCTCTCCTATAACAAAAGGAACTTTCTTGTGCTCGAAATTGCACTGTTGTTGTGTGAGTTACTCTACTAGTTTTGTTTATTGGGCTCATGTGGGCCCTGATTGGGCCCTATAAGGGCCGTACACATGGATCCATTAGGGCCTTATTGAACTATTGCACATGCCAAATTCGACTGTTCTTGTCATTTCCTAGGTCACATGCACAAGTTCGAAGTCACAAAATTGAACGTATGATTTGGATTTTTGCGTCTCTTGTGAGTCCATTAGATCACTGATTTTGTTTTCATTACGTCAATCAAAACCAGTTATGGACTTTAATACCATCTCGGGTTCGTTAATCGACCTATAGATGATAAGTTAGTCCTAACAAACATCGATTATCTTATAAACTAATCGCTAGTTGTTTCATGTGACGCTTAATTCCAACCGATGATATATTCCTCAACACTCACGTATGAGTATTATTACCTAAGACGGCTGAGACGAACCACGGATGGAACTATTTTTCGTAATTATGAATTGACGTATGGTGTCAATCGAGTATGCTACAAGTCAAAAGTAACAACGCCTAATTGAACCATGTTGATTGCCATGTTGGGCATCGTTCGGTATACAATTATACATGAACTTGATTAAGTAATTACGAATTAGTGAGACTGACTTAACGAAGTAGAGATGCTAATAATAGTATGTACGTGGCCAGAGCGGAGAGGTTGCTAGATCATATTAGGAAGACATGTGATGCGTTGATTAAGTCGCCCTCACATGATGATTCTAATACTAAATTGCAATGTGGTGAATTGGTAACTCTTCCAAAACTGATTTTTACACTCTTTTCTCCGAAAATTATTGAATTTGCGACGATTGTGAAATTCAATCCCGATATATTTTTTAAAGGTTCGATTGTAAGCAAGTACTCCGTATGTAGGAATGACTATCATATAGAAAGTATAATTGCAAGAAACATACTCGATCCAATTTATTACGGCAACCTCCATTTTGTACCCAAACTATGCGTTGAGATTCTAGCACATCATTTCTCAAATGTAGAGAACGTGATAAATTGAGACAAGAAATACATCGAGACATCAAACGAATTGAAACATAAAATACACAATTATATACTCAAGATCTTAAATTCACACCATTAATTTGTGTAGGTGATGAACTGATGATAGACATTGCAATAGAAAGCGTAGAACAAATGGACGGAAGTAAGAAAGTGACTAAATTAAAATTGTCATTTTTGAGCAACAACATGTGTAATAAGTTAACTACTCCCACATATAGTGAAAAGGTAGCCTCTACTCAACTGTCTATAAATACCTTCCAACGGTATGCCAATAAACTTCACATATACACTACACGTACCACACTCAACTCCCAATCTTATATTTTCTAAATTCTAAGAGATCATGAAATCAATGGCTATGAAGTACTTAATTATCTTCATGGTTATAGTCCTACATTTTTCCTATGTTGAGAATTATGAACTTAATAATGTAAGTATCAAGCTAAGCTCTCTCTTGTTTTCTTTACAAAATCAATATTTAATTTTGTGACAAAATTGTATTAGAACTAACATAATTTCGTAGCAATTGACATTTTCTTTTTGGTTGTATCGTATGGGTGAAGAAACATACCAAAGATGAAAGTCCGAGTCCAAGTCCGCAACCCTCGACCACTATGCCCTCGGTACAATTTCGATTCTACTTCCTACAATTTCGATAGACATATATTTGCATTAAGTGAACTCGGAAGCATGATATAATGCATACATCGTACATACATATATTGTACGAGTTGTCGAGATAATCTCTGCATTTTTAGCTTCCAATTTTACGCTTTGATGTCGAAAAAATTATCTTCAACTATGGTATACTAATTTGGAACTTTCGTCAAATTTCAGTATGGGTACACTCCTAAAAGCCTCAAGCCTCAAGGTACATCTCTCTCTTTCAATCCTTTGGTTATAAATTAAAAGCCATTCTTTGTATATATTATTCGACTTTCTTAAGTGTTACGCGAATACTTAAATTGAATTGAGCTGAATTGAACCAGATTACACTATAGATACAATTTGCACACTAGTTAGACCTTAACTTATTACAAGGTTCTTTCCAAATAATAGGTTCAAAATACGAATCCCTAATTATTTGAATTACTATTCGTAGATGATTTGAAAATTCTACTATAGTAGTATGGTATACCTGGCCTCGAACTTAAACTGATTAAAACCCGTGATTTTTTTCATGTAATATTTGTAACAGAGTGTGGACCGCGATGCGCAACGAGGTGTTCAAATACGCAATACAAGAAACCATGTCTTTTCTTCTGTAACAAATGCTGCGCAACGTGCTTGTGTGTGCCCCCTGGTACCTACGGCAACAAGGAATATTGCCCTTGCTACAATAACTGGAAGACCAAGAGGGGTGGTCCAAAATGCCCTTAATTATATTTTCACAAATTTGAAACGACATATATATTGATATAATATATATATATCATGCATACTTCTTGTTTTTCAATATGAAGGAATGCAATATGAAAGGATCAAGAACTATTACCGAATTTTAATTGACGACTAGTTTCATACACTTATCTTATAAGAAGAATGTGTCTGAATACTCGTATTAAAAGTTGCTTATGAGTTATGAGAGAGTGGTGTAGAAACCGATATTTGTTTAAGATGTTACCGTCGGCGATTCCTCATTCGTAACTTGTTATGTAAATTGTAAAGTACCCGTAGATTGCAATATACAGTAAGTTTTTTAATGGTTTGTATTAATTTGGAAGGAGCATAAGAAATCTTATATGCCAACATTCTCATTTCTCAGGACTTTTTTGAGTTATTTGATGATAAGTGTGGGCCTTTCTTAGCTTGGGCCTCGTAAGATTGGTCCAGATGAAAGTAGTGGTTTACTGGTTTGGGTCCATGTAAAAGATAAGATCTCCTTTATTCCAAAAAGATTGGCAGCCCTTTTTCTTTTTTTTGGTCCAAAGTTTTTTTTTTTTGAATGATCATTTTCTATGTTTTATCTCCTCTAGAAAAGGAAATCCAAGAATTCATAGAGAAAATCTTGTGCGAGACACTACGATAATCTTATACTCTATTGAACATGTATATAAATTTTATAATTGTTGTGTTGATAGATTATTCATTCACGCCACCCACTACGATATCATCATTTCTCCCTTTGAACAGGAAGTGATGATCTCCCCTCATCTCACTCCGTAGTAACTTATGGTTCTTGATTATTTGCATAGACGAGACTATCTCATGAATTTCATACCCGCAAATCAAAAGTTGTACAATATAAGAGTACGAACAGTCGATAAAAAAACGTTCTTAGAGTACAACTTAACTTCTCAATATGAGTCGATGTTAAAAGTTCCATCTCTAAACACAGTCGACGGTAAATAATGTATTTTATACCACTCAATTATGTCCAACGGTAAAAATCACGTTCCAATTTTGTTCGTTCGTAACAAAATTAACATTCTTTGCGTTCTAATGTTTCCTCCTCTGTTTCCCCCTTCTCTACACAATAATAAGCAAATAATAATGTTGATTTCTGCCTTAATTATATGGGTATTTATCTTCCCATTCCCAGGAATTTACGCAGATCTTCCTGCCCCTAAAGGTAATTCGAGCAATTCAATTGTCTTTTTTTTTTCAATTGATATGATATACTTTCAAAATTGATATTATGTTGCTATACGATATTATTGTATCGTGGAAAAATATAAAACGCGCTCTGATGATTCTAATTTGGGTATCACTCTCTCACGTGATTGATGTCTTGACGAAATTTTAAAACACATTTAATAGGGTGATATACAGATCGAATCGTGTGAGTCGTGACTCGTGACATTTGATGTATATTATTGGTACTATAATGCAATGTGGTGACAAAAAATTGTACAACTTTTATATGTTACATGCAGGTTTCCTCTTAAGTTGTGGTGCAAAGGAAAATGTGGAATTAAATGGTCTAAAATATGTACCAGATCATGGATTCATATCTATAGGAAATGGAACACCAGTGAAAAATAATTCTGGTATTTTGCCAATCTTAGATTATGTAAGGATTTTTCCAAACAAATCGACTCGAAAAAATTGCTACATTTTCCCAGTGATAAAAGGGGCAAAGTACCTAGTTCGAACAACTTACTATTATGGGGAATTTGATGGAGGAAAAGAACCACCCATTTTCGATCAAATTATCGATGGAACGAGGTGGAGCGTGGTTAACACGACAGAGGACTACGCCCATGGTCTAGCTTCTTATTATGAGCTTGTTGTCGCGGCACAAAGCAAGGTTCTTAGTGTTTGCTTGGCACGTAATGAACACACTCGAGACGAGTCTAGCCCGTTTATTTCTTCTATTGAAGTCATGTCTCTTGATGACTCTCTCTATAAGACTGTTGATTTATTGAAGTATGGTCTTACCACTGTTGCTCGTCATACTTTTGGTTATGGTCCTAATGATGACGTCGACGGTAATTTTATCAGGTACGCAATTAAATCTACAAAGCTTACATATGTGAAATAACACGTTATTTCAGCCTTGTCTTGTCTTTTACTTGTTAGTGTGTCACACAGTGCTACGCCATATGTTTTTAGAAATTAAGCATGCATCATACCATTGGTAGAGTAAAGAAACGTGTACTTGAAGTGTTACACATACACAACATAAATTAAAGGTGCACATAAATTCATGTCACATAGATTGTGACAATGTATACATAGGCTTATTAATGATGGCTTATACAAATGTTAATAATTTCGTTGTTCAAATCGAATGTTTTTATTGGTGAACTAGTTACCCTGATGACGAGTTTCACCGATGGTGGCAACCATTTAAGGACACAAATCCAACAGTGAAATGTCAATCAAACGTAACGCCGTCCGATTTTTGGAACTTACCACCAAGCAAGGCCTTAAGTTCAGCAATCACAACAAGCAGGGGAAAATCCTTACAAATTCAGTGGCCACCAATGTCACTGCCTGGTAGTAAGTATTATGTGTCACTCTACTTCCAAGATAACCGAAATCCAAGCCCTTATAGTTGGAGAGTGTTCAATATTTCTTTAAATGGAGATACCTTCTACAACAAGCTTAATGTTACCACTAGTGGTGTGAGTGTGTATGCCACTCAATGGCCTCTCTCCGGCCAGACTCAGATCACGCTTACCCCGGAAAATGGTATTCCGGTTGGCCCTATAATTAACGCGGCTGAGATGCTTCAACTCCTTCCTCTTGGTGGAAGGACTACTGCTAGAGATGGTAAGAAATCAAACTAGACTGTTATCTGCGTGATTGTCTTGTCTGACTTTGCGCAAAATGTTAACTCCTAGCTCCTAAGCTTCTCTCGTGAAATATAAAATCGTAAAGGAGATGATCTGATTGTCTTGTTTGACTTTGCGCAAATGTTTACTTGAAAATTGGTAGCTATGGCTATGGAAGATTTGGGTAGAAGCTTTACGAACCCACCTGCGGATTGGAGTGGAGATCCTTGCTTACCAAAGCAAAATTCATGGACAGGCGTTACATGTTCCAATACAAAAGATTTCGTTCGAGTTGCCACTTTGTAAGTTCGATATATTTTAGAAGTCTCAAACTTGTCATCGATAAGCCCATTTCACGAAATTATATTCACGTAAAGGAAATAGTACGTGTATTAGATTCTCATTAGGGGAAGTTCTATCTTGTATTAGATTCTCCGCATAAGTTGTGTATCACCTCTCCAAAACCACGTAAGCAATTTTTTTTACAAAAGGGTCTTGTCTCGTGACTTTATCGACTAGAGGTGGTACACAATTTATGTGGCGAGCTGATAACAAGATAGAATTCCCCTTCTCCTTTTGATGCTTGTTGTTTGTAGGAATTTGACAGGGAAGGGAATTGCTGGTTCATTGTCGCCGAGTATAGGCAATCTAACAGGCATGGTTCACCTGTAAGTTTAAACTGATGATCTTTGTTATTTATTAACACTAATTCATTGATATAATAATTAATTAGATTTTATTGTAGTTGGCTTGGAAATAACAAGTTTACAGGTCCACTACCTGATATGAGCTCTATGAAAGTGTTAGAGACCTTGTAAGTTTACACTAATTTTTTCACTTTCGATAATTTGCGTGTTATTTTTAGTCCGAATTGTAGTCGTGTTAGTAATGTAAAGCCATGCTCGAAGACTAATTAAAGTCTCGCTCCTAAGTCTTTGTAATGTGAACATTTTGTGCATTGTTCAGGCATTTGGAGCATAATCAGCTCGAAGGTCCGATCCCGGAATCATTAGGCAAACTTCCACGTCTACGAGAGATGTAATGCATCATACTTCTTTCCCGTTTAGACCGATTGATGATTACTACAATTTTTACAAAAATGGGCACGACACGACCCTTTGCTGTCATGTATATAGGCGAGAGCTTTTGAGTCATTGTTACCTTGTTTTTATTACTTTGCTGATATAACTGTTGTAAACTCTAATAATGGCAGATATCTCCAAAACAACAAGTTTAAAGGGGGCATTCCAAACAGTCTTCAAAATCGACCGGGTCTAACCATCCGGTAATGTAATCAAGGTTTTTTCTAGGCTACAAATCGCGGTATCTAATCGTGTTGATTAATATCTTGGTGCAGGATGACGGAGTAATTAAGACTATGAAAATGTTGGATCATAAGAAAGGAGAGGAAATAGTGAAAAGAAGCTTGATTGACAAGGGATTTGGATTATGATTTTGAAATGAGCAGAAGAGCAGAGAAGAAGAAGGCTTGTACTATACGATTTGCAAGTTCATTTGTACATAGGACATGTTTTTAATGTGTTATAACTTAGGAATATCTGTTGATGTCACATTGTCATGGTTGATCAAATTTATAGCATGGAAGATTCAAAGTGATCGAAGAAATAAAAATTAAGAGCATCTATCGTCAATAGTAAGACTTCATCTTAATGGCAAATACGAGTACACGTGTTGTTACGTTATGTAAAAAGTATTTATAATGGTTGTGATCCTAAAAAAACTCACCACTCTATTTGAGACACAATTTACCCGAAAACTTATACGAGCCAAGTTAAATAACAAATCCATATACATATGATATACGAGGTTGCGAAAACTTAATTAAATTTCAAAGGATTATAATTAATGTAGAAATAACAAATAACCCGAAAAATGTTGTTATTAATCAATACATATATATTAAGATTATACAACGGCGTACAAAAAAAAGGTGCCGATCGATGTATAAAATTCGTATATCTGCTACTTATTTTACCAAATATCACACAAACAATTGGCCGAGTCTCGAATCCTAGCCTTGTAATTTAACGTTATTGACGTTTTTTAGGTCTTACTCGACTCGAATACGGACTAAACCAGATTGCGCAAACCAAAACAGTATAGAACAACGTAACACCAACCTCTAATCAAACCCAAATGATATCTCAATATTTCTTTGTGATTGGTGTGATAGTAGACGTAGAATCCACAGAAGAAGACAGTGAAACTTTCTTGTTCTTGAAGAAACGATCTGAGTCGTTGATCTGGTGGTGATTGTGTTGGATCAACGGCAGAGATTTTGAAGAAGAATCAACAACAACGTCAAACGTTGGGACGAAGAAATCAGTTGGAAAAAAACTGTAGGATTGAAGTCCAGCCATTCAAAGTTTATATGATATGAGTTTATAAGTTTGTAGTGTGTGTGTGTTTTTGTGTTTGAAGATTGTTGAGTATTAGTGAAGCTTTGTTTGAGAAATTAGAGGTTGGAAATGAACTCTGTTTTCTAACCATAATGCCCTGTTTCTATGACATATTTATAGGAGAAAAAAAGGGAAGATGTTTCAATAAACAAATGTGAGGATGAAAAAGTCTTGGGTGGATGCAACAAGACCTAATTAAGTTGGTTTCGACTGTCGAGTTCGAGTCTAAAATACCTATTCGTAAAAACTCGTGAATGAAAATTTAACGATTCTGAAAATCTGAATTGTAAAGTAATTAATAACAACAATGGATCTTCCGTTTTAGTGTTCTCTTTTTTCGATCTTCATTCAATTTATCTTAGATTCGAGTCAGGTAGAATCATACAAATTGACAGGCCGTAAACTGTTATTTAAAATATTGTACTAAAACATCTGGTGCATAAGATGACACACCCTATTTAATCTATTATTGTCCATACACTTTATGCACTTAATAATGTGGGAATATCCATCTTTGTTGGGGTTGCTACTAAGAAGAGTGCCGCCTCATGCATATAGTGAGAAGACCATTTAACTGAAATGACGTCTTCTTTATGGAAAATCAAAAGCCAAATCAATTCGTTCTTCTATAAAGTCTGCTTATACGGAGTATATAATACGCATTCTCTACTTATGTATGATTGCATGCGGACGTCGTTGACCGTTCATCATATAATATTAGGCCGAATTTACAAGAAATTGAGTATAATCTCCGGCGTGACTTCTATCGTCACCATCAACATTCACCAACACGCCAATTAAATGCATGGTATATGCGCAACAGAGCCGAAATTAGGATTATTCGATCTTAGAAGTTGTCGCAAAAATTGGTGTTTAAGAATAGTAATACAAACTTTACTTACGTAAGTTAATAACTGCGTCTGTAGCATGCACATGTGAGTTGTGGGAAGTATCACAATTCACACATCTACGAATATAATTAAACCTACATATAAAACAACTACGGCATGAACTACCTTACTACAACACGTATTGTCCATATATACCAATGTAATTAAATTGCTCCTTCCGTGTCATTGAATTCGAACGTAGAGAATTGGAATAAACAATAAGGGCGATTATCAATTATATATCATTCTGAATCCAATTCGAATTTTTAGAACAAAGAAATCAACATGCGAATTTTTCAAGAAATAATTGAAAAGCACTACCTAACCCTAATTTTGTATAATTATGTATCTAATTACATAGAATTTAGGGGGACAGAAGCTGCAAAAGCTAACAAAAACGGCTGTAACAACCCGTCGCGATTATTATCATCAATAATTCTAGTATTAGCAGCAATCATAGCCGCTTCTCCACAATAATCCCTTCCATCATAATACTTGTTCGTCGTCTGCTGATTTCGATTTTGGATACATGAAACGTTTCTCGATTTTGTATGAGACTTGATCACGACATTATTCTTCTTGTTATTGTCCATTATAATCTTCAACTGATGAGTATTGTCTTCATCGCACTATGATGATCAGTATTATCTTGTGTGCTCTTGATTAGTTGAGGTTTCTTGTGGTGTACGCTACAAGAGTATAGGGGTGGAATAACGAAATAATCTGTTGGAAAATATTGATGCACACCAGGGCCGGCCATTAGTAAAAAAAAAATTGTTGAACGGAAAGAGTTTTAGGTTTGTATATATGGAATTCTTTTATAACACGTTTATATACGTAGAACTATGGCTGAATATGGAAAATAAGACTACAAATTAAATTGAATTAACTTATAAAATAATTATATGATAATACAAATTACCTTATACGGAGTACTCTTGAGTCTTGTGTTGAAGGTATAAAATCGTTGTTGGTAGTCTAACTATCAGTCTATACTTTTGTTTAAGTTGATTATCTATCATGTTATGTGAGCCTCATTGAATTGGCACCCGGGTGCGAGATCTCAGGTGCGTCAAGGCCAAGTGTGGGCCTTTGCATGGGGGGTTTGGAAAAAAGAAAATCTCGTTGTGAGTGTACCCCGAACCATTGGTCTAGATTTTTGTTGAGTTGATTATCTAACATCTTTGTGCTTCAAGACACTAGATAGGGTCCATTCTTTGAAGCTTTGCGATATCAATTGCAAGCCATATGCATGACTATTCAACTAACGTGTTGATCGAAATAGAATGGTGTAAAATGTGTTGCAATCAAATTATCGCGCAGCCTCAGCACAATCGATGTCTAATCCTAAACTGAACCGTTGCTTGGATATCATACTACCTTTATCTATTTGACATGGAATAACCAATCACGCATAAATCAATATCGAATTAATATTTTTGCAACATAATTTTCCTTTCAAATTGCGTAATAATAACGAATCAATGATCTACGAAATGGGTTGTTGTACAAGGAGCACTTATAAATGATTAAACTATTTGTGAGTTTTGTTTGGTATGAGATGCAATTAGCCAATTATGATACGTGCACCTACATCTCATATTCTCACTAATAAAGCTACATTATGTATGGAGTAGTTAGGTGGCGTAAGAATAAAGCTGACCGTTAATTAAGGTCGTTAAAATATTAGTTGGTCGGCGATGTTTTTTCTCAATTCTATGGTTGTTGGGTGCTACTTTTTATTTATTGTGGGTTTTACTTTCTTCGTTGAGCAACACATTCGGGTCAAAGAACGTGGATCGTACAAGTTTTATGTAGTCTAGATTTAAAGTTAGTGGTGCAATGTTACGTCGTCGATCACACACTATAAAAATAAAAAAGAAGTTTGAGACGCGAGGAAAAGCAGCATGGTTGATGACTTGACCATATGAGTCATTATGCACGGGTGTTAAAGTCGAAAACGCGGAAAAAATTGGCGCTCATCGCTCCACTTTTGTGTAATATCGTTTTCTGTTTTTAGTTTTTGAAAATCATAAGAAATACTCTTCGGTTTTTAATTGTCAGTATATGACTGTTATTGAGGCAATCAAATTTTAGTGTTCATTTTACAACTTATTTAACTACGGCAAATTTTAGGATGCAAAAGGAAAAAAAAAAAACGATACGAAACAAACAATCTTGACGCGTAGACAAAACCTTACCTATTATATGTCCAAGCTAATATCACGAACCCATACCGACCTTCTCAACCCATGTCCAAGCTAATAGCATGTCTTCGTCTCTTAAACAAGAACTGGCAAATAGGTCAGGTTGAGTTTGTCGAACCTAAATATTTACTAAACGGGTTGGACATGTCAACCCAATTATGTAAGTGTGTCAAAGATCTTAACTCAATCGAGTCGGTCACTTTTTGCCAGCTCTATAAGACACTTAAATATCCTCGAAACTACCACCCGATGGATCACTATCGTCTTCCTCTCAACTTCCTATAGCCCAATGTTTCGTGATTAACAAAGCTTTTGGCCCATAAATATTTACCCGGAACATATGTCTAGCCCAACCTCTCTTTCATGTTGGCGTATTTCACAAGCGTCGTTTCAAAATTTTCCCACCGGAGTTCTTCCTCCCCCAAAAAAGTTCCCGCCTAAATTTCCTGCTGCAAAATTCACGATTTTACCGTAATTTCCAGGTCTATTTCTCTCTTTATTATTCGATTTTATCGATATTTACTTGTTTTAGATTAATTTTTTCAACTTCTATTATGTTAATTTTGTGTTTAATCTTATAATTTGATCGATTAATTTTCTCCGTGTAAAGCTAGGGTTTCCTATCTAATTATGCTGAACATTTCTATTTTGCGCTTCGATTTCCAAATTATTGTTCAATTTGATCGTAAATTGCGTGATTGTTACGGTTCTTAGAGTATTCTGATGATTATTTGAGTATAATATGAATTAGAACATACGGAGTAAAGCTTAATTGAACTTTATGCTGATGTTATTAGTACATGATGTCGTTGAAATCTGGATATGGAACTGTGTCGTATCGTCTGATTTCGATTTATTGAAGCGGTTTGATTGTCCGGTGGTTGCATTTCGGCTTTTTCGTGCGGCCACCTAATTAAGGAGTGCTAGAAGTGGATGAGAATCGAGAAAGTGTAGTATTAGAAAATCAAACGGTATAGGTTTTGTACTCTGGTTAGTATAGGTTTTGTACTCTGGTTAGTATTGGTCTGATTCTCGAACGATAAACTTGTAACGTGTTGTAGAAGTTCCATCTTTGGTAAGTCGGATAGGTCGATGCAAAACTACCATAGCAAGTGAAACCTAGACCTTATGTTAACTTGTATTCCTTCTGAAAGAAGCTAGGTTAGTTATGATGATGATGTTCAATCTTTTTCCGTTCTTTAAGATGAGAATGGACTGCTTTGGTCTGTGGAGTTGTCGATTTATTATTGAGTCTAGTGATGTAGTCTGTGATTCTCATAGGGGAGAATTTGGTAGACTTGAAAATTTCCGAGGTTTGAATGTTACTCCTATTGTTTCAATTGGGGTAAGGCTTGCGTGCATCTGACCCCCCCTTACCCCGCCTTATGGAGGGAGCCTTCCGTAGATTGAAACAATATGAGTAACATTCAAACCTCGGAAATAATGAGAATGTTTGTATTGTTCATAGTTTCATGATGTTAGAGCGTTTATGTTGATTAATCTGCAAGTCTTCCTGCTGGTTTGCTCTTTAGGTTTTCAGTGTGGAAGTTGAAAGATGACCTCTCTTTTCTCGTGTAATGTAGGAGATGAATTGTTGAACGTTATGACACTTATGGATGTCAGTTATCTTATGTATAGCAAGTTAGCAACCATCTTCAGTACATGGTGCAAAGTGAGGGGATAGAAAGAGTGTTTTCAATTTCTTGTCTTTGTTTATCTGTCAATTTTGATTTATACACATATTCAGGGGGAAAAAAAGACAAGAACATCTAGCAATAGGGTATCTTTAACTGTACATGCTCGCGCAGAAAATATAATTTCTTCTGCTGATCAAACTTTAGCAATCTTGGCCAACTTCTATATGAAACCACTCAAATAATTCTTTCTATCTGAATAACTACCTGACTTCCTTACATAATGAATTTTTATGAACCCGTCGTATGTTTTAACGAACACTAGGGAGAACGACAGAATGTACTTACTATCATGTTTTAAGGATATTACTGCTTTTGGTTTTCCAGCTCGTAATGGGTTCCGGCTGTGAACCAACTGTCTCGAAAGCCTGAACAAGCAGTGTCACTCTTTTCTTTTGAGCAGGAGCGAGCTTTCCTACAACTTGCTGAAGTGCATGATCAAGCATCCCTTCCTCCCAACTTTTCTTTTCACCAGCTGATGTTTGTCGCAGTGACGGAGTTCCTTCTGCTTCAGTGCAACTTGTTGGAGAATTTTCCTGAGGAGGCTGTGGTCTGAGTTGTCGCATTTTGTCCATTGCCTTGATAAATCTCTTGCACATGATGACTTGAGACATTTTGCTGTAGGCGCTGGATACGTTTTCTCTTGGTGTTGCTATTTCGCCTTCTTGAACTGCAATATCATCCATCAACTTTTCAGCTTGTGTAGTTTCTTCATCAGGAGGAGGCATATCTCTACCATTTCCTTGAACGTGGTTGCTGCCTGCTTGCTCTGAAATTGTGCTAGTAGACCTGGCGTCATTATCCTCTGCTTGCTCTGGGACAGTGAGTAGTTCATTGATTGCTTCCTGTACCAGCTTTATTGCCTCACAATCATGGAAGTCAAAGCTTGTAGGAGCTGATGTGTTTGCGCCTTTGTCATGAATTACTTCAGAAGATAACTGATCTGAATTATCTGTGGTACTTTCTTTATCTATTTCGGGCAATGATGGCATCTCTACTTTCTGTGGTACATCAGTATTGGCATGCTGGAGAATGAGGCCCCAAAGGCTGCTGTAGTTTTCCTTTTTCAAGGATTTTCTACCTTGAGCAATACGGTTCCTCTCATCTTTTAAGCCCTCAGGCAGAGAACCCTGATTTGCATCTTTAGTAGCTTCATGATGTCCAACCAACTGTTTCTCAGTAGCTTTCATTTCGTGAGGAGGATCTCCTTGTTCGTCTCCACAACTAACTCCTATTGGGTCTATATGAGTGTCTGATGAAGTACTGCCTGTGGCACATGGTAAATCTGTGATGTTAAAAGGATCGCTGCCTTTTAGTTCTTCCCCATTAGGGACACGTTCTTCAATCAAACTTGACGCTCCATCTTCACTGATATCTTGTGGAACCATGTCAAAGGCTGATTCCATGCTAGAGACTGTTTCAATTTTGTTAAGCTCTGGACTAGAACCATCAAGCGACAAATGTGAGTCCCGAGATGATTCGGAGACTATATCCTCATTTCCGTTTGCATTGGCTGCTATATCATCAGAAGGGCCCTTTTTCATGTAAGTGAGTACTGTTCCCCTTTCTTCTTGACCTGGATTGACATTTTCAAATGCTTTGACCAACAATGCCACTCTCCTTTGCTGAACAGGAGCAAGTTCAGATATAACTTTTTGTAATACATTATCTAGCATCCATTCGTCTGAACCCTTTTTGTTTCCTGCTGCACCAGATTTGAGACGAGCTTTTCCAGCTTCTGCACTAGAATAAAATGACGGATTTTTTTGCTTATGCGGCCTGTTTTTCCGCATCTTTTGCATTGTCTTGATGAATTTGTTGCAGATAATTAATTGTCTGAGTTTTCTGTAGCCTCTGGACAGGCTTTTCTCAGGCTCCTGCCCTGCTGGTAGTTGGTTTTTCCTCAAAGCAGATGAACTATTACTAGCAACAAGTAGTTCATCATCTTGGTCTTGTGGCACTTCCAGAATATCATTAATGGCCTCTTTCACCAGCTTAATGGCATCACTCTCGGTGAGTTCACTTGTCACACTGCTTGCATCACTATTATCATCATTCTCATCATTATTATCATCATTCTCATCAATATCATTCACATTATCATCAATATTTGCATCAGCCTTTATCTGGAATTGCGAGCTGTCTTTGTTTATGTTCCTAAATTCTCCATTAAGCTTGCTTCCACCTTCTGCACTGGTTACTGATTGGGTATGTTGAAATATCAGCTGCCACATGCTGGTAGTTTTCTTTTTGTCAGATACAATGCTTCCGGCTATGTTTTGCTCACGATCCTGCTGAGAATTCTCACTTGAAGTAACGGGTTGGAGTGATTCACCTATTGTGTTGGCATCTATGTTCTTGTCTCTGACTGTCGATGTTTGCAATGGTTCATCATCTCTAAAATCTACAGAGTCTATCAAATTAGGGTCAAACTGCTGTTTATGTAGCTTGTTATATAAAAAGTTAGAAATGTGAATTCAGACTCAGGATTACCTTTTGGGCTGGCTTGTCGGTGAATGTGCAAATCAGTGTTATCTGAGCCTGGCGTCTCACAGGATAGATCAACACTTTCTGTTTCACCCTCTACGCTTTCTGATTCAATAATAGGGGCGTACTCTTCTTTCTTATGAAATTTAGGGCCATTCCCTTTCAGCTCTGGGTTGACGGTTTCAAATGCATCTATGATTCTTGTCACTTTTCTCTGCTGGTCAGGAGCTAGGCTGGAAAGAACATTTCTAAGTGCATAGTCAAGCATCCATTGTTCGTCATTTTTCCTTCCTCTGATGCTTCGATGTCTTAGATATACTCTTTCGTCCTGGGGGGCTTCCTCTGGTGAAAGATGCTGTGGTTTGCGCCATTTAATCCTTTTTAATCTTTCCATGGCTGCTATGAATTTAGCTGTAACAATCAACTTCTTAAGATTGCTTTTGCCTTTGGACATCTTTTTCTGGGCTGTCATTCCTTCACCTGCCTCTGCTTGCTCTTGGAGTGGCACACTTGTGTCTTCCACAATAGGCAAATAGTCTTCTTGCTCCGGATCTCTATGATTTTCAGCTTCATTCTCGCCTTCTTGGGAAATTCGTTCAATGAGAGCACTGGGAGATGTATCATTAAGTTCTTCAGCACGAACCATGGCAATGCCATCATATTCAAGGGCTTGTTGATCAAGTTTCTGTTCATGGCGTTGCAAGATTGCATCAATTGCTTCCTTTACCAACTTTATGGCAGCTGATTGATTGTGAGCTGTATCTTCATCCTTTTCAACTTTCTCTTTCCAACTGGTCTGACTTGAATCTGGATCATTCGTATCTTCGCAGTCCTCTTCATTAACTTCATCTGATTTTTGCTCTGCGGCCTTTGACGTTTCACTTGAGACGACTTGTTGATGGATTAAGTTCCACATGCTTGTATATTTTCGTTTGTCAGAAAGGATAGCGGCCATATCACCTCTGGACCTCACCTCAGAACCCTTTGTTGGAAAGCAAGAAGAGACCTCAGCATCTTTCGTAATTTCGTCAACCCCAATGCTTGATACTTCAGCTTTAACATCAGGAGCTAATGTCAAACTGCTTTGAGAGAACTCAGAAATCCTCTCTGGAATTTTTGTTTCAACAGCCTTTCGCAGAATTATGGCCCCTGGAACATTGTTGCGCACATTAACATTTGGTATGATTCAGATATAATGATTCAGCATAAGCAATTGTTTGCTATGTCCCATAATTGATTGTTTTAGTTTGATGGAAATAGAAAGAGACATTGATCTACCTGCTGTGCTTGCCTGATGATCCTGATCCTCCTGCAGACATCTTTCATACAATACTCCATTGTCTTGCTTTTCATCAAATATGGATCTTTGATGCATTGTTTCAGCCGTGGTCTTTAATGACACACTTGTCTGAGTGGCGGATGTGGCCACAGTCTCAGCTTTGATTTTCGGAGGACAACAGTTAAGGCGCTTCCCTTTCTGCTGAGGAGTTACTGTTTCAAACGCTTCTACAAGGTTCACTACTCTTCTTTGTTGATCTGGAGCCATCGTCAAAATTACTTGTCTAAGGGCATAATCAAGCATGCATTCTTCATCACCTTTCCTTCCGTCTATGCTCACATGCCTTAGATAAGCTCTTTCTTTCTTTGAGCCTACCTCTGAAAAGAGGTTTTGTCTTGGCTTGTTCATCCTTAGTCTTTCAATCGCCTTGATAAATTTGGCGGTGACAAATGCTTTTTTTAGCCTATTGTAGCTCTTGGACATCCCTCTCGATGGACTCTCCAATTTTTTAGGTTCCCCTGGGTGGCGTGGGACACTTGCGTGATCCCTCAAATGTAATTTCTCCTCTCCCTCGGGATATGCTTGTTTTTCAACGTGCTTACCATTTTCTCTGGAACTTTCATCATTGGAAGATGAAACCCTCTGAGGGACTGGAACGGCCTGATGTTCACTGGATTTCTCATAACGTGTTAAGATTGCATCAAGTGCTTCTTTTACCAGCTTTACAGCAGCTGACTGATCAGATTCGTTAACTTCATCAGGTGCATGTTGGTCATCCTCATCTTTCTTGTGATGTGTACTAGCTGATTCTGGACCGTTCTCCTGGAAATTGGTTGCCTCATCTCCCTGCTCGTCTTCATTAAGTACATTGGCTCCCTGTTCACTATCCGTTGATGTTTCTCTTGCTACCTGTTGGTAGATCAGGTTCCACATACAAGTGTAATTTTTGGCGTTGTTCAATATCGAAGTCAAATCACCACTATGATTTACTTCTGTATCCCTAGTAGGAGATTGGGATCGATCCTCCAGAATGCTCATAGACGCTTTAGCCATACCTCCATCAATAACATGAGTATCAACAAGTTCACAATTGTTTCTTGATGTCTCCGCAGGTGAATCTGTAATTTCGTTTTGTCAGACTTCGGAAAGATGCAAATTAAAGTCTAACATGCTACATATTTCTTAATGACATTCTACAAACGCATGTGTTCAAGTGCTAAGTAATTAGAAACTGATATGATGTTAGTATGTTACCTGTTGCTCTAATCTGATCTTCATGAGCTTCTCTCAAACATGTCTCTTCAGGATCACTTTTGTGAAATAGAACCTCATTACCTTGGTGGGCATTGACCTGTTGATCAGGTATGGTGTCTATGGACGTTCTCTGCTGCTCAAGTTCTTCCACCAGGATGGCTGAATCACTGGTAGTAATAGACTTGCCTTCCATGGGATAATCTTGTATGCCTTCTCTCTGCTCTGGCGAGACAGTTTCAAATGCTTCCACAAGTTGTGCAACCCTTCTTTGCTGATCAGGATCGAGTCTGGAAATTACCCTTTTCAGTGCGTAGTCAAGCATCCATTCTTCAGTATTTTTCCTGTCATTCCTGCTAAGATGCCTTAAATAAACTTTCTGTTCCTCTGAGGTTGGCTCTGCAGGGAGGTAACGTGGTGTTCGTGGACTGATCTTCTTCATTCTTTCCATTGCCTTGATGATTTTGGCAGTTACAAATATCTTTTTCAGCTTCATGTAGCTCTTGGACATTTGCTGCCTTGGCGTTTCTCCTTCACATCGATCTGCTTTCTTTGGCCTCTCATCTGCTGCCAAGCTCAGCTCAGTTCCAGCTGATTCATCACTGACATTGGTGTTTTCTTCTGAAGCTAAAGAAGTTAAAGCATATCCACTGTTAAGTCTATTAGTCATATCTTGGTCTGGTTTGAACTGCTGATCAACTGACTCTGTATGCCGTTTTAGGATAGTTCTGAGAGCTTCTTGCACCAACTTTACGGCTGCAGTTTGATCAAATTCAAGATTCCCGGTTGCTACCTCTTGATTATCCCCTTCGTCACTGAGAGTTATGTTGTATCCACTTTGTTCTTGATCCAATTCATTACCCTTATGGCAAGCATTCACATCCTCATCCTCACCCTCCTCATTTTCTTCACTAACTCTCTCTGTTCCAGTCTTTGGCGCATTACTTGGTACAACTTGTTGATAGATCAGCTGCCAGATGTTTGTATACTTCTTTTTATCTGAGAAGATAGTGGTCAGATCACCAGAACTGTGAAACTTTTTTTCCCCTACAAATGGTTCAGCAGCGTCATTTGAGGTAGTTGGGCTAGTATCCTGCAAACTTTTATCACTAGCATCAACGTGGCACACACTGAAAATCTCATGTTGTTCCCGCAGTCCTTCATTCAATGCTTCTTGTCTTCCCTACAAAAGCAAATATCATGCTGGTAATTACTTCTGTGCAGCAACATGTTCTTCTGTGTGTTCTGTCTTCATACAGGTATTTAGAGCTTGTATGATATATTATACTTTCATCTAGTGCTAATCTTAATAGTTTTTTGCTAGTGATATTCACAGTAATTTTGTGTTGATGCTGAAAAATATTCTGATGCGTACCTTATGTTGTGATATTTCGCTGGCTGCTTCTTCTGCTAGTTGCCAATCTGAGCCTGTCTCACTGGTTTGGTCGTATGTGAAGCTAGTTAATCCTACTGAAGCATTGCTCGGATCGCCTTCAGAGGCCCACTTTTTCCTCGGTTTGGCATAGATTGTAATGAGAAAATCTAGACCAGAGTCTTCATCTTCTTCAGGAGTAGGATCCAATATTTGAGATGTATGAATTTCAGTGAAGTCCATTTGTCTTGATTGCTCATCAGTTTTGGGGATACTTGTGGAATGTTCTACCTTTTCATTCAGTTTCTTGACCTTCTGGTTTTTTATTGACTGCCTTTTTGCAGAGATAAACTCCTTAAGAGGTGGTGAAGGCTCATGGTGGTGGTGACCGTTGAGAGAACAATAATTGTAAGGACAAACATGGACAAATGAAGTTCCCTCTGATTCTCGCCCCCCTGAATTAAGCACAATATGATCTGGGAACTCAGATTGCTTAAGAGTGGACGAACAGGTGGCTCGACCAATGACACTGCGTGACAATGGGGTATGAACCTCTGGTCTTCTCCATACTTTACTCCTCTTCTGTCTCAGACTTGGAATTTTCGCCAGAATCCTAAGAGGTTTCCAACTGGCTGTTCTTGTCAGACCCTTTGCATAATTCTGCTAAAAATGGAACTATTATTCAGTTTACTCTGTTGAATTTCAGCTCCCTAAATCCTAGACAAAGGATTGCTTGTTTTTTTCTTTGTTTCTATACTTATTTGGAAGACCGGTGAGTATCAATTTCAGTTCACTTGATGATTTTTTCGCTTACAGAATGCGAACTGTAACAAGGGTATTGAACTTAATCTATACAATTAGCGAACTAAGTGCGAAGTCAGACATGAAAACTCACCTGTCTTGCTTCATGAGAGCTGGTTCCCTTCATGTAATGTGGTATCCCCCCAAATGTCATTTGATCTGTTGTTCCAGAAAGCCTGGATTTTGGCAGCCTTTTTGAGTATCTTTTGCTCCTAAGCCTTGTCATCTTAATCGATCTTGATCCATCCAATGCACTCTTCTGCTTAGCTCCAGTCCCCACCATGCTTTCCTGATCATTAGCGTAATTTGAATCCGAGCTTTCGAGTTTATCCTCAGAATTCATTCCTTCCCTGGTGAATGCAGCGTTACCACTGTATTCTTGGAACTGGGAGTATTTTGCCCGAATTTTCATGGATTTTATACTGGACAACTTCTTTGCTTGCTGTACACTAGGCACCCTTTTTATGCTTTTCTGTCGTCTAATAACTTTAACTGGTTTATTTACATCTGCAAGATCATATTCATCTTCCACAGAAACCTTGTGGAGTTTTGAAGTTTCATATAGTTTGCTCTTTTTCGCAGAACCACCTCTGGCAACGCTGCTGCTGTTGCTGCTAGCAGAACTCGAGAAAGCAGTACCTGAATTTGCTTGTGGTGACCCTTTTCTGGCACTTGAGCTAGTAGGCCTCATATAGTTGGGTGATGATGTTCCTGACACAACTGCAGAAGATGACCATGATGTCTCAGTTCCATCATCAGATGAAACCATGAAACTACGATCAAATCGCGATTTCTCTCTCCTCATTGACAACCTCAACCTGTCCAGGTTTGCAACTTTCACTGACTTTAACTTCTTCAGTTTCTTTCTTGGCTCTGGCACCCCTCCCTTGTTCCTACTATATCTTTCTTGTGCAGTGAATGTTCTGATTGCCATCTTTCTAGTTATGGGAATATCGTGATTAGTGGAATCTGATGTGATTTTGGTACCTTTTCAGCTTGGGCTTTTTGGTATGATTTTCTTGATTCTTTTCACAAATTTGGTCAAATTGGAAATAGTGTGAATATCTTTAGTTGGTGTGTATGCAATTTATCTGATTATATTTGGCTTCTAAGTTACTTTTTCAAGAAGCTAAAGTGATTTCCTGGACTGTTGCATTTGGATAGGAAGATTTTGGAACTAAGGAGGTGTTTGGCAGATAGAAAACTTAGAAATTTCAATGGCAGGAAGTTGAATTGTTTAGACAAATAACAATATGTTTTTTTAATTAGGAGGCCTTAATTAAATGAGGGGGTGTCAACTTCACTACTCATAGATAAGTTTATGTTTTGCATTGACTTGGAAAATACAGGACGGACGATCTGAGTAATGGACCTGGCCTGCATTGCCGGCTTGACTGGTATAAATTTATCAGTATTAAATAGACTTTTCCTGTTGCTGCTAACTGCTAGGTCCTTTGATCAAGATGTTTGCTCTTGTCCTTGCCTGTTTTAAAACCGTTCGTTTTTTAATGAAGTAGCCGATGGTCATCTCGTTAACTTAGGTAAATCAGAAAATGAAAACCACGTATGATTCTTCTATTTTACAAAAATGAAGGATCTAAAGGTTGCGTACATGTGGTTATCCGGGCGAGAGCTTTATAGTATTAGTGACATGAATTATGAATGCTTTTATAAAACTTGAAGGATAAGTCTTTGTTTAAGAAGAAAAAAAAAACTTGATTCTAAGTTGTATTATACTATTTTGACTAGTTGAATGGCGAGGACGTATCCATGAAACTTCTTTTTCTAAAGTGTTTGATTAAGCTTAAGCACTTTCCAGTGTAGCCCACGAGTGTAAGTTCACTGATGAGTGCCATGATTTGTGACAAAATGTTTATATAGCTTTCTTGCAATTGTATGGTAATATTATTAGATTAATAGTAATACAGACCATAAAAAACTTCTTGGGGAATTTTCTGACACTTGAGTATCATTCATATTCAACAGTCAGTATGATCTGTCCGTTGTCAATTGACGACAGTTGAGACGCTTACAGCCAAAGGTATGGGTCCCATTTAGTTGGATCACCGACTGTTGGGTGACCATGTCCCATGTGGGACTTCACTGATTGATTTGCAAGGAGCCTTAGGACTAATGTGGTTTATGTAGTTAGGGTGTGTTTGGTCAATCTTTTGAAGTGTTTGTGGACTATTTTTGGGTCTTAGAAACTGGAAACTGGCCAAACACCCAAATATGAGAAATTGTTTCTGGTTTTTGAGAAGCACTTCTAGTGTAAACTTGTTCATCAGAAGTAGAAACTACAATTTGGAGCTCCTACTCCTTTCTGAACTTCCGGAGAAGTTTGAGATTGGCCAAACAGACCCTTAATGAGTAAATGTAGGTTAAGTTTTGGTGACATATGGGTGATAATGAATTGAGCCGAAACAACTCAAGATACGGAGTATATACTACGAGGTTAAAGTTTGAATCTAGTTCAATTTTATAACTCGAGAACTTCATAAGTTAAGCCTGAGCTCGACTCAGGATCCCAACTCAAGCTCGTTAATTATCACCGTTTTTTGTCTGATTCTTTCATGTTAAATGTGAAGTTTGAACCTCTCAGTTGGCGCCTGGGGGTAGAGGCCAGAGCTCATGGAAGAGGGATAGTAAGGGGATCACTTATCGCATAGGCGCCTAGTAGGAATTGAAGATAATGAGACTTCATGTTCACTTCACCAACCTTATTGTCTTACCACTAGGCTAAGCTAAGCTAGTAGGCTGCAATGGTGTAAACAATTTGTTGGTGGCTAGGCAATAAATTAGGAGCAGCTAATCCTGCGAAATGCTGGGGGGGGGTTGGACCGATGGATCAATGTTAAGAACGAGCAAGTGAGCTACTAATGAGCTGTTTCAGGAGGTACCGATTTCTTTTAATATTGGGCTACTTCTTGACTTACCACTACATGGACATTGAAGGCCCAACCGAAGAACTAATGTAGTATAGCCCAAAGGGAATCACAATTTCGATGACTAAAATGTTGCGAGAACGTGTAATCTAGTTTAAGGAAACAATCACTCATCTACTAAAGGTGGGCAACAAACTATTCTAAGGTCGAATTTACCATGTCGACTCTGCTCTATGGAAACAATTATTTTGGTAATATGGTTAGTACTAAGGAACGAGTTTACTAGATTGAAACTCGTTTTATAAGCGAACGGAGGGAGTATAATGGTCGATGTAGGAAATAATTATTTCCTTATCTTAGCCTTTAACCTGTTCGTTCTGCACCCTTATAAATAGTAAAATACCAACTGTTCTTTCCGGGCAGTACGTGTTAGTTAATCAGGTCCCAAAACCAATCATGGCAGATGATGAAGACGTAGCCGAAAACATCTTTCTCCGTCCATGGGAGCTCTCAGACGTTGAAGATTTCATCGCATTGGTAACCGATGAAAAAACATTGCGTTTTTCGGGTTTTGACGACATAATCAGTGCAGACAAAGGCCTAGAGTACATGTCAAATGTCATTGATCAACACCCATATTACAAAGCAATATGCTTGATGAACACCGGCCAGGCCATTGGAAATATCTCTGTCTCGCAATCCTGGGACGAGTCCTCAAAGTGCAGGGCTTCATTAGGGTACATTGTATCACCCAAGTACTGGGGCAAAGGCATTGCTACTAAGGCAGTCCATATGGTTGTATCAACTATTTTTAGGGAATGGCCACACCTTAAGAGGCTTGAAGCTATAGCCGACGTCGAAAATTTGGCCTCGAATCGTGTGCTTGAGAAGGCTGGGTTTCAAAAGGAAGGTGTTCTTAGGCAGTATCTTATTGCACAAGGGGAACCTAGAGATTTTGTTATGTACAGTCTCTTGGCCTCTGACGTTCATCTTACACAATTACACAATTAAACCAATTGTGTTTGTAAGTTCGTGTTATCATTATTAGTGATCGTTTTGAGTTCTTAGTGATTTAAGTTGTCCTATAAAACATTGATTTGATCTGCAAAAAAACAGGGCGGACGATCTGAGTAGTAATAGACCTGGCCTGCATTGCGGGTTTGTGATGCAGGGACTTATATGCAAATACAAAGAGTAGAAAGCCTGAAGCTGGAAATTCAGTTAGAAGGTTGTTAGAGTTAGTTAGACAGTTATAAGTTGTTGCAAGTTGTTGGTTGGTAAATTCTGTTAGCCATCAGTTAGCAAAATGCTGGATAAATAAAATTGATTATACTCATTTTATAATCATCGATAATAATCACAATTCTTCCCTCAAATTCTCTCTTATCTCTTTCTTCTTCTTCACTCTTCTTCATTCTCAAATTCTGTTCTGATTCTCCATTGTTTCATCACGAAACTTATGCTCGAATAAAGTAAATTCCATTACCATTGTCTTGATAATGACTAAAAAATTGCGAGAGCGTGTAATCCAGTTTAAGGAAACAATACACATCTAGTAGATTACAGGTGGACGTCCTATCAGATGTTGAATTTGCTATATCGAGTTAAGGAAACAATTGTGGTTAAACTTGAGGAAACAACTATATTTCCTTTCGCACCCTTGTTTTTTCTTTTTTGAAAATCGGTAGCATAGCATAGAATAAAAAGAGAGATACGAGAGTATTTAGATTATTACGACATAGTTAAGTCCTACTAATCGCACCCTTATAAATACCGAAGTTGTTGCATGTTACGTACCTTTACATGCAATGTTTAGGAGATCAATTCCAAAAATCAACCATGGTAGATGATAAAGACGTAGCCAACAACATCTATCTCCGTCCGTTTGAGCTCACGGACATCGATGATTTCATGGCATTGGCTACCGATGAAAAATCACATCATTTTTGGAATTCCGACGACTACATAGAAAGTGTAGAAGATGGCCTAGAGTACATGTTGGAAGAAATTTTTACACACCCATGTTTCAAAGCAATATGCTTGATGGACACAGACAAGGTAATTGGAGAATTCACGGTCACGCCACCCGAGGATGAGGATGAGGATACAAGGTGTAGGGCTGAATTAGGGTACAAAATATTGTCCGAGTACTGGGGGAAAGGCATTACTACTAAGGCAGTCCGTATGATTGTATCAGATATATTTAGGGAATGGCCACATCTTGAGAGGCTTGAAGCTATACCCGAGGTTGAAAATTTGGCCTCGAATCGCGTGCTCGAGAAGGTTGGGTTTCATAAGGATGGTGTTCTTAGGCAGTATCGCATAATAGATGGGAAACCTAGAGATTTTGTCATCTACAGTCTCCAAGCCATACCTTTACATTTGTGCAAAGAAGTAATGTACTCTCTCCATTCAAATCTATCGATATAGAAGTAACAAATTCTAGAAGCTCACCATGCTTTCGTCAATTGTCATGCTTTATTTCGTAGTATTCGTTGCTATGATTATGTTTTATGGGCCAGGCCCAACGACAAAAGTACAACAATAGAACTCATGCGTGACATGTCGGGCTAGGGAGAGTCGCAAACTTTAGATAGAACTTTTAGAATTTGCTTTTTTTAATAAGCGGGTCTGGGTCTCAAATCGTGGACCCAAACCCAGACCCGACCCATAATTAAATCGCGGCCTAGAATACATGGTGAAAGTAATTTGTACACACCCATTTATCAAAGGGCAATATGCTTGATGGAAATGACAAGGCCATTGGAAAATTCACGGTCACGCCACCCGAGGACGAGGTTGAGGAGACCAGGTGCAGGGCTGAAATACGGTACAAAATATTGCCTAAGTACTGGGGGAAAGACATTACTACTAAGGCAGTCCGTATGATTGTATCAGATATATTTATGGAATGGCCAGACCTTAAGAGGCTTGAAGCTGTAGCCGACGTCGAAGATTTGGCCTCGAATCGTGTGCTCGACAAGGCTGGGTTTCGTAAAGATGGTGTTTCTAGGCAGTATCGTATTGTAGAAGGGAACCCTAGAGATTTTGTCATGTACAGTCTCTTGGCCTCTGACCTTCCTCTTTTACAATTAGAACACTTGTGTTTGTAAGATTGATTGATCGATCTGACTTTCGATTTAGAGTTTTGTTTTCAAGATACCTTTAATTTGCGCAAACAAGTTATGTACTCTTTGCATTCAAATATATTGATAGAAAGAACAAATTTTAAAAGCTCGTCGTGCTTTATTTTGTAATATTCGTTGCAATAAACTTACGATGCTTTATTTCAATTCGTAGTCTTCGTTGTTATGATTATGAGATATGGGCCAAGCCCAAGGACAAATGTACGACAATGAACCATCACGGTATGGGCCTCAGGCCCAACAGTACCAATCTTACGGTTAATGGGCCAATTTACTTGACCTACGATTGCAGAGACATCATAGGCCCAACTAATTGCAATTGATTTGTTCTGATTAATGTGATTATGACTAAAAAATGTGATAAGTGTTAAAAATGTGTACATCAAGTCATCAATGGTGGTTACTGGTTACTACTAAAGACCGTGGCCATATATTGATAGTTGAGTGTTCCACGTTTTGTGTGCAAGTTTCATACATCGTATAATATATACTTTTGGGTGTTGCTTAGAGTGCATGTGTTAGGCATTACGACGTGAATTAACGTGTAGTAAAACTGTAGTACCTAATTTATTTTGTTCTAATAGAATTGTGTTCCACGTGAAATATTCAGCATCTTGATGGTTATTGTCTTATTGACCATATTGTTTTATTTCGTTACGGTCTCATGTGCAGAATGTAAATAACAAAAACTGATAAATTTAGAATACTCATTTCGACTTATATTTCTCATTTGATCATAATAACTACCAAAACAAAAAAATATTCACCTACTTTAACAATTTTGTTTTGATCACAAACCAGAAAAATGTCTTCTCATTAGAAGATAATAAATTACGAACTTATTAAAAATGTATAAGAAAGAAAAAGTGTTGTTTCTATTATACTCATTTATTTTGAAGGGAGAGGTTTACTTCCCTCCGTTTTCTTTCTTTGAATGCACTCAAAGTGGTTTGGTTGTGTGTAAGGCGATTTTATGGAGTAATTTGTTAACATCTCGTAAAATTACTTTACTATTGTACAACTTAGACTTTGTTCTATATTTAACATATTTAATGGTCATTGTCTAATTCATCAGGTTGTCTTATTTCATCTTGGAAAATTAACGCGACAATAACCGATAAATTTTACTCCCATCTCAACAAAAACATGTCATCGACTCTAATATTTTATTAATTGTCCCCAAACACCAGGAATATGAAATTACTTATATATTTATAATAAATTAAGCCAACAATTTTGGAAACTTCAAAATCATATGAACTTTCTAAAAATGTATTATAAGAATGAAAGAAACGTTCATTCCTTCTTATCCTTCTGAATCACTCAAGCCAAAAACTTCTGATTGGGTTCAACGTCAGCTTCTTTAACAAGTTTTATCTTCTCTTCTCATTTCCATATGCAATATCAAAATTATTATTATTTAATTTGATTTAATTTTCGTTGCCCATGCTGCAAATTATTTTGACTATTTATTCATCTTTTTGTTAACTAATTTCATGTCAATATCGTAAATTGTCTGTAACCCCAATTCAATATCTTCTCGTTCACGCTTTTCTCCTCCCAAAAACCAATCTTTCGATCATATATTGAACTCCTGTTTGTCTAATTACCAGAGTTTGGGATAGAAAAAAGCAATTAAATCCCATTTTAAAGCTTCATTAGTAAGTTTTCTGCCTGACCCAGAATTTTGTTTAGGTTTTACAGCTAATCTGATTAATTTCCAGCAAAATTCAGCTGATTATAAGGTGAGAAATTCTGGGTTTGTGTTCTTATTTCTTCCATAGTTTTGGTTGGTCCATATTTGAAGGATTTTTTATGAAAGAATTGTTCTTTATTGTAAAATCATGCATGAATTGTTGTGGAGATAGTTGGCTTCATTCATAAGATTTCTGGGAAGTTCATATTGATTGGAAATCATAATCTATTGTGTTATGAACTTTTATGAGCTGATTTTAGGTGGCAGTCCTTGAATTTGGTGTCATTGCAATCAAACCCATTGTTGGATTATTGGATTTTGTTATTGGGGGAAGTTGAACTTTTGTGGAACTTGGGTTTGCTAGGAGATTTGAGTGTGTTATAGTTGGAGGAGTGTTGTATACACTGAAAGTTGATATTTTTTGGGTTTGTACATAGTATTATAAGTGATAAGTTGATTTTGGTAGAAATTGACTGAGACATGGATGATATAAGTGATGAAGCCAATATTGATCTGTTCTCAATTGGACCTACTACGATTATTGGGCGCACTATTGCGTTTAGAATCTTGTTCTGCAAGTCTATGGCACATTTTAGGGATCAATTGGTTCATGCTTTGATTGGGTACATGAGGAGGGTTAGAGGTTATGTTGGGCCGGTTTTGTCGTGGTTCCATCCCCGGCATCCTCAGGGTATATTGGCAATGGTGACAATCATAGCTTTCGTTCTGAAACGATATACAAATGTGAAAAGGAGAGCTGAGGTAGCTTACAGGAGAAAGTTTTGGAGAAATATGATGAGAACCGCACTTACTTATGAGGAATGGGCGCACGCTGCTAAGATGTTGGAGAAGGAGGGTCCTAAAGTGAATGAGGCAATGTTTTATGATGAGGAACTTGTGAGGAACAAGCTCCAAGAGCTATGGCATCGTCGTCAAGAAGGGTCGTTGAGGGACATTATCTTCTGTATGAGGGCAGACCTTATCAGGAATCTTGGTAATATGTGTAACCCGGAGCTTCATAAGGGGAGGCTTCAAGTGCCTAAACTAATAAAGGAGTACATTGATGAAGTTACTACTCAGTTAAAGATGGTTTGTGATTCGGATTCTGAAGAGCTGCTCTTGGAAGAGAAGCTTGCGTTCATGCATGAGACTAGGCATGCTTTTGGTAGGACAGCTTTGCTTCTAAGTGGTGGTGCATCTCTTGGTTCATTTCATGTTGGTGTTGTTAAAACATTGGTGGAACATAAGCTTTTGCCGCGGATCATCGCTGGCTCTAGTGTTGGATCCATCATGTGTTCCATTGTTGCTACTAGGTCGTGGCCTGAGCTTCAGAGTTTCTTTGAGGATTCGTGGCATTCTCTGAAATTCTTTGACCAATTAGGTGGCCTCTATTCAATAGTCAAGAGAGTCACCACACATGGAGCTGTTCATGAGATTAGGCAGTTGCAAATGATGTTGAGGAACCTTACCAGTAATTTGACTTTCCAGGAAGCGTATGACATGACTGGAAGGATTCTTGGTATAACAGTGTGTTCTCCTCGAAAACATGAACCTCCTCGTTGTCTCAACTATTTGACCTCGCCTCATGTTGTTATTTGGAGTGCTGTGACAGCATCTTGTGCCTTTCCTGGTCTTTTTGAGGCCCAGGAGCTGATGGCTAAAGATAGGTTTGGTGAACTTGTACCTTATCATCCACCTTTTCATCTCGGTCCAGAAGAAGGCACAAGCCCGGCACGTCGGTGGAGAGATGGGAGCTTGGAGAGCGATTTACCCATGATACAATTGAAGGAGCTGTTTAATGTCAACCATTTCATTGTTAGTCAAGCAAATCCACATATCGCCCCCTTTTTAAGAGTGAAGGAATTTATCAGAGCGTATGGAGGGAACTTTGCTGCTAAGGTATCATACTATGATTCTGCAAACTTCCTTTTCTAATTCTGATCTTGCATTATGACATTATCTTTAAATCGTAAAAGAGGCGCAGTGGAAGAAGTCAAGAAGACTGATTTTGGGGGGGGGGGGGGGGAAGGGGGTTCCTTTACAATTTTTTTCAGGGTTGAAATTTTTTTTCAGGGGTTCCTCTACCTATTAGTCGATTTGTTCTGAGTGTCGTAGAATAAACCAAACGTTGTACTCATATCTTTTATTTAGAAGAAGAAGAAAATAGGCACATTCTTCATCCAGGATCTATTCGAAACAATCACTCTGAAGAAAAGTTATGTATGTCTGACCACGCTCTTTAACCCCGCTCGTCGTGGGAGCCTGTTTAGCAACAAAGGGGTAAAGAGAAGATGCATAGTCCTGCTCTCCCTGATTTTTATTACCCTGATAAGGTTTCAATGTTTGTCCCCTCCCCTTGAACCCCTTGTGCTGCCAAAAAGGCTTGTTTGTGACCCTGGACTCTGGAGTCAGCTTGTGTCGGTATTCTTTAAAGATCATCTATCCTTCTGTAATGAAATTTTTATACTTCTGCTGATGTCAACTATGGTATTCAAAAATATGTCTTAGCGAAAGAATCTGTAAGGTAAGAATAATCAATATAGATTATTTTCTGGAAGGAGAGGTTTGTTTGCTGAAATATAGAATATAGGCATCTGGCTGAGAAAATAATGAAGTGGCAAAGGATAGAGAGAGCAAAGAAGTCACTACGACTTTAATGAATCTCAAGTTCTCAACCTCTTTAGTTTTGTGTGAATAAAAATGACGAGGAAGTTTCTTATAGACTTTAAAATTATGCTTGTATGGTTACTGTTGAAGAATAACTACTGGGCATCGGACCCGTAAATCATTTGCTACTGCAGCATCAATGTGATGCAGTTGTGCCAACTTTCTCATCTGTTATCTTCAAGCTTGAGAGTGACAACTAACTGTAGCTCACTACTTGTAGCTTGCTCAACTGGCCGAGATGGAAGTGAAACACAGATGCAACCAGATACTGGAACTGGGTTTTCCTTTGGGTGGAATTGCTAAATTATTTGCTCAGGCATGGGAGGGGGATGTTACTGTTGTGATGCCTGCCACACTAGCACAGGTATGTTGTGAAATTATTTCTTGGCATAGGCGCGAATGCCTTCCTCAAATGTCGTGGTTGATCTTTAAGCCTCTAAATATATGCATTTTACTTCGGCTTGTTCCTAGATATCTCTTATTTTGTATGGATTACACATTTTCGTTAATGTAAACCCTGTTTTTTTTTTTTTTTTTTTTTTGTGCAAAAGATAGGGCATTTTTATTCATCCTTTAAGGGAAGATAGAAATGCAAAAGCTTACAAAATAAACCCTAGAGTTCAAGCTGTCCACTTATTCATCCATTAAGCGTAGACCCTAGTGTTCGCATATGGTATCTGGACTTGTATATGCTGCTTGGTTTTGCATGCATGAGCTCATCACTCAGTTGTGACAGACTGCTCTGTGATTTCTGTCTGATGAAAGCTTGCCATTCTTAATTGGAATGAATAGCTGCTCTATCAACTTTTAGCAACAGTTCTAGTAATATTGACTAGAATGGTCATTTTGCGTTGGAAGAACGGTCCTTTTGAGTTTTAGCTCGTTCCAAGATTTGGCATCTCTGTTCTTATTCATCCGTTTCTCTGATATAAATCCAAGAACATTTCAAGCATGTTTAGAATCTTTGTTATGTGAAACATCGACTGTAGGAGTTTTTGCGCATCTATGTAGAATATTGCAATGCCTTATGCCTGGAACCTGTGACATCGGTGTTAGTGTATATAACAAGTGACCTCCAGTTATGATTTGTTTCAGAAATAATTAACCTTTTTTCTTCTTTTGTCCACCAGTATTCAAAGATTATCCAGAACCCATCATATGGGGAGCTCCAAAAGGCAGCTAATCAAGGCAGAAGATGTACATGGGAGAAGCTTGCTGCCATAAAATCAAATTGTGGCATTGAACTTGCTTTGGATGAGTGTGTTGCAGTTCTTAACCACATGCGCAGACTGAAAAGAAGTGCGCAGAGAGCTGCTGCAGCTTCTCAAAGCCAGACCCAGAACCTCTCTTCCACTGTAAGATTCAATGCTTCAAGAAGGATACCATCATGGAATTGTATTGCTAGGGAGAACTCAACTGGATCTCTTGAAGATGAGGTGCTCGCTGACGTCTCTGCCTTTCAACAAGCTGGTGGTGCAGCTGCTGGATCTTCAAATCGGCATCATCGGACAGGCAGAAACATGCAAGACTTCAGTGATAGTGAAACTGAAAGTGTGGATGTGCACACTTGGACGAGATCAGGTGGCCCCCTTATGAGGACCATATCTGCTGATATGTTTGTAGACTTTGTTCAGAATCTGGACTTGGATGTTGAAGCAAAGCAGAGTTTGACAGGACAACTAAACTCTGCCGTAATGCAGTCAGTGTCCAGAGACTCGAGAGCTACACCTGACAGGAATTCGGAGAACGCTTACTATGATCAGAGGGATTCTGGAAGTCGGAGTGGCATCAGCAATGCTAGCATTACTGTCACCGAAGGAGATTTTTTGCAGCCAGAGAGAATTCGTAATGGAATTGTGTTTAATATAGTCAAGAAGGAAGACTTCACAGTTTCAGGTCGGAGCAACGAATCAGAGACCTATAGTAGCTTGCCCAGCCCAGCTCCTGAGTGCGTGCAAATGGATTGCCCTGAAAGGGAAATGGATGTCAGCTCAGAATCTGAGCGCGATGATGATGAAAACAACCACACTAACAACGTAGATGTGGCTGCTCAGACAACAGTAAACTATCATTCTGGAGGGGAAGACGGAAATGGTGCATTTACTCCTGAGGCTACAACCGAGACCTGATGCACTGGAAACAGCTCAAGTCTCTTCCGTGTTTGCTCGTTCCTGAACCGGAGATAGATCAAGAACAGCTCGAGAATCACATCTCAGGTAAAAATGAAATGAGGATTTGATACATCTCTTGCTCAAAACTCACTAGGTACATATCCTGTCTAACTCACCGTGTCCAATTATATGATCGATTTACTAAAGAACGGTTCTACTCCCAAACTGTGCTCTTTTCTCATCTAGGAAGGAAAAAAAAGGCAGAGCGGATGCCAAAAGAATCAGCAGGTTGTGCAATTGTAAATCGGCTTGTAAAATCGGTCATCTACCTTAATGGAAAACGATGCAGCATGCTCTATGTAAATATGCAATACGCAATGCGCAGCGGGTTATTTACACCCTTGAATTATCTTGGTGGTAACTAGATGTAATATATGGGGAGATCCTAGTAGGTAAGTGTATTGTTATTTGCTCATGTATGTAATACACAAGTCTAAACTCTTTGTTCCAGGCAATGTTAACCAATGTTTCAGTCATTCTTATGTGGTAGTACTCCGTATAACTTTTGCTGATGATGCACATATTATTTTGTCTTTGACTCAAATGTGTGGCTCTACGGGATGCTACTTCTCCCCAGCTGTTTACAACTTACCATGTACGCAACAATGTGTGGCCAGAAGTTGGAGGTTCGGTCCTTGCTTCCCTAAACGTGATCTAACGTTGATCATGTTTGTCATGTGGATGTGTAGACTCCCTAAGAGGACATTTCCGTTGGGTCGATGCTGTGTTTTCAATTATTCAGCTCGAGTCCCCGTATAAATAACCCCCTAGCTTTACAGGGACGTCTTTCAAATTCCGAAACCAGCAACATAAGTAGGTAGTGCGCAAAATGTGATAATGGTGGACCAAATCTTGTGTTAGTCTTGTGGCGTAGGGTGTAGGATTTGATGTCCTTTGAGAGTTGAGACAGTGCCCTTTACTATAAAGCCTTTGATTATTTTCCGCGTGCTATGGTACCACCTTTGCCTCCTTGACCCTTAGATTGTAGGGTTATACATTTACACACCATTATCAATGGTGTCCCAACTATTCGTTAGGTCATGGTTTTGTTGTTCTTCAAGTCATTTTTAAGCACAATGCCCATGTTCTCGTTGGTAAACGTCCTTTGTGTAGGATTGTAGGGTATGAGTGTATGACTTATGAGTGCATTTGAGGATGTGTAAAGGTATGTAACGAATTCATTTCCTTTCATCCAATTATTACGTTTGATATAAATTCTTTTTTCGGGATTGCTCACATGTTACTCTGGTTCTTGCACATAGACATAACAGAGCGAAGCAAAGCCATAATAATCGAGTTACTCGATTTGAGTTGATTTTAACTGAAACGAATTTAACTCATTTCATATAATAATCATGATTAAGTGTAATTAACCCAACCATTAATACAAAATTTGCCAACCTAGCTAATTCACACACCAGATCATCCGAATAAAATCTGAAATGACGGTGAAACTAGTTATATATATGATCAAATAATCCATTTGACCTTCAGAATGCTATACTAATATTCTTTAGAGTTGAAGATTGAGGTACCAACTAATATGTATTAATCATATATGTCGTCTCTATGATCACCAATCATTAGAAATCATCTTATCATTGTCCAATGTACTAATTGAGGTACAATAAACACGTACTTGAACAAGTATCACCAACTCAATAAAGAAATTAACCACCAAAGAACAATTCGGGGTCAATTTGATCGTAACACCGATTCTCCCGTTAACAATTAATTTTAGAACAAGTCTCGTAAGTGCACGAATAAACCTGTACATTGTGTAAATTTTAAGTTTCATCATTACGAAAGCCAGCAAATTGATTAAGATTGAAAGTGCCACTATCAAAAATCCAAAAAATTATATTTATATGAAAATCCAAAAGAACAGCGCACAGAAACAAATAAATGCATTTCTCCCAATTGCAAATTAAAATGTACTAGAGTGAGAACTTTTTTTCGAAATAAGGCTCAAAAAATAAATTTTAAATAAAATGGGTTGGGTTGAAAAATATTTAATCTTATGGGGTGCACATCACCCCTTTTCAAGTCCGGGACAAAACCGCCAGTGCCCCTGGCGGTTTTAAGTGAAGAGAAATCGCCATCCTCCATGGCGGTTTCTTCACAAAAATGAGTATACAAATCGAGTGGGTGATATTTTGGCCGATGATGAAACCACCATGGGGGTTGCGGTTTCACACTCCCCATGGAGATTTCACCCATATTTTGGCTGAGCGTGAAACCTCTATGGTGGGTGGCGGTTTCACCCTAGCCAATATATCACTTACAACCTCATACCCAAAATATCACTTACAACCTCATAGCCAAAATGGCGGTTTTATCCCGAACTTGGAATGGGGTGACGTGCACCCCATAAGATTGAACATTTCTCAATCCAACACATTTTGTTTAATATTTATTTTTTGGGCCCTATTTTGAAAAAAAATTCCGATAGTCATCGTTCATCTTAGGTCAATTTCATGGTAACAACTATTTTTGCGAATATGAGTAGTGATTTTTACGCTCCTAAATTTATTTTTACATAAATATATATGGGATGGGGAGGTAAAAAGTTAGTGGGAGTTTAAAACACGCAACAATTATTAAATACTCTCCGGTCAATTTAATCAATACCTAGAAATAGTAAAAACAAATGGGGAGTAGAAAAACCAGGAACAAGAAACACGGTAACCCTAAAAGTTAGAGAAATTCCCCATACCATACGGAGTATTCCTCCCATTTGATCTTTGTACCGTTGCGTATAAACGTATAATATTTAATCAAACCTATACTAGTCACCTTTATTAAGGTCTCTCAGCCACATAGTTTTGGAATCCATCTGTTTCAAATTATCAGTTTCTTAAACCAAATTATTCTTTTAAGAGTTTTGTTAAAGGTACTAACAAATTAAAGTTTTTAAATCTAAAAATTCAAACCGTCCAATATTTACAGATTAGCTTGAAAGATAGTCTTGTATTCATTTCAAATACTCAAATTAGTATGTTTTACTTTTAGGATTAAAAATCATATAGCACCACAAAAATGTTAGTGACCATAATACCACCTCGATTAGATTAAGAGCAGGACAACCAATTAGACCGACTACGACATGTCTACATGAAGATGTTACCTATACAATGTCTACGAAAATAATTGTTATCTACACGGTAATTACCATTTTCCAATCTCACAAACACGGTAGATAAAGTTTTTAATTATCTATTGACCCCCCCTATTTACCCCCCTAATACTTCAACATAGCTGTGGCGTGGATAAGTTAAAATGTCGCGCGACAGTTACATTTGCCATTTTCGACTTATGATCCCCCTACTCTAATACTACAAGACTACAACTATGGACGATGGCAAAACTACCGTCTCTGTCTCTCTGATAACACCATATCATTTTCCAATCCATCCTAACAAATATGTCAAAAACATCAAAATTCCACAAAACACATTGGTATTTCTCACTCAACAAACAAAAATTATCGTACCTGATATGCCATATTTTGTGACCCTTTTAAATCACAACTTATGTACTCCGTAATTCAATTGTAAACTAAGGGTATGTTTGGTAGACAAGTAGAAGGTAACGTTTAGCGTTTTGACCAACTCAGAATGCTACTTTACATGTTTGGCAGTACAATTGTTTGTTATTAGCGTCTGAAGTAGCATTTAGCGTTTTAAGGAGCATTTGACAAATGCTATTATAAGTAGCATTTCCCATATAAAGTAGAATTTCTGATTTTCTAATTTTCTGATGTATATCATTTTAATAACTCAACAACTACTGATCGTGCCAAACACGTCATTGCTAACAGCTACTTTTCAGCCAACAGCTAAAAGTTACCTGTTAACAGCTAGTCAAGCTGCTAATAGCTACCTCAACGGCTAAATGTTACCTGAACTGTTATGACTACCAAACATACCCTAACAAAATAACAAAAATCAACATAATGGTCACAAATCACAATGAATGTTAAACGGTTCACTTTTTTTTTTCAAATTTAAACGGTTCACTTTCTAAACAACTAAATTCATCAAAACTGGTAACAAATCATAATAAATCATCGCGATACCAAGTGACAAAACAAAAAAAAAAGACTGATTTTCCATTCGCATTGATTTCATTTTCATTCAATTCAATAAATAAATAAATAAAATCAATGATATAAATAACACAAGTCGGGTACAAAATTAACAGTATTACTAGTACTAGTAGTATCACACAGTAGGAAACTTCGAGGAAGCTCACTCAATGGCTTCCACTTCCCCCCTTCTTAACCCCTCCTCCCTCCTTCCTCTCTCCTTCATCATCTCCCATTCCTCCTTCTCCTCCTCTCTTTCTGAATCTTCTTCAACACACTTCTTTTCCCGCATTCCCCCTCTCAACAACCACAACAATGAAACAAATCTTCAAATCCATCCACCCTAAACACCTCTTCCGCTCCATTAAAAAATCATCCACCAACAAATCTTCTAATTCACTCTCCAAATCCGCTCCCCCTTCCTTCGGCTCTTCCTCCACCTCCTCCTCCACTTCCTCCACCTCTTCCGCCTCCCTCCACCACCACACGCGCCGCTCCGTTTCTCTACCACACGACGACGACGATGAGAATCAGAATGACGCTGTCGTGTTGTTCAAGTTTGACGTCGCCTCCGCCTTCAAGATGATCGACCGCGACGGCGACGGTAAGATCGACCGTTACGAACTCAAGGCGCTCTTCAACAAATCCTTGTCGGAGGAAGAACTCGGCGAGATGATCAAGGATATCGACCGCGACGGCGACGGTTGTATTAGCTTCGACGAGCTACAAGCCGTCGGATCTCTCTTCGAAATGACGGCGCGTGAAGAAGAAGATGAGCTACGCGCCGCCTTCGACTTCTTCGACGCCGATCACGACGGTAGGATCTCCGCCGCGGAGTTATTCCAAGGGTTTTTAAAACTCGGTGATCGGCCGTGCACGTTAGAAGAGTGCCGGCGTATGATAGAAGGTGTTGACGTTAACAAAGACGGATTCGTTTGTTTTCAAGATTTTTCGCGTATGATGGACGTCATCCCTAGATAATTATTTTTTTCTTATTATGAAAACAAAAAGATGCTGAATTATTATTTTCTTAGGGAAAAAAAAAGGAAATAATTGATCGTATCTTGGGCGTGAAGCTATTATTGGTTGTACATACTCCGTATTAATTATTGGTACTACTACTTCTGTCGTATGAATTTTATTCCGGGAAGAGGAAAAAAAAATTAATTATTGAAATTTGAGTATGAGATGTGTTCTTGCTTATCAATTTTAAAAATTTGGGAGTTGTACAATCGTACTACGTGATTTTGTGGATTTGTTGAAAAGTACGAAACTAATCTAATAATTTGATGGAATGGTAATATTATTGATTGGTTAGGTTTAACTTGATTTGCGGCGTTTGGTTACTATGACTTGAAAATTGAGATGACTTTTCCGGTTAAATTTATAGAATCAATGCTCGACCGATGCTTAATGGCATAGTGGCAATGAAGGAAAACTCAAAAGAAATTCAAAACGGGACTTTGGTCGATAAAGTTGACGGTGTTAACGAGAGGTTTGATTTTAAAGGTGTTAATAAGAGGGTTTAATTTAAAAGTACTATGTGCAAACAGTCAAATTTCGAGGATATTTTGTACAAATTTGTAAAATATTGGCTACCACGTACAAATCGACAAAACACAAGAGTACTACTCCCCTTGAGTTCTAAATGATCTTCTTGTTTATTTTTTTAGACAGTTGTAAATTATCTTCTACTTTCCTTATTTGTTATGTTAATTGTGGTTCTAATAGATTGTGATCCACCCACATGCATTTTTCATCACATCATATGATGTACAAAAAGCTCTGTACCACTTCTATTTTGAACATCAAAGTGAGCCGGACGGAGTATATGATTTATTTTACAAGTTGCAAAATTGGACTATAAAAATGGACAAGGATGAATTAGGATACTAAAAGTTCGTGGTATCCGACGTGTGTTTTTGAGTAGACACACATGTGACATATCACTGTCGTGTATCAACAGCCACTTACGAAGTGATCATAAATCAATTGTTTCTAATAATGAATGCTGAAAAAGGCTATCTACTGCAACATGGGGGGTTGATTAGCTTAGCTTAGCTTAGCCAAACAAAAGTTGGTTGATTGTTGGAAAAGTCACCAAATTATTAAGCCCCACCTTTTTTGGCATATTTAATTGTAGAACTTGTATTAAGTGCGCGTGGAAAAAATGAGTCGAATTTTTAAAACGGGGTGGAGAAGTTTGCTAGATTGAATTCAAATCATTTCAGTCTAACTCGTGTAAATTTTTGTTTTGTGTTGTGACTTACACCTATAATCGTGTTTCAAGCAATAAACTTAGATTGAATCAAAACAATTGTACAACAAATCATCCTAAATAACTAAGAAACTCACTTAAAACAAAAGGACAAAAGAATTTTATTGAAAAAAAAAACAAAGAACTTTATGTTAATAATTGAGCACAATGAGATTTAAAAAAATAATGGTAGAAAACTTAGAAAGATAGCAACAATGCGACTTCACTATTGCGACAAACGGTACTAGTTCCTTAGCCTTTTGGCACTATGATAATATTACAAATTTAATTCTAACAAATCGTATCTAAAAAGCCACTAAAAATTAATCACTGTATTTTGTAGTTTTGCCGATGATATTCTTGTTTTTAATCAACAGTGAAAAGGTAAACGGTATACTCCGTATAAATTTCACTTTTCAAATACGTTAATAATAGTTTTTTGAAAATAATGACAAAATTAAGTCAAATTTTCGTCAATATACCTTACTCCGGTTGAACGATTGTACGCAAAATACAATTAAGGCTTACAAGTTGCAATAGACAGTGTCCAAGTGACTATTAATCAGTGATCGGCCTGCAAAAGGGGGAATTTTTGTTTTGTTAGGATAGATTAATGTGAAGTAACGTGCATTTCACCTGTACAATCTGTACTAAGTATGAACCTCAGTCCTTAATATTACTATAATATTTGGCTAGTTGATATCATGTGAACGGTCATTAACAACACTAATAAGTGAACAAGCTGTTAGCGGCTCCATCTCCAACTCTAGTGAATGGAACAACCAATTGGTCATTCAATATTCTTGGTACGTTTATCTATTAGACTAAGTTTATTTGTCGAGAGATATTGCTCATACTGTCGACGTGTGATACTATTGTAATTAAAAAACGGAAAAAGTTAATTATTTAATAAGTGGTCCATATGATACGAGAAAGAAATGTCGCAGGCGTTACGGCACTGACGAGGGAGGAGTTTCCAGGAAGGTGCATTTGCTCCTTTCTTTTGGGAACTTGGAAAGTACTTGTTGTAAATAAGTTAGTACGTAAAAGGTTGAATATCCATAGAACATGCTTGCATGATACGTTTAATGACTTGAGACCCATGTTTTCGACGATCATCATGAAATTGAAGCACGCAAACTCGATATTTCCGACCGACCTAGGCCGATCCCTTTTAAAACGATGGATAAGTTGTGGACATCGTGGTTCAACAATGACTACTCTTATAATTATGATAATGACTTGTTAAGTCACTGATTAGTGCAAGTTTGATTGGAGTTTATCATAAGAAATGTCGATTCGAGGGTTGACATTTGGTGCTCTATTGAAACAACGATATGTTAGTATGTCTTTTGCGGTTCAGTATATCAAGGTTAATGCTATATCATTTAAAAACTCGATAAAGCTACATAAAACTTCTTACATGAAAAAGAAACTTTCATAAAAACGAGTTGTTTATAAAATTTTGTAGTTCTAAGTATGAGATCTCATTCTTTTCTATGGGTCATGTTGTTCCATTGACCTGCGTTCAATTGAGATCGGATGAGATTAGTAGAAATGAGTTCAAATCAGTTTGATTCAATTCACCTTACCTCGCAATTACTATTGTAAGTCAATATTCATGAGATATTTTAAGGCGCGAAAAGAACATGACATAAATTCATTTGGAAGGGAGCTATTTATATGTAGATTATTGTTATTATTCTTTGTTCAAGTGTCCCTGATCTAATGGGGTGGACAAAAACATCACTTACAATTGTCATCAGCAAATTAATTAGGTCTGGCTTATAGCTAGGTGACACCATCCTAGAAACTCATGGAAATTGAAAAATAATGGCCCATATTCTGGCTCTTTCCTAATAGACAACAGTCCAAGTCCATTAATAGTAATTTAACACTGTAATCTTGAAATATACTGTATGCAGACAAACATCAGCTGATAAGCAGATGATGAAAACCATATATTACACATCTGCCAAGTGCCAAACCTCCTACATTTGCTCAATCATTCACCACTCCTGCATTATTTGTCCCTTCAATTGATTTCCTAGTGGTCATTTATACTAAGTTTCGAGGGACCATATCAATTGGGAGTTGGAGATTTGGAACAAGTTTCGATAGAGATATATTGGGTATGCTAGATTTCGGATTGACAGATCGGTAAAAACCAAAAAGTATGACTATAGTCTATTACCCAATCGCGTGACCACGAGGATATGAAACTGTATTAGTTTAAGGAGTAAATTTAACGTAATATTCGGAGATCAACTTAGCCGAAAGTACTCTTAATTCGAATCCTTATACACGTCTTTAATTGAGTGAGTAGTGGTTCATTTGCTAGGGCCATTTGACTGACAGTCGTGACAGACAAGTAAGTAGAGATGGGGATGCTTGTAAAATGTGCCAATTTGGGGTTTGGTAGAAGTCAGCCCATGGAATTTCAGAGAAAAAACCAAGGTTAGCCCATTGCTTTCAAAAAGGTAAAAATTAGCCCATTGGCTCACATGTTCTAGTCACAAGTTAACAATTTTCAAAAACTTAAAACTGCACAAAAATGAAAGAAAATAAGACAAGGATTGCGTTATGTGTTCATTATCGAGTTTGCTGACCTCAAGCTTACATTGACACGATTTCATGACGATCAATTGACGTCACGAAAAGATTTATCGATCATTTCAAAGGTGAATATGGCTCGAAATAGTTTACTTTGCAACTTTAAGGTGACATGATATCTTCAACTTTATTAAGATTTCATAATTCGCAAATTGTCACATACTATAGGCTGAACATACTCATCAACATACTATCTGAGATTCTGAGGGTTGTCTCGACTCTCCACCCCTTTCGACTCTCGTAACATTAGTTGCTCAATTATGTGCGCGCAAAAAAAAAACCTCGATACTATGGAAATACGGTAAAAACCCGAAAGTTGATGGGCTTTAGTCCAACATTTCATTTGCACAAGGCCCAACCTTGCAAAAACCTCTGTTTTTGTTTTTTCTCTGTTCCTTCTTCAACAATTTTCCTTCCTATGGAACAAAGCTCAGGCAATCTTCAATGCTCACCGTTCTAACTCGAAGAAGAACAAAACTTCACCAAGAAGCCATCGCAAAAACTACACCATCCTTCATATTCACTCTACTTCATTCAACTCTTTCTCCCAACACAAACCCCCCTTCCTTAAACCCTAAACCCTTGACTAAACCCCAGCTCAAAACCCTAGTAAATTCCCAATTTCACCATGGTAAATTCACCAATCTCCTCCAAAACGTCGTCGCTTCACCTTCCGTCCTTCTCACCGCAGCCCAAAACCTCACCTCCTCGACTCGCTCCCCTGAACTCAGTACTGACTCGGTGTCAACTCGGTTTGATATCCACCAACTCGGTTACCAACTCACCTACAACGAGTTTGATCCAGGTTCATGCTGTGTAACACTTGACCCGCCTCAAAACGGGTCAACTAGAAATGGGTATTCGCTGGTTTTGCCAAACTTGAAGCTGAAGGTTGTAATTGAGGCGGTGAGATTGGTGCTTGATGTGGTTTATGATGGTGGATTTACGACGTTTTGTTATGGCGGCCGAGACGGGTTAGGCCGGCATACCGCGGTAAGATACTTGAAGAACTCTGTAGAAACTTCAACTTGGTGGTTTTGTATTGTATTTAGTAGACAAAATGTGTTTGATTGTAGACATGTTGGGAAGTTGTTTTCGATAATTCGAAAGCGAATTGATGATGAATCGTTAATTAGGATCATTGAGAGGCTGTTTGAGTGTAATGTGGTGAGAATTGAGCTTGGTAGGGGTGAATTGGGGAAAGGGTTGCCTCAAGAACGTGGGTTGTGTGGGATTTTGATTAACATTTATTTGAATAGTTTTGATAAGAAGGTGCAAAGAATTCGGCTTCGGATGAATGAGGGGAATCCTGAGGGTAGTGTTGATGGTGTGAGTGATGTCGTAATGTATAAGCCTATGAAGGTGTATGCTGTTAGGTATTTGGATGAGATATTGATGATCACATCGAGTTCGAAAGTGGTTGCTAGAGATTTGTTGGATTGGGGTGTAAAGTATTTGGAAGGAGAGTTGGAGTTGAGTGTTGATAAGTTGAGGAGTTGTGTTCATAGTGCTACTTCTGAAAAGATTGGTTTTTTAGGGTTGGAACTTCAGGCTGTTCCGCCTTCGGTGTTGAGGCCTCCGATTTCAGAGAAGGCGAAGAGGGCTAGGCAGAAGTTTCGTAGACAGAAGGAGGTTAGGTTATTGGAAATGAAGAACGCGAGGGAGAGGAATAGGAAGGAGTTGGGAATGAAGATATTTAGCCATGTTTTTAAGAAGTTGAAGAGGGGTGGTAGGTTTAAGTTTGAGTATCAGATTGAGGATGAAGTAAGGGAGATGTTTCGAACTTGGGGTGATGAAGTAGTGCAGGAGTTTTTAGGATCGTTAGAAGAACAAATGGTCTGGCATAGGATGCTTACTGCTGGTGATTTTCTGTCGTTGAAAAGGATCAGGGATCAGCTGCCGAAAGAGCTGGTTGATGCATATGATAAGTTTCAGGAAGAAGTTGACAGGCATTTGAGTCCTGTGAAACTTAAGAAGGCCTTGGAGGAAAAGGAAAGGGCAGCGGAAGAGGAGGAAGAGAGGAAATACAGTGACAGGACTGTTGCAGATTTGACAAAGCTTTGCATGAAAGTAATGGCTCCTATTGAGCATGTCAGGAAGGCGGTCAGGCTGGCAGGATTTACCAATAACATGGGTCGTCCTAGACCTATCAGCTTGCTGACTGCACTAGAAGATGCTGATATTGTTAAGTGGTATGCAGGAGTAGGAAGAACATGGCTTGAGTTCTACGCCTGCTGTCGGAACTTTGAAATGGTAAAAACTGTTGTAACCTATCATTTGAGGTTCTCCTGTCTCTTGACATTGGCAGAGAAGCATGATGCCACGAAAAACCAGACCATTAGACACTATACAAAGGATTTGAAAGTTCTAGATGTGGAGGAAAATGAGGAATTCTATTTTCCCACTGAAAGGGAAGTAAAAAGGATGGGTGATGCTCATCTTGCTGATCCAAAACCTGTGGATGGTGTCCTTGTTGGAGTAGGTGTCCTCCGACAATAATGCGTTGACTAATTAAATCTAATTAGGAATAAACCTGGGATATATTATATATACTAAGTCAGTTGATTAACGTAAATCGATAACGCTTGGCTGGCTAGAGTTTGACGTTATTGTCGTTTTGACGGCGGTAATCAACTGATCCCTCCCGGTCACACTGATAAAGATAGTTTCTCCAGAAGATATTATATTTGTATTTAATACAATATAATATAAACCCTAATGTATCAGTTATAGAGTTAACTGATTATGTTGGATAGTGTTTTACGAGTTCGGAACTCGAGTCGGATAAATTATGGTTTTTGTGTAAATAGTCAAAATTGACGATTAGCTATTTAAATTACAAAGAGTTGTAGTTTTAGCTTAAAATGATGTAATTAGTAATTATTATATAGAGATATAATAAGTAACTAACACTTAAAGAAATAAGTGTACAAATTATACCCAAATTGTAACATAAGATGTTAAGGGGTATAATTAGTAAGGGCAAAATGGTCATTTGCCACAACCATTATATATAGTGTGTTTTATGTCAAATAAACACAACAAATCATTTCTACATACACAAAAACTTGATTTTAGAGAGAGAATAGAGAGAAAACCCTCTAATTTCTCTAAAAATTCAGCCTACTTCCAACTCTTTTAAGATCAAGTTTTCTTCATTGCATGTCAATAAAAACTTGATCAAAACACTTTACTAAACCTAGAATAACATTAGCTAAAGTGTTAGCTAATTTTATTTTGGTTTTAGGGTTAAAAAAAAAAAAAAAAAAAAAAAAATCTCTTAAAACTAGTCCATTTTGTGAGATTTTTGGAGAGCTTCTTTGGTGGATCAAGAGAGGAGGTTTCCTAACTTGGAAACTCAAAACTAAGGAGGAGGATCCCCATTAATTAGCAGCTCAAGATCCTTCTTTTGAAGGAAGGTCAAAATTCCTCTTGATTAAGGTATAAAAAATATGTTTTATTACCTTATTTATGTTTTAATCTTACATGCAACAAAAGATCCTAGCTAAACTTAATTAGGGGTAATTAAGTACTAATTAGAGGAGTCTAATTAGGGGCTAAATAACTTTCATGTGGTATCAGAGCATCGGTTTAAGTTGCATGTTAATTTTAAGCTTTAATTAGGTTAATTGGTAACTTAATTAATTTTTAATGATAAAAATTGGTTTTATCATATAAACTAAAGTTGCATGTGATTTTTTGGGCATGTGGATGCTCCAACCGAAATTATGGTATTTTAGGAATTTATTTGCTATTTTCTTGCTTAATTTTGGTTGTTTTTACAAGATTTATGCTATTTTCTAATTAATTGGTAATTAGATTAACATGCATGTTGATTTTTGTAATTTAAGAAATTTATAATTTTTTCAGAATTATAATGAGTATAATTTCCAGAAATTATTTCATAATTTTAATTGGCCATTTGTTATTAATTAGTAATAATATAAATGGTGGAAAATTGATTTCTTAAGAGAAAATGACCAAAATAATTTTGCATATTTTTGTCCTTAATTAGCTACTGGTTGTGAGCTTAAATCACATAATGAAATAATTTCTAAATGTTTTTTCATAATTAGTTATGATTTATTTAGATATTTTCGGGTTTATTATGTGATTTTTGGACAAATAGTTAGCAAATATAATCAAATTAAACTAATTAATTCAATTTTAGTGGAGACTAAATATTGAAAAAAAAAAAAAAAAAAAAAAAAAAAAAAAAAAAAAAAAAAAAAAAAAAAAAAAAAAAAAAAAAAAAAACTAATTTGTTGGTGGTTAGTTTAAACTTAAAAGGTGTTTTAAGTGTTGATTATTGATTTTTAAAGTTAGAATCGGAAATTCCTAAATTTACCGGGTTGCTTGTACTGTAAAGTTGAAAATCTGATTTTCGGTCTAATTTGCATGATTCTAAGTATAGTATGGCCATAGAGTACTATAGTATCGGTACTGTACCGAAATGTAAGGACGGTATCCGATTGGTTTGTAATAATTGCGATCTCGTATCGCCGGTTTGTAATAATATTTAATTTTTTTTTTTTTCAAAAAAATGTATAATAGGATAGTCCATATGTACATTTGTTTATATTGTAGACCGGCGCTTTTCACGGAGCCAAAAGTTGGTGACTCGAGATCGAATTGAAGACGGAGCCTTTGAAGCTTTTGAAGCCTAATTTAGGTTTAATAGCTTTTATTAGGTTCTAGTCTTATGGCCATACTAGGACTTGGATTTATTTGATGCATGCTTGGTTTAATTTCCGCACAATTATAACCAAACTCAAATCCCACATTGTCATATCCATTATCCGCGACTCGCTAGAATTAGTTCACTTAAAAGCGATAGATATAATATGACAAGATCTCTCACAAAAAAAAAAAATTTTAAAATCGAGATTTAGTCCTTCCACAATTCACACCTATGCAACCCTTGTTCATTAGGGGCACGCTCGCCCTAGCGGGGTGTTTCCTTTTTACCTTGGGGGAGTAGGTTAATAAAGAGTTATTACGAGTGAATTTTGGTTTAATCTTGACGTGATTTGCAATACAAGTCTTGCAATACGGGACTAAAGGATTGATTTAGTTGAAATCGATCAACCGAGAGTTCTAAGTGTAGAATCAATCATGAGTTGGTTTACCGAAATTACATAAATTTAGGATGTATCGCCATCCGCGTGCCTAGATTTATATAAGATCGGATCTCGGAATCATTTATATAATTTAGAGAGATCATTATATAAATGCCTAAATTCACAAATAATTATTTTAATGTGAATTTGACGATGAATTTAATCGATTGTTTTTTTTCCCACGTTGTAGTTTAAAGTCAAAAATGGCTCAAATGTCCAATTTAGTAATATCCAAAGACTCCTGGCTTCGTAATTTTATGGAAAAGAATGAACTAAAGGAGGATGGAAGCAATTTTACTGATTGGGAGTTAAACCTGCGATTAGCCCTTCAATCTGATAGAAAACAACGTTTTCTATACGAACCCCCGATTCCCGCTCCAGGTCCCGACGCCACCCCTGATATGATACAAATGTATGAAGAGTACAAGCATGAATCTGACCAGATTAAGAATGTATTGATTTTTGCTATGCACCCGCGTTTAAAGAAACGCATGATTGATTTCAGTGCGTATCAAATATTCGCTCGGCTTACGACTAGTTTCTCGCAAAAGCCGCGAATACTTCAATACGAAGCAGCTTCGAGTTTCTTTGAGACTAAGCTCTCAAAGGGCCAACTAGTTGGTCCTCAAATTCTCAAATTTATTGAGAATGTTGAAACTCTTGAGAAGTTAGGATGCCCAATTTCTGAAGATTTTGCGGTATACCGTCTGCTTAATTCTTTGCCTGCAACATTCGATCCTTTTAGGACGAATTACAACATGAATGATTTAAAGAAAAATCTTCATGAATTGCATGCCATGCTTGTACAACATGAGAGGGATTTGGTGTCAAGTGGGAGCGCGAATAAAGATGTTTTATCCATGGCGGTAAAACAAAAGGGGAAGTTCAAGAAGGGTGCGGGCAAGGGTAAGAAACCCGCGCGTGGCAAAGGAAAAGGAAAAGTTGCTTCGGGCAACAATTCTATTGCTAAGAGAGGCGCGACTCCTGAACAAAAATGCTTCCATTGTGGAAATTTCGGTCATTGGAAGCGAAATTGCCCACAGTACCTGGAGGAGAAGAAGTCGAAACCAGGTATATATATGATAGACATTAATTATGCAAGTACCACGTCCTGGGTATTGGACACTGGATGTGGATCTCACCTTTGTAATCACTTGCAGGGGCTGACGAAGGCACGTCGGCTGGCAAAAGGTGAAGTTGACCTCCGTGTCGGGAATGGAGCTAAAGTAGCCGCCGTATCAGTAGGAACGTATATTCTGTCACTGGCCTCAGGGCTAGAGTTGTATCTAAATAACTGCTATTTTGTACCAACTCTAAGTAAGAATATAATTTCGGTTTCTGTTTTAGACGCTGAAGGTTTTGAATTTTCAATACGAAACAACAGTTGTACCTTCTCGTTTAATGATATGGTGTACGGAACAGCCAAATCTATAAACGGTATTTACGTTTTAGATTTGACAAATGAGGTCTATCATGTAGCAAATAAAAAGCTCAAAATAGGAGATCTCGATCAATCCTACCTTTGGCATTGTCGTTTAGGGCATATAAACGAAAAACGCATTGAGAGACTCGTAGCCAATGGAGTTCTCAAACCATTTGATTTTGGATCATATGGAACATGCGAATCTTGTCTTTTAGGCAAGATGACTCGGGCACCTTTTTCAGGAAAAGGAGTACGAGCCAGTGATTTATTGGCCCTCATTCATACAGATGTCTGCGGTCCAATGACAATCACTGCTAGAGGAGGTTATGACTACTTTGTCACTTTTACAGATGATTTTAGTAGATATGGCTACATCTACCTAATTAAATATAAAAGTGAGGTACTTGAGAAATTTATAGAATTTCAAAAGGAAGTAGAAAACCAATTAGGAAAGAAGATCAAGGCCTTACGATCAGATCGGGGAGGTGAATATCTCAGTAATGCCTTTGATATTCATCTGAAAGACTGTGGAATCATATCACAGCTTACACCTCCTGGTACACCACAATTAAATGGTGTAGCCGAAAGAAGAAACCGTACCCTGTTGGATATGGTCAGATCAATGATGAGTCAGACTGAGCTTCCTGATTCATTCTGGGGTTTTGCTCTCCAAACTGCTATTTTCACTCTCAATAGATGCCCGACTAAATCAGCTCCGAAAACTCCATATGAGTTATGGAGAGGAAAAGTTCCGAACCTCTCATTTATCAAGATCTGGGGTTGTGAAGCATATGTCAAAAATAAGACTGACAATAAGCTTACACAAAGATCTGATAAATGTCTCTTTGTAGGTTATCCTGTACATACTCGAGGATATTACTTCTACAATCGTGTAGAGAACAAAGTTTTTGTGTCTCGAGATGCTGTCTTTTTAGAAAAGGAATTAATTTCTAAAAGACAGAGTGGGAGAAAATTTGAACTTAGTGAAGTTCAGGAGCCACAAATGCATAATGAGGCTCAGGATGTTTTGCCAGAAGACATTCCTGAATCGTCTAACTCTGTGGTTCCATTTTCCACTTCTAGAAGGTCAGGCAGATCAAGCCATCCACCAGATCGATACCTAGGTGTGATTGAGGATGGTGGTGATCATTTTTTGCTTCTAGAAAGCAATGAGCCTGCAACCTACAGAGCAGCCATGTCTGGACCGAATTCTGCTAAATGGCTTGAGGCAATGAAATCCGAGATAGATTCCATGTACGAGAATCAAGTATGGGACTTGGTTAACTTGCCTGAAGGAACCAAGGTTCTTCAGTGCAAATGGATCTTTAAGATCAAGACCGGCATGGATGGAAATCAAGATATTTTCAAAGCTCGATTGGTAGCTAAAGGTTTCACACAAGTTCATGGTTTAAACTATGACGAGACCTTTGCGCCAGTTGCAATGCTTAGATCTATTCGGATAATCTTAGCGATTGCTGCTTTTCATGATTATGAGATATGGCAGATGGACGTTAAAACCGCCTTCCTAAATGGGTTTCTGGAAGAGGAAGTGTATATGACACAACCTGAGGGTTTTATTGATCCAAACAATCCTAAGAAAGTTTGCAAACTTAAGAGATCCATTTATGGTCTTAAGCAAGCATCTCGGAGTTGGAACCATCGGTTCAACCATGTGATTAAACAAAATGGTTTCACTCGAAGTGTCGAGGAACCTTGTTTATACATGAAATTTAGTGGGAGTAAAGTAACTCTCCTAATCCTATATGTAGATGACATATTACTCATTGGAAATGATATCCCCATGCTTAACTCCGTTAAGGACTGGCTCGGGAAACATTTCCAAATGAAGGATTTAGGAGAAGCGCAACGCATCCTAGGTATTCGAATCTATAGAGATAGATCAAAAAGAATACTAGCGTTAAGTCAAGAAACTTATATTGATAAGATTCTTGACAGGTTCAATATGAAAGACTCTAAACGAGGCTTTTTACCTATGGGAAGTGGGATAATTTTGAGTAAATCTCAATGTCCAACTAAACCTGAGGATATTGAACACATGAAATCGAAACCTTACGCTTCCGCAATCGGTTCGATCATGTATGCTATGATGTGTACGCGCCCAGACGTGTCATATGCTTTGAGTATGACAAGTCGTTACCAAGCCAATCCAGGCGAGAGCCATTGGATAGCCGTTAAGAACATCCTTAAATACTTAAGAAGGACTAAGGACACGTTCTTAGTTTTTGGAGGGGATTCTGAGCTTCGTATAAAGGGTTATGCGGATGCTAGTTTCCAAACAGATCGAGATGATTCAAAATCTCAATCAGGATATGTTTTCATACTGAATGGTGGAGCCATATGCTGGAAGAGCACCAAGCAATCGGTGACTGCGGATTCTACAACGGAGGCTGAGTATCTTGCAGCGTCAGAAGCTGCAAAAGAGGCAGTTTGGATCCGGCAGTTCCTGGAAGGATTAAATGTAGTCCCTACAGCAGCGGATCCTATTCCAGTCTATTGCGACAATAGTGGAGCAATAGTTCAGGCTAAAGAGCCTAAATCTAGTAACAAATCTAGACATGTACTCAGGAAGTTCCATGTAATTAGAGACTTTGTGGAACGAGAAGATATATCGATTTGTAAGGTTAGGACAGACGATAATATCGCTGATCCTTTAACCAAGCCATTATCACAGGCTAAACACAATGGTCATATTGCCTCGATGGGTTTGAGGCGTATGCCTGACATGTGTTAGATTATATGTTGTAATAGTTAATAAGTGTATTACCTTTTACATATATGATAATTAAATTCATCGTTTTAAGTTTTATTGAACTCGTTTATTAATTCATTTTTAATAAAATGCTGAATTATATATATGCTCTGTTGATTCCTAATAGGTCGTGGAGACGATTTGAACCCTATTAAGTGAACAGGATTAACAGTGTATTCTGTCTCTAGTCATAAAATGAGGTGACGTCTCAATTGACTAGATTGTAAGTCGGTTGATGACTAGTTCAATAATCATGGATTCATAGAGATGAATAACCGATTACATAGACAGACTGTAGATGACACTCTGTCAGACATTTGACCAATTATAGAACCTTTGTGTCTGGTCGTGACAAGGTAATCTATATTATTCCTATTAGTCGATTCTTTCGACCTGAGATTGTTTGTCTGAGTTTATGCAGCAAGCAGTGACTTTGATTTATGTTCTAAGTCGTGCCGTAAAAGGAGGCTAAAAGGGCTTCTATTGGGTCATTACCTACTGTATGAAACAAAGAAAATATGTCAAGAAGGGATTGTCCACCCACGTCAGGGTATAATATCTTTGGGCCACTCGAGGAATTGTGACTGGAAATGCGTGGCCACGCTCGGAAGAGATCTATGATAGATATTCCGGTCAGACAGTCATAATCCAGATCGAGAAAACCACTTTTGATAAAGATCCAATGCAAGTTCGACCTGAAAGATACTTCGCATTGAGTGGGAGATATAACGGACAAGAGAATCGGTAACGCATGACTTGTCTCGGACAAGTGGGAGATTGTTGGAGTAGGTGTCCTCCGACAATAATGCGTTGACTAATTAAATCTAATTAGGAATAAACCTGGGATATATTATATATACTAAGTCAGTTGATTAACGTAAATCGATAACGCTTGGCTGGCTAGAGTTTGACGTTATTGTCGTTTTGACGGCGGTAATCAACTGATCCCTCCCGGTCACACTGATAAAGATAGTTTCTCCAGAAGATATTATATTTGTATTTAATACAATATAATATAAACCCTAATGTATCAGTTATAGAGTTAACTGATTATGTTGGATAGTGTTTTACGAGTTCGGAACTCGAGTCGGATAAATTATGGTTTTTGTGTAAATAGTCAAAATTGACGATTAGCTATTTAAATTACAAAGAGTTGTAGTTTTAGCTTAAAATGATGTAATTAGTAATTATTATATAGAGATATAATAAGTAACTAACACTTAAAGAAATAAGTGTACAAATTATACCCAAATTGTAACATAAGATGTTAAGGGGTATAATTAGTAAGGGCAAAATGGTCATTTGCCACAACCATTATATATAGTGTGTTTTATGTCAAATAAACACAACAAATCATTTCTACATACACAAAAACTTGATTTTAGAGAGAGAATAGAGAGAAAACCCTCTAATTTCTCTAAAAATTCAGCCTACTTCCAACTCTTTTAAGATCAAGTTTTCTTCATTGCATGTCAATAAAAACTTGATCAAAACACTTTACTAAACCTAGAATAACATTAGCTAAAGTGTTAGCTAATTTTATTTTGGTTTTAGGGTTAAAAAAAAAAAAAAAAAAAAAAAAATCTCTTAAAACTAGTCCATTTTGTGAGATTTTTGGAGAGCTTCTTTGGTGGATCAAGAGAGGAGGTTTCCTAACTTGGAAACTCAAAACTAAGGAGGAGGATCCCCATTAATTAGCAGCTCAAGATCCTTCTTTTGAAGGAAGGTCAAAATTCCTCTTGATTAAGGTATAAAAAATATGTTTTATTACCTTATTTATGTTTTAATCTTACATGCAACAAAAGATCCTAGCTAAACTTAATTAGGGGTAATTAAGTACTAATTAGAGGAGTCTAATTAGGGGCTAAATAACTTTCAGTCCTGACCCTGTCTTTGATCAGATTAGCCTACAACGAACCATCACATACATGTGTTGCACATTTTTGTGAAAGAAAAGATACCGTCACTTACAGAGTTTCGTTACTGCAGAACAGATTGAAAATAAATCCAATGGATCCGATCAAATGGGTGCCCGGAATGGCCGCAATCCATAACAGTTTGGATAGAAAGTGCTTCCCTTTATGTGCTGAACATATCAGTGAGTTGTACATGGGTAGAATTTCTCTACAAGATATTGACTGCACTGCATTTGTTGATGTTGATTAAACACTAATCGGCAATGAAATTTTTACTGTCCTTTTACATGTCTGGTGTTTTCATGCTGATAAATCAGAGATGTAAACGAATTTGTTAACTGTAACGCTGTACATTGATTGCCTGTAAATGATTTTCTATTTGCTGAACATATCAGTGAGTTGTACATGGGTATGAACAATCACCATTTTTCACAATGGCACAGATGGTTCACTTACAATGTCCGATACCCCTAGTTCCTACTGTTCTTAACTATACAGCCCAAACTTACTTCAGACGATTATCGCGAAGTTCCTTTATCTTGGCAACTTTTATTTACAGTTGGACCTATTCAGACATTCATCAATACTCAATAGTATCCTACATTTCCACAGGTTTCGGATTTGTGGTGATATGGTCTTTTGTATTACGGGCGGAGGGCATTATGAGGGATACGTCTATGATCCCTCCACACGCACACGAAACAACTTAGGATTTTGTTTTTCTCCTCCATTTATTTATGTCGAGAGCTTGTTTTCTTTCCACAATATATAGGCTCAACAATTAAAATGTATTGATTGATTGATCGATAGTATATGTAATATATGTGCTTAATCTTCAAGAGTACTTAAATTGCATGTCACATATGACATACATATATAGTAGCCTTGTATAACGAAAAAAATGTACATTCGTCTTCATCATTCATCTTTCAATTTTTCAAGACATATATATCTAGGAAATCTTGATTGACACAGGTTTCCTCATAACATATACTCTTGCATTAATAAACCAAGAACAGTCACAATATAGCTAGGGAGGTGGGGATCGGATGTAGATAGGTAAGGGGGGTCGGATGTTACGAATATAATGTAATAATGCAATAATAATGATGAGAACCATGCATTATATTGCATGGTCTGCATGAATACCGTGTTCTTCACTGGAAAAGCACCATTGAAGATGCAAAGATGAAGATTTTCTCTAAGAGACATTTGCCGCGGTAGAGGAAGCCCTTAAACCCTGTTAGAAGCTTGTCCAAAAGAGACTCCACCATGTTTCTGCACAGCTTAACCCCTTGCTTCACCTTGTTCTTCAAGTCATTATACGCCTCAATTGTTTTGTCACACAGATATTGGCCGCATTGCTTAATAAGAGACAATACGATCATCAGAAGTTCAATGCAGAACACTGATTCCTCATCTACTATGTACTTCAACAGCTCGAGATAGAAAGATTTTTCATTAACTAAATCTTCCTCAGCAAGCTTTTTGTTGATGAACTCCAGCAGCCTACAGACAAACTGAAGCCATTCCAATTTCCTTAAGTCATTTATAATTTTGAAACGTTTACGAGTTGCGTCACACACTTCCTTAGCCTTGCTGAGAAACCATTCAACAGCAGCAGAAACCTTACCACAGATAGACATCAGCTTACTGAACATCTGAACTGCTGATTCCTTGCATTTCCTAGGCAGTTCCTTCATAAAGTTCCATGTCTCCTCCACCTTTCTCATGGCTTGAGCGATGGAGTCCTTCAGCTTCTCGGACAAGTTATCGTAGAAGGCTTTCATACTTTGGAAAGCCTCTACAGCTTTTTGGTACAAAACTTCAGTACCACGCATAATGTAATCACATATAATTTTCCACATATTGCGTACCCATTCTGCCATTAGGGCAACTACTCACTAGAGTTGACACTTAGGAGTGATTTTTTTACAGAAGATTATTGAAGGAAATGAGTATGATACAGCTAAACATTTGTACACTCCCTTATTTATACTAGAAAGGTTGGTGCAGCTGTGAAAATTACAGGGGTAAATTAATTTTTTTACCATGTTCCAAGGTTTCTTGGGCATGTGAAAGGGCAGTTATTGGAACAAATAGTTCATTTATCAGCTTAAATTTCAAGTTTTCCAAGGATTATGAATAAATTATGATGGCTATTCAGTTTTCAGAAGATTGTTACTTTGGTTATTGAACTTTGAAACCCTAATAATTAAAGGTCTAATACTCTGTAGAACACTTCAATTGCGTTTTGTTATCCTTAATTGCAAATTTTGATGTGAGACGGTCTCATCGTATTAGACCTTTCACACATTTTAAAAGTAACTGTTACTTTTCAAAGCCAAACTATTTCAAAAGTAACATGCTAATTTATCAAAAATAACCGACTAATTGGTCTCATACGATGAAACGGTCTCACCGTAGAATTACTGATCCTTAATTAGCTAAGCTTTCTAATATGATTATAGAACAAGTCGTGAGCAAATAATAAGAATTTTAGTTAGGGGGAGATGAATTTGAGACCGTGAATAGCAAAATTATGCCGAAATATTTGGAACTTATAATTTACGTAAGTTTAAGAAAAAAAATTACTGTGATTTGAGGTGTGTAAACTAATTAAGTTCAGGGGAAAAAAAGTTTCTTTGTTGCAGCCTGTTGCAACTAGCTGCCTCGAGTAAACTCCAAATGACTGATGCCTGATGCCTGAACTCTGGTAACTTGTAAAGCAATCTGTTATTATCATCATATGATGTTTGTCATAAGTCATTACAGACTTACAGTGCATGCAAACGGAGTAGGATGGGATCGGATGTAAGTATAACGCGCAAACGACAGTATATATATCAAACAACTACTAGAAATTTTATTCAGATGAGATCATATCAGGAAATTTTAGAGCAGCTTTTAAGCATACATGAACATCAGACTAATATATCAAGGTATCCATCAAAGTTCAAGACTTCATTAAGACACTTAGTCATTTCGGTCACAAAACCTGGGTTATGCTTGATGAAATTCAGGATAGTAGGGTGGGCAATCGCTATCAGGATTGACAAATTCGCTTTAAGGCCTGAGTAAATGCCAACATCCACTCTGAAACCACTGATGTCGCAACGTCTGCAGGTTTCTTCAAAGATACGTTGATCTAACTAATTACAAGAATCGGGTGCTTGAATGCGCTACTTCAGAGCTGCGACAGAAAGTGCTTAATCTGTGTACTGATTACGCAACATATCAGTGACAGTTTTAATTGAACACAGAGTTTCTTATTAGTTATGACATGTACTCTTATCCAACAATCAAGAGAAACTAAGCTTTTGGCAACATGATTAAAGAACAGCTAAACGTTACAGTGTTGACGATTGCTCCCTTTTCTTCTCCAAGTAGTGATAGTGCCTTTGGAACTTCAGCACAGCCCACACCAGATGCCTTAACCCGAGTTCCGGCCACAACACTGCAGGACAATATAAGAGGCAGCTTGGAGTTTGCCAGAGCAGGAAATTGCTGAGGCGTGTTGCGCCTGAAGTCCTGATCAGAATGTCAGGCTCAGGTGCAATTGACATGTACAGTTGTTTCTCTATATCTGTTAACTTAATAGGATCAGGCTGCTGATTAACATCATACCTTCTTTCATCATCATAAACATCAGTTATTTCACTTAAAGACCGATCTTCTATCTTATTAAATCGGCATATTTTATCAACAGCATGAACAATTTCATCTGTTGAGCTATAGGCCACACATATCAGTAAATATGTCGTTGTATTCATCGCTGTTGCTTCCATTGCCCTCTCAGCAGCTGCTTTAAGTGACTCACTCAACAATGACAACTTTCCTACAAATATCACTCTAATACCATACTTGCTGATCAAACCTTCATACTCGAGAAAGCCCTCGACTTTCTCTTGCATCAGGTCCATTAAGCTCTTAACATCCTCAGGACGCCTCCTGAAATTGTCGATTGCAAAGCTATATATTGTGATGTACTTTACTCCTAGCTCATAGCACTGCTTAAGCATAAACACAACTGATAAGAACCCTGCCCTGTAACCATCTGTTTCGTCTAAATTTTTCTTCTTAGCAAACCTCCTGTTTCCATCCATTATGAACGCGATGTGGTTTGGCAGAGGCCCAACAGACAGTACTCGGAAAATGCATTGGACAAGGAAGTTATACATTCTCAGCGTGTACATCAGATCATCAGCGCTGCGCGCTACCCTTTGAAGACAGAATATTGTAAGTCATAGATATATATATATACACACACCAGATGATCACCTACCAAAACTCATGAAGAAAACCAATAATTTAACTACTAGGAGTGAACGAGAGAGCACGACAAGCATGCTACTCGGATTCAGCATGTTAGAAGGTGATTAGCGTCTCTAACAAGCTGCAAACTTGAATATGGTTGCAATTCTAAGGCAGGAAATATGCTGAATAAGTGAATTTGAACTTATGCTTCACCAAAAAACGGGGTAGTCATATGTTTTTGCTGAGCCAAGAAACCAAGCAGAAAAATTGGATTGCAAGAAGTTGATGTAGTGTAAACTAACAACTTTAGTACAAAAAAAATTGTCATACAACCAAGCGCGAAAACAAAATATCATTTCCAATTCACTTTTACGAAATGCCAGTCATTTGAGTAGCTACGTGTTGGGATTAAAGTCCATCCAAAGTGCATTGTTTCACATTGGAACATAATGTGAATTCAATGGACATTCTTAATGATAATTTAAGAATGGTTGTTTCTTTGGTGATGCATGCATGAGATGTTATGGCATTGGTACATCTCGGTTTCAAGAGTGAATTGAATTAATGTGTTATTAATTCAAAACATGCATGTGGCAAAGGAGTTTTGCTATATAAAGGGATGGTTTTTCCTTTGGCAAGACACACACTCACACTCACACACATACACAAGGATAATTGTGGGAGTGGCATCACAAGAGGGAAAAATACTAGGAGTGTTAAACACATTTAGTGTGGGACAATTTTGGAGGGTTTAACAGTTGACTTCAAAATTGGGACAATCTTAGAGGGTTAAATAGTTGACTCTAAAATTGGCTAGTATTTATCTTGTGAGGGTTCTAAGTTGGTGTGTAACTTAGGACGGCAGTCTTTGTACTGGTGCTATTTTATAGTGGAATATCAGTCGTTTGGCTGGTGGGTTTACCTCTGGATTTGGAGGTTTTTCCCTGGGTTAAGTCCCTAAATATCTTGTCTCATTGTATTATTGCTTGCGGTTGTTTTTACTTTTACGGTTACTTGTCGATTAGTGCTTCCGTTGTGCGGGAGATTGACGTTAATTTCCCAACACTACGAGCATTACTTAGACTAAACATACAACGATTACTGCATTTGAAGTATCGGGTTTTGTATTAACGACTACATACACTCACAAGGTTCAAACTCAAGAACTAAATGATACGAAGATTACACTTTAAGTTTCGGGTTTTGTATTAACGAGTCAAGAAGACTCAACCCACCCTTTCAACTACAAATTCACAGTTTCTGTAAACATAAACATCGGAAATTTTTGTGAAAGTTCTCTTCAACAAATTTCTTCAAACTTTACCCGCCAAATTCTATCATTTTTTCAGCTTGACAAAATTCACCCTTTTCTTCATGGATTCTCTCGGTTTGTTAATCTTCAATTTACCTTCAAATTACCACTTGTTTTTTACCCCAATCACCTAAAGTTTTCATCTTTTTGCACATTAACTTCTTCTTCACACTTAAATTTTTGCAGAGACATTCAAACCCTCAAAATAATGCATGCCCATCATATTGTTTCATCTAATCAGTATAATCACACTTCATTAATTTCAAATTTTGCTCATTTGTATGGTAAATTTGGTGATTTTTACAGTGCTTTGTTTGTTTTAGATTCCTTAGAAAAACCCAATACCAAAGTTTGTAACTTGTTGATGAAGTCATCACTTGATTTGGGTAATTTTGAGATGGGTATTTTAATTTACAGGAAAATGAGAGAATTTTGTGTTGAGCATGATTTTTTTACCTTTCCTATAATTAATCAATTGTATATGAAAATTGGGGGTGATTTGAGATGTGGGAAGATGATGCATTGTGTTGGAATTCATATGGGTTTTAGCTTAGATTTGTACTTTTGCAACACTTTGATTGAATTTTATGTGAAATGTGGGTGTGTTAGCTTCGCGCGGAAGCTGTTTGATGAAATGCCTGAAAGAGATCATGTGTCTTGGACGTCGATGGTTTCGGGTTATGTGGGTGGAGGGGATGTAGTGAGGGCGTTTGGTTTGTTTGATGAAATGAGAAAGGAAGTAGAGCCGAATCCTGTGACCGCGATCACAATGTTGCAGGGCTGTTGTGGAAGTGGAAATGTGGTGTTAGGGAAGCAATTTCATGGGTATGTGGTGAAGAAAGGGTTTTTGATAGATAATTCAGTTAGAAATTCACTGTTGCGGATGTATACTTGTAAGGGTACCTCTTTAGATGTTGAAACTATGTTCTCGGAGTTTGGTACTGATGTTGTAACTTGGAATACTTTGATTTCATTTTACATTTCAGCGGGGAATGCAAATCGGGTTGTAGAGAGTTTTCGTGCTATGCTGAGAGAGGTAAGGCCAAGTGTGGAAAGTTTAACCCTGATAGCATCTGCATTGGCGAAGTTTGGGAATTTGTTGCAGGGTCAACAGTTGCATTGTCTTGCAATAAAGATTAGCCTGTGTGATCATATCTTTGTGACATGTTTGATGGATCTGTATTCCAGTTGCTGTGATCTAGATGCTTGTTTTAGGCTGTTTAATGAACTTCCTGGTAGAAATCGAAACACCCTTATTTGGAGTGCTCTGATGTCTGCTGTGGCCGAAAATGGACAGTATGAGAAGACCATTGAGTTGTTTAAGGTTCTACAATCCTCTGGAATTGGAATGACTGCTGAGATCATATCAGGTCTTTTGGATGTTTGTACTGATACCGGAGCCTTGCATATTGGCAAAGCAATTCACGCGTATTGCATTAGGAATGTATCGCACCACTTTCTGGAAAAGAAACTAGTCCTGGATACCTCTATACTCAACATGTATATAAAATGTGGAAGTATATCCTCTGCTAGACATTGCTTTAATACTATGACTGAGAAAGATGTTGTTGCTTGGACATCAATGATTGAAGGGTTGGGAACCTATGGGCTTGGTCGTGAGGCCCTAGCACATTTTTACCAAATGATGGAAGAGGGTATCGAGCCAAATGCCATTACATTCTTGAGTATCTTATCTGCTTGCAGCCACACAGGGCTAACAACTGAAGGTTGTGAACTCTTGTATTCGATGAAATGGAAATTCGGCTTGGAGCCTGAACTGAATCATTACACTTGCATTGTTGACCTGTTAGGCCGATCAGGAAAGCTGAAGGATGCTCTTGCTGTAACACTGAAAATGGTCGCGTGTCCTGATAGTAGAATTTGGGGTGCTCTCCTTGCAGGCTGTAGAGCATACATGGACAGGAGAATAGGGAAGTTTGCTGCAGAGCAACTTTTGGAATTGGAACCGGATAATATGGGATATCATATCGTGTTTAGTAACATGCAAGCGACTGCAGAACAATGGACTGATGTCGAACAATTGAGGACGGCTATAACTGAGATAAATTCCACAAAGTTACCAGGTTGGAGCTGCATTGAAGCAAATGGATTAAATCCAAGGTTTCAAGTCCGATGATGTAATAATCATCATAAACAAATTCTACGAGCCAACGTACAAAATAATTGCAAATGGCATTTGGGTCAAGTTAGAGATTTAGGTAGACAACTTCTTCATTGCATTATCGTGAAGGTAGATCGGAAAGAGGTAGACGATGCACATCGGTTAGCTATAATTGGTAGGAAAACTTGTTCGCTTTGTTTGTTTTTTTCTTCTTCTTACGTTTAGACAAGAACAACATCTTTAACCCAGTGCGTTAAAGGCTTCGCCATAAGACGGGGTAAGGGGGGTCGGATGATGCAAACCTTACCCCTATTAAAACATAGAGAGGCTGCACACGTGTGACCCAAAATGAAACTTGCTTCGTTACGTTTAGACCTTGTCAAAAAAAAAAGAAGTACAAAATAAAATTAAGGGTCAATCTCCAGATTGAGGTCTTTTAAGTCTTGAGTCCATCCGCCTCCCCACACCTGTTAATACCAGGATGTGTTTTTGGCTCACTTGGGGCGCCAGTGAAAGGTTTTTGCTTTAATATTTGTCTGAATATATATTATGACATCTATGAGCTACTACAAAAGTCGAGTAATTTTTGTCCCATAGTCAGTTTAGTGCCAAAGACCATGGATAATGAACTTCAGTTTTTTTTTGCAATTTTGACCTCTTTCTAAATGGTACCCAAATGTTCTCAAAAGAGTCAAAGCCTTACTAAAGACGACCTTGAGTGCCATTATTTGATACGCAGGCTAGTTCACCCGTTTAGGTAATCCTCTAACCTCATTTAGCACACATCACTAGATAAAATCCGGTATATGTGCGTTCCTTGCCCATATTTGGAACCTACATAGGTTTATATTTTTATACAACTCATAATACTACCCTTAGAAATTTCCACAACAATTAGAGTCGTTTCTGCTCTGCATTAGACAAAAACACGTGAAATTGAAAATGAATTTCACAATTCTAAATTTCGATTATCGAAATTACGTCTTCCAAATTAAATTCAACAAATGGGAATATCAATATTAACTTAAGTAATAAGTTCGAACACTCATCAAAGTGGCAAAACTCATAACGCGACACATAAACACGTGATAATGTTCTTGCTTCATCTTCACAACCATGTTCTCTAATGTTTCTTTTCTCCTGTAACACTTGAAAATTCTTCTTCTCTGTCAGTAACATTCCCAGAAAAAAAACCTGCAGATCTCACCTGTAAAAAAGAAGACAGCATTCCATTCTCCTCCTTAGATCTTCCTTCACCGACACGCTTTCAATGGGAACAACTGAATTTCTGACATGGGCTAAACCTGAATCAATCAAAGGGCAAACTATTTTGCTGGGTTTCATTTTAATGGTGGCTTCGTTTTATGCAGGAACCCTCTTTTCCAATGTTGCCCCTCTTTCTCAGGATTTGTCGGTTTCTTACCCTTCTCGTAATTTTTCCCTTGGTAAATTTTATTACCCTCTTTTTATTTTGTTTAATTTTGCTTAAAGTTTCAATTTTTATGTGAATTGTTATGTTAATTTTTTTTGACATGTTCTTCACATTGTAGTGAATTATCTGTGAAAGAGGGTCAATTTATGGTATGATTTTTCATGGTTTTTTTTTTGTTGCATGGATTTTGAGGTAGAGTAGAAGAAAGATTTAGAAATGTTGATTAGATGTAAAAAGGGTTGGCCTGGGTGATGATGAAGCTTGAGGTAGTGGTTTCGTTAGGTTCGACTTCTCGGTCCATTTGATTCAACGAATCTTTGCCACGGGCATTGGCGCTTTATTGTGAGCTAAAATATGTGAAGGCAATGAAGGTGTAAAGTGTAATCTTTGTTAGATATAGTCATAGGCTAGATGAGGGGACCCTCTTGCTTTATGCATTGAGCTGAATGGTATTCAATTTAGTTCAATGTTGGGTATAAATCTCGAGATATCAAAGTGAAAGATAAGTTAATGAAACAGTAAAGGAGTAGAGCATCAAGAGAGGAGATCTGTGATCTTCTGTATGATGTCCGTAGCCCATGAAGCTATTAGATTACTGTTTGGTCACAACATCTGTATTATCGTTAGAATGGCGGTTAGTTAAACATATGGTTATTGGTATGATAAAATTAGAAATCACAGTCGTTTCTGCTGAACATTAGAACTGTTTAACCAGCTAAGAGACTTCAGAGTGTTCTGCAATTAGGGCGTTCTTCTGCAAAGTATTGTGGTAGGTAAGTAACTTCCTGAACTACGTGCGGAACACAGAGTGTGAGGGAGTGTCTTCCACAATGAGAGACACATTGTTGATTTTATAGCTAGGTAGTGTTTGATCCAATAGCTCATACAATAGAGTGTGTTATTCATAAAATCAGCTCTACAAAGTGATGATAAATCCATCATATAACATAAACTGTTTCTCAAATTTTCTTATTCTTGTTCTTTGGCTTATTTTTTTGGTGTTTCTGTAATCGACACTTGCAAATATCTTGTAGATTCCTCAAGATTTACAAACAGAATTGCCCTAACTTATCGGAGAGCACCATTGATAATTCCTCAATCAGGGGTCGATGTGTGCCCAATCAACTTTAACGAATACATTCCTTGCCATGACCCCTCCTATGTGAAAGAATTGCTCCCAGCACTAGATGTTTCAAGGAAGGAGGAACTGGAGAGGCACTGTCCCCCCATTGAGAAGCGTTTGTTCTGTTTGGTGCCTCCTCCCAAGGATTATAAAGTACCAATAAGGTGGCCAACTAGCAGAGATTATGTTTGGAGAAGTAATGTGAATCATACTCATCTTGCCGAAGTGAAAGGAGGCCAAAATTGGGTGCACGAAATGGATCAGTTGTGGTGGTTCCCTGGTGGTGGTACTCATTTCAAGCATGGAGCCTCTGAGTACATTGAAAGGTAGAGCTCTTTAGCTGCTGTATTTCTGTATCATAGTTTTTGTGATTAAGAGAAACAACTCTTTACTCCAGATTATGACATTGATGTCTTTGGCATAAAGAGTTGTTGCCTCATGGCTTTGACTTGGTGAGTGTCAAAGTATTTGAGTTTATTAAACAACATGAAGTTTGTTCCTTAGTTCCAAAATAGAGATAGAGTCAATCATCTCTTCATCAATAAATGTGGAATTACTTTTTCATTGTTGCTCATTGTAATGTCATCTTGTTGATGGGCTCTGTATCGCGCTTGTGAAGCAGTACATCATGTTCAAGTTTCATAGTCAAAACCACTTCATAAACTTGTAACTCCGTAAAATTTTGTATCTGGATTGTAGTGGTCACTAGATGTTTGGCATATTGTTTCTGAGAATTGATCTGCTTACGTTATTCGTTTGCAGGTTAGGAAATATGACGACTAATGACACAGGTGATCTACGTTCGGCAGGAGTATTTCAGGTTCTAGATGTTGGGTGTGGCGTTGCTAGCTTTGGTGCATATCTACTCCCATTGGGTATTCAAACAATGTCATTTGCACCCAAAGATGGTCATGAAAATCAGATCCAGTTTGCTTTAGAACGAGGAATTGGGGCAATGATTGCCGCTATATCAACAAAACAACTTCCATATCCAACAAGTTCCTTCGACATGGTACACTGTTCAAGATGCCGTGTTGATTGGCACGAAAATGGTGTGTTCTTTTAATTCTGCTTAAATTTGTTTCTAGATATGAGTGAGTGAAACTTCTGCTGCAAAATTCTTATTACTTGTTAAAGTTTGTATCTTGATTGTAGTGAAATCTCATTACTTGTTGCAAAATCCAGTGTAAAAAGTCAGATTCACAACTTCGGGCAACTAAATACGAGTAGTTTTTACGGTGTTTATGTACATGTCAGAGCAGTTTCTTTTTTACATGTGTGAAGATGTCAAAAGAGCTGACACATCTGTCTTGAGCTTGCCATGATCTTGACAAATTCTTAGTAATACCTAAAGTTAATTTTGCATTAGTGATGTCTGATAGTATGGGTGTCGCAAATTGGTTTGGTTAGAATTGTGGGAGGATCTAAGAAAGAGCCTAAGTGTACTTTACATAGAGATTATGTTGTTTTACTGAAACTGGATGTTATGTATAGCTTGTTAAGTAATGTTCAAGTCTTTACGTCTTCATGTGGAGCAGTGCAATCATACATGCCCTTTACAAACTCTTCCCCAGTCAAAATCACTTTCCATTTCAGAATTAATAGTATTTCTTTCTTCGGTTTCGGATAGAGCTTCTACCTTGGATCCTGGGATTCAAAAAGCTGTTTAACAGTGTTCAATGAACCTTATTATCATGCATTGTTAAAACAGTGACTTACATTGTTCGGATTTTAGTATGACTGGCTTGATTGTACCCTTTAGGCTTTTACCATTTCTTGGTTCAGATGTCAGATGTTCATATAGTATAAAACTAATAACTTGCCTCAATGTTTTTGTTAGATTGATTGAATTGAATGAACTTTATGATGGCTTCATTTAGACCCCAGGCGATATCGACTCCTCGACGGCAGAATTCCTGTTGAATTGAATGATTTGCTTAACCTGATCGTCTTCATATCTAAAAATCCATTTGATCTTTATGTAATATACAGATGGCATTCTGCTGAGAGAAGTGGATCGTCTCTTAAGACCCAATGGATACTTTGTTTACTCTGCGCCACCAGCTTATAGGAAGGACAAAGATTACCCCATTATATGGGATAAGTTGGTGAATCTGACAACAGCCATGTGCTGGAAGCTCATAGCCAAAAAGGTTCAAACTGCAATTTGGATTAAACCAGGAGATCAATCATGTGTTCAAGGCAATGCAGAGCAGAACATCATAAAAATTTGTGATGTCACTGAAGGTTCAAAGCCATCATGGAAAACGCCGTTGGGTAATTGCATTACATCTGGTGAACCATCAAATTCTGATAGAAATCCTCCATTGCCAGAGCGTTTGTCTGTATTTTCTGAGAGTCTCAGCAAATCAGGTATGCTATTCCAGCTCTGGACTTGCCTTACTTGTTCACTAACATGGTATAATGTTCGTTTAAGTACACTTGATGAATATGTTGATGTAGACCATATGTTGTACCATATCTGGGTCTCTTAAGCATACAATTGTGTTTAAGACTACATGACACACATGTGTAAACAAAATTGAGCATTGGGGTGTCGTTTGTTCCTTTCCTAGATATGTGTAGCTATGACTATGGTTTACTTGCTTGAACTGATTATAAAACAAAATATTAGTTCTTTTGTGTCAGGTAAAAATCAAATCATATCTTAGGTAAGGAAGTACCCGAATATAGGCCCTCATATCAAATAAGGGCACTCAAATGTCGTCGCTGGTAAATTTTGAGGACATTTGGCTACTTTGAAAGATTGGGTAAATAGCCAAAACCGAAAGCTATAATCCACGATTTTGACCCAGAATGGCACAACAAAAATACTTCAAATTATAAAAGTAACTCCTAGGGCTCATAAAGTGTGTTGGGGCAAAATTTAGAGCTAAAACCCTACGATAAATGGCCTGAATCGGCCAAAAACACAGCCTAGCCTTAACAGCTGACAGGAAGTAAAGGGGCTTGGATCAACAATATCTCAAACTTTAGAGGATGCCCCTGGGGGTAGTATTATGGGTTTTTTCAAAAGATTAGAGTCAAAAACCAATGGTAAGAGCTCAATATTGGCAAACAGACGTACGTATGCCTCGTTGGTGATGTATGCCAAATGCGCTAAATGAATACCCATACAAAAGAATAGCCCACCATTTCAAAAAGGGGCTCCCATAAACGGTCATTGACAAATATTTAGAACATTTAGCTACATTTTAAAAAAATGGTCAAAATTGGCCAAAAACGAAGGCTGTAATCCACATGTTTCACCAAAAATGACACAGGAACAAAAGTGACTCAAAATTTTGCTGTAATAATATGCTAGGCAAAATATTGGAGCAAAAAAACATTTAATAGATGCCCCGAGTTCGCCAAAAAACCATATCTGTAACACGATACTCGAAGTGGAGGGGCTTAAACTACCCTAGATCGGGACAAGCGGCCATTATAATTCATTACGGGAACTCTAATTAGGTTAACGAAAATCTTTAAACAAAATTTAGATACCTTTTGAGAAAGTGCCCATCATGGGCAAATTGAATGAACTAAAGGCTATAATCCACCGATTTTCGCCAAAAGTGGCCCCGGATCAAAAATAGCTCAAACTTTTGAGGAAGCCCCGGAGGGTAGTATTATGGGTTTTCTCAATATATTAGAGTCAATAACCAATGGTAAGAGCTCAAAATTTGCAAAAGGAGGTACATATGCCTCGTTTGGTGGATTATGCCAATTGTGCTAAATGAACTACTTGTACAAGTGAATAACCCACCATTTAAAAAAGTGGCACTCATAAGCCGTCACACACAATTTTTAAGAGCATTTTGCTAGTTTAAAAAAAATATCAAAATTGCCAAAATCGAAGACTATAATCCACAGTTTTCACCGAAAAGGGCACAAGAACAGAATTGACTCAAATTTGTGGTGTACGTCCTAAGGGCCATATAATATCCTAGGGCAAAATATTAGAGCTAAAAACCTTTAAGAGATAACCCGAGTTCGCCAAAAACACACCATATCTTTAACGCGATACTCGAAGTGGACGGGATTAAACAACCCTAGATCGGAACAAGCGGCCATTATAATTCATTAAGGGAACACCAATTGGGTTAACGATATGTTTAAAGAAAATTTAGATACCTTTTGAAAAAGTGTCCAACATGGCCAAATTGAGTGAACTTAAGGCTATAATCAACCGATTTTCGCCAAAAGTGGCCCCGGATAAAAAATAGCTCAAACTTTAGAGGAAGCCCCGCAGAGTAGTATTATGGGTTTTCTCGACATATTAGAGTTAAAAACCAATGGTAAGAGCTCAAAATTTGCAAACAGAGGTACGTATGCGTCGGTTGGTTGGTTGCGTATGCCAAATTTGCTAAATGAACTACCCATACAGGTGAATAGCCAACCATTTCAAAAAGTGGCTCCCATAAACGTAAACCGATAAGTATTTAGAACATTTAGCTGCGTTTTAAAAAAATGGTCAAAATTGGCCAAAACCGAAGGCTATAATCCACAGTGTTTACCAAAAACGGCACAAGATGAGAATTGACTCAAATTTTTGGAGTAGCTCCTAAGGGCTATATGATATGCTAGGGCAAAATATTAGAGCTAAAAACCTTTCATAGATGCCCCGAATTCGCCAAAAACACACCATATTTTTAACACGATACTCGAAGTGGAGGGGCTTAAACAACCCTATATCGGGACAAACGGGCTGTATAATTTATAAAGGGAACACCAATTAGGTTAACGATATGTTTAAAGAAAATTTAGATACCTTTTGAAAAAGTGTCTAACATGGCCAAATTGAGTGAACTAAAGGCTATAATCCACATTTTCGCCAAAAGTGGCCCCGGATGAAAAATAGCTCAAACTTTAAAGGAAGCCCCGGAGGGTAGTATAATGGGTTTTCTCAATTCGAGTCAAAAACCAATGGTTAGAGCTCAAAATTTTGAAACGGAGGTACGTATGCCTCGGTTGGTTGCTTATGCCAAATTTGTTAAATGAACTTCCCATAGAGGTGAATAGCCCACCATTTCAAAAAGTGGCTCCCATAAACGTACACGGATAAGTATTTAGAACATTTAGCTACATTTTAAAAAAATGGACAAAATTGGCCAAAACCGAAGGCTCTATATAATCCACAGTTTTTACCAAAAACGGCACATGATGTGAATTGACTCAAAATTTTGGAGTAGCTCCTATGGGTTATATAATATGCTAGGGCAAAATATTAGAGCTAAAAACCTTTGAGTGATGCTCCGAATTCGCCAAAAACATACCATATTTTTAACACGTTTCTCGACATGGGGGGTTAAACAAACCTAGATTTGGACAAACGGCCATTATAATTCATTAAGGGAACACTAATTAGGTTAATGATATGTTTAAAGAAAATTTAGATACCATTTGAATAAGTGGCCAACATAGCCAAATTGAACAAAGTAAAGGCTATAATCCACAGAAATTCGCCAAAAGTGGTCCCGAATCAAAATTGGCTCAAACTTTAGAGGAAGCCCCAAAGGGTAGTATTATGGGTTTTCTCAAAATATTGGAGTCAAAAACCAATGGTAAGAGCTCCAAATTTGCGGAGGTACATATGCCGCAGTTGGTTGCGTATGCTAAATTTGCTAAATGCACTTCCCATACACGTGAATAGCCCACCATTTCAAAAAGTGGCTCCCATAAACGTAAACTGACAAGTATTTAGAACATTTAGCTACGTTTTAAAAAAATGGTTAAATTGGCAAAAACCGAAGGCTATAATACACAGTTTTTACCAAAAACAGCACATGATGAGGAATTGACTCAAACTTTTTGAGTAGCTCCTAAGGGCTATATAATATTCTAGGCCAAAATTCTAGAGCTAAAAACCTTTGATAGATGCCCCGAATTCGCCAAAAACACACCATATTTTTAACACGATGCTCGAAGTGGAGAGGCTTAAACAACCCTAGATCGGGACATACGGCCAATATAGTTTATTAATGGAACACCAATTAGGTTAACGATATGTTTAATGAAAATTCATATTCCTTTTGAAAAAGTGTCTAATATGGCCAAATTGAGTGAACTAAAGGGCCCCGGATAAAAAATAGTTCAAACTTTGGAGGAAGCCCCGCCGGATAGTATTATGGGTTTTCTCAACATATTAGAGTCAAAAACAAATTGTAAGAGCTTAAAATTTGCAAACAAAGGCACGTATGCCTCGTTTGGTTGCGTATGCCTAATTTGCTAAATGAACTACCCATAGAGGTGAATAGCCCACCATTTCAAATAGTGGCTCCCATAAACGTAAACTGATAAATATTTAAAACATTTAGCTACGTTTTAAAAAAATCGTCAAATTTGGCCAAAACCGAAGGCTATAATCCACAGTTTTTAACCAAAACGGCACAGGATGAGAATTGACTCAAATTTTTGGAGTAGCTCCTAAGGGCTATATAATATGCTATTGCAAAATATTAGAGCTAAAAACCTTTGATAGATGCCCCGAATTCGTCTTAAATACACCATATTTTTAACGCGATTCTCGAAGTGGAGGGGCTTAAACAACCCTAGATCGGGACATACGGCCAAAGTATAATTTATTAAGGGAACACCAATTAGGTTAACGATGTATTTAAAAAAGAATCTAGTTACCTTTTGAAAAAGTGTCTAATATGGCCAAATTGAGTTAACTTAAGGCTATAATCCACCGATTTTCGCCAAAAGTGGCCCCGGATCAAAAATAGCTCAAACTTTAGAGAAAGCCCCGCAGGGTAGTATTATGGGTTTTCTCAACATATTAGAGTCAAAAACAAATGGTAAGAGCTAAAAATTTGCGAACAAAGGCACGTATGCCTCGTTCGGTTGCGTATGCCTAATTTGCTAAAAGAACTACCCATAGAGGTGAATAGCCCACCATTTCAAAAAGTGGCTCCCATAAACGTAAACTGATAAATATTTAGAACATTTAGCTACGTTTTAAAAAAATCGTCAAATTTGGCCAAAACCGAAGGCTATAATCCACAGTGTTTACCAAAAACGGCACAGGATGAGAATTGATTGAAATTTTTGGAGTAGGTCCTGAGGGCTATATAATATGCTAGGGCAAAATATTAGAGCTAAAAACCTTTGATAGATGCCCCGAATTCGCATAAAATACACTATATTTTTAACGCGATTCTCGAAGTGGAGGGGCTTAAACAACCCTAGATCAGGACAAACGGGCAAAGTATAATTTATTAAGGGAACACCAATTAGGTTAAAGATATATTTAAATAAAATTTAGATACCTTTTGAAAAAGTGTCTAATATGGCCAAATTGAGTGAACTAAAGGCTATAATCCACCGATTTTCGCCAAAAGTGGCCCCGGATCAAAAATAGCTCAAACTTTAGAGGAAGCCCCAGAGGGTAGTATTATGGGTTTTCTCAACATATTAGAGTCAAAAACCAATGGTAAGAGCTCAAAATTTGCAAACAAAGGCACGCATGCCTCGTTTGGTTGCATATGCCTAATTTGCTAAATGAACTACCCATATAGGTGAATAGCCCACCATTTCGAAAAGTGCCTCCCATAAACGTAAACTGATAAATATTTAGAACATTTAGGTACGTTTTAAAAAAATCGTCAAATTTGGCCAAAACCGAAGGCTATAAATCCACAGTTTTTACCAAAAACGGCACAGGATGAGAATTGACTCAAAATTTTGGAGTAGGTCCTGAGGGCTATATAATATGCTAGGGCTTAATATTAGAGCTAAAAACCTTTGATAGATGCCCCGAATTCGCCTAAAATACACCATATTTTTAACGCGATTCTCGAAGTGGAGGGCCTTAAACAACCCTAGATCGGGACAAAAGGCCACAGTATAATTTATTAAGGGAACACCAATTAGGTTAACGATATATTTAAATAAAATTTAGATACCTTTTGAAAAAGTGTCTAACATGCCCAAATTGAGTGAACTAAAGGCTATAATCCACCGATTTTCGCCAAAAGTAGCCCCCGATCAAAAATAGCTCAAACTTTAGAGGAAGTCCCGGAAGGTAGTATAATGGGTTTTCTCAACATATTAGAGTCAAATACCAATGGTAAGAGCTCAAAATTTGCAAACAAAGGCACGTATGCCTCGTTTGGTTGCGTATGCCTAATTTGCTAAATGAACTACCCATAGAGGTGAATAGCCCACCATTTCAAAAAGTGGCTCCCATAAACGTAAACTGATAAATATTTAAAACATTTAGCTACGTTTTAAAAAAATCGTCAAATTTGGCCAAAACCGAAGGCCATAATCCACAGTTTTTACCAAAAACGGCACAGGATGAGAATTGACTCAAATTTTTGGAGTAGGTCCTGAGGGCTATATAATATGCTAGGGCTAAATATTAGAGCTAAAAACCTTTGATAGATGCCCCGACTTCGCCTAAAATACACCATATTTTTAACTCGATTCTCGAAGTGGTGGGGCTTAAACAACCCTAGATCGGGACAAACGGCCAAAGTATAATTTATTAAGGGAACACCAATTAGGTTAACTATATATTTAAATAAAATTTAGATACCTTTTGAAAAAGTGTCTAACATGCCTAAATTGAGTGAACTAAAGGCTATAATCCATCGATTTTCGCCAAAAGTGGCCCCGGATCAAAAATAGCTCAAACTTTAGAGGAAGCCCCGCAGTGTAGTATTATGGGTTTTCTCAACATATTAGAGTCAAAAACCAATAGTAAGAGCTCAAAATTTGCAAACGAAGGCACGCATGCCTCATTTGGTTGCGTATGCCTAATTTGCTAAATGAACTACCCATATAGGTGAATAGCCCACCATTTCCAAAAGTGGCTCCCATAAACGTAAACTGATAAATATTTAGAACATTTAGGTACGTTTTAAAAAAAATCGTCAAATTTGGCCAAAACCGAAGGCTATAATCCACGGTTTTTACCAAAAACGGCACAGGATGAGAATTGACTCAAATTTTTGGAGTAGGTCCTGAGGGCTATATAATATGCTAGGGCTAAATATTAGAGCTAAAAACCTTTGATAGATGCCCCGAATTCGCATAAAATACACCATATTTTTAACGCGATTCTCGAAGTGGAGGGGCTTAAACAACCCTAGATCAGGACAAATGGGCAAAGTATAATTTATTAAGGGAACACCAATTAGGTTAACGATATATTTAAATAAAATTTAGATACCTTTTGGAAAAGTGTCTAACATGCCCAAATTGAGTGAACTAAAGGCTATAATCCACCGATTTTCGCCAAAAGTAGCCCCCGATCAAAAATAGCTCAAACTTTAGAGGAAGCCCCGGAAGGTAGAATAATGGGTTTTCTCAACATATTAGAGTCAAAAACCAATGGTAAGAGCTCAAAATTTGCAAACAAAGGCACGTATGCCTCGTTTGGTTGCGTATGCCTAATTTGCTAAATGAACTACCCATAGAGGTGAATAGCCCACCATTTCAAAAAGTGGCTCCCATAAACGTAAACTGATAAATATTTAGAACATTTAGCTGCGTTTTAAAAAAATCGTCAAATTTGGCCAAAACCAAAGGCTATAATCCACAGTTTTTACCAAAAACGGCACAGGGTGAGAATTGACTCAAATTTTTGGAGTAGGTCCCGAGGGCTATATAATATGCTAGGGCTAAATATTAGAGCTAAAAACCTTTGATAGATGCCCCGAATTCGCCTCAAATACACCATATTTTTAACGCGATTCTCGAAGTGGAGGGGCTTAAACAACCCTAGATCGGGACATACGGCCAAAGTATAATTTATTAAGGGAACACCAATTAGGTTAACGATATATTTAATTAAAATTTAGATACCTTTTGAAAAGGTGTCTAACATGCCCAAATTGAGTGAACTAAAGGCTATAATCCACCGATTTTCGCCAAAAGTAGCCCCCGATCAAAAATAGCTCTAACTTTAGAGGAAGCCCCGGAAGGTAATATAATGGGTTTTCTCAAAATATTAGAGTCAAAAACCAATGGTAAGAGCTCAAATTTGCAAACAAAGGCACGTATGCCTAATTTGCTAAATGAACTACCCATAGAGGTGAATAACCCACCATTTCAAAAAGTGGCTCCCATAAACGTAAACTGATAAATATTTAGACCATTTAGCTACGTTTTAAAAAAATCGTCAAATTTGGCCAAAACCGAAGGCTATATAATCCACGGTTTTTACCAAAAACGGCACAGGATGAGAATTGACTCAAATTTTTGGAGTAGGTCCCGAGGGCTATATAATATGCTAGGGCTAAATATTAGAGCTAAAAACCTTTGATAGATGCCCCGAATTCGCCAAAAATACACTATATTTTTAACGCGATTCTCGAAGTGGAGGGGCTTAAACAACCTTAGATCGGGACAAACGGCCAAAGTATAATTTATTAAGGGAACACCAATTAGGTTAACGATATATTTAAATAAAATTTAGATACCTTTTGAAAAAGTGTCTGACATGCCCAAATTGAGTGAACTAAAGGCTATAATCCACCGATTTTCGCCAAAAGTAGCCCCCGATCAAAAATAGCTCAAACTTTAGAGGAAACCCCGGAAGGTAGAATAATGGGTTTTCTCAACATATTAGAGTCAAAAACCAATGGTAAGAGCTCAAAATTTGCAAACAAAGGCACGTATGCCTCGTTTGGTTGCGTATTGCTAAATGAACTACCCATAGAGGTGAATAGCCCACCATTTCAAAAAGTGGCTCCCATAAATGTGAACCGATAAGTATTTAGAACATTTAGCTACGTTTTAAAAAAAATGGTCAAAATTGGCCAAAACGGAAGGCTATAATCCACAGTTTTTACCAAAAACGGTACAGGATGAGAATTGACTCAAATTTTTGGAGTAGCTCCTGAGGGCTATATAATATGCGAGGGCAAAATATTACAGCTAAAAACCTTTGATAGATGACCCGAATTCGCCAAAACCATACCATATCTTTAACGCGATACTTGTAGTGGAGGGGCTTAAACAACCCTAGATGGGGACAAGTGGCTATTATTATTCATTAAGGGAACACCGATTAGGTTAACGAAATTTTTTAAAGAATATTTAGATGCCTTTTGAAAAAGTGGCCAACATGGCCATATTTATGAACTAAAGGCTATAATCCACCGTTTTTCGCCAAAAGTGGCCCTAGATAAAAAATGGCTCAAACTTTAGAGGAAGGCCCGGGGGTTAGTATTATGGGGTTTTTTCAAAATATTTGAGTATAAAACCAATTGAAAGAGCTAGGTGACGTATGCCAATTGCGCTAAATGAACTACCCATACAAGAGAATATCCCACCATTTCAAAAAGTGGTTCTATAACACTACGGAATATGGAAAGTGGTTTATGGAGTTGGTTTGTCCCACATTGGGAAACTAAAGCTCATATGATCAGTTTATAATAGATTCCTACCATCGTACTACCATTAAGGCCTTCACCTTTTAGAGCCCACGAGAGGATTTACTGGCCTAAGGGGTGACTTCCCATCTTATTGGGTTGTGTTGCGACGGACGGTGGTTCGGACTGTTACAGATGGTATCAGAGCAACCCTGCGACCGCGTGCTGGGTGCTGGGGCGAGGCCCAGACCAGCCGCCTAGCGGGGGAGATCTTGGACCTGTGTTGATGTTAGTATGCAATTGTCGAGGCGCGACGGGGACGCCGCGTTCTCTAAGTGGGGGAGTTTGTAACACTACGGAATATGGAAAGTGGATTATTGAGTTGGTTTGTCCCACATTGGGAAACTAAAGCTCATATGATCAGTTTATAATAGATTCCTACCATCATACTACCAACAAGGCCTTCACCTTTTAGAGCCCACGAGAGGATTTACGGGCCTAAGGGGTGACTTCCCATCTTATTGGGTTGTGTTGCGACGGACGGTGGTTCGGGCTGTTACAGATTCCCATAAACCTTCCCATAAACCTTCACTGACAAATATTTAGAACATTTAGCTACTTTTTTAAAAATCATCAAAATTGGCCAAAACCAAAGGCTATAATCCACACTTATCACCAAGAACGGCACAGCAACATAAATGACTACAGAAATTTCTGAAATTTTTGGAGTAGCTTCTAAGAGCCATATAATATGCTAGGGCAAAATATAAGAGATAAAAACCTTTGATAGATTCCCCGAGTTCGCCAAAAACACAGCATATCTGTTATGTGATACTTTAAGTGGAGGGGCGTAAACTACCCTCGATCAGGACAAGCTGTCATTATAATTCATGAAGGGAACTCCGATTAGGTTAACGAAAATGTTTAAAGAAAATTTTGATACCTTTTCAAAAAGTGGGCAACATGGCCAAATTGAATGAACTAAAGGCTATAATCCACCGTTTAGTATTCTGGGTTTCCTGAAGGCCTTGGAGCCAAAAACCAATGTTAAGAACTCAAAGTTGGCAAAAAGACGTACGCAAGCCTCGTGCTGTGACGTATGACTAATGGGCTATATGAACTACCCATACAAGAGAAGAGCCCCACATTTCAGAGAAGGGCAATCAAACAATGTAAACGGCATATTCTTTGGACATTTAGCTACTTTTTTTAAAATATGTGCACGATTGGCTTAAAATAGTATAGCACCAAAAATGATTCAAACGTCAAGAGTAGCTTGTAGGGATCGTATCATGCGTTCGGGTAAGATTTTAGAACTAGAAACTTATGATGGATGTCGCAAATATGCCAAAATATACCCTTTCCTTAACGGGTGACACAAAGTAGATGGGCTTAACAACCCAAAACTGGAGAAATGGTCCCTAGAAACCATTAAGTGCACTCCCATGGTGTTTACGGTAATATTACAAGATCATTTAGGGAGCTTGGCAAAAGTGGCCAAATTGAACAAAATACAAGGCTAGTGTCCAAGGTTTTTGGCCCAAAATGATTCCAGAACAGAAATGCCTCATAATTTTTTTGGAACCCATTATAGGGTTTCTCAAAATAGTAGAGGCAATGGTAGGTTCCCGAAGGGCGAATTTCGCACCCTACTTTGATGTTTTACTATACGAATCGATATAGTTATTTGTGGATTAAAAGATCAGTTAACTATAGCTGAAGCCTCTAGAAAAGGATGTTGGATTTTTAAGTTGTATACACTTACATATGGGCATGGATAACTATTGTGCGCTAATTAAACTACTGGTATCTCTTCGATTGGATGATTGACAGGTGTTAGTCATGAACAATTTGATACAGACACACTATTTTGGAAGAATCAAGTTCAGAATTACTGGACTTTGATGGATGTTAACCAGACAGAAATACGAAATGTAATGGACATGAATGCTCTCTGGGGAGGTTTTGCTGCAGCTATGAAATCGTATCCTGTGTGGGTGATGAATGTGGTTCCGTCAACTATGAATAATACGTTGTCTGCTATCTATGACCGAGGTCTGCTAGGTACTTTCCATGATTGGTAAGGCCCTATCATGAGTTATTTTTCTGCTAATATTTTCCATAATATGTTTTTATCAGCCAGCACTTTTACTAATGACTTTAAATGCTTCCGGCGTAGGTGTGAGCCTTTCTCCACATATCCTCGCACTTACGACCTTTTGCATGCGAGTTACGCCCTCTCTCATTGTGAAGATCATGGCAATGGCTGTCAACTGGAGGATATTATGCTGGAAATGGACCGGATTGTGAGACCTCAGGTACCATTTTTTTTCCGAATGGCTTCTATTGACATCTCATACTCTCAACTCCTGAGCCCACATTGTTAAATTATTATATCTTGAATAATCTATCATGATGAGGGTGATTGAGATACAGTCATTGATGCTGAAGCCTCTCCCTGGTTTATTAAGGGTGTTAATGTTTCCATAGGCACGCCTGGGTGGCTAGGTTGTACTAATCCACGGGAAAAAATTTGCAGCCCCAATACTTGCCCCACTTTTTGCTGTACTAGGGTATGAGTACAAGTCCTTCTGATTTTTGACACAGTACACATAATCACTTTGCACATGTCAGACTCCGAGGCGATAAGTAAACTCTACATATTAAAGATCGCTATTTAAGATTTCTTAAATTTCAAAGTGACCTAGCATTATACTCTCATACCTTGTCACGCTATCCTAGATATGTTTTAACAAAAAACTATGAAGAGGTGTTCATAGTGTTGGTTTTGAGGGTAAATTACTGAACTGTAAATGGAATTGCAAATTTACTAGAATGGTTATATGTAGGGTTATGTAATTATAAGGGATAAAGACTCGATCACGTCAAGAGTCAAGGATATTGCATCAAAATTCCTTTGGGATGTGAGCTCATACCAGCTGGAGGACAAACAGAACAAGACTGAAACTATGCTAATATGTAAGAAGAGATTTTGGGCAATTGTCTGATGGCTAATTGGGTGCGCCATGCCCAAATCGGGTCACATCTACGGGGAAATCCTGGAGTCACCACAATATTCAGCCTCCCATGCATGAATGAACCGGGCCTTTCAAACTAGTGGGCGAGTATGGCGCTCAGTGAAGCTGGTGAATGGTGATAGGAAGAAGCTGAGCTCTCTAACGAAGAACTCTAGCCAAGTACGCTGAGTTAGTGTCATCTGCTTCTCCGAAGTTTTGCTCCTCTGGTTACTTCTTCTGCATCTTTCCTTGTATATTGCTGAGTTTCTATTTAGAGTAGTCGGCGAAATTTACTGTAAATTAAATTAATTAATTGTTTATAGATCATTCAACAACTAAAATTGCAGTATGCTTTGTCTTGGCACTGCAAGTCCATAACAACCTTCAGAATGTCAGGCTTTAATGGGTTCTCATGTAGTCGCTCACCACGTCTCTGAGAAAGGTGTGAAGAGACGCGAGCTGTAATTGTAAAATGTATGAATGTATCTTGTGTGGCGTAATTATCAGCTAGCTTAACTAGTAAATGTGAAATACGTCTTGCTCTTTTTCAGCCTATGAGCCTGCTCCTGAACCAAAATGATGCCATATCATATTCCTTGGTTTTGGAACTTTTAGCCCGTAACAGTGGGCCTTACCTTTGCGGGCCCTTTTGTGAGCCCAAACTTTTAACCATCTCATGGCCCAAGTAGGTTTATACTATACGGGTGACAATCTTTTATATGCACGCCATTCATTTTAGTATGTAGAATTACCGCGGTGTTTAACTTCTCGTTTCTGAGATAATACGGTATTTTTGGAGTTACCGTGGTGTTTAACTTCTCGTTTCTAAGATAGTAAGGTATTCTTGGAGATTTGAGTTCGACACTTCTGATTAAGTTGAATCGAGAGCGAATTCGAGAAGTATTGAAGTATTGATTGGCATTTGCAATACTCTAAGAGGGAAACAAAAATTATGGAAGAGACAGATAGAGCAATTCTTGGAAAAGCGAAGGGAGGAGTGGGTCAATAAGCCAATAAAAGAGCTATCTTGATTTGACGAGACACCCTCACGCTGATCTCCCCTATTTGTCCCACAAATCTCCTCTTTGATCTATTTTGATTACATTTATTAAATGCACATTCACTATTTCCATAGATTTTATGCACCCTACTATTTCTCAAAAAATATATATTAAAAAATGACTTGATGTACACAATTATCTCAAATCTTGAATTTACCCATTACTTTTAGCACAATTGATTACTATCTTGAGCAAATCACTAAAAAAAATTGTGTTTGTGTAAGTCATAGACTCAAAGTATTTTGTTAATGTACCATACTCGGACACTCTTATAGTATCAGATATTTCACCAATTCTTCTCTTTGTAAGCTTTCGGCTACCATTCCAGCTAATATACAAAGTTCAATTTTACAATTATTAGCACTACAATTATGAATTCGTTCTTTTTATTTAATGTCGACCACACAAGACCTATGTAAATGGGGAGTTGTACATATAATTTGTGTCAGCAAGAATAAGTTAATTTGGGTAATGTTGGACTGCAGGGTGATAATAATTTCTCAGAGTAGTAAGGATTGGTTATAAAACACTAGTTGTTATTAAATGGATGTTCCCCCTTTTTCCTCCAATCTACTTGTATTTTCTACTCTTTTTGTCTTTTGGTATGTTTACTGTATTACCCCTGACCCCAACTCACTTCCTTTCCTATCAATGCCATGCAGCACTTCTTCTATACTAAGGCCCCATTCCATAGACTATTTGCCAATTGCCAATTTCCCAATCCTTGGCAAGATGCGTATGAGGAAAATAAATTTGGATTCCTCTACGTTCGAAATATTCGACTTTTAGCATTTCATTAATCGAATGCAATTGAAACCATGCGTTATATATACGTGGTCATGGTTGCATACACGATAATAACATAATATACTCCTAGATTTGAGTATATCTTGTTGTCGCTCTTTTGTTATAAGCATCACTTTAAGTTTACACGTACACAAGAATTGATCGGATGTGTGGTGTTTCTCTCTAAGGTAACAGTGTAACGCCGCATAAAACCTTCAAAAATGTAGACAGTGAACAAAAAATGCGACTGTGTTTGTTAAGAAATATTATTCTTTGATTGAATTGATAATGATCTCAAAACAAAAAACGGTGTCAAATAGCCAACAAAGGTATGCCTAAAACTTTAAACTCCCATATATTCAGGTTCAACTCGAATCTGTCAAAATATTAGTGTTACATCAATCCCTTAAAAAAAAAACTCGTTACGTTCTTCAGAATTAACGATTATGTGGACATATATAGGCCATGCTACTACATAATATCTATAAATGGGTGGATAAGGGATCAAAAGATGTGTATAGGCCGTAGAAAGACAAAAGGTGAAGTTGTAAGGCTGAGGCTAAAGAAGTAAAGAGTTCCATATATACAGTGATACACATTCAGTATATAATCTGAGAAACGTAAAAAAGAAGATGATCAAACAAATGGAAAAGGCATGCAAAAGGAATTCTACTACATTGCACGACGTCACTCATCGATTGTTTAGGTTACATCACACGAACTTTTTTTTACTGTTATAATGCTTCATTTTATTCATTCATACTCGGTATCAACTATTTGTGTATTCATTGCGCACATTTTCTTTATCGATATGGAATTGACTACGATAGAGTAGACAATACTTACCAAATTATAAAACAGTTGTCGATTATTGTATCGTAATTTGCGAAACGTCAACGATAAGATGTGGACTAATAAAGAAACTAATTTTATCACGAGAAATGCGCACTCATTTTCTTACTCCAAAAGTATAATAAGAGTGAATTTAGACGAATGGAATATTAGGAAAATTAATCAAAGAGCAAATTTTATTATGATTAATATGGCAAAAATGTAAGTCAGAGGGGGAGACGATATGGCACGTGGAAGTTAGTGCCGTTTCCCCAAAATATCGATGAACTCTTCCTGGTCACGCTACCCTTGTCCATGAGCAAAGGGGAATTCAGACTTTCTAGTTGTGGCAGTCTGAGTTGCTCACTTTTCTCTGCCTCACTCTGAAACATGTACATGTAGATGAAATGATGAAATGAATAATATCTGTGATTTCCCAAGTAACTGTTTACGTAATTTGTCCTACTTTAACCAGAAATATTCCGAGGTTTCATAGGGTAATTTTATGAATTATGATCATGGGTTGGGTCAAATTTCGATTTGGTCCGAGTCCGAGTAACCCTTGATCTATATAATAACCGTGCCTCGTTATGGATTGCCCTTGTTCTTATCTCGCATTTAATTTATCTAGTCTAACAAGGTCACCGAGGGATATTATAAGCTACATTGTTGTGTTTCAAACTTTTTGTAATAGTTTTTACGCTATCGTGTATTATTTACAATAGACTATCATGCGTGATGGGAATTTGGCCGGGGATAATATAGAATACTAAAAGAATTGAGAAGTGGAGCAACAAGTCATGACTCGCGCATGAAGCTAAGGAGCCGTGTTCTGTCAAAGAGCATGAGTTAATCCGCTATGAACTCTCGACATTATTATACACGTATTTTCAATTCAACTCAATGTAGTTCAATTCATTGGGTATCACTCAATTATGTGAACTTGAACAAAAAGAACAAAACCCTAGGATACCCCATCCCAATTTTATTTTATACAAAATCAGACATAAAAACACAACAGTAAGACACATAAACACAGAACAGTAGAACACCCTCAAAAATGGAGCTGGCAAAAAACAGTACAAAATATGGTACAAAGTTTAAAAGAAAAAGCTGATAAACTAAGGTGTCAAATGAAATGAGAAGTTGACCCACATATAACAGAGGGTAGCTTCTACTAAAAGATTTATAATAAAGCATAAAAACATCAGAAAAAAAAAAAAAGAAAGAAAAATGAAAAACTGATCCAACGGTCAGTGTTTGTTCATGATCACATCATATCATATGATAGATCAGGTTTTCTGCTGCAGCTGCATTGCATGGTTGGAAATGGTGGGCAGTGGCAGTGATAACATCAAAGCATGCAGCAGTCAGAATACTATATAGTAAAAAGATTACAGTATTAATTATTACTAAGCTGTAAATACTAGTAATTTGAGTGAAAATTTTGAGAGTGATAGAGAGAATGGGGATTGGGCAGAATGAGACACATGAAAGGTCAGATCATGGGGTCTCCATCATATCCTTCTCACTTACTCTTCTCTTTCACATGCCCACTCTGAAGTCTTTCCTTCTCTTCATGTCTTGTCATTTCCATTCTCTCTCTTCTTCCCCCCATCATCTTATTACCCATCGACTGATTTTGCTATCCCTTGCCGGCCTCCTTCTTATTCCTTTTTTTCGGATCGGAGCTGAATTCGAGTCGGATTTGATCATATATTAACTCTGTTATGGCTAGCTAACCTTGTTTCGTTTCTGTATATCACTCGATTTGAGTCGAGTAGAATTAGTACAAACCACGAGAAATATACTCCAATGTATATCAAATGCATTTTCAGGGAAAATCTTGTGTAGTACCTCGGTAAACCTATTACAAGAGACCACTTAATATTCTCTTTATTAGATTCGAGTCGAGTATAATCGCATAAATACTATTGGCCATATGATGAAATATATATACATGTCTTTAAAACGCATTTTAAGGGCAATTTTGTGCACCTTGACAAGAGACCACTCATTCTAAAAATAGCTTTCAGCGAGAATGCTTGATTATAAAGTTCATGGTCCTGTATGTGTATTGGTGACGATTTTATACAATGTAAAACTGCTACTATATACTCCTTATTAATGCAAGATTGTTTGGCAATTTGCAACAAGCGGAATTCAAGACAAACGATAACGACGTGAAAACGAAGGAAGTACGTAATAACCAATGCTAAGTGAGTACAATCTCTACATTTGAAGAAAAAGATTGAAGAAGCAATGAATTCCACATATATTAGAAATCCAACTCAACAAGTTTTCTTTCCAAGTCATGATGGACACAGGCCGGGTCGCTTCGCTCCAACTGGTACCGGTGGAGGTCCATCTAGAGAAAGTGGATCCAAAGCTACCGGATCCCTGCTTTGCCTTTGGTGTATATTATGCTCTTTATTTGCATATCAAAGTGGTGTCTCCTAAAAGCATGCAATTGTCAAGCACAATACTAGTAGTCTTTCCTATTAATCATTCGCTTATAATATCTCACTTGACTTAATTACCATGGCCTGGCCTATAAATGTCTTATCTCACATACTATAAGCTAAGTTCTATTATCCGACCCGTATTAACCAATGTGATTCGAATTGGACCTAATGAGCTTATTATAGTAGACCCCAATTGGCTAGGATTGATCCGGGCCTATTTCAATAAATAGCTTAGCTTTTGACTCTTGTCAAAGCTCTATACAACATAAGCATTCTTGAGTCGATCATGTTCGTATTTATAAGACACAGATAATAATTCAAATGTAAGATTTGTCCGTATACATTTGAATAAGTTAGGAAATCAACAGTGTCGAAAGGTAAAACTTCTATATAATAATGCATGATTTAAAATTTTGAGAATTAGTATATTCGATGCAAACAAATGGGATGAAATGTAATGGAATTTTGGAATGAGTTGACTTCATTTTAACCACCACAAATGGAAAAATAATGGGTGTGCAATAAGATGTTTTGACTTGATATCCTCCACAAGAGACACTCTTGTGTGCGATTCTCCCCCACTTCCAAGTTCCTATATATGGAGTTTGACAATTTTCCTCTAATTGCATAACATCAAATCACCAACATACATCAAATCAAGTAGATCACAAATCAGAGGAATAGAATGGTGGTATCAAGAAAGAGAAGAAAAAAAGACATAAATGCCCAACTAAATTATGTCTAGCTAGTGAAATGCCTACTAACTAATAATGAGGGGGTTATCATGTTCAATTATATACTATGGTTTTTTTTACCATGTGGAACCCATTAGGCCATTGAATTGGTATGTAGTTTTAATTTGGTTAACTTGGGCAACCTATGTTTGCTCACAACTCTACAAAGTTTGCCATGTTCATGGGTCTAGATGTCTAACAAACATCTTTATTAGTGTATATAATAATTTTTTCTTACAAGATTACGTTTGTGTTTGTCGTTATTCTAAGTCTATATGTGAAAACGAACCTACACTATAGTAGATCTATGAAGGGTTGTAGTGGTACAACTTTAATTAGCTAAAACTTCAACCTTATACATTATTTGAATTCCAAACCTGGAATTTTCGAGATCGAGACTATTCAACTATTGCATTATTTTGCTATATAATTAGTTGAAAAACTAGCTGAATTTAGGTGAATTGATATCAACAAGTAGACTAGATTGATTAATTAACAGTTTTGACATATGATCTAATAATCTGACTACACCTAACACTTATCTATCAAACCTCATTTAAACAGAACTCGTTTTTTTTTTCAAGATGAACCACGCATACAAAGGTCTAGCTATCTATAATCAATTCAATTGCTCACAAATCAATATAACACAAAATGTAATTTTATTGAAAAGGAGAAGAATAATATGGAAAAATCGCAAATAGAAGAAGACAAATGACAAAAAAAGAGAGGGGGATGTACAAAAGGGAATTGAGAGAAAATTAGGTACAAAAAGGGAAGAAAAAAGGAGTGTGTGTAAGAAGGAAAGAGAAAGGGGTGAAAAGACAAGTCAAACGTCAAATCGAAGGGTCAAGAAATCATAAGACAGTCAGTGTGGGAAGCAGCTGCAAAAGATCGCAGTCCCAGTAGTAAATAGCTAGTAGTGTACGTAATAAGTAGTAAGCCTACTAGTAAGTGTTTGTGTTAATCATTTTGTATTGTCATTCCATCGGATTTTGTGTTTTCTTCCTGCCAAAAAAACCACACCACCCTCTCCCATACTTCTCTTCCCATCCCTTAGCTTTCTCCCTCTCCTCCCCCCTTTTCACTCCTTTAATTTCCCTTATTGATCGACCGGAAACTGGTACATATACATTTGATGTATAGGCACGTGCGTGTATGAAAAAACGTTTATTAACATTGACTGCCAACGTGTAGACATGCAAATGATATGTGTGCTACGTAGTGTACATAAACATGCATGTATGTATGTATTGTCAGTTACAAAATATCAATCCGTTTCTTACAATTAGTTACTCCCGATTGTAGCTAAGAACACTTGCTTACACATGTCTGTTGTTCACGAGACCTAACTTGATTATAATTTTACATTTTACTTAAAACCCCATAATATATACCCTGATTTAGAACATACTTGTTTATGAACTAAAATAACATGATCAATTGATGTAATCCAACCCAGAACCAACTCGACCCATCCAGTGCTTTTCGTCTCATGCAATACTATACGTCTATTATTGCACACGTGCGACGAGCCATGTGTGCGAGCGAGCCTATGTTACTGTGGTCTCGAACCTATGGGTTGTGTTTATATAAGGCAATGTTGTGATGGGTCCCACAATAGTCACACTTCCCTAGGGGTTCGTCGTAGCTACAAATTTTATTCAAGTTTAAATATGCTTTTTACCATCTTTACGTAGAAAATGACCTTTCTTAATCAAGTAAATAAATGGCACTCCTCATTGCTTTTGCTCAATAATTACTTTCCATTTTGAATTGTTTTTGGTTCTTGTATTTGTATGTGTACGTACCATCGGATTGTTCACTCGTCACGTTTGTGACTTTTTCGTATCAAGATTGAGCTATATGCTATGAGGACAAAATGAACTTTATACATCAGCTTCAAAGTTTGGATCGAATGAATTATTACAATGGTGTATATATAAAATCTAAATCGATGTACATTAAGAACTTAATTAATTATTACATTGTGTTTCAAAATTCAACTAAATATCGTTGAAAATCATTAGGGTACACATTCCAAATTTGTATTATAAGCATATCAATCGTAATATCAAAACAATAATGTCACATCGTTCAACGACTCCCGCAAATAGAATCACTTGTAATAAACTTTGACTTGCCAACAAGTGTTTTTAGTTATTTATTGTATAATAAGCTACTAGATAGTCAAACAACAATCATCACCGTAATATCATCTAAACAGCTACTTAATTACCTTAACCATAAAAAAACAGCTAACTGCTAGCTCATCTCAATCCATCAAACATCCACACCCCAAAATTGAATGTATACCTGTACTATACGTACATACGCAACGGCCTTGTCTTCAAAATTCCACATACACCATTAATTGTTAACTCCTACTATAAGCTTCTTCGTCCCCCCTCCTCATCCTCTTAACCCTTTTGTCCCCTTTGAAGCCAGTTTGGCAGGTAGGCAAAACTTTGTCCTTTTGATTCAAATACCTAAAGTCTATCTAGCTAGCCACATGCAATAATTCTCTTTCTCTCTCTCTCCCCAACAAATTTTCCCTAATCATTCTACACCACTTACTATCCTCTCGAGCAGATCTTCTATCTCATATACACATATACCATACATTGACTGATGGTATTTCTAAGCCAACAATCACCTAATCCGATCCACGCCAGCCACAGTTTGGCGCGTGTCCTCCACGCACGCCAAAGTGTGGCTAACGTAGATTGCTTATCTGATCTATTGACGTTTGCCCTTACATTTTGCATCACCGAATTTACAATATCGAGTTCTTGATTATTGACAACTTACTACTCAAACAATCTTATTAACTAATACAAATTACATTTTAATAAAACTAAACTACATAATAGAACATAAAGTGAGACAGAAGATATGTTCATACTCGTGTATGTGCTGCATCTAGTTAGCTACTTGATGATGATACTTTTGTTAATGATTTAACTTCATTTATTATTCCAATAATTCTTCCCACCCCTTTAAAAAAAAAACCCTTATACAAGTCTAGATAGCCACCCAATTTGCTTCTCCATCACCCTTAATAAATTAACAAAAAAAAAATCTCTACCCTCCTTTACATCACCATCATCATCCCCTCCAATATTTCACCATCCATAAAAACACAAAAACTCATACGTTTTCTCTCTTAGCTTCCTCTCTCTTTCTCCCCCCTCAACTCATAGAAACTCATAATAAACAAATTTCATCAAACTCATAAACTGTATACTCTCATCATATATATACCCTCCTCTTTTTCATCTTCACCATGAAGCTAAGTCACTAATAAGTAATAACTCTCATTTTCCCTACTACTCTACATCCTCCATTTGCTCATTTCCCTCTTCACAAAGTACAATCTTCATCAAGAAGCTAAGATAAAAAACAAAGAAAACCCTAGCAATGGAAGAAACAATAAGATCACTGTCGTTGGATTACTTGAACTTGTTGATCAACGGTCAAGCATTCAGCGACGTGACGTTTAGTGTAGAAGGGCGTCTAGTACACGCGCACAGGTGCATACTAGCAGCGCGTAGTTTATTCTTCAGGAAATTCTTCTGTGGACCCGACAGTCCGGGTGCCCATGACCCGACAAGGCCCATGGGTGGTGGTGGTGCTCCGAGTTCACCACGGGCGACCCAGCAAGTGATACCCGTAAACTCAGTCGGGTACGAGGTTTTTATGTTGCTTCTCCAGTTTTTGTATAGTGGTCAAGTCTCAATTGTGCCTCAAAAACATGAGCCCAGGCCCAATTGCGGTGAGCGTGGCTGCTGGCACACGCATTGCACCTCCGCCGTTGATCTTGCTCTTGATACTCTCTCCGCCGCACGATCTTTTGGCGTTGAGCAACTCGCTTTACTCACTCAGGTTTTTCATTTTTTTTTTTCGTTTTCTGTTTTCGGTTTTTTGTTTTGAGTTTTGGTTTTATGGAAGATGAGTTTATATTACTAATAATACTCTAATCATTATTATGTAGTTGTTAATTGTTATATGTTTTTATAGTTTAATGGGTGATTAGAATAATTTATGACAACTAGCTTACATAGTGAGTATGTATATCACTTGTAAAGAAAGTGTATTTGTTGAATTATTAAAATGGATGGATTAAAATATGATCATCAATGTCAATTTGAAGAACAAGTTGTGGGTGATGCAAGATTTTTTTTATATAATCAAAACAATATGATAAAAGAAAAATTATATTTATGTTTGAAAATTGGTGGGTTTGGAAAAAAAAGATCTTGGATATTCAAGAGTTTTCAAAGGATTTGGAGTATTTAATATTTCACATCATTTCAATCAATTCAAAGAAGTAAATCTTGTCTACCAATTTGTATGGAAGAGGAAATGAAATAAAATCAGAATTTCCTAAAAAGATTCAAAACTTTCCCTATTTGGAGATCAGATCAAGACTACTAAAATGGCAATCTACTCATACATACACAAACTCCCATTAAAGAAAGCTTAATGATGTACTTTCCCAAATTGGATTATACACATCTACTCATGACAACTAAAGGATGTTTTTATTTGACTTGCATTCTTTTGTGCAAGAGTACTTACTTAATAATAATGTATGTACTTGTTGTATTATTCGTTCTCGTGACTTGATATTATTGTAAAATGCTTGAATCACAATTCTAACTAACCTACCTATATCTCTTGATTCATTATTCTTTCTTAGGAGACGGTTTTTATTACGCTTTCATACACAATTGACGGATAATACTCTGTTCGAAACTTTAATTTAGAGTAAATACTCGATCTCCTAGCCGGAAGTGTAAAGAGCACTATTATATACCACTCCAAAGATATACTCTATTAACAACTCTTAATTAATTAATTGTTTATGAAATTAAACATACTCTTTTAACATACAATTATAAGTTTATTTCATGTATGAAGCTTATTATAAAGTGCAATTCAAGCTTATTTAAGTAAAAGATTACACTTTTTTTGTTTAAGTTATTTCATGCTTCCAAAGATATAAAAAAAAAAAAAAAAGACGTGATGAAGGTGTTACATGTGACTATGTGAGTGATTTTTACACAATGTATGTATATATGATTGCATCAAATGTATGTGTATCAGTTTTCGACTTTAATTTTTAATTGATAAAATTGTTGATCGATGATTATATATGTATGTATGCAGAAGCAACTAGCGAGCATGGTAGAGAAGGCATCGATAGAAGACGTGATGAAGGTGTTACTAGCCTCAAGAAAGCAAGAAATGCAACAACTTTGGACAACATGTTCTCACCTAGTAGCCAAATCCGGCTTACCACCCGAAGTCCTAGCAAAACACCTTCCCTTAGACATCGTAGGCAAAATCGAAGAAGTCCGTCTTAAAACCCGACGATCCCTCCTCCCACTACCTCACCACCATCACCACCACCCCCACGACTTGGCCCTCCCGTCTCCCCTCGACCAGGAGGACCATAAAATACGTCGGATGAGACGAGCACTTGACTCATCCGACGTAGAATTAGTCAAGCTAATGGTCATGGGTGAAGGGCTTAATTTGGATGAAGCTTTAGCCTTACACTACGCTGTTGAGAATTGTAGTAGGGAAGTGGTTAAGGCATTGCTCGAACTTGGGGCTGCCGATGTTAACTACCCGGCCGGCCCCACCGGGAAAACACCGTTACACATTGCGGCCGAGATGGTGTCGCCGGACATGGTGGCTGTTCTATTGGACCACCATGCTGACCCTAACGTTAGGACAGTTGACGGTGTCACACCCTTAGACATACTAAGGACACTAACCTCGGACTTTTTGTTTAAGGGTGCTGTCCCCGGGTTAGCCCACATTGAGCCCAACAAGCTTAGGTTATGCCTAGAGTTGGTCCAATCCGCGGCCATGGTTATATCTAGAGAAGAAGGTAACAACAACAACAACAACAATAATAATAATCCGGCAACCTCGGCCGGGGCGGCGATTTATGGAGCAATGGGAGGAGAACAAGAGAATACAACAAGTAGTAGTAGTGGTAGTGGTAATGTTGGTAACCTTGGTATTGATTCAAGGATGGTTTACTTGAATCTCGGCGCGGTCGGGTCATCCATGGGTGGTGGTGGTGGTGGTGATCATCAGCATGAGGATAGTACTCATACAAACCAAAGGAATAACAATCTCAACAATGTGTTATCAATGTCGTCAATGTATCATCAGCACAATCACCAGCATCACCATGATTATTGATGTGCTTAGCTTGCTTATGAAGTTTATTACTCGTACCATCATAGCTTTGGAGGGGTAGTTATAATTACCTGTGTTCGTTGTTGTTACATAGAGTTTTAATTAATTAGTTAACATTATTTATGTACGTATGAAATGGTCCATCCTATATAGTATGCATGGCCTGTTATTACTAGCCGATCGATGTTATTATGTCACATACCTAGGGTTCTTTATTAATTAGTTCTGTTCGGTTCTAGTTTGATCTAGTAGTTTCAATTTGAACTTCGTTCCAATTGGTAACTTAATGATCACTTTTGATAAAGGTCTCGAGTTTAATCTTCACCACCAGCATCGTCTACAAGAAGGATTTATGACTATTTCCTTCCCCGCTTCCTCTTGCACGGGATTCGGCTTGTAACCCTAGCTAACCGTGTCATCGATCTTGTTGGATAGATAGAAGTCGATCAAGAATACGAGATTATTAAGCTTTTTTTTTTTTTTTTTTTGCATGATCATATTGCAAAAATGCAATTGAGGAATGTGATGAGCTTTTGGAATATTTGTATCAAAGTCACATTGAAAAGGAGGGAATGAAGATACGATTACATATGAATCGATCAGAAGACTTTGAATTGTATTTTTTTTTTTTTTTGAGAGAGAGATCTTTCTTTTTTGGGTATGTAAAGGTGAAGCTAGCTTTACAATCCCTGCAATTTGTCAAAACCTTGTGTATTTATGTTTAATATATATAATGGCAATATCATGGCTTATATATTAATTATTGATTGTTGATGGCTTTTCATTTCTTCTTTGTCCCCCGCTTACATAGTGTCTTTCCCCTTTAAGAATTTGATGACTCTTTTCCTTTGCTTTTATAGGTAAGATTTCACTAAAACAACAGGAAGTTTATTCCTAAAGATATCTAGCTTTTGCTAGTAATTTATACCGACGACATTTCTATAGAATCATATAGTATTATGACATTTGTATATGCATGGTGTACGTTTTTGTGGTAATTAGATGTCTCGGCTCATGAATATCACGATTTAAAGATATGACATCGACTTTTTATATTATGTAATCGTCGTAGGTAGTTTACTTATTCAGATTTGAATTGAAGTTGTATGGAGTATATATCATGTTTCTAACCATTATTTTTTGAGATTAGTAAGCTAAAACTTAGGTACACAAGTACTTACAAAAAAATTGTTAAAAACTAAGAAAGCATAACATCAGAATCTAGCTTTTCCATGTTGGTTACTATTATTTTACTCTAATTTCTACCATCAAAAGCTTGCCCCTAAAAGTATGTTAACAATAACTGAGAAAATCAATACCTTATAACATACTAATGAGATCGATCGACATATTATAGTGCCTAGAAGTGAAGTTATTACATGGTCCAATGCACGGAACTCAATTCTTATCACACGTATCTTTAAAATTACCTATTATAAATACGCGATTATATTATAACATTAGATTGAATATAGTAGAGCCGACGTTGCTTTCCACACTTTTAGATTTCCTTCCTTTCCGTGATTTGGGTATGCTGGATTTTGCTCATTTTTGGAAAATGCGATGTTTTGTTACTTTTGTGGTTCATTTCTTCTCTTGGTAAGGCTACCCTCCAAAGCTAAACCATGGCCCTTTACAAAAATAATTAAGGTGATTGGACGCTAATTTTAAATTATTATTAGTATTAGTTTTCAAGCTTTTGTGGGTACAAAATTATTGATCTTGTCTTGCGTCAATGAAACATTGAATTATTTGAAATGTGACAACGAGTAAAGCCCCTTTTTATTTAACAATATCTTGTACTTTAATTTTGGAATTTCTTATTGTTACTTGTTTTGGACTTCTTCCTTTTAATTTTGCTTTCCTTTTTTGGGGGTGAGCTAAATTTCTAATTGCTTTCTTCATTCAAACTTGAAATTTGAAGCCCTAGGTTTACCTATCTTAACATTCTAAGCTAGGAATAGACGAATAGCTAGTAGTGTACGTAGTAACGTAGAGTTCATTGTGCTACTTTTTCGCCTCTTTTATGTTTTCGAGGAACGGCCAGTCACAAATAATGGACAATGTATATGAAAATAGTAAAATATATAAAATTTCTTGTATAATTATAGAAGGTATGCGTAAAACTTAAATTATGAGTAATATTTAATTTTTGCACGTACTTGTGGAAACTTATTTTGTTGTTAAGGAAATCAAACCATTTCGAATGAAATTCAAGTACATACAACGGTTTTGTTACGTCGAATTTCAAATCGCGTATCTAACAGCAAGCTACTGTAATTGATTAAACCACCACATGATTTGAATTATTAGTGTAGGTCAAGTGTGTTCAAAGTCGTGTCCCCCCTTTAACTTAATATTGTTACTTTTGCTAATTGCTATATTATTATTTGTCTGTATGTAACGAAGTATGCATGCACAGTACAGGCACAACGTTGGGCGGCAAAGATCAGATGATATTTTCTGTAGCATAATAGTGTAATCTTCAAACATACGCAGTTCTCAACGACTTAACCTAAATAGTGATCATCTTCGTACTAACAAATTGTTATTAACAATTAATTTAGTGTGATAGAATCAAGGAGTACTTTAATTACTTTAGCTTTAGACTTTAATCATGTCAAATTTTGCATTTTTCTATAAAGAGACTTTCTCGATTTGCAATCTAATTTAACAGTGGATATTATAGTATACTAGTATATGATACTAACTAATATGCCAATAATTCAGGTCTTTGCTTCCATTTGTACACTTCCATTTTGTAAACGGTTTTTGATTTGTGCAATGGAATCTTGGTTGGCTCCGCGTCGCTGTCTCTACATGAAAATTGCATCGATAATTATTAGTTGTATCGATCGGCTGTTACTTCTCATACAGTTCGTCTCATCACTAGCTAATTTTATTTCAGGATCCCGATCTTCTAATCTAGTCCGATTTGATATGCTATATACGCATCATGGTATGTAGAACTCCATATTATTAAGTTATTAGTAGTTTGATTAAGATGAGGTTGGTAGCATGTATAATGTACACCTTTCAATTTACTCCCTTTTGGCACTAGTCAACAAACAATGGTGAGATGTACATAAAATTAAAATAATCATGAAGATTATGATTGAGATGAAGATTTAATCGAAAACGACATATATCGTGTAAGATTAGTTTATGTCACTTTTTTGTGTAGAAGTCTCTGAAAAAAAGATGATATTTGAACCTAATTATTAAACATTGGATGCAAGATTGTTATTTCTCCACGTAGATTAGTGAAGAAGAAAAAAAATCCAAGTGGGGAGGATTATGGTGTCCCCCATTTTAATAAGAAATTCTTAACAAATTCTTTGTATCGGACAAAAACATTGTTTAATTGTCTATATCATTTGCTTTCTTAACTTTTTTTAGGATTATTTGTGGGTAGTCGTCTTTGATTTTTCGCATTTTTCATCATACAAAAATCTCAATGGAGGTGTATAGTGAAGTTAATGAACTAAGTTTTAGGTACCAATTTAAGCTTTCCACGTTTGGTTAAAAACTCGAATCTTGCAGAATGTATAATCAAATCTATAAGCTTTGTGACTGGGGGTGTATTGTGGTAAATACACACCGATACGAGTCATAAGACGAGAAGTTACTCACCAACTTATACACCAGTATTGAGCAAGTAGCTAAAGACACTAAGCTGTGAATGCGACAAAATCATAATCTTGAGACAGACAAAATAAAAAAAAAGTCGCACCATCAAAAATCTGAAATATCACATCAACAGATCAACTGGCAAAGAAATGGGCCCAGTTGGTCAGCCCCAGCCCAGTCCCAATTAGCAGGTCAGGCCCACAAACTTCACAAAGACCAGCTTTACCCAAACTGGCCAACACCATTACACCAACCTCAGCCCTCGTCCGTCCATCATCGCCATCGGTTGTCACTTTCACCGCCACTAAAACCGATTGCCGGTGGCAAGTTGGTTCAGGAAATGCCACCGGTGGGACGGATGCAGATGACCGTCTCTTAGGCGAGGATAAATAAACAGGGGAGGTATAGTCTAAACTTCTAGTGGAACTTACTTCTTGAGCCTAAGGTCCAAAATCGGTAGTGAACTAAATGCGATCATGACCTGTTACCACATTGACAAATTCCAGTAACCATAGCCAGTTTCAAGATAAGAACTTTCTACATTAACCATCAAAGCATCAACCCGCACCAGATTGAGTCGGTTATCTACGCCGAGAATTCATATCCAGAGAAGACGAGATCCAAATTGCAGAACTTAAACCCAGGAAAAGAGAAGTGGGCAATAACACAGCAAGAGCAAAAGGGAAACTTGTTATCTAGCAGCTGTGAACTTGCGATACCATGAGTAGTGTTTTACATAATCGTGAGATACAACGTAGCAGATTGTTCCCTCAAAAAAACTGCCTATTTAAACACTTGAAGCAACCCCCTATTCTCCCAGAACATAGAAAAAAGAAAGAGCTCAATCTACAACACCAACCTTTCTTTATCGTTCATTTTAGATTTTCTCAATGTATATACTCAATACAAAAAAAGGTTCTTTCGATGATATTTATGCTACGAAAAAGAGGAAGAACATCAGAAATACAATCAATACAAAAAATATCTTGATCATCAGCCATCGGTTTGAGGATATACTGCTAAGATACCTGACCAACTGATTTTGCGCCATATCAACATTTGTGATAGTTTCCTCCATGTTTTCATCAATCCTGCACATCGAAGAAGTATCAAGGTTAGATTACATGCTGATCTACGACGTGAAAGAAACTTTTAGAAAGAAATGGACAGCAAGGTGTACGAGGCATTACACAGGACTTCTCCCTGGTTCCCTATAAGTCCATCACAAATTCACAACCTACCACTTCCAAGGTATGTCAAAAACGGTTTGGTTCTGACTTCTGTTATCAAAAAGACTACTCCGTATTGATCTTATAGGGCCGTTAGATTTTTTTTTTTTCCTAAACTTTTTGGTAAGTTAGGCCGTAACAAAGATTTTGGCCTAGCTATGATCTTTCTCACGATTTTAGACGCCAATGATGCAAGATGAGGTTTTGCCTTAGCATGTTGATAAACTCACAGAATAACTTCCCACTATATTCCGAATGAAAGATGGTATGACCTTGACATGTTGATTGGTACAGAGAAAAGCTTTGGCCAAAGAACATAGAAGTATGAAAACAAAAGTTAATTTGTTTGGGAATCAATCGAGATGTGTTTTATCCGAGTGTCAATCATCATTTCTGAGCCAGCTAGATTGTCTATTGAACATCAACCATTACCTTTAAGTCTACGACAAAAAAAAAATTAAAGAAAAAACTAACCTGATAGCAATCTCCCCCTGCTGTGACACCATATTTGCCAGCTGGGTAAATATATTACTGAGTTCATGAATGGTAGACTCGACATTTTGAAGGGCTTCGGCTCTACTCTGCATATAAGTGTCCTGTAGTGGAACCATTTGTTGTTGCTGCTGCTGCTGCTGGCCTTGCTGTTGCAGGAGTGGCTGAGATTCCCCATCTTGTTTCCTGCAAAACTAAAGGATTAGTGCCATGACAAGCTGATAACACAAGGGCAGAAGACAAAAACCTCATATGACAAAATTCAGGTCTGAAAACAGAAAACTTGGATTTTTTTATCAATAAACTACTAGTGGAGAACTGTCTGCAAAGGTGCTTTATAAAAATTGCAGATAACCTATTCAACGGATAATCAACTCCAAAACACTTCTCCTACAGGGCTACAGGGAAAAAAAGTGATTTTACCAAACGATCCTCAGCTAGGCTATTGTTAAAAGCACAAGCCTGACACCAAACTGATAGAAATGCAATCTCTCAAATCAATTCACAGCAACTCCAAATGAATATTAATTGAGTAGCAGGCAGCACTCTCAGTTGACACAAAATGTTCATTGTTATCCATATTAATTATGCTTAAGGGTGAGCTTTACAAGACAAAATAGTGGTGGCTTGTTGCATGTGGGGGAAAAGAATCAGGAGATATCTGATTCACCGCTTCTCAATTTTTCAGGTATCTAACAACTATTCTATCACATCATCGGCAACTTGAAAGCAACTCATTTGTAGTCTTCCTTCCGTAAAAGAGTTTACTGGCAGTACTATCCACACTCAACAAACCTATCATAGCTTGACCAGTGAAAATATTTCAATATTACAAATCTAGAAAATGACAGAAGAAACATTAGCTACACCCTGTCACCCTTACCTTCCTCCCTCAACCATAGAAAATTCATTTGTGAGTTGTGACAACATGGAAAGTACTCCAACAACATCACCTTCCAAGGTGTTTGCAGGAGGTTCAACTCTTACTCTACTTTCCAATAAAGGGAAAAAGGCCTCTTAAACACCAACCTGAGGCTGTCTGAAAGAAACACCAGCACACCAGCAATTTGTACATGTTCTCTACAGTTAATAGTGGTCTCTAACAACTTCCTTTCCGGAACACTTTTGAGTACCCCCACTGTGGCAGTTTGCATCCTAGAAAGATGGACAGCAAGTAGAGATAAATGTACCTTGGAAATAACGCTGATGAAGACGAAGCTCCATTTGCCCATGGAGGAGGAGCAGGGGATCCAGGAGCGGCTGACTTGGTTGCCAATGGACGCTGACGAACAAAAGGATTTGTAGTCTCCTTCGAAGCAGACGAGGAAAATAATTGTCTTCTATTTTCATGTACCTTCAAATTCTACACATACAAACATAAAATAAGGACACGATAAAACTAATGGAAGAGAAGTTTGACCAAGTTACCGAACATAGATCATCATACCTCAGTACGCATGGTAAGAACTTCTTTAAACTCTTTTGTTGCAGTCATAAGGCGGTTCTTAAGGTTATCTACAACTGTGGTGGAATGACTAGAGGTATCACTAGAAATGTTTCCACTTTCATTTTGTGAGTTGCACACGAGCTGCAGGTCCACCACAGCCGAATTAAGTGCAGTAATATCCTGCTTGATTACTGCAGTCAGCTCTTGGATTTCAAGAGTTGGGTCATCAAAGACGGATGTCCTCTTTGCCACTGCACAGAGAAATCGAATATACAAAATGAAGCAGCAATTAAATCACATTCTCAATTATCCTAATATTGATAATGTGAAAGGTACCCTAACAGCATTGAGATTATGCAAGTCAGACAGTTCAATTACAAACATGAGATGGAGCAACATATCTATCATCAAATCACAGATTGACACTATCATCTAACATTACCAGTAAGGCATGGTTCACTACAGTAATTTCATACTCAGCTCTCAGAGGAGAAATATAATAATAGAATTGGAAACTCAAGGAACCCCACAGAAGTTACAAGTCTTACTACCATGGAATTTGGGGGAATCAGTTTCCAGTTGAACTCTTACATACAAAGCCTTATTCTTTCTCTTCCTTCCCTAACAATTTCAATGTGCCTCACCCTTAGTTGCTTCGCCTCAATTTCAACTATTAATATCTCCTACTATCCATTCTCGATTTCACATAGCCACCTGTGAGGTCAACTTTCTGCTTTCACCAGAGAGCATTTTTGTTCAATGTCATGAAGAGACTATGGACTTCCTTGAAAACTGAATTGGAGATTTAATTCATGATCGCAATTACAACAATAAACTCCCGACACTGAAACAAAAAGCAAGTTCAAAAACACTGCCTAAAAGCAGCTGAAAGTGCGATTATAATCCTCAAAAGTCATCAGCTCACCACCACATCCTGTTTAGTATCACCTTATCTACTGCCATCCCATAGACCAAAAACATATTTTTCCCTATTAGCTTATCCAGCACAAAAAAATCAGAGTGACTCGTTCAAAATGAAGATGACTCCATAGTAACATCCTTGTCAATACCAATCCCTAAAAGAGCCACAAAATTACGCTCTATAACATAGAAAAAATCATCACCCACATTACTCATCATCCCAATCAAAGAGCCTCTTATCCATCAGCAAATTCATCACAATGCACATATAACATATCTCCAGATAACAGGGCATGTCAGTATAAAAAGTCCAAACTTCAGATCACCTCATTTCAGGTACAACCATCAAACTCAAAATGACCATGTGCCAAGTGCTAAAAAATCACATTCACAAATTCAATCAACAAACCAACACCCTCCTAACAACTAACATATAACCGTAACACTCCTATATCTTCTCTTGGCGAAGAGCTTAGAAATCACTATCAAACTATATCAGATGATCAGATCATCCAAAGAGATAAAAAAACCACCATTTCCTCATCACTAAACCTCCGAGTTCTCTCTAAACTAACCACACACAACCCTGCGTGATACGTCACTAACTATCCCACGCTCTCACCCACATTACTTACAAAATTCAACATATTTCCTCTCATTAACAAGAGCATTCGGAAAACGTGCCAATGTAATCACTACCAACATACCTTACTCACACAGCACTACGTATGCCCGATTAAAACCAACCATATCGATCAATTCCACCATCAAAAGAGATCGAAAACCACCATTTCCTCATCATCAAACTCTAAGACCTCTCTAATTTTAACCACACGAAAAACTCTGCGCATTACGCCACTAACTATCCCACGCTCTTGGCGGCATTACGTACGAAATTCAACATGTTTCCTCTCATTAACAAGAACATTCCGAAAACGTAACGATGACATCAAATTAACAACGCATTTCCATACATCGATACGGATTAAATAATACAAACCATGCACCAACTAAATCGATACGACAACATCAATTAACCGAAAATTTGGAGAAAGCGTAATCAAGAATACTCACATTTGGCGAGCTTGGTGAGCTTCTGCGAAGTCTGGTGGATACCAAACCCGATCTTAGAGGCCCGTTTGTTGAACTCGGATTGAATGGCGGATCTAGATCCACTTACCGGCGGCGGTGGCTGAGACGGCGGCGCAAAACCACTACTACTCGGCCCATTTTGCGACGACGATGTTAACGCCGCCGCCGACGACGACGATGACGGCGATTTCTTCAGCCGCTCCGCAATGCTCTGAAACTCCTGCGTACGATCTCTGTACGACGATTGTGCCGACCTCATTTGAAGATTTTCAATCGATTTAATAACCCTAGAATTTGGGGATTTCTGGAAAATTTTGATCAAATCTTCTTCTACAATTCACCGACAATTAATTGAGAGGGATTAAATTCGAATGAAATTGCGAATATTGTAGGATTTTTTTTGGATCTGAGGATTAATTTGAGAATGATTAATTCATCGAATTATTGGTAAGAGAGATCTGGAGATGAAAAATTTGGGGAAGAATTAGTAGTAGTAATATGAATATATGATGAATATTTCATCACTCCCAAATTTTTAGTGGACCTCGCAGAAAAAAAAAGAGTAAATTGTTTATTACGCTACTATTTTACACTGTCGAAAAAATTTAACTTATGTGACGTTGCATCACTCGATAAATGAGTACCAAGATTTTGGTGCGCAATTTCTTTTTTTTTCTTTTTCTTTCTTTCTCACTTGTGTGTTATTCACTCATTTGCTTGTATAGCTTGGCATACGCGATTACGCGAGCAGTTAATATTACGGGCAAGAAAAAATACGAGTGCTTGATTAACCTAACATCTCGATTTAATTCGGAAGAAACACACTCCGTGGTTACAAAAAACACAATTACTTGTATATTATGATCATATTGAATTTTTTATTGACTTTTTTTATTGTCCGAATCTCATTTATGATAGTGTTAGACAACAAATACATTAGACAAGGTGATGTTAGACAATTTTTTTTTTTTATTAGATAGTGTTTCAGAATTTGTACGTTGTATAAGGTAATGTTAGACAAACCTATGATGTGTTCAAGTATTTTTGCAAGGACAATACTAGAGGTCTAAAGTGTAGACACGCAAAAGTGTCTACAATCCGTAATAATTTTACTACACTATCAAAATTTTACTACTCACACAATTAATTTTACTACCTGAATTTTTTACTACAATTAATTTTACTATTCCGATCTCAATTTTACTACTACTAGCTCAATTTTGCATTTTAGACAAATTAATTGTATCTAAACTATAGACCTCTATCAATTTGCTTTTTGCAATAAGATTTGACTCGTCCAATATATTTTTGCAATAGTTGTAATATTCAATTTGTCCCAAGTATTCCGATTCGGCTAACCCTCGGACAAGTTTGGATCATGACTTGATGGTTCCTTAGTAAACAAATGTCAATTCAAATGAAAATGCCAATTGTCAAACAAATCAATGTGTATATTTATATACACACAAAAATTCATGTGGTGACCATGAACATTTAGAAAGTCTGGATGAAATATTTACATTATAGTATATCGTCGAAAGTCGAAACTATGACATACTCGTATGGAGTAGTAATAAAGGTTGTAAATCTGTAATCAAAAGATCTACTACTGAACCAGGTTACACGCCAACAATGCAGCGGAGGGCGTTCACAGCTAGTAAGGAAGCGTCAATGGAAGACGTAAATTACTCAATCCGAAAAATGAGCTCGCAATGACACGGAACAAAACCATACTCTTGTACTTACTACACCTAGTACCTAATGCTAAAAGCATTATTTGTACAGGCAATGGAGGATGAACCCGTTCGCAGTGATGTATGAAAGACGAACAACTGCGAAAGCATTTGCCAAGGATGTTTTCATTAATCAAGAACGAAAGTTGGGGGCTCGAAGACGATCAAATACCGTCCTAGTCTCAACCATAAACAATGGCTTCAGCATCAAAGCTCTGAGCCTATAACTACGTAGGCAATCATAGATGGTAACCATCTCTTACAGAATGGTTCAACATCGGCTTATATAACCAATCACATGACTTGAATATAAGCTATGCATCTCCAATTCTCCAGTAACTTTTTCGCAAACTTATACATTAACTTCACCTAAGCAACTGAGTCAATTATCAGACATCTTTCCTGCTATTAATCTGAATATACCTAAGCTGAATGTACCTAAGCTGAGTATTCGTAATCTTACCCAAGACATACTCGTACATTGCTAAAAACACACCAGTTCACCAGAAATGTTCAGGGGGCAAAACAAATTAAACCTCAGAAATTCCGAAACTGAGGTTGCAGCAAATCAGCAATAGTACCAGTCAAAATTTGCATCAAAATTGGCGTAACACACTAACGCCATAAGCTCTCTCAAACAACTCACTATTAATCTCAAAGGTCACGATAACATACTCCCAAACATTCAACAAAACGGAGTATTACAATACAAGTTTAACACACAAAAAGTTGATTTATATATCTTCAGATGCCCGTATCAGTCTCCTTAATATCGGTCCTATAAATTACATTCCAATTTTACCTCAAGACCGAGCTTCCAATACAATCCCAAATGTAATTTCTAATCCCCCCAAATTCACCATTGCTCAAATGTCATCAAGGAAAGAATCTCATACTGTTTCTTTTGCGAAATCCCACAATGCTGCATGACTCCAATATCTTCTTTGCAGCCTTACACACCGTAAGTGCTCAAAAATACCGTAGCTGAGGTCCCAGCAATAGCACCAAGCAAGCATTATACACTAACCCCAAAAGCTCTCTAAGAAATCTCAAGATTCTCAACATTAACCTCAAAGGTCACCAAAACAAAATCCTGGCCATTCTTCGGGAAAACAGAGTATTACATACAAGTTGAACACAAAATGTTGATTTATATCTTCAGATGCCCGTATTTCATACTCCGTACTATGAATGAAGGCATAATACTAAAGAGAGTCCCCTTGTCCTATCAAACTGACAGTCCAAATTGACCTCAAAAACTAACTTCCACTAGAATCCCAAATTTGTTTTCTAATCTCCCAAAATTCACCAGTGCTCAAATGTCATTAACCAAAGGACCTCAAAATGTTTCTTTGACAAAACTCAACAACAACACAACCGAGTAACTAAAGTGGCGCCATTTTCGGTTTACATTCTGATGACAAAATTTGAAGTAGCCATGCATCATTCACCAGGGCTCTCCCAAAATCATTAGTTCAATGCCTTCCTCTATCAAAAACAATTACAACAAAAACATTGTAACACCCAACAAAACTAAGCATAATTCACATAATCATAAGAATCACATAAGACATATAATCTCCTCGAAACAAAGCTAAACAAACCCAACAATTCAAGTTTCAGAATTCCTACTGTTCTACATTACAGCCTTACAGGCCAGGCAAATTTATCTCTACGCGTAAATAGAGTAAGCCCTAGGAGAAGGAAAAACAAAGCCTAACAAGCCCAACGATTCAAGTTTCATAATTCCACGAATTCCTACTGTTCTACATTACAGGCCAGGCAAATTTATCTCTACGCATAAATAGAGTAAGCCCTAGGAGAAGCAGAAACAAAGCCTAACAAGCCCAACGATTCAAGTTTCAGAATTCCACGAAATCCTACTGTTCTACATTACAGGCCACGCAAATTTATCTTTGCACGTAAATAGAGTAAGCCCCAGGAGAAGCAGCAGCCAACAGACTGACAATTCCCAGCCCCAGACATGGATACGATACCTATACCAAAACGGAGGCATGGAGGGTACTTTAGCAAGAACAGCTTCCATATTTGCCTTTAAAAGTTCTTCAGAGTGATCAGTACGCTCCCCCGGAACCCTGCTCTTAAGGGCCTCATCTGCAGCTCTAATACCAAACCAGACTCTCTTCCTCAAACTCGGGTATTCGATCCGAAATATCCAATCGATACTATCGAAACGTAACGGAGCAGTAAGAAGACTAGGCAGGCCACAAACGAATGCGACCGCACCAATCAAAAGAATCCAATATGTACCGTACAAGAAAGGGAAAGCAAGAGTATACACCAGAAGCATGATCGCAAGCGGCACTACCCTGATATCTTTGAGGATGTTACAGAAGCGTAAATCCCAAGCTTCTTTCTGGTCTCTCACGTTTTCGTATGCCCTTTCCGCAATATCCATCCTCCTAATTATAATAATAGGAAAGAACTAATTTTTAATACAAAAAATTACACATTTTCACAATTCTAAAAATTAACAGCAATTAATAAACCCTAAAAACCCCAAATTCAGCAATTAATAAACCCTAAAACCCTAAAAATTCAGCAATTTATAGCGACATTTGTGCATAATGGGGGATTAGCCAGTACCTGGGAAGGAAGCGGAGCGGCAAATCAGCCGGAATTAGACGGCGGAGACACGGGGTGCGGCGGTGGCGAGCGGTTGAGATGACGGTGGAAATTTCGAATTTGGGAATTTCTATTTTTGGAGGGAGGGAAAGAGGGAGAGTGTGAAGTGAGTGAAGTGGGAGTAGAAAAACTTGTGTTAGAAGGCAGGTAAGGGTATTTTCGGTATTACATAGCTAGTATGGGACTTAAACCTCTTCCCAGCTTCAGCTTGACGCCACTGAATTAGTAGCACGTTTATCCACCAAGTGTGAGACGAAATGCCTGGCCGACTCTCGTCTCCATCAATTTATCATTTATACTACTAGCATTGCTATCTGTTTGGTTTCAGTAAGGTTCCGAAGTCACATCGTGCCGATATATCGCAAAAAGATCCCGTGGTCGGCTAACATAAAGCGTTGATGTATGTAACAATTGTTACTTCAAATGGTGCAAGTATTGCAACTGTACACAGAAAATCGTGGGGGTTACCTCTTCTGCGTTGCTGTTGTGAACCACATCGTGGACATCGTGGTCGTGGAGGAACTGTTTCCGGATTTTTATTATTATCGTAGACTCGTAGCTCAACTTTTCTATTTTTCTCCGATAATATCATAATAGTGCTCACGAGAATTCGAATGAACTGGTAATAATTGTAGGATATTTGGATAGACTACGAATTTGAGAACGTTCAAAACTTCAGATCATCAAATTATTGGTATAATACAACAAAAAACAACTATGCAATCAAAGACAGTAACATCTCTTAGAGAATGGTTCAACATTGGCTAATATGAACTATCACATGACTTGTACATAAGCTATGCATCAGACATGACTCTATTTAAGACGCTACAGCTACATATAATACCTAATTCCAGATTTAAACAGGCCAAACCTCGATAACCTCAGTCGCTATATTATCCCAGTAATTCACAGGAACAGGAAGGTCAGGAACATAAAACACATCCTGTAGAAAGCACATAAGAAAACTCCTACTCATCCAAATTGCTACATAGAAAGATGTCATATCCCGAAACAATAACAAGTTCGAGTTGCCACCAGCAAAAATGGAGAATGTGGTAGGCAGAGGTGTAACCCACACAGATTCAGAGGTCTGGCTCATCCAAAGGTGCAGAGGATGGGAGAACATGAACATGGAAGAGAAGTAATCACTGTTTGACAACCACAACAAATAACACTACTTGAACAGACCCTAATAACAACACAACTCGACGACTCCAATATCTTCTGCATAACCATCATACACAAACTTCACCTTAGCCATGAGTCAGCTTACAGTCCAAATTTACCTCAAAACCGAGCTTCCACAGGAATCCCAAATGTATTTTCTAATCCCCCAAAGTTCACCACTGCTCAAATGTCATTAACAAAAGAACCCCAAACTGTTTTTTTGACAAAAACTCAACAGTAACACAACAGAGTAAATAACAATCTACCACCAAATTAAAGAACACAGAGCCAACATATAAATAGGGCTATTTCCTGTTTACATTCTCCTCGGAACTCCTGAACTATTGCTGTCAAAATTTGCCATAACCAATCTAAAACAACACATTAGTTCAACATCTTCCTCTACCAAACCAATTAACAACAAAACAATGTTATCGCCAACAAAAGAATGCATTATTATTCACATAATCACTAGAACCACATACGACATATAATCCCAAAACAAATCTAAAAGAACGATTCAAGGTACTACTTAGACTGTTCCTCATGGAGTGGGAAGGATTACAACATGAAACATTGTTACAGCCAACAAACTATGCATTATTCACATAATCACTAAAACCATACGACATATAATCCCGAAACAAATCTAAAAACGATTCAAGGTACTACTTAAAACTGTTGCTCATGGAGTGGGAAGGATTACAACAGGAAACATTGTTACAACCAACAAACTATGCATTATTCACAATGGCTTAGAAAATTCACTTGCATTTTCACATTTCCACAATTCCTACTGTTCTAAACATACACCCCAATTTCCCTCAGCGCCAAAATAGAGTAAGCCCGAAGAGAAGCAACATCCAACACAGTGCAAAAGTCCGGACATAGACATGAATATGGTACCTATACCAAAACGGAGGCGTAGAGGGTAGTGCAGCAAGAAAAGCTTCCAAATTTGCCTTCAAAAGTTCTTCAGAGTGATCAGTACGCTGCCCCCGGACCCTACGAGTAACGGCCTCTTGTGCAGCATTAATACCCATACAAACCTCCCTCCTCAAACTCGGGTATCGGAACCCATATATGTTATCAAGCCGATAGAAATCAAACGGAACAAGAAAAAGAATCCAAGGGAAGCCAGAGATGAACATCCGCGGAGCAAGCACATACATCCAATCTATACCATACAAGAAAGGGAATGCAAGAGTATACGCCACTAGCGTAAGCAACACTACCCAGAGATTAGTGAACATCTTGGGTAAGAGTAACTTCAAAGCTTTCTCCTCGGTTTTCACACTTCTGTAATCCTTTTCTGCACGGTCCATCCACTCCATCCTCCTCTTTGTGGTCAAATGAAACTTCTTCTTCAAGATTTATGGAATTAATAATCAATAATGTGTCGATCAAGATTGAATAGGATAGAACGAATTTTGGTAATCAAATCAATCAGATGATTACGAGAAATTTTACGAGCAAATGATAAACCCTAAATCCCTAATATTCAACGATCAGTAATTTCTAATTACTTCAATCAGAAGATTACGAATTCGGAGCAACTGATTGATAAACCCTAAAACCGTGATATTCAAGAATTAATAATAGCGACATTTCGACGGCGGAGACACGGGGATTAGGAGTACCTGAGAAGAAGGTAGAGCGAGCGCAGCCGTAATTCGACGGCGGAGATAGGGGATGTGGTGGCGGTGGTGAGTGTTGGTGCGGTGGAGATGACGGCGGAATTCAAATTTGGGAATTTCTATTTTTGGAGGGAGAGAAAGAGGGAGAATGTCAAGTGAGTGACGTGAGAGAAGGAAAACTTGGGTAAGAAGGCAGGCAAGGGTATTTTCGGTATTGCAAGTACGGGAGGACACTGAAAGAGGGGAAACTTGTGTGAGAAGGCGAGTAAGGGTACTTTAGGTATTTCAAGTACGGGACTGAAACACCTATTTATGAGCTTCAGCTTGACGCCACTTGAGTTAGGGTATATAATGCCTGTCGATGTTAGAGATGCCCACCAACTGTTCGACGAAATGTGTAGCTGAGTCTCTCTCTCTTTCCATCAATTTCTCATTTGTTTTTATTAGCATTTCTATCTCTTTAATTTCAGGTAACCTTCTCTCTCACTGAATTAAGTAGATTTACCCTTATGATTATATATAGGTTTAGTGTGAGTGTGACCTAACAATGATAATAAAGCGGTAGTCGTAAAATGATTTGTGGTCGGCTAACATAAATCGTTGTCGTATCGTATGTGTCTATATGCTAATTGAATTAACAGTATTACAAAAGTGCAAAACAGCTTTTCTGGGTGTGTATTTTGGAAACTTTTTGTTCGAAACTAAACCCTAGTCAAAAATTGCTGTGGGGATGGGGGTATGAGGATTTGAACCCGAGACAACCCCCGGGCAGGTTAAGTTCCTAACCACTAGGCTCGTTACTGTTTGATTTGTGAATCATATTGAAAAATTGGTGGCTGTGATGATTCAAAATGTGGCTACAGTCAGTAGTTTTACAGGCATTGGAGAAGTAGGATGAGGGGTTCTTTGTCATTGGCTTGGCAGCGGTGGACCTTAGTATTCCCTCCGTCTTTCTTTAAACTCCCCATATACCAAACGCACCCTTATTGAGGAACGTGTACACATTAATCGGTTAATCAGAGTTTAGATAAGACGGAGGGTGTATCTCGTACTTCCATTATGAGGTTTGCTTGCTTTGTCGCCATGGTATTAACCCTGTATTCCGTACTTCCATTATGCCTGAAGAAAGGCGAATCTGAGCTGCTTTCTATTGTAAATGGTGTCGTAAAATGATTTGTGGTCGGCTAATATGAATCGTTGGGTATTTGTATCTATTACTACTTCAAATAAGTATTGCAACTGCAAACAATTAGTATTTTGCTAGTCTTTTGTAAATTAGGATCTTCTGTTCAAATGAGGCTGTGATGATTCAAAATGTGGGCTACAATTTGTGGTCTACCAGGTATGGCAGGAACAGGATGAGGGGTTCTTTGTCATTGGCTTGGCAGCAGCAATCCTATGAGCTTTGCTTGCTTTGTCGCCATGGTATTAACCCCGTACCCTGTATCTCATACTCCCTTCAATCCAATTTGTTTTGCGGTTTTGACCCGCCATGTTGGAGCTACTTTTAGACCTGATGATTCGTTCACTTGTTAAAAAATCAGTACATATTTTATTCTGCATTGCATTTATACCAACTCTACTTGATTTTTAAGGCAAACAACAGCAAATATCTTTGGATCGGAGATAGTGTTTCCATTATGCCTGATGAAAGGCGAATCTGAGCCTCTTTTTTGTACTAAATGGTTGGTGTTAATCAATACTTCATGTCTTACCGTTTTTGTAAGCAAAGTTATGTTTTCCACTGACATGTAGCAAGAGTAAATTAGCAAGTGAATGTTTTTTTTTTTCTTTTGAAGACAGTAGCATACCATAAATAAAAGAGAGTACTTATACAAGATAACTAGCCTAGAGTGTCAGGAGCACTAACAATCTAAACACCTCCCGGGTCAATGTCTTCCCCCAAATTGAGACGGGGAATAAACACACCATCAGTAGCAAGTGAATGTTGAAACGTTGTTTTCTTTTCCTAATGTGAGAGCATTGTTTCTAGTTGTACCCTTGTACCCAACACTTGTTTTCAACAAAGATTTTTGTGTTTGTTTGCGTTTTTCCCATTGGCCACCAAGGTCCACAGGTATCACTTGTCCATGTAGATACTTTTTGTCTGATGATTTACCTACCACTGTCTAGCACAATGCCTAGCTAAGCCTTTCCCCATCACTCTTGCCCTTCGTTCTCAACATCAGATGGAGGGAGTAAATGGTGGGTAGAGTGGTCAGAGGCTCAGAGCTTGTTTATTTTGAGGCTAGCCATCCTTTAATCACCTCCTCATTCCCCCCTCTCGTTTTTGGTGCACTCCTTGGCTGTGATGTGTTGTTATAGTTATCTTTTACATAGCCAAGCTGGAAACGGTTACGTGTATGGGGATGGTTCTCAGTAAATTATTAAGCCTCGACTTTGCTTTGGCAATTTGGTGAACTATATTAGTGAGCAACTTCATTCTGAAAATGTCACAGTCATAATCTCACATGATTCGTGATTGTATGATATATATCTGGGCATGCTCCTAGTAATGCATCTGTACTGTTTTGCTGGGTGGACTAGATTTATCTTGCTATTTTCATGGTCTATTTTCCGGAGGACATGTAACACTAATGCCCTAAAAATATTTTTGTGAGAAGTACAGTATATCTAAGAGTAGGGGTGGCTAGATAATAACCAGTTTGAGTGACTACTATGATCTGCATCACAAGAATGAAAGCTTTTCCTTTCTATTTATATTTAGGCGTCAAATTATCTCTCATTTCGAAAATGGTGGCTGTGACGATTATAATGTGGCTTCATTCAGTGGTCTCCCAGGCGTTTCAGAAAGAAGGTGTTGGGTTCTTTGTCATTGGCTTGGCAGCAGCAAGCTCATGAGCTTTGTTTGGTTTGCCGCCATGGTAATAGCGTGTACCCTGTATCTCATTAAAGGGGCAGCCTGGTGCACATTGGCATCCCTGCAAATTAATCATCAAAGTTGATGAGTTTCTAGACCAAGGACAGGTCGATATTAGCCTTGCCCACCAACTGTTCGACGAAATGTGTAGCCGACTCTCTCTATCAGTTTCTCATTTGTTCTTAGCATTCGCTAATGTTTGCTTTTCAGGTAAGTCTTCATTTAACCAACCCTCTCTCTACTGGTATCTCGTTGTTTATTTAATTATTTTGCGCTTAGGTTAAGGTTCCAATGTATGCAGCTTTCCTTATGATTACATTATTGGTTTTGGTGTTTGACCAATCAGCGATCACTAAGCTGTAGTCGCAAAATGATTCGGGGTCGGTTAACATGAATGGTTGCCATATATAACTATTACTAGTATTCTCAAGTGTAGACAGCTCTTTCGGATGTGTATTTGGAGTGTATGATTTGTCCAAAACTTGTTTTATGCTTTAAATCAAGTTGAAAAAAAGGGTGGCTGTGATGATTCAAAATGTGGCTACATTAGGCCCTGTATGATACAACTTAAAAAACTATAATATCAGTTCAGAAATAATGAGCCGGGTCTTTGTGTTAGCATTTATATAGCTCCACTTCAGATCAGATCAGATGTTGTAAGTTGAATCATACGGGGCCTTAGTAGTTTTACTGGCATTGCGAAAGCAGGATGAGGGGTTCTTTGACATTGGCTTGGCAGCAGCAAACTCTGTATCCCATACACCCATTATGAAGTTTGCTTGCTTTGTCGCCATGGTATTGAGTATTAACCCTGTATTTCATACTTCTAATATGCCTGACGAAAGGCGAATCTGAGCTGCTCTCCATTGTACATGGTTTTTTTCTTCTTTTTTTTTCTTTTTGAGATCTTGTACATGGTTTGGTGTATACCAATATTTCACGCCTTTTGGTAGTCACAAAATTATTTGTGGCCGACTAACATGAACCATTGTATATGTGTATCTATTTCTACTTCAAATAAGTATTCCAAACCGCAAACAGCCATTTTGCAAGCCATTTTGTAAATTGGGAGTTTTTGTTCAAACTAAAATGCTAAGCAAGATTCATATGTTTTGAATTGAGTGGAAGTTGTGGCTGTGATGATTCAAAATGTGGCCTTTGTGGTCTACCAGGTAAAGCAGAAACAGGATAAGGGGTTCTTTGTCATTGGCTTGGCAGCAGCAATCCCATGAGTTTTGCTTGCTTTGTCGCCATGGTGATGTCCCATTAAACCTGCATTTCATACTTGCCATGTATGCCTGATAAAAGGCGAATCTGAGCCGTTCTGTATAGAAAATGGATTGGTGTATATTGTATACCAAATTACCCATGTCTCACGCCAAAGGTTTTTGTACGCACTTCCACTGTTTTGCAGCAGTAGGGAATAGAGAATGTTGGAACATTGCTTTGTTTCTAGGGAGCTTGTACTCTTGTACCCAAGATTAATTTAGAATGATGGCTGTGACGATTATAATATGGCTACATTTAGTGGTCTTCCAGGCGTTGGAGAAACAAGGTGTTGGGTTCTTTGTCATTGGCTTGGCATCAGCAAGCTCATGAGCTTTGTTTGGTTTGCCACCATGGTAATAACATGTACCCTGTATCTCCTTATGCCTGAGCAAAGGCGAATCTGAGCCACACTTTGCACATGTTCATATTTAAGCAATTCAAGTGAGAGGTTTTTTTTTTCCCTTTTATATTGGTGACTTGCTCTAGACGGTTTACATATGACGATTCATGTTAGCCAACCCCAAATCATTTTGGGAATTGGTTGTTGTTCCTTTCTGAGCCTCTTTCTTAAATAAATGATTTGGCTTATCCCAGTAGTCCTTTGCCTTGCTGATATCATTCGATGCTAACTTGCTAAGTATCTGTATCAACTCATAGTGGAACGTTGTTTTCTTTTTCATCACTGTATTGTGCATATATTCAGTCATCACGTTATCTTCTCTATTCGTAACATTTACTTCTGACATATGGACATTATGGATTATCTGCTGCTTGCCTCTTCTCGTAGGTGACCCCCTGATCGTGTGATTTAACGAATTGATCATCAAAGCTGGTGAGTTCTAGACGTAGGACAGGTCTGGGAATGCCTGTCGACTGTCGGCCTGGTCAGTCTTCCTTATCCTTCTGCCTCCCAGTTCCTCTGTAGTCATTACCATTTACCACTATGATTAATTGGTTATTCATTTGGCCCTTTAGTTTAATTGGTTGCAAATAATAGATTACCTACTGTTGGCCTTACATGTTGTTCAATTTCTTGACCAAATCCCAAAAGAACTCTTCTTTCAGAAGTCTCTTTTACTGTCAGATTGCCTACCTTCCAAATGTAATTACTTGCAGTGTCCGTATCGAGCAAGTTCTTAATGTTAATGTTTAACGTTTTTGGGATAACGCGGTCCTGCAAATGAGCAAGATTAGTTTATAAGCTTCTGCGACTCTGACCTGTAACTGATTCAGTCAGATCATAAGATCGTCTTACCTATGTTTTTGGATATATAGTCATCGTAACTAATGCACGTGTAAAGTTGTTTAAACCATAAGATCGTCTTGCCCATGTTTTTAGATATATAGTCATCATAACTAATGCACGTGTAAAGTTGCTTAGTCAACTACAGGGTACGAATTACTCGTTAGCTTGAATCATGCCATTGAAAGATCAAATATAATTAGTTGAATCAATATATCTTTTTGACGTCTACGTGTTAACATCTTATTGGTTAGATGTGGATTTGGTCACAAAGTCGTCACATTTGTCATCCAAGTTTGTTATAAACTATTGGTTTATATGTATGATTAGCACACTAATATTGTTTTATATCGAAAATGTGACGAATTAAGGTCTCAGTCAAGCTCTCCAGTCGACATGGTTGCGTCACAAACACAGATCCAACTGCCCACAAAATGCTTAGCTTGCTTCCAATTTGTGAAGACCTCGAAGAACAAGCCAAATGGTAAATGATTTACCATTCGTCCAATCATTCTATCAGAGAGACTATTACCCGTATATTACATGGCTCGATTCGCCCCTGATGAAGAAGGATTGTAGAATTTCGGATGTATTCGTTTGTTTCAAAGTATACTAATCGAGCCAACACAAAACGTTGAAGCACATTAATGCATTCCCTTATTACTACATCCGTAACTATTGTGTACTTCCTCCCGGTTTCGGATGGATAAGATGATCGGTTATTATAATAAACTATTCAAATCAAATGTTAACAACCGAAAAAGCGTAATTTGCATTTTATAATCTCAAATTGTGCATTCAACTCGTGATAACTTGTTCAAAGACCTCTTGTCCAAACAAAAAATGGTCGGTGAGATGTAAAGATTTTTTTACACAGAACATGACAATTAGGATGAAGTAACTGTTTCGGTCAATGACGCCTCATTGTCTTATCTAAATCAAAAACTCCTCATCCACCTCATTCTTCATCACTTCATCTCACCCTTTCAACTATTATTATTGGTGGTACCTAGTCTCAAACACCCGACTTACAAGTGAATGTAAATCACCTTTCAACCAACAGATCGGATGAGAGTTCACTCTTTCAACTGTGAAACATAAGTAATTCAGGTTTACCTGAGACTTTTAGGTTAATAGATAATGTCTCGTAATATTGCCACTTTTTATTTTCCCTATTATTTTTCTACGTGTGAAATTCGCCAAGGGCGCAAAGCTCAATGTATATAAAACGTTTTTTTTTTTTCACTTGTAAAATGTAATAGTGTGATGATGTGTTTTTATCTATTAGTGACATTTCAGGCGAATCTTGTTACACGTTGGAGCAGCATTGGGAGTCTTCCACGTGGTCTATATGTCAAAACCAAAACAAACACAAAGTTATGGTTTGAACGGGTCGGAAATTTGCCAACTCGATCACGCACCCTTTTGTTTTCTTGACATGGACAGCTTGATTATTCATCGATTTTTATTTATTTCTCCATTTTATTTTATTTTTTTGCTTCCTTATAATAAACTTTTGTAATTAGTGGGGAATATATTCGCCAACAAAAAATGTTCTCTTTTGCTTTATTTAAGTTCTCGTCCACAAAGAAGAAAAGTATCTTCCTTTGCAATTTTTAGTACGTTAAATTTGACACTAATAATACAACATCTTTAACCATCGCCTTAAAGACTTCCGCCATAAGGCAGGGTAAGGTAAGAGAGGGTCGGATGCGCGCAAGCCTTACCCCTATTTAAACATAGAGAGGCTACGCACGGATGACCTAAAATGAAAATTATTTCGAAAATCGCACCAGTTGACTGCTACTTCACAAAATAAGTAGCATATACAGTTTTATAAGCCATTTTGCTTTATTCCGTTGGCTTATAAAACTGTATGTATAAGTGTAAATGTACTTTATTTTCCTAATTTCAACCTGTAAAGAAGAAAGGAAGAATAAAAGTTGAAAGACCCTTTTGAAGTAACATTCGAATATCGACATCCATCGAATTGGTAGTACTTCAATTTCCAATCTTTTTCATTTTCATATTACAAATCTACTAGGATGGCATTGAAAAAGATTCTTAAAGATAGCAATAAACCATGGTTGATCTGCCCCCGTAAAGACTCGAAATCGCAATACTTCAGATCGGATTATTCATTCTTAACCAAAAACCTAAATTTACGTACTTTTTTTTTAAAATAATCAAAGATATATACATGACTATACAAGATTACAGACGTTGAGAATTAAAGATATGAGGTCAAGTCACAATAATGCAAAACAATATACAGTAGATATGACTACAAGACATCCGAAGAATATAATCCAATAATCTATCTCATGGTATGTTCTCCCAAATGTAATGATTGTTACCACAAAAGAATTAATCAATTCATCTACTATTATAATCACGTATTGTATCTAACAGATTTGAATATTTTAAATAATTAATTCACACTATAACACCAATATAAACGCTTGATATTCATTTTGCGGATAAATATAATCTCCGACAATTATAAATGCTTATCGAAGAATTTGTTCAATTTCGAAACTTGTTTTGACTTTAATAGTAGTTTTTGTGTCTAGGTGACATGACACCAAACAAAAGATTCACACACATAAGAAACCAAAATTCTAGCCGTGTTTATACTGCGCTATGTGGGCAAATAAAACGCGCATAAAAATAAAAGTGTGGTGGCTAAGTTACGGAACTTTCCTTGAGCCCATAAATAACCCGTCATCTATTCCCCCCCTATATATAGGAAAGACCTCCTTCCAACAATTTATCATCATACAAATCTTTACACACAAGTAAATTTCATACCACAACAAACACTTTTGAACTAAAACTTACCAAACACACTACTTTATTTTCTTTCAACATGACTAAGATTGAGACCACCCAACAACAACAAAACATGGACAACGTTCCTCCTGCTGGTACGTTGTTGTTTCTGTAGTCGAGACCTGATGTACTCGATACCTATTAGTTTAGTTCGTCGGTTTTTGTGATCGACCGAGTTTTTACTACGTGATGATGAGTTAAGAGTTTTGATTAATTTATATGTATGTGTTTGTTATAGGTTACCCAACACTCGCTTCTCCTGAGGGGAAGATGGAGAAGAAGGGATGGTTCCGTAGGAGCAACCGCACCAAGCAGAGAGGAGAGAAAGGTTTCATTGAAGGGTGGTATGTTTTCTCATCATCAATCACTCCTTTTTCTTTGTATACTTTATATGATACAATAGTTTTTACCTTCGAAAAAATTCATGAATAAAGTAAAAATTGTAAAAATTAAAATTCTATGTATATGAATTATGATCACATGCAAAATATAGGGTTTAGATGATACAATATAATATATATCTGGTTTTCCATTTCCGATAGAGCCAAAGACTTGGCCCTTCTTTTTCGCGTAAGTTTTAAGGCACTAGGGTAACGTTGATGGTATACCTATACAACTCAGATTTTAACTTGATTAGAGTAAAATGATTATTGCAAATTAAATATTATGGATTTTGATACAAGTTTATTATTCTAAATTTAACATCTAGATATAATTGTTTTATAAATTAATGAACTATTAATGAATGAATTATAATGGTGTTTTTATGTTTTTGTTGGTGTTTTTTTTTTTTGTTTGTTTGTTGTTGTATCTTGACAACAATTGCAGCCTGGCTGGGTTATGTTGCTGTTTTGTCTGTGAAGAGTGCTGCTGCTAGAGATCATCGATCATCATATCATATGTTGGCTTGATGATGATCCATCACATATCTCGTGTGATCATAACATTTTAATTTCGTCTATCTTGTGGAATTTATTTTTTTTAGTGATCGATGATTCATATGTAAAATTGAAGTTTCATTCTTCGTGATTTATTGTGTTGCGTTTAGCATCACCCTATTACCTATGTAAAAAAAATCGTGAACAGTACACGCCGTGATATATATACTCATGTGTGATTTACAAAGTTGTTTTTTCAGTTGCATGCTGAACAATAAATAAAATTATGTCGATTCTAATGTTGAATTTTGTGTATCAGCCTTGCGGCCTTGTGCTGTTGTTGGATTTGTGAAGAGTGCTGCTGCTAAATTAAATCTTTTATGTACCATAACATACCATTTTTATGTTCAATCTTATAGTCTAAGATTTACCTTTTTTTTTTTGCGAGTTTATAATTAAGTTTTAGATTGTTAGAGTGTGTATGTAACTCCTACATATTAATAAAAAAAAAACGTTTGTAATGATCATATGTCGAATTTTGCTTGATCTATCGCTTAGCTATATGATGAGTGTGCGCGTCTTCTATACACTTCTTAGTTCTTACAAAAGAGGACTAGTAAACACAATAAGAATATGACAAGAGGGCAGATGGAAAGGAAAATGAGTAGTGGTAGCTGGTAGTAGTAGTTGTCACGGCATCATTACCTTAATGCCTCAAATACTCTCGCCATAAGACGGGGCAAAGGACGGTCAGATATACGCAAGCACGAATGACCCATAACAAAAATTTACGCCATTGGAAAATGAGTAGTAGTTGTATTGATGAGCAAATAATATCTCGACTTGTGTGGGCTGGTGAGTGTTCAAAGATTTACTCTTTGACATAATGACATACTACAATGTCAATGTAATTGTGGACCCCATGATGCGTAAATTAGGAACAATCTAACCACAATCACTAGCAAAATCATACAATTATCAGTATCAATCAATGTTCAATGAATTTTAGTGGTTGGATAACTACTCCACGAAAATCCAGTTACGATTACCGTGGTTGATATGGAGTTCTGTTCTATTATGACCTCATTATTCACTATTATCTAAAAGCGAATTTAATTATGGATATCGGTAAATTTAAACTAAATAATCCCTCCATTTCATTCAATTGTTTACGTTAGGTCGGATTTTATGAGGGAAACTCAAACCTAACCTAAACAATGAAATGAAATGAAATGGAGGGACTATAATAACTGAATTATGATTTTTCGCGTGTGTGATATTTATGATCACTTGTGTGTTCTTTTAAGATGATAAGAACATTTTTTGGTCAAAAACTAGCACTTTCAATACCCAATTCGATATGATAGACATGGCTACTTTATCCACTAGCGAGGATTATGAGTAGTGCTTCTACAAGTCATGGTTGAGGTTAATTTGGTAGAGTTTGTTAAAACTGTTGATAAGGATCGAGGGGCGATGTTATATATATATATATTTTTTATTTTTTTTGGTTTTTATGATCAGTAACAAACAGTTTCAATAAGATTGGTAAGAGGTGATATTATAAGTTTAGAATACGAGTAACTAATTATATATCTTGAACAACGTTCACATATGTATGCATTAAAAACTATTCGTGACTTTCTTTTACCAAAATGATGACTTACTATAGCCAGAATAGTTTATAACCTTAATAGTAAAGAAAGAAAATACTTCAATACGAAGTTTGTCATTTCAAAGTACTTACATCGATATAATTGAGATTATTACAAAGATCAAAATATAATACTCTCATGATATAATTTATTATTTCAAAGTACTTGCATCGATATTCCGAGTAGTTACCCAAAGTAAGTACCACCGGGCCACGCAATATCGTATTCCTTCGTAAAATTACCTAATTTACTTGGTCTACACTCTACACTTTGGGCTTCTCTCTCCTCTACACCAATAAGCCCAAAATCTAAAGATTAGAGGCAGAGTCTTTACCAAAACCTACAAAACAATCCGGCGAGCCACGTCATATTTCCGGCGAGTATACAAATGGAAAGTGCCGGAAAAAGCAAAGCATTAAACCAGAATAGTCGCCTGAAAACCGCTTCAAGTGACGAAGAACTCAGCGACACCCTCCTCCAAATCCGCTCTTCTAAAACCCCTGTATGTCATTTTTCACTTTTTTTTTTACTTAATTACCTTAGTTAATATTTTAACTGGGTTTTTTTTAATACTACATGCTTAATTATTTGGCTAATTTTGTTTATGGGTATCTTTAATTGCAGGCAGTGATTAATTATGGTGCATCTTGGTATGTGATTAATCTTTATATTTCATTGTTGATGCTCAAAGGTTCACTTTTTTGTTGTTTCCGTAGTTTTGAATCGTTAACGTTTGGTTTGAATACGTAAGAGCGACGCGTTACAAGGTAGTGGAAGGAAAAAGGTATAATTTTTTTTTTTTTTTTGACAAAGGTATAATTGAAAGATAATAGAGTAATATATCGTTTCTGTAATTTTGGATTGTTAACGTTTTGGTTTGAATATATAAAAGCGACGCGTTGACAATACAAGGTAGTGGAAAGGGTATAATTGAAAGATAATAGAGTATATCTTAGCTAGGATTATAAAAGTATCATTTATGGTTTCGGTAAGAGTAACTTTTGAGTCGTCTCATGCAATAAAATACGGTTTTGTGCAATTGTTTGAACCCCGAGTGTGGTAGTGAGTTAAGACGGCCCAAGGGTGTTTCGCTTAATTGTGAATTTTCGAGTGATGAGTATTCATATCTGGAAATGGATATGAAATAGGAAGTTTAATTTGGGATGGTGGGAGTGATGGGTGATTGGTGATGAATGTTTGGCAGGTGTAGAGTATGCAATCAGATACTTCCTGCATTTCAAAAGCTGAGTAATGAGTTCTCGAAGCTTAGCTTTGCCTATGCTGATATAGATGAGTGTCCGGAGACAACCCAGCATATCCGCTACACGCCTACATTCCACTTCTACCGTGATGGTGAGAGGGTTGATGAGATGTTTGGTGCCGGAGAAGAGAGGCTTCATGACCGCCTGTGGTTGCATTCCTGAAGGGTAATTCTGCCTTTGGCGTGGTACCCTGCACTCCTGCAGGTACCCAACAGACCAACCATGTAGTCCATCATGCATCAGGCGGAATCAGATATACTTACGACTTTGTAAAGTTGACAACGGATGCCAGACTGGGTTAAAGTACAATTCACAAGCTAGGTTTTACTTTGTTCTTATTGTACAAGCTTGTCTACCTCCTGTAAACTTCTCTGGTGAAGCCTTTGTTTGTATCAGTTTGACAGCAGTTTTCCTGCTCATAATGATCATTCTTTTCTTTATAGTTCAGCTCCAACAAAGTGTACAGTATGTGATGGCTCTTTGGCATGGATGTTATTTGCCTGTCTCGGCAATTCTGCACTGAACTGATATCTCCTGGGCTCCTGCATTTCGTTTTTTTAAGTTAGAAGTTGCCGGAGATTTGGTTGTCTGTGCACATGTGAGTGACCACGAACCATCTAAACTATCCGCTGAATGCCCAGACTCCAGAAATGTTTCGAAATGGGAAAGAAAGGGTCTTTGATTCATCTGCATTCGCGGGTATGCCATAAGAAAAAGCACAATCATTATCCACAGCAGGAGTCTGGGGGATTTGAGATGCAAACAGCAAAAGTTCTCTCTAACCCATTCTGTGCATTGAACTAGTTCTGTTTTTTCTTTTTCTTTTTGTTACTGTGGAATGTATACTCCAAGTTGAAACTGAGTACAGCAGAAAACATACAAATTATAGCCAGGAAAGGATGGGAAGGAACTGCAAATTTTATTTTCGATTTCGAACGCTTTATTCAGAAAGTTGGAAATCTGTTATAAAATAAATAAATAAATAACATTGCCTCTCATTTTTTTCTCTGACAAAAACATTTACAGTCAGATGTTTACATTTCTATCTTCCTCCTAACAGTAAAACAAAGAAAGCCTGTTTCACCACCAGAATCCAGGTAAAAAAGAAAAGAGAGATAATGAGATATCATTCACTTGGTAATCGAATACGAAGCGAGACCCCCCAACTTCAACCATTCATACCGATTCTGGTAATGGGAATAGCTTCTCAAGCATGTTGTTGGACAGGATCTTCTTGGGGTCCAACTCTCTCCGTGCTTTGTTATACGCATCCACTGGAAATCGCTTCCCTAATCTAGCTTGCAGATCAGCAACCTCGTCCTTATCCTTGGGAATCTGAGCACAACATGATATACAGATTTTCAGAAAACATTGGCAACAGAAGTGCACAGTAGTTTGCAGGCTAAGAAGAATGCAGAGATGAATGGAATGCATGGGAAATTGAAGGATCCACGCTAACAACTTTTTTTCTTACGAGACAAAATCCATCAAACTTTTATAATTGAACAGTTAAAACATCGTTTCTGGTTTGAATCATTCCATTGTGACTAAAACTTCAAGAAAAAGCGTAACAGAAGAATCAAATACCTCAATCTTTGCCCAATGTTCATAAGCATTGTATGAATCCCACAGCTTCGTTTGTGTCAAGAATCTATAGTGAAAGAATTCATCTGTTATCTGCTTTCTCTGGCGAGGATCCGTTGTCGGGAGGTACATAATGATACCAACCTGTTAAACAACACAAAGATTCGAATATCAAGAAAATTGACCAACAAATTAGAAGCCATGCACTTCATAATAGTATTATTTTGCCTGGATGGATTCTACAGCTTCCATTGCGAAGTCTAACATCAAGCAAAAAATAGTTGATTCCAGATAAGCGAACCAAATTCACTGAAATCTTCTCAAGGGTTCTTTAACGAGGTCTATACTGAGCCTTGCTGCTGTGATGCGACCCATAACAAACAGATTAGAGTTGAGAGATTACCCATGAGAATATATCATCTTCTTTAGAGCTATAAGCTGGACTCATAGGACTCGTACTCCGAGCTGTCCACCGCTGTTCAATGGGCGATGGTGCAGGAATTCTTTCCTTCTCTATTAGCTGCTTCAATTTTTCTATATATTCGATGTCCTTCATATTAGGCTTTGCCAAGGTCCCTGCTGGAAAACAGGTTTCGGAGACCCACTGCTGACCTCCACAGTCAAAGCCTAAGATCTCATCACTCCATCCCACTCTATATCCTTCTGACTTCCTCCAAAATTCTGCCTCGGCTTGATTCACTTTGACGATATGTTCATCATCTAGAGGATCTAGAGCAAGAAGTTTGTCTCTCAGCTCTGTGATTGAGAGCTCGTTTACATCAGGTTCATTCTCTGGTGGCGATACTCTGCACTCAGCACAAGAAACTGTCACATTCCAAGAATGAATAATTCTCTCACCAACAAAATACCCGCTCAGAGCCTCAGACACACGCAAGTTTTGAAATTAAAGACTTCCGAAGACGCAAGGGCTAACAATTTTAACAGCTAGCTAGCGATACTGACATTTACACTGATTTTGAAAAGCACTCGTGTTTTGAAGCATTAAAAATTGATACTAAAAAGCAAAAATGAAGAAGCGCAATCGAACATGTTGGACACCAGTTTTAAACACGTCCAAAAACTAACAATGTACAGTCAGATAAATTGGATTGAAAGCGTGTTGGTGGCTGCTTGCTAATACAGAGGATAAGTTAGACAATGATGTAACGCAACATTACCTATACTTCCTCAAAGATTCCTTGTACAGATCACGTACATGCTGAATAGCTTCATCTTTGGTATATTTGGGTTTGAAATTCTTTGGACTTCTCCATTTTGATACAGGATTACATGTCACAACCACAACAGAGTCTGTGTATGGGAAGTACAGATACTTTACATGCTTATTTTCGGAGAGTAGTTTCCTGCAAACAGGGCCAGAGACAGCCTTAGTTCTGATGAAAAATTAAAATAGATTAAAATTACCTGTAGGCTGTAAAGAATGTAAACAGACAAATTATCAGAAAAGTTTCTACTTAGTACTCCTTGCATGACTATAGCGAAATAGTGGAGTTGAATATAGAGATGCCCAAGCGCCAAGATCCCCATGCACCACCACCACGAAGGGATGTGGTGAAAGGTCTCACATAAAATTTGTAGAACTAACTTCATGCATACAACATATTGCGTCACATGTCTTCTTAAAGTCCTTTTCATTTAGAGTGGAAAATCTTACGGACATTCTCCTTTCTCCTGGAACAATATCACATATGACAGCATTTTTCTGAGCTGGGCTTTACCAAGTTATTTTACTGCTTAAGGTCCATGTGTATAGTAATAAGGCGATGTAGTCAACAAATATTATGCTTCAGTCTAAAGCATTTGAAGGAAACTAATATTTAATGAAATAGCAGGTCTAAACCTACAACAAGGATTAATGCTCCATGCCAAAATAGAAAATAATATGGATAACTGAAGGTCCAAGTGACAGTGGAAATATAAATGCATAAAACCCTAACCAAAGGACTTTACCCAGCACGACCATATGCACAGTCAACATCCAAATATTGCTTTAGAAGAGAAACTAAATAATTTGATAACAGGCTTCATTTGGTCCAACAGCAAGATTTCAAGACTGAAATTATCACAATTCACAAAGATAAAGAGGTTTATCTTTGGGTGTGAACAAGAGAGGTACAAAGATGATTACTTGTGATTTTTCTTCAAATCATTCATATTAGAGACGTAGGTGTGCTCCACAAGCTCTTGCCTATCAGCACATTGGAGGGTGACTTCAGCTACCACTCCGAGACCTCCTAGACCAACACGAGCAAGATGAAACAGCTCTGGATCTTTCTCTTTGGAGAGCTCTATAGTTCCCTTGCCAGGAGTGACCAATTTCATGGCAATAACTTGCTCATCGATGGGAGGCAATCGTGCACCAGTACCATGTGCACCAACCTGTAAACATTATGTGTTAGAAAGGCCCCTTAATATGTCAACAAAACCCAGAATAACAAACGTAAAGAATGCCTCTAATCTGCTGCTCTCTAAGAGAAGCGAAAATTCTGTAAAGTTTCGATCTTTTAATCCCTACAGCTAGAATAAAACAGACTTCACAATAAAAGTATCATAAGAGTATCACATATCAAACATTCTACAATTTAAATACCACTATGTTGCTGCTAAAAAAAGAGAGGAAAATTCTCAACAGAATTAAAGCCTTGATTTTTTACCTCTCACACACTCAGTCTTACAACATCCACCACCAAAAAGCATCAGAACAACATACTATTTCGAACATTCTACAAGAAGAATGAAGATGGGGAAATGGCCCCCATCCATCCACATTTAAACAAAGGCAGGGAATACAAGGAATCATATTGCACGGTGCACAACCAGCAAGATGAAGCGCATAGGCATACTTCACAACATGAAACAGAAATGGTACAACGATGGGCAATGCTAGGCTTGCTAGCTGCTCAATTTATAAGTTCTTCATGAAACAAGGTTCAAACTTCAAACTTTTCACTCCACAGACACAACTCAAAGAAACGATACACTATGCACAAACACTCCAATCGATCTGCGTTCTTGAAACTTCAAATAAAACCCATAGAAGTTAGTGATCTCAAGACAAGATCTTTTAACCTATACTCCACACTATCAAAAAGGAAGACCAACAACTTCCCAATTCAACTAAGTTGGAGTCCCAGAAAAGCAAACAAACCTAAAAAATGCCTATATTTGCCACAAACTAACAGAAGAAATTTCTCAAACCCGAGTACCCCACCGCCCCACGTATTGTTCTTTTCACTCATTACATTTACAATCATAAAAATTTAAAGACTTCATCTTTCAACTCTTATGCCTATAACCAAACAGAACACACACTAGAATCATTCGAACACGATCATATTCATACCCCCCAAGTACATTCACTATTTGAACGAAAAACTCGAATCTCCACTACAGAATTACAACCCCGAAACGCCACCAATCTGCTGTTCTCTCTACATAGAACCAAATTTCTCAATCAAACAAGTTCCAAGGCATGATCTTTGAGCTCCTACATACATTCTCAAGCAAAAATAACATCAACAAGAGGAACTATACACACAGCTAGATCATTCATTCCACAATGTCAAATATCTCGAATTCCGAAAAGAGAAAGAACAATCAATCAATCAATCAAAATGTTGATAAAACTCTCAGAACAACAACAAACCTGAAGAATGCCCCCAATCTGCTGCTCTCTAATAGAAGCAAAATTCTGCAAAGTAAGCCCAAATTCCTTAACGTGATCAACAAGCTGCTGAACTCTAATCCCAGCTTGAACCCTAACAATCTTCTTATCCTTATCAACTTCCAACACTTTATCCATCAAACCCAAATTTACCATCCCAGCCCTTGATAACCCCACCCCATTTGGGGACAGCCCCGACCCGACAGGGCGAATCTTTTGACCTCGCTCGTGCGCACCCTGAACAACCTTTTCCAGCTCGGGTAAATCCTCGGGCTGGGGAAAAGTCCTAGTGTGGACCTCATGGGTCCCACTCCAATTGGAAACAGTGTGGAGGTCCTCGGGAAGGGGAGCGTAACGAAAAAGCTGGGCCCGCTTGTGTTTAGCGTTTTCCGGGAAAGGGAAAGAGTAGTATGTGCCGGCACCGCAGGCTAAGAGGAGGATTGAGTAGCCTATGTATTTCCGGGTCTCGGAGGTGGTGGTGGTGGTGGTGGTTTCTGAGGCGGCGGAGCAGAATTGACGGAGGTTTGGACGGTGGTTGTTGCGGAGGAGGGAGGAGATGGATCGCCGGAGTGTGGTGGCTCTGTACATTTTTATTGGTGGTGGGTTTTTGTTGGGTTTTTACTGTGGAAAATGTGGGATGCGTACAGTTGAAGAGTGAGAGTTTGGGGTTTAGGTTGGAACTTGTTGGCACGATAGTAGTGCCGAGAGCGGGACAGAAGATTCGCACTCCTAGGAGTCGGGACTCGGAAGATTTACTTAGCGTGGAGATGTGTCCAGTTGAAGAGTGAGAGTTTTGGTGGTTGAAATTTATTGGAACAATCGAAATGTAGTGGGCGGGATAGAAGATTTGCTCTCTTAGGAGTTGGGACTCGGGAGCGACAAGCTCTTTTATTCATTTTTACTCGGTAAATATATGATAACTTGGTAAGGTTGCGTGTATCTGAACCAATGATTGTTATCTTTTTACACATTTGTTACACCTGAGTATGACGAAGAATAATACTCGGTGGTAGTTTGGCAAAATGGGTTCAGTGAGCAATGTTGGAGTTATAGATTGAGGTAATGAGGTTATATATGTGTCTTCAGTGTTAAGCTTGCAAGCAAAACTCGGCCCTGTTGCCTTGGTCAAGTAAGTACGATTGTACGAAGTAGAATACCCAGCGGCCAGAGATGATTCAGTCTGGACAGAATGTAACAGATTTATTACTAAGCTGCAACAGAGGCAATATCTTCTAAGAGACAATTTCCACCTTCAAATAGAAACTCCTGCACACCAGGGAAATTCCGATATATCTGCCATCCCTTGTACATCAATGTACATAGAAATTTGAAACGAAGGCCATACTCGGCAGGGGTAGGGAATTAACAGTGATACTGATTCTTTCGATTACTGTATGACATAACACATCACTATAACAGCCTTCAAACCACTGTCAAAGCCATAGGAACCAAACACAAGCAGTGATTGTAGCAATAAGAGCCTACAAATTACATTTTACATCTTACATTTAATGGATGGTTTTGGTTGCATCGAGACTCAAGACATGAACTCTCTCGTTCCCCACCTTTCTTGATACCTCCCGTAAGAATAGGTTGCGGATGGTATTTCAGTTAAGTGCAGAGGATCTGGTTCAATGCCATAGTCAGTTAACGGTCTGTTTTCAAGAATATCATCGTGACTTTTCACAAAGTCGGGGATCTCGACCTCCCCCTTCTTTACATCATCCCAAAGGTATTGCAGACGGCTGACGTACTTGATTTTCCAATACAAGCTGAAACATAAAGAAGTGCAATGTTACAATTTTGAATTTATTCCCATTCAAGGGGGCAAACAAGCCACAGTTAGCACTACTTTGAGCCATATCACAGAAACCATAATATGGAAGGGAATTCTCAAAACAATTTATGTATTTCGAAAAAGGCTTCTAGTAACCTCTGTAGACAAAACGAAAATGATCAAGTAAACAAATAAACTGTAATTTCAGCAACTTCACAAGAGAAATTTTCCAAAAAGGCAATAAAGTATGAAATCTGTCTTTTTGGCCCTTCTTTGATTCAGCCAATACAGTCGTTCCCATGAAGTAATATTTGGAACAACAACAACAACATTACGATATTGCCTCAAAGGCTTCAACAAACTATTTAGAAAAGTCAAGAGAACTCATTGAAAGGAGGATTAAAAATCAAGGTCTTCGGAGACGGGATTCAAATTCCGCACATTGCTCACAAGCTCAAAGACTATGCACTCCTGAGTCCTGACTCTAAAACAGTAAAACCTATACCTACAAAGATGAATTACCCCGGCTCCAATACCTCAAAGCCTATGCCCAAACACAGTGATGCAAATGTAATGAACAAACAAAATGCACATAGATAAACTAAGCATAGGATTGGATAGAGAACATACTTTCCACTCAAAAGAAACCGCCCAAGTGTCGCAAATGCAAGCCTTGACCGGAGCCCGGGGTGAAGAAAATAAATGACTTGAAGCCTGTCTTTCACATCAGCAGGAAGATCTTCGTAAATCCAACGCAGAATAGTCATGCCTGGTGAATTTTCATCCTTCTGCACAGTTGAATGCATGTAGAGGATGGAGAATGGGCCCTCAGGCAGTTCGGTATATATTTTGTAGAAAACATATTTCTTCAAGCGCTCGGCACTGATGATAGTTGCTGGAATAGCATTGGATATAAGTAACCATCAGTAGTACATCAGACACCAAAAACTAAACAAACTATAGACGGGAAATAACACATTGCCGGAAAAAGTTTAGCAGCTATAAACAGCATCAACTCTTGGGTTAACCATACAACCATACGAACCTCCAAAAAAAAAAAAAACTTTACGAGTATAAACCTTCTAGTCTACAGATGGAATATATCAACCTTCATGCTTCAGTTTCTCTCTTCCTCTTCCCCAATGTTTTGAGCTATAGACAGTGAACCGCCAAATTACTCCACTGATACTATATCACTCCAGATGTTCTTCTCTAACCAATCGCCAAAACTTTCTCCTTTTCAATTCCACTCGAAAGTCTACCACGAGTAATCACATCTAGTGACTGAACAGTTCAATTAAAAAGTCTAACTCAGTGAAGTCTCCAAATCCATATACAAAATGACTTCTAATACTCCGAACTATCCAATTAAACTTCTGAGCAACCAATAACAAAGTTCCCCATATTACACCAAGGTGACAAATATACAATATTCTCAAATTACAGCCAAAACATTTCTCAGTTAAGATGTCATCAGTCATTAATCTTTTACATCGCAGCAATAATTCCCATTCGATTGGCTGATAATATGCAAGTAGATCCCCAAGAAAGCAACTTTATCCGGTACAAAACCACGAAATTAAATTAATAATCACAATTCCTCCAATTAACTATTTGCCACGACTATACAATCAGTCATCACGTCTACTTATCCAACAGCCTAATAAAAAGGGTCTAATTCAGTGAAGTGCCCAAGTTCAGAATCCAAAATGCCGACTTCTAATACACTGAACCATCCAACCAAACTTCTAGTTCCAACTTGTCCATAATCGCAATCACCATCCCCAGCATCATAATCCCCTAGCAGGCTAGCGACGTACAACTAAACTTCCCCACATTCACACCAACAAGGCAACAACACATATACTCCGTATATCGTATCCTCAGATTCCGCAATCAACATAGCAGCAACATTTCCTAGGTATACTAACTGGAAATATTTAAGAAGCTCCCCAAGACAGCAACTTTATTCAACTAAGAATCAGAAACACACATAATCCTTTGAATTAAACAAGTATAGAGCAACATACCTAACTTTCAGTACCAAATCCACACCAATCAAACAATATTAGATACGCAAACACAGAACTCCCAAACCCAAACAAAATTGCTCAACAAACCAATAATCATCAATAAACAAAATGCAAACCCACAATTTCCAAAACATACATTCAAAAAAACAATCAAAACCCACAAATTCACATACCCCAAAAATCATAAAACCGTAAAGACAACAAAAACACCCAATTCAAAAGGAAGCTTCTTTCTTACAATTTTGCTAATACCAAATCCACAATCCCATAAAATTCATCAAATAAAAAAACAATCAAAACCCACAAATCCTCAACCCCCAAAATTCTAAAAAAGGGGGTTTTTTTTTACCAGGGAAGAATTTGCCGACGATGCGAAAGATGGGGTTTCCAGACTTATCAACACCCTGAAGCCGGAAGAAGTCACGAGTTTCGAGGTCAGAGAAATCTTCATCAGCAAAATAAGAAGGGCAATCTTGCCAATCATCATGATTATCATCATCAGCTTGATTTAAGAAGGGTGTTGCATCAACTCCTAAATCTGATGCTAACACAAATACTGAGAATTCATCATCATCTGTTGTTGTTGATTTTACTGCTGTTGTTTTGACTGAATTCTCCATTATCAGCTCTTTCTCTCTCCCCTTTTCTCCTCTTCTCTTCTCAGTTAAGTGGGTGGTAGTTCACAGTTCTAGCACACTTGAAAATCTGGTGAAGTGGGTGGTGGTTCTCATCTTATTGACCAAGCCCTCATGGCTCGTGGGGTGGTAAGTCGTAACGAGTTGAGTCGAGTCGAGTCGGGTCATGTTGGTCGAGATTGAGTCTTATTTTAAGTTGTTTATAGTTGTAAATTGACTCGAGTTAGTGTTTGATTTTATTGACGATTACGTGTAAGTATGAGAAAGTTGATTTACTCTAGAGGATGTTAGAAGATTTTTAAAACATTCTAATTTCGTCCAATTAGTGTTCTATCGAACCCATCTACTATACCGGAGTATCGTCGAGTGGGTAGCAATTCAGCTTATTTAAGTCTATACTCTATATGCGAGTAGCGATTCAACTTTATTCAAGTGTTATGACTGTTGTCTTTAAATTCGGTATTGGAGTACGTTTCATTGTCAGATGGAATCATAATTCATAGACTCTTATTTTCTCAATGAATAAACGTGTTCACTAGGGGTCGGATTTAAAACTTTTGTCCTATAGAACAACGCCCCTACCACTGACACATAATCTTAAACATTACTCTAATTATGCTCGCATTTAATCACTTAAAATACGATAATATTTTGATTCCACTAAAAATAAACCAAACACCCAAATATCTACAACGTCATTCACCTGTTCAACCATAAGTGCATAACACTTCCACTTTGGACCCACATTGGACCCACATCCCATGTTGGTAGACATTGAGGTATAAAAATCCTTGTGATTTTCTAACCTCAAGAAGTAGATATAGTCACATACTCAAATTAGAGGGTGGCCAATAGATCCACTCAAATGAGTCAAATCCAATTTAGCACAATCTTGTTTTACACTATGTTTTCCTCAAATGAAACTTTACTTAAATACCCCCCACCAAAAAAAAAACTAATTTTCCTTGATTTCATTTTCAGCCTTGAAGACAGACATCAGAAAATCCACTTCCTCTGAAGAGGGCCACACACACCAAAAACCCACCTCAATTTAATTTCTTATTTTCCCTCTTATGGTGGAAAGCTTCTCAATCACTCTCCACTTCCAGATTAATTGATGAATTCAAGCTCTTATCCTTTGTAAGTTGCAATATTATTTCAAAATTGCACCTTTTGAATTTCATGTTCTTTCATATTGTATCACTATATCATGTGTAACTATGAAGTAGAATTTTGTTTTTATGGGTTTTAGTTGATTTTCTACAAAATTTTAGAGTACCCCAGATTAATTTTTCGAGAATTTGAGGAAAAGTGGTGTAATTTGTTGTTATTTAATGGGTACTTTGCTAAGAATTCATAACAAGATTGAATTTTGGAGCCCTATACATGGCTTCTCTGAGAAATTACCTCATTTTGGCTGTCCAAAAGTCCAACAAGATTATCTTAGAAAACCCCATAAAAAATGGTGTAAAAGTGGGTGTGTTAGAGCTAGTAGTAGCACCCTTTTGGAGCTTGTTCCACAAGCTAAGAAGGAAAATCTTGATTTTGAGCTGCCCTTGTATGACCCATCAAAGGGGATGGTAGTGGACCTTGCTGTTGTGGGAGGAGGCCCTGCTGGTCTTGCTGTTGCACAGCAGGTTTCCGAGGCCGGCCTTTCGGTTTGCTCCATTGATCCGTCCCCGAAATTGATCTGGCCTAATAACTATGGTGTTTGGGTGGATGAATTTGAGGCCATGGATTTGCTAGACTGTCTTGATACTACCTGGTCGGGGGCTGTTGTGTATATTGATGAGAAGTTGAAGAAGGATCTCGGTAGGCCGTATGGGAGGGTTAACCGAAAGCAGTTGAAATCGAAAATGATGGGAAAATGTATATCCAATGGGGTGAAGTTTCATCAGGCTAAAGTCATCAAGGTCGTTCATGAAGAGTCGAAATCTCTTATAATGTGCAATGATGGTGTTACCATTCAAGCTACTGTGGTGTTGGATGCAACTGGGTTTTCTAGATGTCTTGTGCAGTATGATAAGCCATACAATCCCGGGTACCAAGTGGCGTATGGGATTGTGGCCGAGGTTGAGGAGCATCCGTTTGATGTGGATAAGATGTTATTCATGGACTGGAGAGATTCACATTTGGATAACAACTTGGAAATGAAGGAGCGAAACAGCAAGATTCCAACTTTCTTGTATGCTATGCCCTTCTCTTCGGATAGGATATTCCTGGAGGAAACCTCGCTAGTTGCACGGCCTGGAGTATCTATGGAAGAAATTCAGCAAAGAATGGAGGCCCGATTGAGGCACCTTGGTATTAGGGTTAAGAGCATTGAAGAGGATGAACGATGTGTGATCCCTATGGGTGGCCCCCTTCCTGTTCTACCACAACGAGTTGTAGGGATTGGTGGCACAGCCGGAATGGTGCATCCATCCACTGGCTATATGGTGGCGAGGACATTGGCAGCAGCTCCAATCGTTGCCAAAGCAATTGTACAGTACCTTGGTTCAGACAGCAGTCATTCTGGGACTGAACTTTCGGCCAAAGTGTGGAAAGATTTATGGCCTATAGACAGGAGACGGCAGAGGGAATTCTTCTGCTTTGGTATGGATATTCTGCTCAAACTCGATCTTCCAGGTACAAGGAAGTTTTTCGATGCATTTTTTGATCTAAAACCGCGTTATTGGCATGGATTCTTATCTTCTCGGCTATTCCTTCCTGAGCTTCTAGTTTTCGGACTCTCTCTTTTTGGTCATGCCTCAAACTCTTCTAGGCTAGAAATTATGGCAAAGGGCACTCTTCCGTTGATAAACATGATCAACAACTTAGTTAAGGATAGAGAGTGATATGTTAATGATTCTTGATCATCCAAATCATGCAGTTGAACTTGTACATGTACAGATTATGAACTAGGTCCAGTGCATTCTCCTGGCTGTATACCCTTCTCTATACATGTATTCCGTTTAGAAAGTGGTTTTCACTTCTGAGATATTGTATCTGGATTCACCAGTATATCAATTTGCCTGATTATGATGCACTCTGTACTGTTGACATCTATATATGTTGCTCACTGTATCCGGATAACAGGCCCCTATGAGTCTGGTGATCATGAGCTACTTATTACTTATCACGAATCTATGAACGAGTTTTTGAATGTCACATCTAGACTTACTGTCTAATGAGTCATGACTAGCATATCCCTTTTTTCTATTTCCTACAGACACTGTCATTAGTATATGATAAGAAGAATGTTGTTAATGTATGTCCAAGGATGATTTAGGAATTGATGCCTTACTGGTGAAATCATGAGCTTCTTTGTTACACTTTCTTTCACCTTCCACCCTGTGAGTCCAAATAAGTGTATTCCCGGAGCTGATGCAGTGAATGGTCGCCCCGAGTTTTTACCGTCTCCCATTTGTTCCTTGGATTTCGATCCTGTTGGGCCTGCATGATGTCCTGATTGTCCCTGGAACTTTACGTAGTCTTAAGGTACAGGAAACATGTGTTCCTTTCCTGTTTTCATCACCTTTTATTCCTGTCACTGTCGGGAGCTGCAAAACATAGAGATGCAGATGTTTGTACTCGGGATATCCCCTCCCACCCCCGTCCCCTCTTTCTTGTGGCTAGAAGGGTTACCTAACTTTTGTACACGTAGCGACGTAGCGTGCTTGTTCTTACCTTGTAAAAAAAAATGTTTTGTACAAGGTTTAATGGCGCAAATTAACCCAAAGATGAAGTTTTTGTAGATGGACTTGACGCTCATCTGACCTAGCGTTCTTTTACTTCAGCAGACCGAAATGGGGCATCATGATTCAGGGGAAAGTTTTAACTGCCTAGATCTGAACAGTGAACACGATACACTTCCAAAGCAAAAATGAGCATTCATCTTTAACTGCCTAGATCTGATCATGATACAATTCCAAAGTGAAAATGTTATCAAAACTCGGTCACACAAATAGAAGTAGATGATCCATTTTCATCGAGGTCGAACCTGAACCTGTGCTCAAGAGATAGCTCCGGGGGAAAGGGATTGGGAATGGGGGATTGCGAAAGATGGTATGTATCCGAAACTCATGTATAATATACTGATAACTTAAAGGGGCAATCACAATGCTGATAACAGCTCGTTCGTGAGGGTAAACAAATAACACCCCTGCAAATTTATTTTTAAGCTAGCTTGGCACAAAGTTCCCACTATTTCAGCTAAAGAATAGACAAATTGTCATCACGAAGACTCGTTCCAAAAGACTAGGCTCCAGAGGGTGGGCTCAATTGTATTCTAGGGGTCCGAACCGCAGGCTGCTCTTCTCGGAAACATATTTTTCAAAGTCGTAATCTTTGAAGGACTTAGCTTTGGGAAAGCTCTCGGCCACGTTTTGCAGCTGCCACCACAGCATTCATTATTGTAGCACGATAGTTACCTTTCTCCAATTCATGAATGCCAGCAATTGTTGTCCCTCCAGGTGATGCAACATCGTCTTTGAGCTGAGCAGGATGTTTCCCTGTTTCAACAGCCATGGATGCTGCTCCCAGGACCTGCATGATAAAAGTTTACTTAACATTAGTCAGAATTATTATATACTGTATAAAATAAACCAAAAAGGTTAAACAAACAGCGATTCCATTCCGCATCTTAGCTTGCTGTGTCAAATTGACTGTTATTGCATTGGAGCTAAAGACCGATCTCACATCCTCAGGATTTTCAAAGCTTGCGGTATTCATCAGCTAGAGCCTGGAGGATCTCTGTAGCACTATTTTAAATATTTCCTGCTCAGTTAGATCTCAGTGCAGTAGTTCCCTGTGGACACCATAGCTAGATCTTATCGCTAGCTTGGAAATTCTAAGGTATGTCTACTCAGCATTGTGTAGGTTGACCTCCAACACGCTCTGGCTGTCCATCAATTCGAAGGCACATTAGCTAATTAAGGGGTGCTACATTTTTTTAGTGCTAAATTCATGGAGAACTTTGCTCCCTCAAGCATGAGGGTATCACAGCCCCACGGGACATGTAAGTCGATGTGTTCAACATATTTTTTTCGATGGATAATCAATTGATCATGAGGTATTAGATGGTTAATTTTACGCAATCAATGAATGGCAGTTGATTATCTTGTTGGTAAGAAAATATGGATCTGAGAAGTACTTGACAAAGTTCATTATCACAGAAGTAATCTGACAGTTGATTTAGTACAAACCCAATGTCGGAAAATTGGCGCTCTAAATTGTGTGCAAACACTTGGAGGGAATGTGAAGCCAAAGCATAGTTCATTTTCTGTAAAGCCAGTTAGCACTTGGAGACTTAGATCTTTCAAGTACTTTATAACCGAATTTACGGAACTTATCAAATCAGAGAAAGACCTCAATTTAAAAAAAAAATCATTTTTCAATGAGTTTTGGAGCTGGGTGATTTTGAAAATTAGCTGCAATTAAAATATGTAAACCAGCTTTTAATCCATCCCAACTCCCAAGCCACTTCGTCTCTTAAAGCTTCATGTTCAAGAAATAGCCTTACATAAGCGAAGTACACAGCCTGAACTCCAGAAGCAACAACATCAAGGGCTCAAGACACGGCAAGGAAGGAAAAGTAGGACTTACAGTTTGAGCAGCTAAGCCCTTCGCAAGCTCTCGAGGCAAACCAGCTGCGACTCCTCCATCAGCCAAGGCTTCTATTGCTAAAAATATATATGCTGGACCACTTCCACTACACGAGACAAGGACAAATACTTTAGGTTAGCATGTAATACAGTTTCATGAGTTCACCTATCACAGATATATTAAGATCACCACAAGCCGAGTTTCATGAGTTCACCTATCACAGATACATTAAGATCACCACAAGCGTAGCACAACGAATCATGATTTAACATCAATTTCGCATACCCTAAAGCAACTGACAAAACCCAATCTGACAGCTGTTGCATGTCAACAAGAAATTTAAATGCTCTGGGATCCAACATACCTAAGACCAGTAATAGCGTCAAATAATTTTTCATCAGCTCTCCAAACCTTGCCGATTGCTCCAAATAATTTTGCAATGAGATCACCATCCTCTTCAGTTGCTGTTGCTCCCAAGCTTATCACTACAGCAACGCCACACATATTACAACAAGTACAGATGTTTTTCTACAGAACAAGCGCAAGCTAAAAATGGCACACGCAAGGGAATAAATGAAACAAAGGAAATAAGCAAAGAAAGCAGCAGCAAACAGAACATTATTGAGTTCCCTAATAGAGGAATTTCATAGATAGTAGCAAACCTGATGCAGCCTTTCCAACAGCCGCAGGAGTATTAGGCATCACCCGAATAAAACGACCATGCCCAGCCCATTCCTGTCCAAATTTCCAAATTAAACCGATACACAAGTCTCAACTACTGAAAATGATTGAACACAGAAAATAAAGCTGCAGAGAACCTACAATCCTACCAAGGTAGTCATAACCAAATTAAAACCACGCGCAAATAGACAAAAAAAAAAGGGTTATGATGATACACTAAGATGCAATCCTACTCCTGGTAAAAAAAATCGAGCAAATTACCACATTTATCAGTGTAGTAATGTGCTAGTAGTCCAGTACGATCTAACAGAACGCGTAAACATATAGACAATCTTTACCTAGACTATCTCATACATACCGAATTAACCAATGCCACATACATGATCTAAAATTGTAAATCGTTCTACTCGCAATCTGGCACAATAATGAGTAAATGACAGCATCACCGGCCTGCACAAACCTGTAAATCTTTCAATTTCGTTCCAGCAACAACCGATACCAACAGTTGCTTCTCTGAAAGCTGCGGCCGCAACTTCAACACCACATCTTTAACTACATTCAAAATGCAACCACACATAACCACAAGTAAATCAGAATCAAAATAACCACTACTAAGCTCGAAGCACGAAGTTAACGATTCATATGAGCGAAATCGACACATGAAACCCTAACAAAGATTACAACTACCAGGACAAATCAATCAAGTACCAATTTGTGGCTTCACTGAGAATACAAGCACATCACAATCTTCAACCACCTGCCACACCAAACCAAGGATAAATAAATTCAAAACAACTGTATCTTCTCCGTCAAGATTGCAACAATTTAATCAGTAATAAAGCTACATTTTAACAATCGGAGAGTAAAATTAAAACAATAAAAATAAAATAACCAGATCATCTAAAAACCAAGCGTATTCCTTAAATTGGATGAATATTAACATTCAAAAATCCTCTAAAATTACGAATTGAGATTATCAATCAGATTAAAACAAAATCATCGATGAATATTTCAATCAATTGATTGATATGATTGTATAATGATAATAATGATGATGATGAAGATGGAGATGAAGCTTACGGCGGAAGATACATACCTGAGAGTTGGTTTCCAAGACGGAGACGCCGAAAGATTGGAAGGCTTCGCGGCGTTGAGAGCCGAGATGAGCGGTTCGAATCCGAGAAGCCGGAAGTACGCCGGAGTTTACGACTCCTCTGGCTATACTCTCCGCCATTTTTCCAGCGCCGATGAATCCTACCTTGAATGTATCCGACGGAATGATCGGTAGTGTTGTCGCCATTATTATCTCGCTACGGTGGCGGCTACGGTGGTTGTGGCGGTGGTTAGGGGTGGAGGAGTTGAGAAGTGTTGGAGTAGTATAGGGTAACTTCACTGGTACTTTTGATGTGCGGAAGAGACGGAAGAAATTTAGGTGGTGGGAACAAACATACGGATACTTGTAACTTGTAACTTGTGAGTGACACTTGTCGCTCGTGAGTTGTTTGTGTTTGGGCTCGAGTTTAATTATTGGGCTTTCCTCGTAAGCACTTCGTTGAGTTAGACCCTGTGCGATTGAACTGCATTTTTCTGATTTAATTTGTTTGATTTGAATTGAACTGATCTGGTTTGATTTGATTTGAATAAATTTAATTGATTTGATCTAAACTGAATAAACAGATTAATTAACTGCAATTAGATGAATTAATAACTAGAAATAGACTAGATTCATTGATTATTATTTGGATAATTCTGATCTGAATTGATTTGATTTGAATAAATTTGATCTGATTTGAAAACACTGTTGAATAAGTTGAATCGCACAGGGCCTTAGCACGCGAGATCTGATAAGGTTACACACAGCTTACACCGAAAGAAAAAGTTTAATTAGAGTCATTCAAATTAGATCGGATCAGAGATGTTCAATAACTGTCAATATATTTGGTCCATAATTGATAGTAATTCGTTGAATTTTTGACAAATTTTCAACAAATTCACATCAGGTCACATCAGTTCAAAGTCATTCAAATCAAATCAATTCAATTAGTTATATCAAACTACCCAAGTAGTCATATGTACATAAATCATATGATCGCAATAATTAGGTCATGCTCACCATAGCACCAATCATCAATAGCAATTCATCAATTATCAATGTTTCATCATGAGACTCATCACAGGTTGGCGAAACACATAAAGACAAGAGAATTAAAATTGTATATTTCTCATACATCCGTACACCACTTTCTAAACCATACACTCTTCTTCTTCATCTCTATATAAAGAAGTGCAAAGCACATGTAGATTATATACCACATACATATACTGATATACTACAAAGTATAGAGAGATCATATATTATACAAAAAAAAATGGATCAATTACATGGCAAGCAAGCTAAAGTGTACGCGAAAGCAAGACCAACTTATCCAACAGAGTTATACCAATTCATTACCTCTAAAATTCCTGTCCGAGACCGTGTTTGGGACGTCGGTACCGGCAGCGGCCAGGCCATTCCTCCCGTAAGTCCTCGGACATGTACTCCTTATGGTAATGTATGTTAAAAGAATGTACAATAATCCACTTTAATTTACTGATCGAATTTCGTTTGTGGGTATTTGCGATTTTTAGTTTTCTTAATATATTGAGAAGTACTCCGTAAATACTAATACTTATGAGTTATAACCACTAGATTAACTCGATCAAGATTCAAGACGCATGCCAAATTATTGCCAATTGCTAATTAAATAATGTGTTACGTAATAATTTTCAGCTAGCAGAGATTTTCGAGAATGTAGTAGGCACAGATACAAGCTCAAATCAGCTAGAATTTGCACCTAAGCTCGCAAATGTCACGTATCATCAAACATCTCCTAACATGTCAATTGACGAAATCCAAGGCATTGTTGCACCAAAATCGACCGTGGACTTAGTAACAATAGCTCAAGCAATGCACTGGTTCGATCTTCCAAAATTCTACGACCAAGTGAAATGTGTGCTCAAGAAGCCTGATGGGGTGATCGCGGCATGGTGTTACACCAACCCTTGTGTGGATGACAAAGTGGATGCGGTTTATAGCCCGTTTTATTTAGTAGATTCAAAACCGTTTAGGGAGGAGGTGCGAAAAATGTTGGACAACAAGTTTAGTGACATCTATTTCCCGTTTGAGCCGGTAGATGGGTGCGATCATACCGGCCCATTTGAGTTTATGGCCGAGAAGATGATGAGTTTGGACGATTTTGTAACGTATATAAGGTCTACTTCTGCGTATAATATTGCTAAGGAGGGGTGGAGTTGTTGACAAATGACGTGTTGAACAAGTTCAAAGATGCTTGGGGTAGTAGTGGTGAAAAGTTGGTCAAACTTCCTGTGTATTTGAGGATTGGTAAGGTTGGGAATAATTGTAGCAATAATTAATCAAGGAAGTAATTGCGTGCAATATTGTTGAACGATTCGCATTAAAAGTGTCTCATATTGGAAATGAGATGTATTTATAAGTCCAGTGGGCACTTAGATCTAATATATAATTGTAGTTTGAATTATTTTGGTCTTGTAACGTTTTAAATTTGTCTAGTCGTTTTGAGTCGTGTCGTTCTATTCATGTTCATAGAATGATGTAATACGCTCATACTCGAGTTTGGTTGGATATTGTAATTGATGTGGTTGTTGTAAGCGACTTTGTAGCATCTATTCTTGATTATAAAAAAATAAAAATAGAATAAGAAATAAAGGAAATATAGAATATGATTCTATCCTATCCTAGGTTCTTGATGTTGATATGAGTTTAGGTGGTTGTTATAGATATTTTATAACAAAATTATTATTTAAAATAAAAGGTAAATCAATTAGAGTCAAGATAAAAGGATAAAATTAACAAGCATCATGCATGACGTAGGATACCATGATAAGAAACATTAGCAAATTTGCACCATTGCTTTACAAATAGACAAGTAGTACAAAAGAAAAGTCGCAGGAATCCTTGTTGTTTACACCGTGTGTAACTTTACACAACCAATAATAAGCTAAAATGTGGTATATTATCTTATTATCTACATAAATATAGAAAACTGAAATTTTAAAAAATGATTTAAATAAAACTATAAAAGGCACAAATCATCAAAATAAATTCATTTAATACAAGAAAGATAAAATGGCACAATTATTTATCAAACAAGCGAAAGTGTACGCGAAAACGAGACCAACTTATCCACCGGAGTTATACCAATTCATTGCCTCTAAGACTCCGGTCAAGGACCTTGTTTGGGACGTCGGTACCGGAAGCGGCCAAGCCATTCCTCCCGTAAGTCCCTGAGCTTGTTTGATATACTTCCTTTTTCGATGTTTAGTTGGTAATTGTATCGTGTTTATTAAGCTGTTGAATTCATTCGATCTAAATTCTTAACTTTCGAGGCGACAATATAACACTTGAGTAGTTTTACAACGAACATGTTTAATATATCATATAATCTTTCTTCTTGATTACGCTTCCATCCCTAATTCTTCTTAATGTTATTGATCAAGATGTATGTCAATTGCTAATTATGTTGCTTAATCTTTTTTATTTTTTGTTTTTAGTTAGCCGAGATCTTCAAGAAAGTAGTAGGCACAGATACAAGCCCAAAACAGCTAGAATTTGCACCTAAACTCTCAAATGTCACGTATCATCAAACACCTCCTAACATGTCAATTGACGAAATCCAACATATCGTTGCACCCAAATCGACCGTGGACTTGGTAACAATAGCCCAAGCAATGCATTGGTTCGATCTTCCAAAATTCTACGACCAAGTGAAATGCGTGCTCAAGAAGCCTAACGGGGTGATCGCGTCATGGTGTTACACTACTCCTTGTATAGATGACAAAGTGGATGCGGTTTTTGGGCCATTTTATCGTATTGATTCAAAACCGTATTGGGAGGAGGAGCGTAAAATTGTGGACAACAAGTACGTTGATGTTTATTTCCCATTTGAGCCCGTGGATGGGTGCGATCATACCGGCCCATTCGAGTTTACGGCCGAGAAAATGATGGGTTTGGACGATTTTGTAGCGTATATAAGGTCTTGGTCTGCGTATGGTACTGCTAAGGAGAAAGGGGTGGAATTGTTGACAAATGACGTGTTGGACAAGTTCAAAGATGCTTGGGGTAGTAGTGGTGAAAAGTTGGTTAGATTTCCTGTGCATTTGAGGATTGGTAAGGTTGGGCATGATCACAACAATTAAGGAAGGATGTAATTGCAATATGCATATTGTAATAATGTTATTCAAAATCAGTACTGTTGTATGAGACAGTTTTACAAGCGAAGAAGTTGTTGTAATGATATTCATCTTATTTGATTTTATTCAATAGAAACTGATCTGATTTGAATTCACTCATTTTTTAATTTGAATCAAACAGGGATTTACGCTCTGTTTGATAGGTTTAAAATTGTTTATGGTACAAAACGGTATGTGGTGGGGATGCATGTAATACTAATTTCTTAATCTACGTTACAATCTTATACTCCATGCCTTTCTAGGAGCATTACGATCTGCAGCTCAAACGGCCGAAAACTCCATTTTCGAGCTGGCAAGCAGTAAGAAATAATCATTTTCCTTTTAGGACTTTTTCGAATCAAATAGGGCTTTGATAGGTTTAAAATTTTTTATGTACAAAAACCGTATGTGGTGAGTATATGCATATAATATATTGCTAATTTGAGTAATTTCTTACTCTACGTTAAAATCTTGTACTCCGTATTAATCACTTTCCTTTTAGGATTTTTTCGAATTGCTATATTGTTTTTTTTTCTTTTGTCTCTCTTTCCTTGGAGATTTACCATCCTACTTAATATGATCAAGTATCCTCTTGCTTTCCAAAAAAAAAAACCCTTTTGCTAAAGCCAGTAAAGTCGGTGAACGTGATCGTTGCCTCTATACAATAAATAGTACAGTATCTAAGATATCATCTTTCCCATACAAATTTGCGTTTTGACAATTTATCCTTGTGCATATGTACATAGCTGCTGAGCTTACAACGTGTGGGGAAAGTGAAAATCACTCTCGGTAAGCCTCTTTGTCACTCGATGATCGTGTTCTTTTTGCCTGAATTTTTCTTAATCTAATTTAAGTAATTAGCATTATTAGATGATATTAGTATTTGGATTAAATTTATTGGATTAGAACTGAAGTCGTTTAACTTTATTTTGCTTTTCTTTCCCCTTTATCTGGTTTTAAGATATTCTTTAATTTAAATTCCTAAAAATTTGTACAAAAAGTTATCGTCATTATCTCAATTTTGTGGCGACTATGTTAATTGACTTCAAAGTATAAGCTTTGTTGTTGTGTTTGTTCTTGTTGTTCGTAGAATTAAACTTATCCTTTACGGAACTACTTATTTCTATTCTCGTTTTAGGTCAAACTCCATTAATCTTTCACACTAGATAATACGTAGTAGTATAGTATTTAGTTTCATACTCCACAGTATAATTATAGTTACTTTCCTTATGGAAATAGAAAATTGGATCTACGTACGGTAATTATTAAATAGAATAAAAGGTCACGTAACAATTCATCGAATTACTAGTGATTTTATAGCTTAAATTCTCGTCCCAATAGTCTGTTTCATTCAATTCTTTACATTTACTCGTGTTCTATCTACAAACAAAATGTAACACGCACGTTACATTTTCCCATTCTTAATTACAGGAGGATAAAGATTTTAGAAGAAATAATGGATCCGTTTGAGGATCTGCTAGATGAATTGGTGGTGGAAATACTGTGTCGACTACCCTGCAGCAAGAGTGTAATTCGTTGTAAGAGCGTGACAAAGCGTTGGCGGGACATCATATCTCAACCTTATTTCATATCACATTTCATCCTATGTAGAGCTACTGCAGCTGCAGCTGGTGCTAATAGTGTCGATCAAGTTTCCGAGCTTACTAGGTACAACCTGCCCTTTTGCATAGTCTATAACCCATATCGACTCGATAATTCTCCACCTTTGAACAGAAATCAGGTAGGAATGCTTATGTATGTGGATGATGAGCACAATAAGATGACAGAAACAGTAACTTACCCACCCTGGTGTTCGCCAGGCGAAAAGGTACTGATGGTTGTGCAGGGTGCGTGCAATGACCTGTTACTCTGTTCCCTAAATTCAAGCAAGAATCGTGACTACCGCGTGTACAATGTTCGAACTAATCAGTGTACTCACCTCCCTGATCCGCCTTACCGCAGATATACCCTCAATGTAGCTTTCGTTTCCGAGGCATTGTACGACTTTGATGAGTCTAATAATGTGATTATTAACAAGGCTCCTAAACATTATGTTGTTCATTTCCGAGAGTATGACAAAAAACGACGGAGAACGAAGATTTACTTGTACTCATCAGCAGTTGGTGAGTGGGCGAAATTGGAGGTGTGTTCACCAAAGCCGTTTCACTGGGGGACTTGTTACAGACAAGTCTTTGTTTATGACAAAATGATGTATTTCTACGGTTTCATGGGGATCTTCAGGGTCACGCCACACGAAAGACAGTACCAAGATGGGGTGATCAAGGGTCATTTTATCGATTTGCCAGTCGAGAGAGACCCAAATAAGTATTTTGAGAAAAAGTTGACATGTTTTGGTGGATCGAGAGGGCGTATACAACTCTCTGAAGTCGAAAGGAGTACCAATGTGTTAAGCGTATGGGAACTGGTAGATCAAAATACAGGATCATGGGTTTTAAAGTACAAGTTTTGTTTTAAACAAATGGTGTTACACCACTCGGATGTCTTTGCATTGGTCCAACACAAACCCGATTGCTATTTACTACAAAGTTTGTGGTTGATTGGTTTTCACCCGTCTAAACAAGCATCTCATGTATTTGCAAATGGGGGAACATATTATACGTTGCGACTTGCACCAAAGAACGCTCAAGGTGATCTGTAGAGTTCCGGCTAATAGGTGCCCCTCCGACTTTTCATGGCTTCTATACCCATGGTGGCCAACACCCCTTGTAACGTAATGATAGTAGTACCAAGAAATTACTATATCTAGCTATAATGATCATATACATTACCCAATGTATTTATCCTACACTCTTCTTTCAAATGTTCCAATACGTTTTTTTTTTCTCTCGCCATATCTATGGTTTTGCTTTGGTATATTCTAAATTGACATCTTTATTCACGAGTAAAGATAAAGAGTAACAGACACATGTCTGGTCTTATGACAGAGATTTATCAACAACCAACATACGGAAGTAGCAGATACTTATGGCCGGGCAGAGTGAGGATTAACACAACTACATAGACACCTCACACATTATTATTATATCATTTGAATGTATGCATCATATATATTCTACTGACGACTATCCTATGAAATTTATGGAATGAAGCTTCTTCAAGCTTACTATAAATAATTAGAGGAGAACTGAATAAAAACAAAATAGAATATGAAAAATCGACCTGAAGCTGCAGTAGACCGTCGCTAGGACCCTTGTCAATCATAATCCTTACATTGTGAGCACGGACACCGTTTTTCGAGGCGAACCACGAATCAGAGCTGCTCTTGTCCTTCATAAACAGTGGCAGTAGATATTATGAAGGATTATCAGAGATACGTTGACATTCGCGGAACAATTCGTATCAGTACGAGCGAAATCCAATCCGATTGATTTCAATCAACATTATACTAAACTTCAAAAACTACTTATTCCAAGTATGATAATGATATTATTACTATTCGACTTATACAAATTCCGTATCATAGCTTCGATTAAATTATCAGGTGAATATGCAACAAATTAAATGAGCAACCAACAGCAAAGAAAAGGGGAAAACAGATTCACAAGCGCATCAAACACAACAAAATATATGTAAAAGGGAAGGTCCAAACAGACCTGAAATTGCATGACACGGTAGCGAGAATTAGCAGCGTCAGCCATAAGCTTCATTATCGGATCACAGTAGGTGCTATTCTCCTTCTCCGGATCTTCATTATCGGACTCCATGGACGAGTAGTGATACAACTCCTTTCACAAACAATTAAATCAACACCTCAGCTTAGTGCGCAAGATACAACTTCAATTCGCTCTGAATATACAAGTGCAGCTAATTTAATCAACAAAATCACATTGAACTCATAAGTCATCACCTTCACAACCATCACAATCACAAACGCCAACTTAATTAAAAATTTAAACCTTAAGCTTCATGAGACGGTTGCGAGAAGTAGCGTCAGCTATAAGCTTCATGCGGCCAGCTCTGAGAGAGTCTTCAGCACTGTCCTCTTGGCGACGACCACGGCGGAAGCTCCGAATTCCTGCAAATTCCTCCATAGCGATCACTCTGTTTTTTTTTTTGGAAATTCAAAATTTTAATTTTGGCGGTGATTAAAAATTTTGAAAATTTGTGTGTAAAAATGTGTTTAATTTATAGGAGTGGAAATAACGGTTTTTGGTGGCGTAAGAGTGCAACTTGCAATTTTGCATGAGAGAAGATCAGAGGGAGAGGAGAGTGAGTGAGGTAGGGACCATCTGATGATCAGACGGTTAGGATTCCTTGTTCTAAGAGATGGACGGTCCTGATTCACCTAGTCAGTTATTTTTACACTTTACAAACTTGTCAAGTTCGGAATAACGAAGCTCAAGCTCGACGACTGTACACATCGTTAATTATTATTCGAGTTGATTTGTTCACAACCTTAAGAATTGGCCGAGTTTTTTTGTCTAACATTACTACATTATAGATTTATAGAGCAGGTTGTTCAATTCACAACATTATGTATAGTTTATTTTTTGCGCTAATTGAAGGAGGAAGCAATTGAATGTAACTACGGAGTATGATATATAATGTTGATGGAAGTGCATTTTTAAAGGAATATATCGTGTATTCAGTTATAAGTTGGCAATATAATGCACTAAATCTTTTTGAAACAAATGCTCGAAAAATTTAAGTGAATGGTCTTTGATTCAATAAGTGTATGTAAAGTGTTTCCGTGGTATAATCTGTATATCTCTATTTTAGGGCCTTTAAGAAATATGTTTACTTGTTGTTTTAGTTTAGTTCAGCAGGTTGTTATTAGTAGAAATGACATTTGACTAACAATCCGATGAACAAATGCATTTCATTCAGGAAATACGAGTATGAAAATTGAAAATAATGGCTTATGTCATATATAGGCCTGTCCAATGGGGCAGGTCCCCATTTAAAGCCCATGACCCAGCCCATTTATACAGGGTCAGGCCCGGCTCGTGATAATGGGGCGGGTCAATCAGGGTCAATATTGAACAGGGGCGGGTCACTTAATATATGGGCTTAGCTCTCAATTCAGGATCAGCCCAATTATTAAATTTAAAAACAAAGCTCATTTCTCAGATTCTCATTTTCTCTCTCCTCAACAAAAATTTCACACTTTTTTTTAGCGGAACTCCCGATTCTCTCTTCTCATTCAAAATCAATCAAATTACTTTTATTTATTTGTTTGAGTTTAAACAAATTTCTCTCTAATTTAGCCAATAATTTATGCGGCATACTTTTGATCTATTATTAATGCAGATTAAATTAAATTACACTTTTAAATTAATTACATAGCTTTACCATGTGATATTCTTCAATAAGATTTGAGAGAGGGAAGTAAGAAAGAGATTGGGGAGAAAGTGTTTTTAGGTTGGCTGGCAGTTGAATGGAGAGGGGACTGAAGAAGAAGGAAAAGATTAGAGGGAAATGGCTTCTTCAAGAAGCTACGTCCCCGATTACTTTTGAAATTAACACGAGCCTCAAAGATCAACTCTCATTCCGCCGAAATTACCACACACAAAAAAAAAGTATTCAACTCCCACAATACGTTTTTTCTGTATAAACACGCACTATTCAAATCCGTCCAAAATATATATACGAAAACAAGGGGTAAAAAAAGAAAAAAAAAAAAAAGGTTGGACTCACCATGTGACTTTATGACATAATATTCACTGCTACTAGTACAAATCTAATCTAACAAAATGAACAAATGATTGAGCGTATACGATACAATACTGAGTCGACAAAAACAACATGAGTGAGGAAAGAGGATCGGAATTGCCGAAGCCGAATTACGATGCAAAGCTATACTCAGGTGGGAGACCATCTTACCCACCTCAGCTCTTCCAATTCATCGCCTCCAAAACACCTCAACATGTTCTTGCTTGGGATGTTGGCACTGGCACTGGTCAAGCCATTCCTCATGTAAGATTATTTTTTTCTGATTTATAAACTTGTTGTATACGTTATGTGATGAGCAAAGTGACGATCATATTATTTTGGGTTCATTTGGGTGAGTAAGGCTTTTAAGTCATGTTAGTGTATTAATCGCACATGTTCAAATCAAACGTTAACAAATGAAAAGTATACATGTGACTGTGCTACAAGTTTTAATATCGGATGACAGATTTTGGTATGTTGGTGATCGTTGCGCTCAAAAGTTAATTAATATGCAATGATTGCACCCAAAAAAAAAGTGTTGGTTTGGTAATTGAGATTTCATATTATGATATTTTCAATTTGATCTTGAGGTGAAGTGTTGCTTGAGTATTCAGTACTCTTAGAAGAGTTACCCACAGCTTCGTTATAAGACCATCTTACCCAAATTTTGTCGGGTTTGAAGGATTAAATTATCGGTGTCTTGATATACGAGTATATGGATTATCAGCAAAGTTACTGAATGGGTTAAGCCAATGTGACATTGAGTAACTGAGACATGGTAAATTTTCTAGTGTTTGGGCCCGGGAAGGCGGGAATGGTAGAGACTCGCCCTCAGTTTCCCTGTCTCCGTGTAAGACAATCTTCCCCTAAGTTTTTGGCATGGTTAATTAAGTTGGGATATTGGATTTAGAAGTTTCATATGTTTGTAACTTGTACGATTGATTCATCCAAGATCAGCTTATCCAGTAGTACTCCTTGATTTCTTCGATAAATGCCCCTCTTTATGTTTCAGCTAGCATAGTTTTATAAGTATGTGGTAGGCACAGACATCAGCAAAACACAGCTAGAGTCCGCCCCCAAATTCCCCAATGTGAAATACTGTGCCACTCCCCGGGATCAGCTAGGTGACGTTTTTTTTTTTTTTTTTTTTTTTTTGAGATCATCAGTAAATGTAAGCTGGCATATTGGATTTAGAAGTTTCATTTGTTTGTAATTTGTACACTTCTGCTCGAGCAAATTGGCTTTGGTTTGTTTGATAAATGCCCCTCTTTGTGTTTCAGCTAGCAGAGTTTTACAAAAATGTGGTAGGCACAGACATCAGCCAAACACAGCTAGAGTCTGCCCCTAAACTCCCCAATGTCAAATACTGTGCCACTCCTCGAGTCATGTCCGTGACTGATCTCGAGCAAATGGTAGCACCACAATCAACTATTGACCTCATAACCATAGCCCAAGCAATGCACTGGTTTGATCTCCCAAAGTTCTATGAGCTGGTGAGATGCGCGCTTAAGAAGCCAAATGGAGTGATTGCAGCTTGGTGCTACACCACTCCACAGGTCAACGAGAAAGTGGATGCCGTCTTCTGGCCATTTTACAAGAGTTTTTCAGGGCCAGGGTGGGAGGAGGCTACAGGAGTTGTCGACGACAAGTACAGGAGCATCCACTTTCCCTTTGAGCCTGTTGACGGGTTAGATAATACTGGACCATTTGAGTTTAAGGCTGAGAAAATGATGACCTTGGATGATTACTTGACGTATATCAGGTCGTGGTCTGCGTACAATGCTGCTAAGGAGAAAGGGGTGGAGATGTTGCCTGATGCACAAGTCGAGAAATTCAAGTGCGCTTGGAACTGCAATGGAACAGACGAGAAAGTCGTAACATTTCCAACTTACTTGAGAATGGGGAAAGCTGGGAATACCAAATGAAAGCTGTGAAGTTGATGTAAAAGTTCATGAAGGTCTTATAAAGTTGTATGGTTTGGTAAGTTCAGGTCCTCATTTAGCTATTAACTCGAGTTAAGTTTCACTCAACAAGATCTTTTTTCCATTAAAAATTATACTAATAGCCTAATGGAATCGCATATTTGCTCAATCAACTAATAAATCCGGATTTCGGACGGTTTTATCGTTGTCTTGCATTGACTAAGATCATATCATAGTAGATGTAAACCCGTGCTTTGCATGGGTCTAAAATTTTGTTAAATATCAAAACCACATCTTTATATCGATTATATGTTGCGCTAATTGTTGGTTATCTATCGAAACATTTAGTTATTAGGGTAAAGAGAGGTTAAAGAGGGCAAATAATTGTTGGAAAATATTATTATGATTTAAAATTATTTTAGTAAATTAATTAATTTTTCCTGTTCCTAAATTTGTGAGTGTTAACGTTGCAATTTTACTGTTGGTCTTTTCTTGGGCCTAAATTATAGGAAAGACGTTTTATGGATTTTTATGTTAAGCCTGTTGTTACGGTCAACTATTATCATGGGTGAATGGGCCGAGGGATCAGGCTATTATGTTGGTTTGTTACGTGGGAAGTTTGGAAGTGGGCACTTGTAACAATATAGTATAAAAGTGGACTTATTCTTTATTTTTATCCACTGAGTTTACAAAAGAAAAAGTCTTACTTTTCTTCTTTAGTTTTTCATCTTGCTTACAGTAGCAACTCCTTCGAAGAAAACCACTTCCTGCTCATTCGTCTTCTTATACCCTCTTCTCTATTAATATCTTCTGCATATTTCTTCTACAATTAATTATACAAACACTTATTAATCATCCATTGAGCTTGGTAATCTATTGGTTCGGGGTTCTCTTCGCTGTATCCGACGAGCACCATCGGGTTGTCGAATCTTGAGAGAGGGACGCGATTACAAGTTTACCAGTGCAGTGGGGGCGTATTCCTCTCTAAAGAGAGCGCTACGGCGTGATTCGACCCAGGCCATTCTAATCTCTACTCTTATTGTTTTAATTTAGTTTGATTGTTATTTGTTCTTGTTTGTTCCTAAATTAATTGAATTTCCCTTTCGTGTTTTTGTTTGATTGGTATTTCGTGAATTTATTTCCAACAATAATAATTGATACGAGTAGTTGTTACTTGTTAGACATAAATTCATTGGAATTGGTCTTTGATCTTTTCTTCAAAGAGGGTAAATAATGGAGTAATTGATAGTTGTATAATACGGAGTATTTATTAAAAATCTTTTATCTTCTAATATAACAATAAGTGAGTGATTAATCTCTGTTGATCTCAAAAGAAATGGGTTTGCTCTACTCTGTTTATCAATGGTCACCTAATTCCTTTTCTGCATTGTCTTTTTTTTTTTTTTTTTGGGTGGTCAACATTATAACTTTAGTTTGTAGTTGATATTTTTATTAGGAAAATTTGCAAGAAACCACCTAATAAGTTTCCAACTTTGACAATAACCACCTTATTAAACAAACTTTGTTCGGAACCACCTTATAAATTTATTTTACCCAAGTATGACCACCTTACTTACTACACCCACCACGGAACCACCCATTATCACCACAAGCCGCCTCCAAACCACCATTGACGACCCTAGACTACCAAAACAACCTCTAAACACCTACTACCACCCTAAAAAATTTCTTAATACATACCAAAGTACTACCTCGAAATTTTTTACCCAAATTTTACATGTCTTGTTTTTGGTAAACCCCTTGTTTTTCCTTTAAACTGTCTTTAAGAAGTATTTCTCGAGAAGTTGGAACTCGCCTATAAAAAAAAAGCTGGTATATATATTGAAAAAAGAAAAGAAAAGAGAGGGAATAATAATGGGAAGCCAAAGCGGGTTGGATCTGCTTCCGGAGGAATTGTGGGGAGAAGTTGGAAAACGGGTCGAAAGTATATTAGATGTGTTGAGATTCCGATCAGTATGCAAGTCATGGAGATCCATTCTCCCTCTTCCAACTCTGTTCCCTCTCAACATACCTCCACCCTTGGGTTACGAGGACTATGAATATCCCCGGTTCATCACGGAGAACTTGGTGTACGCTGTGCCGGGTGCCCACCCGTATTTAGAGGTGGGGGTCTTGCAACATTTGGGTATAGGAGGCATGTTCCACCAGTTGGAATTGAGTTTCCCAGGTACTGGTGACTGTGACCGCGAACTGATAAATATACTCGATAATGAAGTACCAGTCACTCCGCTTGCCAAGTTATTACCATATCGTGAGGGCTCACCCTAAATTTGATGAGGTAGATGGTAATAGAGCTTATGGAAAAAGTTGCCTAAAGATTGATGGCTGTACCAGTAAAATTGTCCTCGTCTCGAACTGTGATGTGAGACGTATAATCCTAGCTACGTCACTGACCGCTCTAACCTAGCTTTTGTGGTCCTTTCTACCCGCGGGAACTTGACTGTGTTACGAAACCACGGCCACGAATGGGAATGGGAGACTTTTCCACGGCCTTCTGGGGCGGCACACAAGTTTCATGATATTGTTGGTCATAAGGGTCGATTGTACGTTGTCGATTCGCAAGGCATGACGTTTGTTACGAAAGATTTCAAGTCGATGAAGATGACCCAAATTGGGTCCTATGGTGAAGGGTTCTTTACCGACTCGTTTAGGCTTGAGAGGAACTATAGGAGGCGATTTGTGGTGGAGGGAACTGGTGGCAATGGTGACTTGTACATGGTCGTCTTAGGCCAAGTGAAAATAAAAACTCCGACCTTGAAAGTTTTCAAATTGGTGCAAACCCATGGATGGTTAGAGGTTCAAAGTTTAGAGAACCAAGCCTTGTTTGTGGGATGTCACTTCTTCAAGGGCTCGGTCTCATCATTCGCAATAGCGGCCCACATCAAGAATGATGTAGTCCAGCTGAATCACGACCATTCGAGTTATCCACTCCGTAAACAGAGTTCACCTCAGGCTCAATCTTCATTGCTGAATTCGGATTCAAACCTGTAAAAAAAATAACACGTAAAAGCCTCGGACAAACAACATCCGCTCATAGACTGTGAAACTCCAAAATTATACCCAAGAAATAATTACCATGATGATGAACACCCAAAGCCCAGAAATTTCTGTTGCCGCAAATACTTCACAAGGAATCTTGTCCCTCAAGATTAGTTTACTCATGACAAGCTGTTCATCCATATTTGGGTGTGCTAATCCACCAACACTTTCATCACCATCAAAATATTGTTTCAGTCGGGAAAACCACCGTTACATCTTCATTAGTAAGTTTCTTAACCTGAAATTTTTTAAATACCCAGAAATTTAGACGACACCCCAGTTCATTTATCCATAAAAAATCACAAAATTCCGAATCTTTCTTGAATTTGTTTTGTAAATTTCTTATTGATTGCTAGTTGAAGTTGTACACAAAATTACACGCAAAAGAGATTAAAGTAGCAGAAATTTACAAAACAAAGCTTTTTCTCTGTTTTTATGAGAAAGAAAATTTGAGTGGTAAAAAGTTGGGGAGAAAGTCTCCTAAAAATGTCTGTCTCTCTCTCCTAATTAATTTTGTGAAGTGTACTTTACTGATGAAATTGTGAATCTTTGTTGTGTGACGTTTACATAAATCAGGAGAATCTACTTATTAGTTATTACAGAGGGCAGAGGAGTGGGAAAATTACAGCGCGTGTATGTCAGTTGTTTGGAGGGTTTAAGGTGGGTTTTTCTTAACAATATAACGGTCCCACACAAAATAGTACAGTAAATGTTTTATTTTCTGTGAAAAAACTTTTGCCACATCGGAACTCGTAAGTATGACATGTACCATGCATTATCAAATCGTAAAGGGGGATTTTACCGTTGTTGGGGGGGGGGGGGTTAAAAAGGTAGGAGATGTGATGGGGAGATGATTTTTGCGGTAAAAAACAAAGTTGTAAAAATCCATGACTTTTTAGTTTTTACAGTTTCACCAAACCACAGTAACGGAAGTTGATGAATTGTTACGCACGGTTAAAAATAGTACAGACGTGGGTTTTTCACACCTAGCTCATGCATTCGATAAACCCTGATAATAAAACAAAAGGTTAGGAAAAAATCAACAGAGGGTGGCTTTTCCACTATATATCATCGTCAGCATTATACAGTACATTGCTTTAATAAATAACACCAAAACAAACAAATTAATATAATTGCTTGGTGCATCATTTTTGTGGCTGCGACCATCAATATTAGGAGGAGTATGTACCAAGTCCATAATTTTTATTTTAGCAGCTCATCAGTAGGCTCGAGTATACTTAGGGATGTATAATAACTTTTTGGATCATGCATAATCAATCAATTTTCCTTGGTAAACTACCCAGAGTAATTATGAAGGCAACAATATGCTTCTTTTGTGTAATTGCAAAATTAATACGGAGTAATCATGAAGGTCAAAACTCGTTTTTTTTTTACTCGAAATTGAAATAGAAATGTTTGAAGTGGGACTTAGGATGGTCTAAAATGTAACTTTTGTGCATTTGCCTTGAAAAATTAAGGGTCACATACTCACATTATAAACTTTAGCACACAGCCTCAAATTTTTAAGATAAACAAGTTTGTGTCGTCGCTAGACTCGCTAGTCGCTACTACTTCTAACCCAATGGAACTGCTTCCCTTTTATTCACACGTACCACCTTAACCGACATACTCGTGTTGTTTGCCAATTGCCATAAACAACAAAGGCCAACAAGGTAAGATCCAAGTGGGCCACCACTTGAGTAAACTTGGGCTGAATATCCAACATTTTCAGCACTCAATTACACATACACCTCGGAATCGTATATGGACACTTGGCATACATTAATTGGATAGAACATAAAAATAGCATTAAATACAATTATCGGTTAAAATATGGTAATAAATTATCATAGAGTAGTACTCGTATATTATAAACTAATTTATGGAAAACAATCACTATGGTAAATTACTAAAACAAAGATAAGCCAACACTAACACTTTTCTTATGAAACGAATATAAACAGTACTAGGTGTAAGCTCGTGCGTTGCACGGGTCTTTTAATGATGATATCCAATTATGATGATAAAGTTGAACCGATATAGATTTGGCCTTTATTAGGAAATATTACGTGCATTTTATTTAACCCGTGTAGACAATTATTTTCATCATATAAATCTCATTTACAAACTTGGGGACTTATACTTTCAAATCAACATTTTTAATGTCATTGCAATTACCTTAAACAGAGTTTCACTAAACCAATCACCGTGATTGGCAGAAAAGTGTCAATCACGGATTGGTGGCCAAATCCTGGCCGCACATTTGCATCTCCAAAATCCAAAGGCCCAAAATATTTCCCCCACCCTTACCCTTATTCAGCCCCCTCTCTCTCCTCCCCAACTTAGCCACCATACACCACCACCACGTTCACCCACACAACCGGAAAAGTGGGTTAGGGTCCCACCTTCCGGTGCCGCGTTAGCGGCGCCGGGAAGTCGGACCCTAACCCACTTTTTCGGCCACCTTAAGGATACCACACCCAAATAGGGTTGACCAAGCCCATTCAAACACCCACTATTATTAGGGTATCTTTTTGTTCTTTGCGGCGAAGCCGGGGTGGTCCGGGAGGTGGGAGGTGGGTCGCCGGCTGTAGGCGCTGGATTGGGTACGGTGTTGGTGGTGGTGTGCGTGGTGCGAGGCCGTCGCGCGGTTGTCGGATCTGGGCTGTTTTGGGTTGGATGAAAAATGAACGCTTTTGCCCCTGTGATTGGGTCCATACACCCAATTACGGTGATTGGTTTATCAGCACTCCCTTAAACATTGTTACTAAACCTTCTAAAACATTAACATGTTATCGTGATAAATCCATGACCCGGGCATGAAAACTAGTATAATTAATTTCTTAATCACGTCTCCTAATTCAGTAACTTGCCCGAAACTCACCAAAAAAGTGTCGTATTGCACAAGTTTCTCTATTTCCACCTCTGGTCGTTCATAATCATCACCAACACCTTCCCCCCACGCATTTTCTCTCTCCTCCTTCAATCTTCTTCTTCACCCAATTCCTTGTTCCACAAGCCAGATAAAAAATGGACGCAAAGATCGGAAAGTTCTTCGAATCCGTCGGAAATTTCTTCGGCAGCGGCGACCACATCCCTTGGTGCGACACCGATACCATCGCTGTATGTTCTTCTCTTTCTCTCTCCTCGTTCATCGATTTTTCCGTCTTTTAATTGAATTTATTTTAGGGTTTAATTTGTGCGTAATTTCGAACTTTTTTTCATCATATTTCTCATTTTCGGCAACTTTTTCAGGATTAAAATTGAATAATTTCGGTAAATTCGTAATCGTTCGATTTTTTAGGTTAAATTTGTGATATTTTGGTGATGATTGATGATGATGTTGCATGAAATTGATATTTTGATGAAATTTTGTGTTTGATTTTGATTCGAATAATTTGATGTATGTATTTGTTTGATAAATTTTGGAGTTTGTTAGTGTTGCGGAGACTGTGTAGCTGTTTAGAAACTTGCGGATTACGATTCTGTGTGTATAGTTTGTTCGTAAGGTTCATGTAGTGAGAATCGCTGTTGCGGCGAAACAAGGAACTGAGATAAGGAATTGCGGTATGGTTAGCTGTTTAGAAACTTGCGGATTACGATTCTGTGTGTATAGTTTGTTCGTAAAGTTCATGTAGTGAGAATCGCTGTTTCGGCGAAACGAGGAGTTGAGATATGGAATTGTGGTTTGGTTAGGGTTTAAGACGTTGAAAATTAGAGGATTGGTGATAGTGTTTTGTAGCTGTGCTGCTGTGGAATGGTTTCTGATGTGAAGGCAATGAAAATTAGGAGGCTAGGATTTCATTTCGTCTAAATTATGTGCGCGAAATTGGTGTTTGTTGAAGGAGCAGTGGTTTGAAATAGTAAATTGGCCTAAAACCAGTTTGTTAAGTTAAAAGATGTTCTTGACTAGTTCGGAAGGATACTTTCGGATAATTTTTCTAGTCGTTTGCTCATAATATAATTGGATGAGCGTTAAAATCTAGATTTCTCTCCTTTTGTGTTTCGTGTCATTTTCCTTTGTTCTGGACTGCTGGTGTGTGTACCTCTTTTTGTATGTTGCTTGGGAAAGTCACTGAACCGTCTTAATACAAAAGTAAACGAGTTTAGAGCTTAATAATTGCTGTAATGACAGAAAATTGAACAAGAGGTGGCAGAGGCTGCAAATGGTGCTTCAGAAGAACAGAAAGGTGAAACTCTCATGAGGCTATCATGGTCCCTGGTTCATTCTAAGCGTCCTGAAGATGTGCAACGGGGAATAGCTATGGTTGAAGGTAGCTATATTTTCCTTTGCCTCTTGTTATTCTTGCTGCTTCTGTATCATTTCTATCTTCTGCCAGTGTCATGGGGATTGGTATTGTCTATAAGTTTCACCCACACTCCCCCCCCCCCACCCCCTTATGGTCAATATAGCAGGTTTTTGGCCAATGCTCGTTATGTTTTCTGTAATAATACTTGATAGACAACTACTACTTATCAGCTTTCTCTGCTTTCTATGTTTGTAATTTGAACTTCTGACGTGATGTTACTTGATTTCATAGCCAGTACTGTAATTTTTTTATGGGGTATAATTGAAGTGTATGAACAAAGAATAGCCATTTGTATAGAGTTGGTACTGACACCTTCTATTTAAGAGAAATGAGAAAAATTGTGAAAGGACAACGTGTTCCTCTTGATCTTGTGGTGGCCAACGATATGTATTATGTTGCTTATATGCTTTTCTGTTCAAATTTTCATTCGACTTTAGTTGGATTCTCTTGCCAATTTCTGTGTTTATCGTTCATGACTGTGGTTATAATACTTAGTTGAAAAATACTCCGTGTCCGTATTTTTGATTTGCTGGTTCCTGTTCCTCTAAAGATATTAAACAATTCCATTTAGTTACTCACTATGTTTTATGGCAGCATCACTTGCCAATACTAGCAGTAGTCCTCTGGATACAAGGGAAAAGACTTATCTGCTCGCTGTGGGATATTACAGGAGTGGTGATTTTGCCAGGAGCAGGCTTCTTGTGGAAGAATGTCTGGAGGTAGAGTTCTTGTCTTTTTTTTTTTCAATGTTCTATGATCTTATGGTTCTCGCGACTTAACTCCTTTAAAAAAAATTGGTTTTTCTTCAAAGGCTTCATGTTTTTCTTTTTCTCATATCTTCCCATAGTTCCCAGGCTTGCTTGACCACAAGTTTCTAGCATCATTGGCTTGAGATTTTTATGTGTTTCATTATTATTGCATTCATTCTTTGTGGTGGAATGTGGTGTAATGCATAATGCATTGAGTTTAGTTATCACCAATGCTCTTGAGCACCAACCTTGTCTAGAAATATGATGCCCAACGCTTAATTGTTTTTTGGTATGTACTGAGCTCAAGATTCAAAATGCTGTTTTTTTTTCATATTATGAAAACTTGCCCATATTGACAAGGGAAGGCTTGCCCTCATTACACCCTTGTAGTGGGACCCTTCCCCGGACCCTCGCTTAGCGGGGACGCCAATGTGCGCCGGGCTGCCCTTTATTATGAAAACTTGAACAGTTTCTCTGGATACGAATATTTAAGGGACAGGGAGGTAATAGGGATCTTAGTTTCACCCCTCTTTGATAATTGATACAACCAAATTCTTCAATTGTTCGGGGCAAAAGGCAAGCCCCCTTTTCCCTCCTTTCTTCTCTCCTCTTCTGAACCTCCCTCTTCCCCTGAGATGGCATGTAAACAAGCGGGGGATTATAACTCACTGTTTGGTGTAGTCAGTATGTATCTTAACAGGGTCCAAAATCCAAAGGTTAGTGTGGTTATCAGCTAGAGATCTGTATGCATGAATGTAATTTGAACATTGACTCTTCCTGTTTAAGGAAACATTAAAGGTCTGAGTGCCGTAGAAATAAATCTGGCCTCCGGCTTTCGTTTTGGTTGTTGTTTGGGGTTGGGAGGGCGTGGGGGAGGGGGAGGGGGTTGTTGCTTCTTTGTGCTATTTCAGTTTAAATCCTGCACTAAGACATCTTACCATGTGCTTGTTACCTTCTTAGATTGCACCAGATTGGAGGCAAGCACGCTCCCTGAAGAAAAATGTGGAAGATCGCATTGCCAGAGGTAAGAAATGCATAATCATTGATTCTGTTATTTAGAACTCAAAGCCTCAGACTCGTGGTTTCACTAATTACTGATGGGCTGTCCTCTAATTGTCATTTTCCATTATACGCAGATGGTGTCATTGGAATCGGCATAACAGCTACTGCAGTGGGACTTTTGGTTGGAGGTATTGCTGCAGCTGTGGCTCGTAAGAAGTAAATTGAGCACTGACTTTGTCAAGTGGTGAAGCAGCTGCAACTATAATGTCTCGACTCCCTGTTTCTTGTGCAAATTTCGTGGATGTCAAATACTTAATTCAAAGCAATAGATAGCTTTGCTGCCTTTAGCGTTTTGCTGCTATACTTGACCTGATGTACTGCTCTGCTTGGCAGTTAATTTTGTTGACAACTATTTCGGGTATCATCTGAAAGAGAGTACGTTTGTGAAATTTTAGGCCTAGTTTTTTACTCGTGTTCAGTTTCTTGAAACCAGAATGATTCAGAACCAATGCAACACGTTGCTGCGCTTTTGTGTAATTTGATGTTGGCTGCCCTATGAATGTTTGCAATCACATTTGCGCTTGATGATCTATTATCGTCTGTTTGCATAAACGTAAGCAATCAGTCGTGAGCAGGCAGAAAGTTGTCTGAGAAACATATTTCGAATGAAATGCTCCCAGTCACCTGTATATAACCCCCCTACACGGCTACGAGAATTGGTCAGGCCTGGAACAGGGGGAGTTCTATGTCTTCTGAGTTCAAATAAACGCTATCTGGTACACAAAATAAATCTCATCAATGAGGATGCTCTAACATTCACGAGGAAAACTGTAGAGACTTTGAACTTTGTTCTCGTAACCTTATTCAGAATGACAGAATTGGGTCTACACTACAATGCTCAAATCTGCACTCTTGCACAAGTAACGCTTTTTCATTGACAAAAGAATTCAGTTCTTAAGATTACATTAGCTCTCTGTCAAAAAAAAAAAATGATTACATTAGCTAGCACAAATGACCAGTAAAAGTGACCAGGCCTATCTAACCCCTCCGAATGGCATATCAAGGCCGCAGTGCAGTGCAGAGGTCATTACCGAAGAAAGGAGACATTAATCTGTCGTAGCAAGTGCTGACTGCAACACGTCTTCTAGATGCTTCTCTGCAGCAGCGTACTCTTTTTTCTTCTCTTCAATAGCCAGTAAAGCGAACACTTTGTCCTGCCCAGGGAATAGATGATACATAAATATTGGAAGACCGTAATCACTAGAACTCAAGAATCAATAGAAGAAAAACGTAGGATGCCACAGAAAAGACAGGAACTTACAGGAGGCAAGTCCTGATACTTTCTCAATGTTTCAAGAATGGGCTTGGTTTTCTCTTCCAGCTCTTTCTTGTAATCAGCTGTTTCAGCCAGCACTCCATGGCGAAGTTCAGGGGAGTAACCCACACGGTTCAATATGGCCTGCATAAGTAAAGGTCAAACAGGAAATCTTCACCATAGATAAGCGCAAGATAAGTAAACAATACCATAAAACTTATTACATCGTATGTTGATATCAGAAGGAAACTAGCCTCAAAATGAAAAGAAAAGGAAATTAGAAAAATCCATGTATCATTCATGATTCATCAAAAAGACAACAAAAGCTTTATGAATTTGTGACCATTACATGAATCTTTGTCTAGATTAGACTCAGATATTTCACAAATCGATTCTAGGGGCAAGTTACCATTTTCACAAAAAAAAAAAAAAAAAAAAAAAAAAAAAAAATTATTGAAGAAATTTTCTCAGAAGTCAATATATTATGAATTCAAGAGTTATCTTCAATCAAAGTTGAGAACCTGCAATCTACAGGGTAGGAGGGGGTAAGGGTGCTGGTTTACACATATCAAAGCCATGAAAGTGGAGTAATCTGTTATCTTGATAGAATGACTCATCAGTCGGATAAAAGCAAATCATACATGTATCATAATTCATACAAGCAACCTAATATAAGAAAAATCCATAAGATCAGCTGGATCAACTCTCCAGTGCAGAGGCGAAGCCAGGTGAAAAAATTAGGGGGGGCCAGGATTCGAACCCGGGACCATTGATAAGAAATTTGCCTAGAGAACCAATAGAGCAAACAGAGTTTATTGATGATACATAGCAACATTTTGTATAAGATTCAAATCTCAGGGGGGGCCATGGCCCAGTCCCCCCCCCCCAGCTCCGCCCCTGCTCCAGTGCCCCTACCAAATGATAGGAAAGAAAACTATATCGACACAACGCTTTTACCTTATAGTTGGCACATTTCTGGTTGTATTCCCGCTCTTTCGAAACCATGACTGCTAACTTGTTCTTCCAGTTCTCCATTTGCGACTCAGAAAGTGGTACTTCTTCTTCCAGCTGAGCAAGTATTCTAATGATATGCGAGAAAAAAAGGGGGATATCAGTTTAATACCTCATAAGAATAGGTAACTCTCGCTAGCATAACTTCAGGGAAAATATCCCATGCATTGACATTTCAGAAAGTCTAGCATTTCAAAGTATTTCTGGAGGATGGGGACATACATTTTCAAGTAAGTCAGCCTCGCGATTGCCTTCCTTGTATAATTAAGTAGCTCTCTCGACTCCTTTTGCACCTTAGCCCTTTTTTCCTTCACTTCACTCTTTCTCAGTGAAAGATCCCCCATGGCCACAAGGAAACTAGAATGACATCACCCCTCGTCAGACGACTCAAATTTCAGTTACAAAAGTTGTTCACCACTAATTACTTATACAAAAGTAAAGATAAATACTATTTTCAAACCCACCTGCTAAATTCGGTGTCTCTAATGTTCAACAAGTTGGAAACACTGGCCAAAACTTGAGCCGATACGACTACATTGGAGGGCAAACTTTCTTGTGCCAATCCCACATTCTCCAAAATCTCCCTGACTCTCGCAGCTTCAGTAAATGAAAATTTCTCATCAGAACAATGACAATCAGAATCCAAGGAATCACATCACACACTTCGGCTGATTACTTTTCGCTAATAATATCCAGTAGAAACTGAATAACTCAGCATCTAGATTTCAACAAACACGAGCAGTTAAACTAAAAGTCCCTAGGATATCTGTTCTACCACTCACAAAATCGCAACAAATCAAATCCCTGGCCTTGCCCCAGAAGGAATTCTATTAGGAACTAGAGTAATGTTGTACTTGCAACAAAATCAATCAAATCTTACTAAAGCACACAACTAAATTGCGCTAACTTCTCAATGAGATGGAAACCAACCAACAACAGCTAAAATGCAATTTCCATTTGACCACCGAAAACACGAACACACATTTTCAGCATGCACATTTTCAGCATAGCTAAAGAGACAAACACAACAGGCCACAATACAGATAATGATATGTCAAAAGGAACACGGAATTAACCTTGGGCACGATATTCAGCAGCCTTCTGACGGAAATCATTGGCGACAATGCCAGCAGCCTGAGTCTTGGCTCGAGAAACCGTAGCAAGATTATGCAATTGGGCAATACTCCTAGGGGTGTACTCGAATTCAGGCACATCTTTACCAACAGCATCAAACTGTGAGACTAACCACGCTTTCACATCCTGAACCCGGGCAGCATCAAACCCACTGCCCCTCACTTCACTGCTGCCCGGCGTATGATGAGACCCAGATATTAAATCACTCATTTTTTTTCTTCACTATTATACAACCAAAAATACATATAAATAAAAATCTCAATCTTTTAACACAATTATTATCTCATCACTTTAACTTATTAACACAGCAATTCTTAACTTCAAGAAGAAGACTCCCACTTTTCTATTCCCCTCCCCCCCCCCCCCTCTTTAAATTTTTTGGGGTGATTAAATTAGGAATCAGATCAAAACCCAGTTCATATATCAATCTGCAATAAGTAAAGATTGAAACTTTCAGCAATTTGGTGATGAATGAATAAAAGTTTAAAGCGTGAGCAATACGATTAGTTGTTAATTCAAGGGTGAAACTATTAAATAATTGAAATAGTAAGCAAGCGCGAGAAATGAAGGCATACCTGAATCATCAAGGGTTTTAGATGGAATGAGTTGAATTTTGGGGAAGAAATGTTGAATGTGAGAAGAATTAAGCTAGGGTTTAGAGAAATTAAATTGGGGAAAAAATTGGATGAAATTTTGAAAATGGAGCTGAAACTTTTTAAAATGGTTTTTATTTTATTTTTAAATCTTCGTGGAGGTTGAACTTTTTTCTTTTAGACGAGTTATGGACTTATGGTGGTGAGTCAGGTGAGACAATATTATCGTTGTTTTTCACGTATCGACCTCTGTAGAGTCGGTTCATCTAATTTTATGCGAATAGTTCCTTTAATCTCGACATAAAGAGTTGAATTAGAGTGTGCAACACCGTGAAAAGGAGGGTACGAGTTACGAGTCGAGTAAGTGTGTGTTACAAGCTTGGGAGTATTAGCCTCTCACCTAGTGCGCAACTAAAGGTGCCGGTTGCGGATTGCTTTTGCCGGACATTCTTTTCTCCATGCCAATGTAAATGTATTGGACATCCTTGGTCGTTTGTGCTCAACGCTACCACCTTTTGGTAGAGCTCAAATTCGACCTAAAACACAGAAATTTAGAAGCTCGACCAGACACGTTCGCTTGCTCAAAGCAACCAACTTGAAATGTACATCCTTGAATCGTTTGTGCTCGACGACAACAATGATTCAGGTTCGACAAGAACCCTGACAAAAACCGCCAATGCTTAAACTAAAATCTACGGTAGATAATCTAATAATAGAACGCTGGCAAGGCAAATTCCGCGCCAATTGACATATATGCTCTGAGCCAGCAACTGGAGTTGGGTTTACGTTCCCACATTTTTGCAAGTCTAAGCTTTTATGAGTTCTATCATAACCTGATAACCGAAACGAAAGCACACAACTTTACAAGGAATATCAGAGTGAAACCATATTACAATGGGGGGGGGCATTATGTTATTCAGTTTGCGTGAACCATACAGAACATTCCATTACCATCCGAAGAAAACTTGTTCTACAGAAGTACAATACTGCACTAAAACAACCTAGAAAGACAGGGCCCTGTTCTACAACGAAACTGCAAAACTACACTACACAACCTAGAATGACAGGGCCCTCCTCGTCACATTAAGATACACAACGGTAAGTAACATGAGACTGCGTGATTTCACCAGTGTACATCACTTTGACCACCTGCCCCTTCTCAAGTCCATAATAACGTGAAATGGCATCCTTCACAGACATACGAGGAAGCTGAAAAGGCAAGATGAGATGTCTCAGAGAGCAGACCAAAGAAATAGATATAAACAACTTGATAGAGATTTATACATCTCAGGACTGTTTCAGTCAGTAAGCAATTTCACAAGAAGCATTGAAACAAACAGATGCCACAACCCATAGAGCATGCCAGAAAAAATAAAATCGAAATTCCATGTAATGAGGCCAAAATTTACAGTTTCGAATGAACCCAATAACTTCCTCAGAGTAATCGGGCCCAAGGGCCCTCGATCAAAGCAAACACATGAAAGTAAGAAAAAATTGTTCACCTAAGTTCAACAAAAAGAAGAAGTTCACCTCAAATAGCTCCTCGTGAGGAATCCGACAAAAGTATAATGGAAGCTAAGACCACAAGAAGCACCGACACCCAACAGAATCAAATGTAGAGCTATTTGACAAAGTAGCCCATTGAGTTCTAAATCCCTACCGACATAAGAACTTTGATGCTAGGTTTCCTCAAACATTATGCTTGTGATGGGTACGAATGCAGCTACCATCATACATTTCAAACCCAATACTGAACAATAGAGATCCAGTTTTCTGACATAATCTAATTGTCATCATAAGCTAAATAATCCAATCCATAATTCTATAGAATACAAGATGGAGAAAGATTGAATACCTGCTTTTCTTGCAAATTGTATTTCTTTAGTAGCTTCTCTTTCTCCTTGGGGGTCAACACACGATGTCTAGGCTTCAAAACATGCTTTGTGATATTCACTAGCAAATCAGTTATCTGGAGACATGGAAAACGAATGATTAGTAGGGTATGAGTTGAAACCTTTCCGATAAAGATAGAGCCCCACCAGGGAGTAGCCAATTTGGGTACAGCCTCTCAGATACAATGCCGAATCAAACGAAAATCAAGGAGAAAAATGGCATGTGAGTTTGGTACCACCCCATGGCAGCATTTCAGTTTCTTTATTTCGCATTGACAAACTCAAGAAGTAGATGAAACATACAATATTCTTTGGGATAAAGGACCTCACAACAAGGGCGAAAACATGTGTGGAAGATATGTTGATAGTTGTTATCAGAGATGCCAAGCAGAGATGCAGAAGTTAGCAAGATTAAGGTCACGCAAGTAGGTCAGCAAACTTACTTGAAATGTCTCAACTTTTGCTTGGAACATTTCCAGAGCTCTCAAAGCTTGGCTCGTTAATCTATTTTCAACAATCAGTATAATGCCACTCAAACTTTCTTTGTTAATGATTTGAGAAGAAATTATCCGTATCGTTGATACTTTTACTAGCTGAGGCCCACTGAAAATCACCAGAATCTGCATAGATAAATACCAACAAAAGAGCAGATTGATCAGATAAGTGGCGAGAAAGAACAAAAACAACAAAATTTTATTTGCCATGAGAAGATCCCACTGAGTTATCTATAGACATAAATTCAAGTTGCTATATCAAACAGCATACAGAGACAACAGCACAGAACATAGACACGCAACTATGCATAGAACAGAAATTAGCTTTGTGATCAACAAGTATAGTACAAGTGTCCAAAAAATGTAGAAGAATACGTGAAGCTTATAAAATAACCGACTCCATCTCTAGACATAGGAATATTTGCTAAATTGATGGAAGTTGCAAGGCCTTCACAATAGTCCCACACTGCTGCAGGACCAGAAGACGGGGGTAAAAGTGCATGGCTAAAACACCTAGCCGAGACCCAATCGAATGTGAGTACATTGCGCCTGAATATAGTGGTCGTAGTGATGGTTGTCGTAAGACCAAACTGCAACTGCATCTCGTCTCACAAGTAAATGCCCACATAGCGTATTTTGTGCTCTATTTTGATGCCCGTCTTACATGTATAGTTCACTTCACATTGCATGTAAATGTTTTTGCAGGTTTGACAAATTAGCATAGCCTGATACTTCTAATTCCTAAAGACGAGAGCTCCTAAACTTGACAGATGCAAGATGAAAGAGATTGATGCTCAACTATGTTTTCATAAAGGAAGTAAACAAACTCCCCAAACACAATTATCATACTTTCGCTTCCAGAATTCATCAACTGACACATGCAATTCAACAACTGATATAAGCCAGCATAGATTAGAATTGAAACACAAAAACAACCACTACAAACCAGCCCACGAATCACGACATAACAATCGACGAAATTCCCAGCCAAACATAACCATTACACAAAAAGTGTAACCCTGAAGCTAACACTCAGCTTCATATGATAACATACAAAGCAGCATAAATAAATTGGAGAATGGCAACATCCACAAAGCAATAAACTCAGAAAAAACACAAATCAACAACAATTAAACTCCTTAAATTATGTCTTCATCAACAAGTTTACAGCAAATACTAAAAACCCACCAAACATTTATCTCAAAAATTCACAAACTCGGAAAATTTAACACATGCAAATTAACTCCAACTACCCAGAAAATCAACACACACACACACACACACACACACACACACACACACACACACACACAAAATCAATCATAATAAAAAACAACCCTTTTAACTCCAATTCCAAATTACCACAATACCCACTAACAAAATCGTCAACATAAATCAAAATTAAGAACCAATTATCTCCCAAACAAAAGGGGAAATAAAAAGAAGTGTGTAAAAGAAGCAACCTTCTTAGTAGGATCGGAGAGGAGGGCGGTGGTGACCCGGAGACGTTCAATGTCGGGCTTAGGCCCGTAAATATCACGAAACTGTTGAAGAGTAAGCTCGATCTCTGAATTTGGAACGGCGTAACCCCTATCTTTCAGCATTTCAAACACCGTTTTCCGTGCCAAATAATAACGGTGGCTTTCTACGCTTCCTTCGTCAAGAAAGCTGCTCAGACACTGTCCTACTGCTTCTCCGTTTATCTCTCCATCTACCTCCATCTCACTCTCTCTGTGTTGTGTTGTACACGCTTCCCCCCAGTATAGAGAGAGAGAGAGAGTGCGTGTGTTTTTTGTTGTTTTTTTGTGAGAATAATCTTCAGAAGTTGAAGTAGTTTGGGTTTGTCGCTTTGGGTGCTTTGACTTGAAGAAGAAGTGTTTCTACAAACAGGTCGTTCAGGTCGGGTTCGGAATTTGCCTGTATTGGAATTGGGTATTTCGATGTTCGACGAGTTGGTTTGGTTTTAACGTGGATTTTAGGTTAAAAAGAAGGGACGTGGAATTTATCGAGGTAATATTGTGTACGTGTTGGATTAATCCAGGTTGAGTTAATACGTAATCATTTACGTGTTTAGTTGGATTGGATTAGATTAGAATATTTTAAATCTAACATAGAATAGATTTAGTTATATCGATCCAATTGGTATGTGTTTAGATATAAGAGACACGACGAGTGGAATTAATTCATGTTGTATTAAGTCGGGGCAAAACCCATGTCATTGCTATTTCGAGCCAACATTCGAATCTATATATGTCCTCTTGTTATATTTTGTGGTTGACCTGTTGTAGAGGTGGCCACGGGCTGCCGGACCATGTTGAGCTTGGAAGGCAGAACCAAACTATCCTATACGGAGTAGCTCACAAAGGCGCGGGTTGGCACGGGTGAACCGACCTGAGCCGTGTTGGCCTTGGCCAGTCAGCAAGGTGGGTTTATTTTGCGAAGAAACGGGCTCATCAGATAACCGAGTTGGGACAACTGATGGTCAGGCTAAGCTGAACTAACCCTTTTGGCTAAACTAGAACAAGCGGAGGCCCAAGATGTTACTTGGTCTATACAACTGATCAACACATTGCTGACACAGTTGGTTTCCTTGAACAAACCTCTTACCGACTCGAATCCAAACTCGACCGGATGATACAAACCAAAACAACGAAAAGAAAGTAGTAATCGAACTTGAATACTGATAGACATCATTCAAGCAACACAGTCCTAACCATTCATACAGTCAATTAACCTTTTCTACGCCGATCAAACTCATACATCCATCAAAGCTGGTACAAGGTTATGCTTAGACTTTCAACCTGAGCACCGACAGGAGCCGAAACTTATACTCCAAATAAACACGAGACGAGGGAGAAATTCAATTCCCGTGTTCGTTAAATGACCGCATTAATAGACTGATCTTATTGTGTGAGGACTGAGGACAACCATAGCCAGGAAGATTCAGTAACACATGAACATTCTAAAGAATATCAGCAGTATGTATCAAGGGAGAGGGCCAACAAAGCATGTCACAAAATGGGTCATGTATCACAATCACAGTAACAGCAAGACCAACCTCCTCCTCATACAGAATATGACAGCACTTCACAACCACCAACTACCCCATACTCACATCATTGATGTTGGACCATCCCTATTTTTCCCTCCAAATTTAGGTAATAACTGATATAATTCCTCTAATATTACTGTATTAACTAAGTAACCATTTTAGGGTATAACAAAATGAAATACAAGGGGCACATGAACAGGCAACTTGCTACATTTACACTTCGAACCCAAAAACGACATTACCCATGTGCTTCAAAGGCTCATGCCTATGGAGAGGTAAGGTAGGGGTAAAAGAAGTTTAGGTTCGGTTAGCAAGAACAGTCTTAAGATTCTTGACAATCATACGGTTAGGAAGAAGTATGCAGGCATGATGGTTACATAATGGTATGTTTATATTGAAACATTGAAACGGACGAACAAGACATCAATAGCAATTATCTTTAGGCAACTATAGGAGTAATAGGACCACCTGATCAAGGAGAAAGGTTAGGCATATCAATAAATTTAATTCCATATACACCCGGAAACTCGAAGACAAATGTGTCACTTTGGTGAAATACCCTCTTTCAACACATTCTAGGCGAAACCCTAATCATAAAAGACAGCTAGTAATATGACATATGCCAAGATTTTCCAGGCCTTTCATACTCAACCGTCAACACAACATCGAGCTATTGAATTTACTAGGTCTGGTGAACCGCAAGCGATTATGCTAAATAGTTTTAAAGGTGTAATAATAAGAACTCGACAAGGTAGGATGCAGGAAAGAAAAACTAGCCAAGCCACCAAAGATTTCTTCGGGAACCATGAGCATCACAAGAACATAAGGTTTCAACCGTTTCATACAAAGAATAGGGAGCAACAATACAGGCAAATGGCTTTGATGGTGTATTAACAAGAACTCGACAAGGTAGGATGCAATAGAGAAAAACTAGCTAAGCCACCATAAGAATTCTTCGGGAACCATGAGCATCATAAGAACATACGGTTTCATAGAAAGAACAGAGAGCAATAATGCAGTCATATTCCAATATCATAAGCTAAATTAATGAAGGCGATAGCACCAGATATTCTTTTGGAGTGATATAGTCTAGATCACATCCATACTACTGAGAAAATTCAACATTCCAACAGTATTACAGTAAACAAGAGCATCTGATAGAATATCATAACTCTTATTACTGAGTGCTCAATCAACCTTCTTTACAGCCTTTACGCAATCAGATACTAACAAAGAGGTGCGCAACTAAAAATTTGACCAGTGTTCAGAGAGACAGTGAACCATATATCTGTGCATCTAATGCCAAAGAGATGGTCGATTGATAAGAACAGGTAATGAGACTTAGACCAGACCTTGGCATAAAGAAAAGGCAGAAGTAATTGCTGAGCATGACCAAGGAATCCAGCATTGCAGCACCATTCACAGGCAACAACCCGGGCAGCGAACCAGTCCGTTCTCATTGCAGTCAGGGCATTTCCTCGTTCTTCCTTCCTCTTCCTGAAACACCTTCCGGCTGCCACTACAATTCGAACAAGGGACAAACCTTGCATCACCACAGCTCTGACATACAGACCCGCAATCCTTTGTTGGACATCCTTCTAAAATCCTCTCCAATTCCCCCGTTTCATGCAGCAACTTTACATCATCGGCGCCTCCTATATGCTTCCCTCTAATAAAGAGTTGTGGCAAGGTCATAGCTTTCCCAAGAAGTGCACTCTGCAGTTCCTTCCTAAAACTCGAATCCATCGAAATGTCCCTCTCATCTACCACCACTCGAAATCCCCGAAGTACCATCCTAACAAAAGAACAGTCTTCAAATGTCTTCCTAATCCCCCTCAAACTAGTAAAATACAACACAATCTTGTCCTCACACCCATCCACATTACAATCATTTTCGACACCACCCATTTTGGACACTACCAAAGGAGAACCCATACTCTTGCACTTCGACACAAACGGGCTTGAACCCGCCGATTTACTAACATCCCTACATTGACTATACCCCATCTTATTACCCAACAATGCTCTTTCATACGCATTACCCACATTAGGGTCCATCTTCGAAAGAAGCGACTCCTCCGACAAATGCTTCCACAATGGCTTAGTACTAGGGTTCAGCTCAAAACCCTCATCCTTCTCCTCAACTATTTCACTTGCCACATCCACAAACACATAGGAATCACTCAATTTCGTCAAAGAATCAGCCAAATGTAACCCCAAACCCGGCCCCGGCAACTTCTGAGCATCCCTAAAGTCGCGTAAACTTGAAGATTTCACCTTAAAATCGCTGCTACTATCACTCAAATCCAGCCCCAACCTAGCAGCCATTATCCGAGCATCATTAATCCTACCTAAATTCGAACCCTTCACCTTAAAATCACTACCAGTATCAACAAATTTCGAACCGGACAATCTCTGAGCACCAATATAATCACCGAAACTCGACGAATTTACATTAAAATCACTACCACAATCATCAACCAAATGAAACCCCAATTTCGATTTATGGGTATCTTCAACATCACGCAAATTTAAAGACTTGACCACAAAATCATTACCAGAAACAACATTTTTATGATGATTAACCACACTTTCATCATCTTCTAACCCTTCCATAAGTTCCCAAGTGTTAATCACAGAATCAGGTGAAGAATCACCATCATCTTCAACAGCAGAAGAAGAAGCAGCAGAAGAACAGTAATAATCATCAACAACAGCAAGTGACCCATAAGTTGAAGAAGTTAAACATACAAGATGGTTAGAATCTCCCTTTTTTACCGCAGGGTGATGAACAAGCGGAGTTGATAAAGAACGAGTCTTCTTACATACGTTATTATTATTACTTGAGGAGGAGACAGAAGAAGTTGAAGTTGAAGAAGATAAAGGGTCTTCAATAGCTTTTGCAATAAAGGTATCTAACCTTGAAGCTGAACACCCCATTGGAATTGAAAAAAAAAACTTCAAGGTGAAGTTTTTATGAAGAAAGTATCAATCTTTTTAAGAAAGTTTTGATCTTTTTTGGTGGGTTTTGTTTTGCATGAAAAAATGTCAATTTTTTTGGGAAAGTTTTGATCTTTATGATGGGGTTTCCATGAAGATGGTGGAAGAGTAGAGTATAGATGAAGATTGCTGGAGTTTGTGGGAGAAGGAAGGTGAGAAGGGGTTGTCAATGAAGAAGAAAAAAAGGGGGAAAATTGAATTGATTGTGATTATTGAAGTTTGGAGTAAGTAAAGACAAAAGGGTGGTGCATTAATGAGGGAGATGAATTGGAATTTGGGGAAACTTATTAAACACAACAAGCTTATGATTATTGTATGTTTTGAGTTAGTTAAGTATAGAGTAATTTATTTATTTATGGTTGGATTTTACTTAGTTTGGAAGATTAGGGTTAATTTCAAATTTTCAAATTATAGTAGATGCTAATAATCTAGGTTTTTTTAATGGCGAGGGGTGTAACGATGAACGTGTTTATGTGCGTGTGTTACTATAGTGTTGGGATCCTCTAGAGTTGAAAATGAACTCTAATTGGTAGAGTTTGCCTAAAAAGGCAAGAATAATTTGTATAGCAATTTATTTGTGACCCTCAAAATTCTTTATTTTTTGTCTTATTACTTGTTTTGGTAAACTCTATCAACTCTACCAAAAACAAACTCTAGAGGATCCTTACCCGTTACTATAGTGGTCATCGGATTTATCTTTTAAGAATGACTTTGAGGAAGTTTGAATAGGATTTAGGGGGGTAAGGATCATTTAGAGTTTTTTTTAGTAGAGTTTATGGAATTTACCAAAAATAGTAATAAAACAAAATGAAAGAATTTTATAAGACACACAAAAAAATATAAAAATATTTATTATTACCTTTTTAGGTAAACTCTACCAAATAAAGTTCATTTCCAACTCTAGAGGATCCATACACGATTAGGGGACGGTATTTGATTATTTTAGCGCAGTGGTCATAACATCGAGTTTAAAAGGTAACATGTAATAGTAGTACACTTATTGAGTTATTGACCAGAACAGTCAATATTTGACTGTGCCCTGCCATTGTCGGCGAGACGGCGACTCACAGCGATAGCAGCAAATCTTTCTAGTTTTTCATCTGATTCTGGAACAAGTAAGCTATCAAGAGTTTAATTGAACAGAATGCAAATTAATCAGTGAGAGATCTCAAATTTGGTTACCGATTAGAACCGTATTTGGTTCAGTAATTTTGTTATCTCTCTCCTAGTAGTCTCCTATAACAAGATCAGTTATACGGAGTATTACAGAATACGGAGTACAGATTTTGGGGATGCAGCTGTACCCCTAAGCATCCCCTCTAAATCCGCCCCTGGTCCTCACCATGGCAAGGGCAGAACTGAGATGTGAACCAGGATCTCCGAGAGCTGACACAACTCCGGCATAGCAAAACAGATGAGGCTGGGTGGGAATTGGATCGTCAATGTGTAACTTTGTACAACAATCGTCTTCCCACAGTGTGTGAAGAATGGCTTCACTGCTAGACCGGATTAAAACACACAATTATACAGTCACATTACTCACATCCAAGCACCCAAGACGAGAACTCTGGCTGCCAATGTAATCTTCGACTCTGTCAAAGTGATTGTTTGTTAATCATATGTATAGAGACCTGTGAAAGAACACAAAGTAGGATTATCTCTTTTGGCAATCAGGTCAAGACAAAATAACTAGATGTCAGGTTTCAAATTGGTTACTCGATAACAACAAGCTCTGAAATAGGCACTGAAGGCAAATAAAAAACACTATAGCCCGAATGAAACCAAAGATTTCAAATTACACAATCATCTAAGCTGCACATCTTCGCATGACATTGATTTGAAGTAACCTACTTGAACCTAAGTTGTCAACAACAGAATAAACTGCTAGTACAATCTTCTTGATAAAATGCTTCAATTAATACGTACTCCCTAATAACTATGTCCAAGAATAGAAACAAGGATTCACAATTTCATCTACCAAAGTTGGCATGCTTGTGATATTGTAAGTTCTACATCGCAGTAAGACTAGTGTAAACAATCAAATACCCCAAATGCCAGACACCTGCATTTAAACTCCCTCATAAACCTTTTTGCAAGTGCATGTTAGCTCCATTTTAGAAGTTCTCTTTTCACATGGGAATCTCCTGAAACAGACAGGAGAAACCTTTTGGTTACTCTGAGAATCTCGGGTTTCTGATAGCAAATTAAACAACCAGACGTAAATCAACCCGCAATATGCCTATACAAAACCACACAGACCCATGAATGTTCTTTCTTGGTCCTTTTATCTCTATCAACAACAACCAGGTCTTTAGTGAGGTGTTCTACCCTCTCACTGTAAAGCTCCACCCAAAACCTAAAGGATGCACATTTATATACTTCCAAGTTACAATTCTACATAAAGCAACCTCCCAAGTTTCTAACAAGTCTGTTCAAATCCATCCTGTGGCTGACCCACACACAGCGAACATTGTTTTCTGGTCTTATACAACTTCTAATGGGTGCATGTAAAAAGAGCAGGCCTTAATTGCGGCATGCTACTCCTCACACAAAATTGATGAGGAAATTGTTTCCTATTCCTACATAATCTCCTCTAAGTTTTATCATCTTCTCGCTTTTCCTTGTATTCGGGATTGCTATAAGGCTATCAGGTAAAGCAGGCAAATTTATGTTGTCCCAATTCACAGGATTAAAGATTTGCTTGCTAATAGTTTCCTCTTAAAATTATAATTAAATTTAAAAAAAAAAAAAAAATCTGTTTCAAAACCTTAACAATTCACCACGTCTCACTACTTGGGAAGCTGGAATTTCAATGTTTTCATAACGAAAACTCGAAAAGCAGCACCTAATCTTCAATTCCAAAACACCAGTAACATGAATCTAAATGCCAAATTGAGGAAGTTGTTTAATTCCCTACCAATGTAACTGAAATTCCAATCGCAAACTCCATTCATTTTTGTTCAAGCAAACAACTTTTAACGAATCTCATAAGATAGAAAATCATCGGACTGAAAATAGGAAAACCTAAGCTTTGAAACTTCCCAGGGCAAACCAGACAATCACGAAGACAATTCCAATGTTTTATAACAAATTTTCCAAAGGGAACGCCTAATCTTAGGTATAGACTACAGATTACAGTGATACGAATCAAAGAAATTGAAATTTCCGATTGTTCCAAAATGGAGAAAGTTGTTCAAGCAAACGACTTTACTGATTCTAATGGGAATTATCAATGGGAACTTTTAGTTAAGGTTGTAATTGGAACTCCAACGGGAATTTCCATAGACTTCTGTTCAAACAAACGACTTTTAAAGATTTTTAATAAGAATTTTCATTGAGAACCTTCAAGGATTGTTGTAACTGGAATTCTGATGATACTTTTCATCGAATTTTGTTCAAGCAAACAACTTTTATCGATTCCACTGAGATAGAAAATCATAAAATGGAAATACGAAAACCCAAGCTTCGGATCTTCCCAAGGGAGAACCAAGCAATCACACAGGCAATGCAAGTTCGTCCCAAAACCTTAAGACTTCGACCTCATATCAACGAGGAAGGATCTCACTCATCCCACCCATGGTATCATAATCCATCAAATCATACTCAAAGACCGACGATCTCACTCACTCACTCACTCACTCACTCACTCACTCACTCACTCACTCTTCCTCCCATTGTATCAAAATGCATTAAATCAATCTCAACGAGGAACGATCTCACTCGACTCACACGCCCATTGTATCAAAATGCATCAAATCATTCCCATACGATGTCACTCACTCACTCACACACCCATGGTATCAAAATGCATCAAATCATTCTCAACAACGAACGATCTTACTCACTCACTCACCCATCCATGGTATCAAAATGCATCAAATCATTCTCAATTCACATGTTATTCCACCAATCCTCCAAAACAATACATAGTAAAAAAAAAAAAAAAAAAAAAAAGAAAAAAATAATTCACCATAAACCCATATCTAAAAATTCAAAAAAATTAAACGAAACACAATAAAGTTCACTACTTGTCCAAAACTTCTAGCACACTACACACCAATCAAAACCCAAAATTCACCATAATCCCATGATCAAAATTGAACAAAAAAAAAGGTGGAGGAGAGAGAAAGAAGCTCACAAAGAAGAAGACGGGGGTCAAGCGACATGAAAGGGACCGATATCGCCGAAGCGAAGCGAATGAGCGATCTCATCAGCAACGATCAAGCAAGATGAAACCCAACCAACTAGTGCTAACCACACCATCTGTGATACCCACAATGTTACACTCCATGGCATCGCCATTTTCTCATCCAATTCGAAATTTCCCCAACAAAAATACCCAATTTCTAGCTGATTTTGATCGGATTTTGGATGTTGTTGTTGACAGATTGATTAGGGTTTGTTAGAAGAAGAATTTGGGGATTTTTCTCAGGTGGGTTTTTTTTAGTTTTTACTGTGGTTGTTGACTTGTTGTTCTGTCGGTGATAAGGAGTTTAGAATTGACTAATTATTTGAGATGTGTTGCCTTCACTTGGACTAATTGACTTTGTGGGAGAGTACTAATGAAGTAATGAGCAACTCATGAGTCGTGATTGGAGGGGTATATGGAGCGTGATATGAAAATGAGATACGTGATCTGCATTGGTCGATAATAGACTTTCAATCGAGTTTTTAAGGTGTACAGTTGATTTAAACAATAAATTAGTTAAACGGAGTTTGTTTGAGTTTGATGAAATCAAGTTGCCTGACTTAAAGTGGTAATTTCCATATTGACGATTGTCCACACAAGTGTTTTGATCTCTATTACTATGATCGTCGGATGCGGTGGAGAAAATTATCATATGAGAAAATCAGAGAGCTCGAATTATCGGGAATGCAAAAATAAGCGAAGTCTTGAACTCACATAACAAAACACTTGACAACACTCACGAGTGCATATAGAAGTATTGAACAAACGTGGCCTGTAAATATCAAGCTCACAACTTTAAGTTGGCGAGACATCTTACTACCTTGACACAAAAGGTTCAGGGAAGAAGAGTCATTGCCAAGGGAGATATACTCCGTAACAAGCTAGCACCCGAGCTCCTTGTTCACTTGATTGGTGTCTTACACCAGTTCAATCTTATTACCTTGACACAAAAGGTTCGGGGAAGAAGAGTCATTATCGAGGGAGATATAACAAGCAAACACCCATGCTCTTTGTTCCCTCGATTGCTGTTCTACACTAGTTCAATAGTTTGGAAAGTTATTGTTGACTTTGAGTATGTCCGTCACTAACTTTTAGTTTTTCTTAACTGATCATTAAACTTGCACGTTTTTCAAGTAATTTCATCAAAGTAATCTACCGTTCCTAGTCAGATATTTTCACCACTCGTCAGAACATGAGATACTTGATACGCCGATATTTGGATACCGTATCCTCCCACAATCCCCAACATACAAAATCCCGTATTATGGAAAATTATATTGTACCCCTAGGGGTATATCGCATTCTTGTACCCATCTAGTAGATTGATTAACAAATAATGTTGATTTGATGAACAAATAAATTGATGAACATATTTTTCCAATGTTATTGCATGACCTTTTTATATATTTGACTTATAGCATGGAAGATTTAATACTCTAGTGTTTGTTCATCAAAACATTAGCGGGAGTTCAACAAATTAGATCCATTGCTCATCGAAATGTCCTGAAGGTACGAAAACTCCTGGGAATACGGTATAAGAATTGCCGTATCAAAGGACACGGCATTACTCGGACACGTTAGATTCCCGCTTTGTTTCACTCTCCCCAAAATTTCAAATTCACACTTCCCAACTCAAATTCAAACCAATTCTCAATTTTCCCTCTCCAAAAAAAAAAATGGCTCCTCCGTTCATCTTCCCACCGAACCTCACATCTCTCGAGGACTTTTCCGACGACGGCGCCGACACCGACCACCGCCTCTCCGTCCAAAAAACCACCGCCGTCACCTCCCTCCGCCCTTCCGACCTCGAAGAATTCGTCAAAGGTAACCTCATTTCCCCCAATTTCGAAACCCTAATTTCACATTTCCGTCACCAATTTCCCCCTAATTTGCGTGATTTTTGCAGGCGCGTCGTTCGATTTATCCGACAAGGAGCTGTTCTGCATCGAAGAACAAGACGTGTTCGATCGAGTTTACTCGTTAGTCAAGTGTTTCTCTTCTCTTACTTCGCCGTGTAAGTTTAATATTGTCGAAAGTCTTCGTTCGAATTTCAGTGTTCTTCTCCCGAATGTCGATTCGTTGTCGCGTAATTCTCACTCTCCTCACGATGATGATGATGATGAGGAATGTGGCGGTGGCGGCGGCGGTGGTGGTGGTGATCATAATTCTGCGGTGTTTGATCGGGTGGCTTCTCATCGGAATGCGTTTAAAATCTATACGTTTTTCTTGTTTCATGTCGTGCTTTCGGAGGAATCGAGCAGTGGTAGTACTAATACCGCGAAAGTAAGCTGCTAATATTTTTATTTTTTAGTTAATTGTTGGAAGCATTAGATGTTGTTGAAATTGGAGAATGCTGATTTTTCGCAGTCGTATGTATGTTAAAAATCGTTATTTGAACGCTTTAGAAACCGAGTACTTGAAATTGAACTCGAACTTGTAAGTTTTTGAAGGATTTGAGCGGGAAATGTCAAGTATCACGAGTAGTCTGTGATTTATTATGGTGTTGCTAAACATGAGTTTTTAGATGTTTGGAGTCATTGAATTTTCGAAGTTGGAACATGAAATGTTTCCTCGTTCATGTTGTGTGTTTATGGGGAGAAATCGAGTGGTTTTGCTAGCAATAGAAGTTTAGATGTTCGATAAATTTGGAGCTATAACGGTGTACTTGAAATCGGGAGTATCATGGAATAGTTATGATTTACTATGGTGACGAGTTCTTAATGTTTGGTGGCACTGAAATTTGTTGTGCTTACGTATTTGGAACATTGCGTTTATTCTCATTCATGTCGTGCTTGTGGAGAAATTGAGCAGCACAACTAGCAATAGAACTTTAGTCTTTAGATGTTATATGAAATTTGGAGTAGTTGTAAAAAGAGTATTTTGAATTGTTCACCTTTCTAAAGATGCGAGCTTGAGATCAAGTTTCGCTTTTATGACGGAGTAGGTAGCGATATATGATGTGAGAAACTAGTATGCCTATCATATTTAGAATTGAGTGCTATGCTCCCACATAGAGAAGCATATGTAATTGGTTTAACGTTATGGTCGTGGCTCTTTCTCTATTTCATGTTGAATGATTTTCATTGATCTCATGTGGCTTTAGCCTGCAGCCAGCAGTCGCAAGAAACTAACGATAAACGCATGGAATTGGGAGGGACAACGAGGTCGGATCCTGAATTTGATAGCGAATTCTCTAGAGATCAACTTGACGTTGCTATTTGGATCCTCTGATCCGGACGAGAATTACTTGTCTTTCATTACCAAGTGAGTTAATCACGATAACATTTTATTTGTTCAATTTTATCCGTGTTTTTCAATGACTCTAGTTTCTCTGTGCCTTAGGAATGCATTTCAGTTGTTTGAGAATGCCACAGTATTGAAAGATTCTGACGCAAAGGATGCCTTATGTCGTATTATTGGGACCTGTGCCACCAAGTATCACTACCTAGCACAATCATCTGCTTCTATCATGCATTTGCTCCACAAGTATGATTTCGTTGTCACTTCAATGGCTGATGCAGTGGCTGGGGCCGAGAAGAAGTATGCTGATGGTAGCTTGGCAATATCGCTTATCAGAGAGATTGGAAGAACAAACCCAAAGGATTACACCAAGGACGTTGCTGGCGCTGAAAACATAGGGCGCTTTCTAGTTGAGCTCTCAGAGAGGCTGCCAAGGTTAGTCTCGACCAATATAGGAATTCTAGTCCCACATTTTGGTGGGGAGTCTTACAAAATTAGGAATGCACTTGTGGCTGTTCTGGGGAAACTGGTTTCTAAGGCATTTAAGGATGACGAAGTTGAAGTAAGCTCAAAGTCTGTTAGGCTGAGAACTAAGCAGGCTATGTTAGAAATATTGCTGGAGCGGTGCCGTGATGTTTCAGCTTATACAAGAAGCAAGGTGCTTCAGGTTTGGTCCGAGCTGTGTGAAGAGCACTCAGTTTCCATTGGTTTGTGGAATGAATTGGCAGCAATTGCTGCTGGGAGGTTGGAAGACAAGACTGCTATTGTCAGAAAATCTGCTCTGAACCTACTGATTGTAATGTTGCAGCATAATCCATTTGGACCTCAACTCCGGATAGCATCTTTTGAAGCAACATTGGACAAATACAAGACAAAGTTGAGCTCTCTTCAGCCCGAAGCCCAACAAGAAAATGATTCAGAGGGTAATCCATCCGAGAATGGTGCCTCCATAGGGGATGGGGAAGTTGATCATGTGAATTCTGAAGACAGGCCTGATGAGCAGCCTAATAGCTTAACTGATAGCTACTTATCCCAGGTTGAGGAAGGCATTATTCATAAAGATAACTCTGTCCCTGATGTTGGAAATGTGGAGCAAACCAGGGCCCTAGTTGCTTCTCTTGAAGCTGGTTTGACCTTTTCTAAGTGCATCTCAGCTACCATGCCAACCCTTGTTCAACTGATGGCTTCATCTTCGGCAACAGATGTGGAGAACACTATACTCTTACTTATGAGGTGCAGACAGTTTCAGATTGATGGATCAGATGCATGTCTCCGCAAAATGTTGCCACTGGTACAGTTCTCTTTAGTATGACTGGGTAATGAAGATTTCTTAGCTTATAGTAGCTTACAATCTGATTACTGTTGCGCTTTTCAGGTATTTTCTCAGGATAAGTCCATCTACGAGGCTGTAGAGAATGCATTCATCACGATATACATAACCAGAAACTCGCTGGAAACTGCTAAAAATCTGCTGACACTTGCCATAGATTCAAACATTGGAGATCTTGCAGCTCTGGAATTGATAATTGATGCCTTAGTGTCCAAAGGGGATATTTCTTCTGGAATGGTACTTATAACGTTCACCTTTGAATAATATGATTAAACTTCATCAATTTCTAGGACTTCATGTTTGTGGATTAGATCATAAACGTCTCCCTTGAGATGTTTTGCAAATGTGCTTCTAACTAGATCTATCTTTTGCAATAAAGGACTCTCTATGAAATAAACATAGGAAGTCCCCGATCATCAATGGCTGATCAATGTTTTCTGAATTTTGAATGCATTCTCATGTAAGTATCTGCTTTCAGGTTTCAGCTTTGTGGGACTACTTTTGTTTTAATGTGCCAAGAACAACTGCAGAGCAGTGCCGGGGTGCCTTAGCTGTTCTTTGTATGGCGGCGAAGTCATCAAGTGGAATATTGGGCTCTCATTTACAGGACATCATTGATATTGGGTTCGGCCGATGGGCGAAAGTAGACCCTCTTCTTGCTAGAACAGCATGCACTGCTCTCCAGAAGTTATCTGAAGAAGACAGAAAAAAGCTTGTTGCTAGTAATGGGAGTCGTATTTTTGGTACACTAGAGAGCCTAATAGTCGGTTCTTGGCTCCCGGATAACATCTGGTACAGTGCTGCTGATAAAGCAGTAGGTGCTATCTATACCCTTCATCCAGCTCCGGAAAGTATTGCTGCCAGGATTGTTAAGAAATCTCAAAGTTCTGTATTCCATTGTGAGAATCCTAGTGATATACAGCAAGACATGGGGAATGGGACTGGTCGTGATTCTGCCACAGTTCATGTTGGAAAACTTGCGAGATATCTGTTCGTTGTAAGCCATGTTGCCATGCATCAGTTAGTATATATCGAATCTTGTGTTAGAAAAATTCAGAAACAGAAGGCAAAGAAGGATAGACAAGATGCTGAATCTACTAATTCTGATGTTAGTGGGTCAACACATAATACTGGAAAGGTGAGGTGGGGAATTATGAAATCTTAAAATATTACTGCTGTATTTCAGACCATTTGTGTCTTGCAAATGCCCTCACTGCTTAGTACGTATAGCTGGAATTCATCAAGTTTACCATTGATTCATTGCTGACTTACAGGATGGCGGTATAAATGCTGAATTAGGTGTTGCTGCCTCAGAAGATGCAATGCTTGATTCACTTGCAGACAGGGCAGAGAAGGAAATATTATCTGGGGGTTCACACGAAAAGAATTTACTTGGATACTGTGCACCTTTTCTCTCGAAGCTTTGCAGAAACTTTAATTTGATGCAAAAGGCATGTGCTTCTGATCTCAAGTTGCTATTACATAGTTACTACTTGATTCTCGCTGAACTGAATACTTCGATACAATTAATATGAGAAACCTTTGGTAGCAATCATTCTAAGTGATATTGTTTTAATTCAACATTAGGTTGGGAGATTTTCCAAGTCTTTACGGCTTAATTTTTTTTTTATAACAAATTTGGTTCAAAAGAATATTTGCATTCAAAATTGTTCTTTCTCCTATGAATTGGGCACTGGCAGATAGCTATTTCACAATGCTGGTTCTTCAGTCTGACTTTGCCAGCTTCTTGTTTTTTTTTTTTGTAGAATCCGGAACTACAGGCAGCTGCTATGCTTGCTTTATGTCGTTTTATGATTGTCGATGCATCTTTTTGGTAAGATTGGCATGCTGTGTTGTCTTGGCAGACTATACAATTGACAGTTCACCAATTTTTGAATTTTGATGACAAACGCAGTGAAGCAAATCTACAGCTACTCTTTACTGTTGTGGAAGGGGCAGCATCAGAAACTGTTCGGTCAAATTGCACTATCGCTCTTGGAGATCTGGCAGTTCGCTTTCCCAATTTGGTGGAACCTTGGACAGAGAACATGTATGCTAGATTGCGAGATCCTTCAGCTTCTGTAAGGAAAAATGCTGTTTTAGTGCTGTCTCATCTTATATTGAATGATATGATGAAGGTACGGATGATCTTGATTAGCTGTTTGATTTATATTCATATCTCAATACTAGTGTTTGACGATGTCATCTGCACAATCAGGTGAAGGGTTACATCAACGAAATGGCTGCAAGAATAGAGGATGAAGATGAAAGGATTGCAAACCTAGCGAAACTCTTCTTTACTGAGTTGTCTAAAAAAGGTAATATGCTGATAAAGCCAGCAAGTATTACTTGAACTAAATAGTTGGTCATACAAAAAGAATTGGCTGAAGTTGTCTAAAAGGGTCTCTATTTTCCCCAGGGTCGAATCCTATATATAATCTACTTCCAGATATCCTTGGCAAGCTTTCCAATCAGAAATTGGGGAGGGATTCGTTCTGTAACATTATGCAATTTTTGATTGCTTCCATAAAAAAGGTACAAAGTTCTCCTTTACTATGGCTGTCATTTTTTTGTTCCTTGGTCTGCATTGTATATGCATTGAACATTTGTTGTGCCAACTTTTCAGGATAAGCAAATGGAAGGCCTTGTTGAAAAGCTTTGCAACCGATTCAATGGGGTCTCAGGTATGTGAAGTTTTGATACTCACACATTCTGATCTCTTTGTTTTGCATGTTGTTTTTAGTCAATTTGGAGCTTTGGCACTGATTGAATACTTGTTTCACATTTAAGCGCAATATAACAGTCACATTATTCTTTGAAAGCTTCCAGTTTGTCCTTGAGCTGTTGTTCCTTTTAGGTTTTATATCTGTGTGTTGCTTATAGCTTCGTAGTACGTTCTCAGTATCCATCCATGATTCAGTTATAAGCAGTACTTGGGCATAAAATGTATGTGGACGCTGTTGGATTCCAAATTATGCTGTCTTCTTTTGTCTGCCGCTTCTCTTGGTTTTTCATGAGCAAACATTTCTGCTGCAGATAGAAGTCAGTGGGAGTGCCTTGCATATTGCCTTTCTCAGTTAGCCTTTACTGATAAAGGAATGAAAAAGCTTAGAGAGTCATTTAAGGCTTATGAGCATGCCTTGTGTGAGGATTCCGTGATGGAACATTTCAGAAACATAATAAACAAGGTACTTTCGTTTTGAAAAATGTTTATGTCCTGGGTTTTTGGTTTAACTATTTAGGTATCATTGACGGTTATGCTGTATAATGATTTGATCAGGCCAAGAAGTTTGCAAAGCCAGATCTAAAATCATCCATTGAAGAGTTTGAGGAAAAGCTGAACAAGTTTCACTTGGAGAAAAAGGAGCAGGAAGTTACTGCAAGAAATGCACAAGCTCACAGAAACAAAATTGGCAATTTAGAAGGTTTTCTGGTGGCTGATAAGATACAAAAAGAAAATGCAGATGCTTCAAGTGACAAAGGTTCGTGTACACCCAACTCATCGTAATTACTGCATTTCACATTGTATTTGCATATTCCTCTCATGAATTCTACTCCACACAGTGTTATGATCATAACCCCCACTTTTAGGCAGCAATTGCTATAGTAGTTTTGATCAATGGTTCTATGCCCACATGGTATTTTCTTTAAATACCGACAGTGTAAAGCTAAAGCTAGAAAATGCATCTTCTGGCTCAACATACCAAGTTGATGAGTTTGTTTGATGTAGATGTCTCGTAAAGGAGCACTAAGATATTTGAGGCTTTTTTTTATCCACTTTGTCTTCCTTTGGTCTGCATTGTAATTCCCCTTGCTGAAGGCTGGTATACAGCTAAGGAATCATAGTTGTGACAAAAATTATTTAAACCAAGACCTCAAAAAGAAAGAAAAAAAAGGGATCTTTGGTGTTCTGGTCTGTTAGATATAACTGATTTATGTTTGAAGAGTAGACGTGAACTTCAAAGGTGTCCAGACTTATGTTCCAAGTTGAACAAAAGCCTTGGAATACATAAGTTGTAACTGCCCAAACTACGTGGAATACAAATACTAGAGCATGGTGTCAATTCAGTCAGTTTCTGATGTGCAGCACCAGACGGTTCGTGGTGCTAAAGTTTGTCGCTGCTTACTGCTTCTTACCTACTCTAGCTATCCAAGCTCTAGCTGTACACACTACTGAGCTTGGATAGCTTATATATACTACACTTGTGGTGCTCAACTTTCAATATTAATTCTTCCATCCATCAAAAAAGAAAAAAAATCAAATTGAGCTGCTGTGTAGTTATGGCCACTTTAAAAATGCACTTTGCACGAGTGTGTGCTCATATTTTCGTACTGTATGCCTAATACTCTGCCTCTAATATTTACTATCTTTCTATTTTCTGACACTTGACTTTAGGTGACATAGATGGTGAGGAGGAAAGTGATATTTCTACTGAAGGTGACAGAGATGGTGATGAGGAAAGTGACGATTCTACTGAAGAGTCTACTCAAGAATCGTGTATGAAAGATGTAACAAACTCAAAAGGCAATGAGGCAGAAGAGCATTCTTCTTTAACCGGTGAAGAGACACAAGCAGAAGCTAGTGGCGAGGAAGTCCAGTCACCTGCAGTTAGTCAAAAAGGTGGTAATTTAGTGTTCTCTAGCTAGCATCTAATTTACAATCTTCTGAGCCCTACCTGTCATACTGCTTCACATAGTTAACACTTATTTGTATTTCAGCCATGTCAAAATCGAGAATCAGGAAACCGAAAGATGAAAATGGCATCAGCTCAGCTTCTGTACCGACCAGAAGTAGAAGGTCAAAACAAAGGTCAGTTATCCACCAGTACAATCCTCCCATATTGCTCACTTGCTCCTTACCAGAGGAATTAACGTGTAAATTAAGGGCATGCCTCTGTCACAAGCTGAACTTCGGAACATATAGACTTTTGAATGACTTTGATTATACTGCAGGTAAAACGAGAGAAAAATGACAAGCTACATTGCTGGAGGAGACAATGTTTTGGTCTGGAAGCGCGCTTTGGTGAAGTTGATATATTATCATTGTTTGTTGTGTTATCTTATTTCTGGTTGTCGCGAGAATGAGCTTCTGTGGCTAGAGTCACTAATGTACATAGTAGGGATAAGTTTTGGGGTTGGAGATCTCCTCCACAACCTGTCTAGTGTCTCCATTGCAGTATTCCGCAAGCTCCAGAAAAAAGGAGCTAAGAAAGGGAGAAAGTCTAATTATAGGCATTGTAGCATATCTTAATTTAAAGTTCTATTTTGGTTGAAGATGCTTGTTCTTCACTGCACCCCTAGAATGGCTGTCTTTAACCTCTTCTCATTGAGGTGTGTAGTAGGGTGGGGGTAGGGGTTAGGTTTAGTACTTATGTATGTGTGTACAATTTGAATTCACCTCGTAGATTTTAATGTAACTTATAGAAACCGTCTCTATCGAAGAATTGATGCGAACAATGGTTAGTAATTAGTTGGGACTTGTTGAGATCGAAATGTTTTGATGGAAGTACTTGTTTTACGAATGGTTCTTAAAGTGGGTGCATGTTAGTCCTCAATTTCTTTTATTTGTATAGACTATTACCTAGTTAGTCCCTAATTTGATGTTGTAAATCGTTAGGTTGGTTGCGTGTGCACTTTGAATGTCGGGTCTTGAGTTTGTGGGTTTGAGTTCTTATTTAGAAAAATACTGTAATACGCCTCGATACATGATATATTAGCGTGTGAAGAGTCTGAAGACGGTTTTTGAAAGAAAAACATAAAGAATTGAATAACATGTTTAGGAAAGTAAAGTTACTCAAAATGGTAGACGAGTTGCTTAGTAAACTGCCAATACAGGAGAAACAATGGCAAACCAATAAATAACTGACGAAACCTGCAAAATTCAGCATCATTTTAATTGAAAATGGACCACCGCAATATTTCTGGAATTTCTGGTAAAAGATGACGGTATAATTTTCTCACTTTAAATGGACAAAAATGTCAGTATTTCCACGTGTTATTGCTATTTTGTACTGTCCTTTGGTCATAAGGGAATGACCCCCCAAATTCCATGGGATGGGGGGGCAATTTAGTGCAAAGCATGTACATTTACGTAATTTCATGTCCACCTTCCGATCCACCAACCTTGTAAATCATTGGATAGTGCTACTTTTATATTATAAAGTTTTTATCATATAGTTTCATATTCATAGTATAGTAGCATAGTACTACTTAGTCGCTTAGAATAGTATTGATTACGTTTCTTTCCGACACATAGTTTTGCATCTGGCTTAGTAGCAAGATTCATTTGGTAAGTCAACATTTTCTTGCTAAATATATCATCCGACAACAAATTCAATGCACACTTTTTTTTTTTGAGCTAATTCTTAAGACTTTTGTTAGTTTTTAGCAGCTGGAGAAAAAATGCAGTGCGGCCAGATGATTGTTGAAGAGCCCATTCGTCTGGCTTCTGTGCTTACTCCCTCTAAATCGGTACTTTCGCTTTCTTCCTAAATTGATGTTGTTTGCAGTCATGTAATCGTCACTTCGTCAGCTAGCTCAACTCGTAAAGTCGTTGTTGTCTGCTCGTATATGCCTGTGAATTATATGCATCAATGTTTTTTTATTTATTTATTTTTTTTTTATTGAGAAATTTTATTTTGTAACTTGGTTCATTCATTAACAATAAAGGGTAGTGAATTTTATTTTGTTTTATTATGTTACACTCCTATAAAGTACAAAGCTTGCTTTTACGAAGCGTAGTGTGTAAAAATCAATCGTGGGAGTGTAAAAATCACGACATATTAAATTTTCGCGAATCTAAAGGTTAATGGTTGTATGGGATTGGTGCATTTTTAATCAATTGTGGAGATTTTGTTATGACATAAGGTGGTCCAAAAGTTTCTTGGATATTAAGCTGTCAACCTGTCACGGATTTCTGAAGCAATCTTAAGACCCATTTTGAAAGGCACAGTTTGCTGCGTGTGAGATATGTATGGTGGAGTTTGAAAATTGATAGCTTTTATAGGGTTTGAGTTTGATCTACTTACACTAGCTTCTATAAGAAAGAAAGAGATGAATTTGAGTATCTGAGAAGCTTCCTAGACAGCTTTCTGTTAATTCTTATGGATGCCTGATTCCTGATCAATACTACTGCACAGACGACTTGTATGATCATCAGTTTGAGCTATCTCACTGCTATTGGCGAATCCAAGAATATCAATTATGTCTGCTTCATCTGAACAGTGGCTTTCCCTTGCGCAATGCGTTGAATTGTGTACTAGATTAACTGCAAAAGACAAAGAGTGATGTGAAGTTGAGTAATCGGAAATTGATGTAACGTCTTACATATGCCAAAACATGGACTAAACTTAAACTGGTGGCTGATAGTACTGAGGGCTGATAGCAATTGTTATTGTCTTGTAACTGAACATTTTATTTAAGCCATTTTCGGATTTCTTTTCTTGCTCTGTGTTAATTACTTCCCATTTTACATCCTTAGTTAATTAACTACTGCAGTGTGAAAGTACTTTTGTTAAAATTTTAGTGTAATGCAGGATGGATCTCCATCCCTGACCAAAATCATGGCAACCCTCGGACCAAAAACTCACTCAGTCGACACTATTGAGGCTTGTCTAAAAGCAGGAATGTCGGGTAAACTGTCATCCTCATGCTTCCGTGTTGGTTTGCCATATGATTCTTTTGTTTAGTGATGGTTCTTAGCTTCTCCTTAACACACTGTTGCAGTTGCAAGATTTGATTTTTCTTGCCTGGATGTTGATTACCATCAAGAGACTGTTGACAATTTGAGGTCGGCCATACAGAGATCTGGAAAGCTGTGTGCTGTAAGTAAATCTACAGTGAAGCAATAAAATGTATTTTCATGAATATACGATAGTTATATATACCGAGTGTGTTAATGGAAATTCAACTAGTGATATGTTAGGAACACATCTCTAGATAGCGTTAGTTGACTGTACAATTGGAACCGATCTTCTATTCTATTAGCTTCTGTTTTATCTCAGTATGTTGTAGTTCACTTGGTTCATGGATCACCTCATCAAAAGTGTTTATTTTTAAGTATTTTGAGGCAAATATATGTCTAACTAACTGCTGCTTTCAGGTTATGTTAGATACTGGGGGGCCAGAAATCCAAATTGACAATAAGTCTGGAAGCCCCATAGAACTAAAAGCTGAAGATTTTATAACAATCACTCCAGATATCACTAAGGAAACATCGGCACAACTTTTGCCAATTACATACGCTGGGCTTGCAAAGGTATGCAGTCTATCGTTTTTGTTGGCTGTGAGATGATTGATGTAGATTATACCTGCAACAACCAACAGTCCCCTCTTGTCTGAAAACTTATCCTGTTTATGTGTGAGATGTCGCACTGTTCTGGCTTTGTTCTGCACAGCACAGATAATACCTTTCCTTGCCAAGTTATGCATCAGTTTTATATTTTTTGAAATGAATTTGGTTATTATGAACATGAGTGGTGAAGATATTGCAGCCCCCTTGGTTTTGGTGAAAAGTAATTTTTTACACCAGGAGTAATGCGGTTTCTTTTTCCATTGTTCGGCAAGACGTTATTATCTCCAGACCAAATTTTGGTTTGCCTACTGTATTATAAAGTTTCCTCCTTCATTTTCCTTTCAAATGCTTGGTCAAGTATATTCTTGTTGCTAGAGTCAAGTCATATAATTGAATTGGTTGTTTACTGCATCAAATATTTTTTTCCTGATCAACCTTTATATTTCATGAACTCATGATTGGGATACATGCAGCCGCATTATTTGTCTTGTTTGATCATGTTTTCTTTTGCTTTGCACATGGCAGGAAGTTAGGAAAGGTGATACTGTTTTTCTCGGGCAATACCTCTTCACTGGAAGTGAAACCTCATCCGTATGGCTTGAGGTAAAACCTGGAATGGCCTTTCTGCAGAACCTCATTACTTCATTTGTTTCTCATCAACATATCTCATTATCTGCTTCTGTTTAATATCAGGTGTCAGAGACAAATGGTGGAGATGTCATCTGTCAGGTGAAAACCAGCGCAAAGTTAACAGGCTTCAAGTTTAACTTGCATGTTTCGAGAGTCCAAGTCAATCTTCCAACTCTAACGGATGGTGACAAACAGGTAATACTCTCCATATATAACAGGCTTCTTAGTTAAAAGCTTCAAGTAATTTGATCATTCCATGAACCATATATCATTTCTAGCTATCAAGTAGATCTATATACACCAGTTCAGTTATCAACTATATTAGGGATGACGTATGCCCAATTAGTTGATAGATTAGAGAAAAATTGATCATTTTAGCTTAACTGTCTTATATCATGCTGTTGTTGGTACACCAGATAATTTCAACTTGGGGTACTCGCAACAAAGTTAACTTCATTTCCCTGCACTATACCCGGCATGCTGATGATGTTCGAGAAGTAAGTTATTCTTATCCCCTGGCTAGTTCTTTATGTCTTTATGGATACTTAAACTCTTGCCTGGAGTCCACTTTCATGAGCAACGAAGCAGACTTCTTACTGGTGGCTAATGTTAATGGCTATATAATGGTGTCTTTTTGAAGCAATACTGTTGTTGCAACTTGCGAGTCATCATCCTTATTGCCTTCTGGCTTTATAATTCCAGGTCAGAGCATTCCTTGCATCTCAAAATCTTCAAGACACGCAAGTATTTGCTAAAGTTGAAACACTGGAGGTGAGCTTTTTTTTTTTTTAATATCTGAGATAAACTCCGAGAAGCCATCAGAGAGTCGATTGTCATTTGTCAAACTGCTCATGGTAGTGATAGTATATAATGTATATAGTTCAGCTTTAGATTAGTGTTTTTATATTTTTGCTTTTATTAACTTCATCAGGGATTGAAGCATTTTGATGAGATTTTAAAAGAAGCAGATGGTATGATTCTGTCTCGAGGAAACTTGGGTATTGACCTTCCACCAGAGAAGGTCAGTTCTATTTCCTTTATTGTATTCATATATTGAGGAACTGATTGTGTAAGTTTTGGGGCCGTCAAAGCTGTAATTTTGTGGTACGAAAACGTGAGAAGTTCTGTAATCAAGTTGAAATATTATGAAATCTCAAATCAATCGCTGTCTATTATGCCAGGATGTTCTCTTAATAATGACAGTGTTGAAAGACACTTTTGACCTTAATCCGGGTATAGTTTTTGCTGTTATGTATGAGTTGTTTTAACCTACTTGTTCTGATCTCTCTGTGCAATTGGGTTACTGGTTAGTACTGCTGTTCTTTTCCACTCCACTTCATGCATTCAGTAGGTTTCCAACAGTTTATAAAAAGATAAAATCTAAATATTAGTTCTGCATTGTACTTTATTAATCAGTGCACCGTCTACTTTTTAGGTTTTCTTGTTTCAAAAGTCTGCTGCACATAGGTGTAACATGGCTGGGAAACCTCTCATCATCACCAGAGTAGTGGACAGTATGGTTGGCAACTTACGGCCTACCCGTGCAGAAGCAACTGATGTTGCCAACGCTGTTCTTGATGGTCTGTGAACTCTACTTGTGTGTGCTGTTGTTATTGTAACTATGATTAAGTGATTTGTATAATTTTTTCCGCCTCTTATAGTTTGAGTTTTTTCATCAGGTGCTGATGGCATATTATTAGGTGGAGAGACTTTTGGGGGAATGTACCCGGTTGAAGCCATTGGAATAGTCAGGAGAATTTGTGCTGAAGTGAGTCTTTCATCACCTATTTCTTCTATCGTACTCTGTATATGAGAGACCGTGTTTATATCCGAGTTTGCTTTTAACTTTTGAGCGTCGATTCTTGGCCTGTGTTTCATAACTGCCAGACTCTTGTCTGTACTACCACACTAGTGCTTTAGATTTTAGATACTCTTGTCTGTACTACCACATTAGTGCTTCTGAGTTAGTAGTACTTTCATAAACTTATTGAATGATTCCAAGAGCCATTTGATTAGTCCATAATGAGCAGAGCTATGACATTACGCCATACCTGTTTATTTGTTAACGTATTATGCGTCTTGCAGGCTGAACTGGTATACAACGAAGGACTAAATTACAAGCGGATTGTTAAGCATGTTGGAGAACCTATGTCTGAGTCAGAAGCTGTTGCTTCATCTGTGGTAGGGGTTTCGGCCTCCTAATCAATCAGCAACTATTTGGGAGTTTGTACTCCTTCAACAGTATATACCTCAGATTCCCAAGATAACATAATGGAGCTCTCATTTTTACAGGTGCGCGTTGCTGCCAAAGTCAATGCTGCGATGATTGCTGTATTCACGTCAACAGGCGGAGCAGCAAGGTACTGTTGCATCCTAAAATTAGCTTTTTGTGGGTATATGCAACTTCTTTAGTACTGATTAATATATCGTTTTCTTCCTTGATAGATTGATTGCCAAGTACAGGCCGTCTGTGCCAGTTTTTGCTATTGTTACCCCTTTCCTGAGGTCAAATTCGGTGAAATGGACTCTCAGTGGCTCTATGCAGGTTCCCTTCTCTTTCTTAATCAATATGTAAACTTTTTATGCTACATTTTCAATGTTTCATGACCATTTTACATCTATGGACCTGGTTTTTAACAAGGACTTCCTTTTTGGTTGATTTTCAGGCTCGGCATTTGCTAGGTATACGAGGAGTTATTCCTATACTGGCTAGCTCCGATGAAGTAAGGAACTTTTAACCTTCTTTCATTAATCTTAGCCAATTGTGTGTTCAACTTACAAAGAGTTGGCTTCTTCTAGAATTCGGAAATAAAATTCAGCACAGTGAATAAAACCATCATAATCGTCTTAATTTTGAGGATCTTGCGTTTAAGATGACAAACGATGACAAATTTAGTTAACCTAAATCTATGGATACCCAGATCCCTACCTCTGAAACATAGATGAACGAGTTAAAAACGAAGAACCAGAACGATATGCACTCGACAGGCATCTGGTGTATAAGCTCTCTAGTATAGGAATTTGGTAAAATGTTATCTGTGTGGTTTACGTTAGGACTTAAAATTTCGATTGCCAATTGTGTTCACCAGGTTGCATTAGGAGTTGTCAATGAAGACTCGGTATTGAAGCTTGCTTTGCATCATGGCAAAACAATGGGATTGCTCAGACATAATGACATGGTAGTCGTCTTTCAGAAGATTGGAGACTCATCAGTCGCTAAAATCGTACAGTATGAGGAATAGCTACAACCTCACCAAGCGCAGGGGGGTGAATGTACTGTGAATCTCATCATTTGAGATTGTCTATGCAAAGTTGTATGTTCTCGGAAAATCCGAGTAGCCTTAGTTCCCCTCGCCCCTCTGGCTTCGCCCCTGGCCGGCACCCGGTCACAATGTATGCGCTCTATCCCGCTTCATGTAACACACAAACAATCCTGTACTTGTGCATTGTGTCAGTATTCTGTTGATTTGTAATTCAAGCTCTAAACGATTGTTAATGTCAGAAATAAAATCATTTTGTTTAGCATATGCTCATTTTCGAGTTCTTAAACAACGTATCTTTCACTCTTTCAGTCTTCTACGCAAACTCTTGTAAATTTTAAACTTCACAACATCGGTTTTGTAGTAGTAATGTAAATTTCAAATGATAGATTCGGAAAATAGGCAGAAAGCCCCACGACATATCTTACGATCGTCGACATTAAACAAACAATATCGTATTTTTAGGAAGATCAAGAAACAAAATATTGAAAGTATCGTATTTTTAGAAATACCAGGAAATAACATATTCAACCTAAAGATATGATACTACCTATTAACTTCTCATATTCAATGTGCCAAGAATATAGAAGGAAATAACAGATTCAACCTAAAGATACGATACTATTACCTATTAACTTTTCCTATTCAATTCAATGTACCAAGAATATAGAAGAGAAACAACATCGGCCTAATATCCAGGAGATCAACAATCCACGCAAGCACCAGCTGGTTATCAATTATCATATCCATTTCGCCCCGCAGCATCAACTGCTCCCGTAACTTACAAAGTCAAAAAGAGTGAATAAGTCCACACCATTAAACGTGGAGATTTTCACTCAACTGATATTAGTTACCATTCAGAGTAAAAATCTCTTGTTACCTAAAAAAAAGAGTAAAAATCTCTCCCCCTCTTTCTTCATATATAAGCAACAAATTTCTGATATTTTTTTCATACATTTCTTCTCCAAATTCATTTTTTTAATTTTGATTTTTGATTTTTTGCGAAAACCCATTAATTTGCTTCTCACATCACGATCATCGATAGTAGTACTTGATAAACCCTACTACTGAAAAAATGGTGGCTTCTCTTTCACTCAAACCTTGTTTCCCTTCTCTTTCTCCTGAATTCTGCTCCTACGTAAGTTTTTCTCTTTTTTTTTTCAATTTTTAATTCGTTAATTAACATTTCAAGTGTATGTATATTAGTATATTAGTATGATCATTTTGATTTTTTTTTTGTATGAATATAAATTGAATTTTTTGGTATGTTTTTTTTTTTTTTCATTGGTTTATTTGTTGTTTTAATTGTTTTAGCAGGGAATTTCATCTGGGATTTATGCGAGTAGAGTAAGGTTTAATTCCCCAATTTTTGCTGAGAAAAAGAGGGGAATTGAAGTGAATTGTTTGGGAGAGAAAGACAAAGGAATGGATGTTAAAGTTGCTGCATTGGCTGAAACCGTTGCTGAGTGTTTTGATGGTTTGTTTCTCTATTAAAAATTGTATCTTTTTTCATTTTAATCTATGATTTCTGGTTTTATTTATGTACATTTCGATTTTCAACCACGCGTTCTTACTGAATTTGTTGTTGTTGTTGAATTCGTTGTTGTTGTCAAATTTGCTGATTTTGTTGTTGTTGTTGTTGTTGTTGTTGTTGAATCAGTGTATTCAAGTTTCATTTGTGTGGTGAAGATTTCTGCTTTTTAAGTTAAATGTATGTTTGAATTCCAATTGGGTTTTTTTGGTGGTGGTTGTTGTGGTTGTGATTGAATTAGTGTTTTCAAGATTCAATTGTGTGTGAAGATTTCTGCTTTTTTTAATTTAAATGTATGTTCGAATTCCAATTGGGTTTTTTCGCTTTTTTTTATTGATTGTAGAATTGGAGGTTAAGGAACCGAGTATTTCGACAATGTTGATGAATTTCGACAGCAAGATTGATCCTTTTGGAGCAATGAGCACACCCCTTTATCAGACAGCCACATTTAAGCAGGTGAGCTTTGAGCATTACTGCTATTATGTGGTATTACTATAGCCTCCATCTTTAGATTATTGGCCCTGATTCGAGCTGTTTGTACCAAGATAATTGGTCCCTTTCATTTATGATGTCTTCCTTTTATAATCTCTTACCAGTACTAGTACTTGAGTTCATATTTTTGGTTGGAGATTGATGGTTGCACTTTGTACTCGTAATGCTATGAGCCTACGATATTGCAACTATTCTTGTGTTTTGGAAATTGCATTTGTACAGCTATGTGTTGTCTTGACTTGTGGCCACATGAAATCAACTACCTTGAGTTTTTAACTATTTCTCAGCAACTCTGTAGTTGTAGACCTGTAGTCGTCTTTGTTAAACATCTTATTTTTTCCTAATCCCTCTTCTTTTTCTGTCTTTTCTAATTTGTGTATCGTCCTCCCTTTGTTTCTCATGAATAGCCATCGGCACTTGAAATGGGACCTTATGATTATACAAGGAGTGGTAATCCTACCCGCGATGTTTTAGAAAGGTAACTCAGTTGTTTGCTTTGCGTTTAACAAAATATTCATTATTATCTCTTTTTTTATGTGCAAGATCGCATCTTTGTTATTTTGATAATTATTAGAACCAATTTTAACTCTTGGTATGTTGCAGGCTCCTTGCACAGTTGGACAAGGCTGATCGAGCATTATGCTTTACCAGTGGAATGGCTGCACTTGCTGCCGTTGCTCATCTTGTCGGCACTGGTATTGTTTGCCATCACTGTTACATATAATGCAAAATTTATCCACGAGTTTAATTCAAATTCTATAGAAGTGAAAGTAGGAAGTACCTATAATCAAAATGAAAGGAAAAAACTTACAATCTAAGTTAAAAGCCCAGTCAATAATTTGTGTAATGACCTACTGTAAAGAAACAGTTTGTAAACTCTGCGCACCTTTTGATGCCCATACTGCTTGAGATATTTAACTGTGTTGGTCGTGCGGTCACATTCTTAGCTTCAATCTTCTGTGATTTAGGCCAGGAGATTGTTGCTGGAGAAGATATATATGGTGGATCTGATCGATTGTTATCACGAGTTATGCCAAAGACAGGAGTTGTTGTGAAGTTAGTATTTTTTTTTTTCTCCTTTCCGTTTCTCTCATATTTAGCTATCTCTTAAGTTGATCTATGGCTGTACTGACTATCTGAAACTCTGTAGGCGCGTGAACACTACCAACTTAGATGAAGTCGCAGCTGCTATCGGTCCTTGGACAAAGCTTGTTTGGCTAGAGAGTCCAACCAATCCTCGACAAATGATCTGTGATATTCGTGTAAGTCACACTCTGTAAAGGAAATTAGTTTCTAGTATTAGATAACGTGCTTTGTTGTATGCCAAAAAAGCTTGAGAAAACTTACTGGGGGAAGAGGATCTTCAAGGTATTGGAGGATATTATCCTGCACTAGATGCATCGTAGCTGTTTGGTCATATTTTATTCTACTTGTACTTCACAGGGTTAGGGTTTGTGTTTCTTCAATTACGTCAATTTTGTATTCCTGAGCTTGAACACGAAAAGGCCTACAAAAAGGAGACTTAGGAGGAAACACTCTTAAATGTCTACTTTTGGCTTGCTAGCACCCTTCATATGATTAATTGATTATGATGGTCATAACTCGGGGTATAGGAATATATTTAGTTACAGCTTCTTGAAGAGCATACATTTGACCATTTACCAGATTTTAGTCCAAAAGTCCCTAGAATTTGTTTTTCATGTTGTCTGATCCTGAATGCTCTCAGAAGTCAGAACCCATATTTTCAGAAGCATAATATTGGGCTTTGAGCCCCCAGTGACTACATGATGTAAATCTTTCCTCACTTCATCCTCTCTTTTTGGCCTTCTGTTGTTTTCTAAGTAAAAGATTTGGTAAAGTAAATGATGTTACAGATTATCATAGAATTTTGTTCTTCTAAAAGGGAATGAGCTCGTCTTTGCCACCTTGAGTTGCGATAAATACATAGCAATGTCTTTCGAATTGTTGCTTATATCATCTTCCAATGTCTTTCTTCAGAAAATTTCAGAAATGGCTCATGCACATGGTGCTCTTGTATTAGTGGACAACAGCATCATGTCTCCAGTTTTATCACAGCCACTAGAACTTGGTGCAGGTACTCCTTATTATCTGGAGCCTTTTATTCTTTGTTTTGAATAGTATAATCTGGTGTTACTCACTGATACCTATTACCGTACTCATGGTGAACAGATATTGTGATGCACTCTGCTACTAAATTTATATCTGGGCATGCTGATCTTATGGCTGGTGTCCTTGCTATAAAAGGAGAAAGGTAATCATTGAGCCTGTCCGTAACCCCCCACTAATTTAAGCTTGGAAGTACTCCGTAATAGTCTTGAAACTGTGTTTCACCAACTTTTATTGCAAGTAGCACGAAGATATATCATAGTACAGAAACTACTTTCAGGGAAGATTATAATAAAGCTGATTTCTGCTTCTAATGTTCCAATTATGTTTAGGAATGTCTGGTGCTTCAGGTTTGAGATAAATTGACACCATGCACTTTTTTGTTATCTTCTATCATCAAAATGTATAGCCAATGACCCCATCCCCCCCTGAAAATGCAGCAACTTATTAAACGGATCCGTTTAATGGTCATGTGATGCTTAGGATAATGGGTAACCTAATCCTTGTTATGTCCTTGACCAGCTTGGCGAAAGAGTTGTATTTCCTACAAAATGCTGAAGGCTCTGGGTTGGCACCGTTTGATTGTTGGCTTTGTTTACGTGGTATCAAGACCATGGGTCTCCGTGTTGAAAAGCAACAGGTGTGTAGTACTCTTATACTTTGTCAAGTGATTCATGGCACATTATATACCTTTGAAAAATCCCTCTTCTCCTGCCCCCTCATGCCCCTCCCCCCCCGGTTGTCCGTCAGTTCTAAAAAAATCAGTTTGCAAAGATGAGATACTTATGCCTGGTGCTATGAGCGTTGCTATAACGTGGATGTTTCTGAGCTTGCTTTTGAGCACATGCTTCGGGGATACATGGATTTATAGATGAGTACTGTGTGAATCTTTCTCTACCCTAATGTATCTACACTTTTTTGTACTTCCTATAGGCTAATGCCCAAAAAATTGCTGAATTTCTCGCTGGCCATCCACGAGTCAAGAAGGTTAACTATGCTGGTCTTCCTGACCATCCTGGACGATCTTTGCATTATTCTCAGGTGATTCTCGCAGGCTTACTTCTGAATTCGATTCTATATATTATTGCAGCTAGCAAATATGTTTCCATATGGCAAAAGAATTCGAGCTTTTTTTTTTTTTGAGGTAACGTGCTCTGAATTGTTTCACATGCTACAAGGAGTGCATCTAAAATGAATGTTGCATTCTTTTCAGGCAAAAGGTGCAGGATCTGTTCTCAGTTTTGTGACAGGATCTATTCCTCTTTCTAAGCATGTTACAGAAACAACCAAATATTTCAGCATCACTGTTAGTTTTGGTAATAATCTTACTCCCTTGCCTCAGCTACATTCGGAATGATCTGTTTATACCTTTAATTGATTTGCTTTGCAAATTACATGTCTCGGAGAAATGATCACTTTAGAATTGCTTGATGGGCTGATAATGCGGTTTCCATTTTAATCTGAACGCTTCTTTATTTAATTTTTGTGGTTGCAGGAAGTGTGAAGTCGCTCATAAGCATGCCTTGCTTCATGTCTCATGCTGCTATACCAGCTGCAGATCGGGAGGCAAGAGGTTTAACTGAAGATCTGGTCCGCATTTCTGTTGGCATTGAGGATGTAGATGATTTAATTGCTGATCTGGATCACGCTCTAAACACAGGGCCTATTTAAAGTCGACATTAGTTTATTCGCATGTTTGTGAATATCAAGCCATGTAGTTCTTGAAACTAGCTGGTAATTTTTACCGATGGTAACATTGATTGGTAATTTAATAAAAGCTGAAAGATCAGTTTTCCATTTCAATCTGAATCTTTTTTTTTTTTTTTTGCTATTTTCTCATTAGCTACATGATTGCTCATGCCTGGCATGATATACGAGTCATCTTCAAGTTCATGGGAGAGAGTTCTACGAACCAAACAACTCTTAACATTACTGGAAATAAGTTGTTTCTCATAAGCAGCAGCTACAATCCAGTCTCGACACAGCTAAGCCGGAATCTGTATGACACAGAATCGTGGAGTATATATAACTTAACCAAAATTATGGACTATAACTTGTACAACCAAAATTCTGGTATATAATTACACAGCAATGGTATGGGTCTAGCGTAGCAGAATCATTCTTATTGGTAGAAAAAATTACTCGGCATGCTACCAAAACTCACAACCAGTTAAACCATGACGCGAAGAGAGAATAAGGATGTCATGTCAAATGTGAAGCAAAAACTATAGAAAAGCATATAATTATATGCAACCATTTATTATACAGTGCATTATCTAAGAGTTGCAGCACTACATTCATCGAATAGACCTGACTGGTAATCAGAACTCTAATTAAACTACCAGGCAAACCCACTGAATATAGCGCTCCAAATTTTATACCATCTCCCTTGTTGAGACTTGACAGCAACATATCACCCTTTAAAGAAGAGGGGCATCAACTTAAACATTGATATTTGCACCCAAATCTATGTACCTCCGCGAAAAGTATCAAAATCTTCCAAGCCTTGTCCCTAAAATGCTATGTACAGATTAATTGCTGATTAGCGAGACGCTACCCTGACAAAAATAAGAAACAACACGAATTATTAAGATCCCTGCTCAGTAAAAGCCTAAGTCGCTACACTATTAACACCCCTTCATCTGACCCAAAGATCATATACATATAACTAACAGGCTGAATGACATGATACATTAAAGACTCTGCAATGGAGTCCAAAAAAATAAAAGCATCTAAAGTTAATTCTGGTTTACATGCCATGAGCACGGACACTGAACACAGGTGCGGTCTTTAAAGACTGAAAATGGACACTAATCTGACCAGTCCTTGAAGTCTTTAACAAGGGAACATAAAAAAAAAAAGGGCAGCCCGGCGCACATTGGCGTCCCCGCTAAGCGAGGGTCCGGGGAAGGGTCCCACCACAAGGGTGTAATGAGGGCAAGCCTTCCCTTGTCAATTTATTTGACAAGAGGCTGCTCCCAGGACTTGAACCCGTGACCTATCGATCACACGGCAACACCATTACCGGTGTGCCAAGGCTCCCCTTCAAGGGAACATACTGATAAATAATATTTTAACTAAAACACACACACAAAAGAAAAAAAAAGGGTTTAACACAAAATACCGAAGACCAAGCTTTTAACAACGGAACATACTTACCACTAAAATAAAGTAGTCACTTAATCACTTCCAAAATCTTCATAAGTATTGTAGCTTCCTGATATCGCTCCCTTGCTTTCATCTGTTACCCACAACAGGCATCAGATCTACATTCAAGAAGTCACATCTCATGAAAGGAAGGTAAGCATCTCACCTTGTATTTCACCCCTATCAAGGAAGTTGTCCGCATCCGTTGTTAAAAAGGCTGAATTTTGATAATTATCTAATACATCTGTACAAGGCAATAAAACCTAAGTTCAGATATGTAGATGGTGCTATAATATGGCATAGAACATGAGGTATCAAACAGAAGTTGAACATATCAGGCAGAATGTGCTGCTTACATCTGCCCAATCCGATAAAGACTACAAAGTCAAATGTACTTACGAGGAAAAGCTGACAAATCCGGAAAACTAAAGGTCTTCGCAATTTGTCCCAAGTGTCCGAACGAAGAACAGCCATTCATGCCCAAGAGTGTGTCATGCATTGGTTGTGAGCTCGTGTCCATGCCACTGAAAGACGCATCGTCCATGGGGCCTTGAGGCTCGCCAATGCTAGTATCAGGATCAAACATGATTTGTGAATCTGAAGGATAGCCACTTTCTGCTTTAATGATCCCACCATTCAACCCTTGAATCAATCTCATGGAATTAGAGCTTTGACCATGAAGTGTATCAGGAAGAAAATCCACCCCTCTAGACTGCGAAGACATATCATAAGCAGCATGGCTTTGCAATGAAGAGACACCATTAGTAAACGGAGCCGGTAAACTGGGAGAAATAGCAGGTTGTAAATTTTCTGGCTGCATAGATGGGCCTGTCTGATCAATAGGATAGTGGCCAGCACTTTGTTGAACTATCAAGAGAAGATAGATAAAAAGTTAATTTGGCGCCCAAATGAGAAAACGTAAAGCAGCACGAAGAAACCAGAAAATTGTAAATCGCAGCGAATTATTAGCATAGGTAATAGAAGTATAGAACTGATAGCGACCATTTCTGCAACAATAGTTAGAGCATAGATATGGTTCAATTGTATAACTCCTACACACAGCGAAGAAGCAGTGATATCCTGTTTCAAGAAAAAGAAAAAAAATACAAGCAGCAAAAAGACTTGGTATACACACAACATACAATGTACCCAGTATTTACACTTATAAAGTGACATGTCATTTTCATTTAAAACAAAATTTCAGTGTTCATTTCCTATTAAACATCAATAAATTTCATATGACAGGCTTCTCGGCATACAAAAACCACTCAGAAAATGACGTCATAAAGTTGCAGCCACACAATCAAAAGGAAAAGGATTAGAAGTAACATATACCCCCTACAACGCATCAAACCAACATTTAACAAGTTTAATAATACATGACACGAAATATTTTACTGTTGAATCGAAATAGTGAATCTACATTAGAATAAAGCTTACATTGTGTCATGCGAGATCCATTAGAAACTGAAATGTTAGCAACTCCAGTAGACTGGATCTGCTCCATCAGTGATGCCTGCTTCTTCAGTAGATCATTGAAACGCTTTATTTGTTCTTTCAGTGCCAATCGAATATAATAAAACTGAAAGAATTCCCTATTCTCTTCTTCCAGCCGCTGCCAAACTAAAGATCATAAAAAATGTTGCTTTTTAGACGTCTGCAGCTACTTCAATATGCAGCTATGAACAGCTTACAAGGGAGTCAAGAATACAATACCATCAAGTATCAAGTGACGTGACATGTTTCAAGTCATCGTATTATTCAAGCTAAGGTGAGTATAGGAAGTCAATTTACAAACTTAGGTGCATATAGCAGAAATCTAACAACAGTTCTTGCAATATGGGAGGAGAGAAATCAAAATTTTAAAATTACATATAGAAATGCAATCTCCTTAAATGGATAAATCATCTCTGTTATCTCATGCAAGAAGTCATGAGTTGCAACAAGCAAGTTGTTTCCTTGGAAAGTACACTAAATTAATTAGCGTAAGTGAATTTCACTTTTAGTCTGGTCTACCAGACTGAATTTGTACTTAATGCGATTCCATGAAGTATTAATAAAACTCACTTCCAAAAAAAATATTACATTACTCCTGAATTAAAGAGGTTTAATCAGATAGTATATTTAAAAGTAAGACAGTTTACCGAGTTCAGTAATGCCCGGCACTACATTTGCATCCCTCGAGAGCACATTTACAGCTTCAATCTTGCTCATGTGCAATTGAATGCAGCGCTCTATAAGATTTTGTACCTATCATGATGAAAAGGATAAACTCAATAAGTTGAAAATTATTAAACGGGGTGAAGGTTAAGCACTGGATAGCCAGTATCGTTTACACTTGTACTAGGTTAGACTCTCACTGCATGCTCGTCTGTCTCTATATTTCTCAAAGGATGGTCAGACCATCAGAGGCAACAAAGTTTGAAGTCTTGTGATCATCTGCGATGACTATGATCATGGAGCAATCATCTTAGGACATCGATAATGAGGGAAGACCTTAGAGGGAATGGATGGAGAAAGAAGTGAAGGTTGATAAGTGACTTCAGAATTGTTACAAAAATGAGAGTTTTACTTCATGGGGTTTGGGAGTAACTTTTAAGGGGGTAACGGAGAGTCGTAGACAAACAAAGGTCTAAGGTTTTGGTGGTGGTGGATAGAGGAGGAAGAAGGATAGTGGTTAACTACCTTCCCCTTGCAGAGATGCATAACCCCTGAGTGAGAGCCATAGTTCAAGCCATCAATCCTTCCTCTTCCCTCCGCCATCAACCCCTCCCTCCTCCGTCTCTATGTTATGACCACTATTACCCCCACGCTCAATACAAGCAACCCACAAAAACTTATCGAGTGTGTAATAGATCAATCAATGAATGGTTAAGATTTGGCACTTCATTAGCTATAATTGAGGAGTAGCTATCGTAGGATTCTCAACCAAATATAATAAAAGATAGCCATAAACAAAAGCTCAGGTGAGAAGACAAAAGGCTTGAAAAGCAATTAATACATAGCCGCCCGCACAAACAAACCAAAACAAAATGAAATGAAATGAAGAGCATACAAAACCTCACTCACCGCTTGTAGATGTTCTCCAGAGAGGTGTCTGACCTCCCCTCCCGACATACTTAAAGGTTGACCAATCCTTAATGACAGCTTTACACCCACTTCAAATTACGAGCTATTGCCCTATATATAACAGTAATCACAACAACCCACAATTAAAATTGTCATAAGCTGGCAGAATAGACAACATATTACTCTGGAACAATAAGAAAAAACACCGATAACAGCCCCGACAATGTACCACATCTTTCTCACAGCTGAAACCCCGAAACCAATGTATAACCTCACACAATTCGCTCAACCACCAAGTAACACCGACAACAAACCTTAAAAAGATACCATCTTTCCTTCAACTATACGACACAAGATACGATCTTTCCTTCAATAATTCCCTCAAAGACATGTCCTTGAATAGAAAAGAAAGAAAAGAAGGAACTAAAGTGTACAATGAATACTTTTTTCTCACAGTAAGAACACGAACTCGACAGCTAAAAAGTTCTCACAACTTGATCAATCTACCTAAAACAGTCATACCCTAACCCTTCAAAATCGTAAGAATTACGCTGCTCTGACAAATGTTTCCCTACAAGTCAAAAGATTCCAATTGTTACCCCCTAATTACAAACATTCTCCCCTAACAACCCAAAAATTTTCAATATCTTGTCGAAATCAATACACCTTAATTCTTCAACAAGAAGCCACTTAACAAGTACTTAGTTCATAAACACTGTAATTAACTAACTAACTAATCAAAAAGTTGTAATCTTTACTACACCTTAATAATTATTACCGCCACTTAAATTCTAAAACCCTGATCATAATTCATAACAACAGCAAAAAAAAAAAAAAAAAAAAAGATCATATTAATTTGATCAAACCATATAAAAAAACAAGTAATAATTACAGACAAAAAAAAACAAGGGTACGAACGAATCGAGATCACGGAGTAATGAAATTAATCATATGATGATAAAAAAAAAAAAAAAAAAAGAGTTAATGATAATAATCATATGGTAGAAGCGTAATAAAGAAGATACTTAGTAAAAAAAATTAAGAGGGGAGAGTGTGGAAACCTGAGGAGACAAAGGTAGCGTTGGTACGATTTGAGTATGGCGACGAAACAGATTTGATGGCTACTTTTAGAGAGAGAAACAACAACTAAAATTCTCAGAGTTTTTTTTTTCCTTTTCTAGAGAGAGAAAAATAAATATATATATAAATAATATTTTTTTTTAATGGAGTTTTTATTTGTAAAAGAAAAATACATTTTAATTTAATTTTTATTGTTTTTTTTATATATTTTTTATCATCACAACTCACAAGACAACATTATCTTTTACTGAGGTTCTTCTTCCACTTTGGTAGTGTTTGAGTAGGACCCACCCAGCAGCCATTTGTTTTTCATTCTTTTTTTTTTTTTTTTTTTTGGGTTGTTGGAAAACCAGCAGTGTTTTTTTTGGTATACGACGGCGGAGTCTGGGACAACAACGGTCGAGCGAGCTTTAATTTTAGATGATTCAGAGTCAATTAATATGATTTAAATGAGTACTCGTAGGCGTTATGAGCAGCAAATGAAATTGTACAGTTATATTCATGTATGCGATTGTAATTTTTAACTTAGCTTGCAAGTTTTATGATTTAGCTTCTAATTACTTATATAAAAGGTTCAAGTTTTTGCTCTAAGTTTCGATTCTTATAAACGTCAAATTCAGAATGTTAATCTTCAATTCAATCAAACCCTATATTTCTAGATAAGCTAATTCCGTGATTTACAATCTATGCAGTGTATCAAACCTAACTCCAGTATGCATAAGTGATAAAAAAAAATAGAGCGGTGCTTAGCATATGAACTCCGAAACTGGTTACTGTCAACCTATGAACAACAACTTGTAACTAAAAATCTCGAGTTCAATCCGTGAAAAAGCAAGCACCATAACTTGTCTTCCGACTCAAATCCATAGACATATATCTTTGGTATTTTGGTAATACGAGTACACAAGGGGCACGCTAGTAATTCACTATCAATAGATGTCGACGTCGTCCCAACAGTCTCACAATATGATCTTCATTTTCGCGCGCTCTTTCTCTCCCTCTTCTGGAAATAATTAGGTATAATTTCTCCCAAATTTCCGCATTATAATTTCAATTTTGTGTATCAATGAAGTTTCTTTCTAGCTTGATTTTCATTATATCAGTTGAACTTCTTGTATTTCTTGTATTTTGTTCAACTTTACGTTATAATTCCTTAATTTTTGACATTTCTAGGGTTTCTGATTGCGATTCTATGTTTTCTGATCGATTAGTGATTTTTGCTTGATTTAGGTATAATTAGGAAGTAAATTAGGGTTTTTAATTGTTTAATTATTGGCAATTTTGGGTCTTGGTGTAATTTGTTGTATGATGTTCAATTCGTTGAAATTTTAGGTTTTGTGTTTTCTGCTGAATTATTGGTGTTATACATTGTGTTAATTGAATTGCTAATTACTAATTCGGATGCCGAATTTCGGTTTAAGTGATGAAAGTTCGGTTTTTTAGTTGTATAATTAGCACTGAGCAAGTTTTCGAGTTTTGAGGTATGATAGTAACATGTTATACTATTAGATTATCATACTTTCTTCGCTTTCACGGAATTCTTCATGTTTGGTTTGAATATGTGAGAGGAATTCAAACCGAAACGTAAACAATTGAAAGAAATAAAGGAAGTACATATTCTAGGTGTGTCAAATGCAACTTATGTTGTGAAAATAAAGGTGCGACCTTTACGTTTTCAAGTTGAAATTTTTTGTTCATTTCTCATATAGAGGTCTATAAGCTGTTGTTTTACTTTTGGGGAGTTCAACTTTAAGCTTCATTTTCTCTGGAATTTTGACTTAGAAGCTAATTTTGTTACCTCGCTCCCTCTCTTACCCCCGCCTTATGGTGGGAGCCTTCGAGACACTAGGGTAATGTTGTTGTTCTTGATTCTAATCTTGTTATGATCTGAAACCACTCCAATGAAACTAGAATTTAGGTTCAAAGATTACGCTTTGTTAGTACCCTCAAATGGCATGTCAACTCAACTGTAGAGTGTAGACTATGTCTGATATGCCGGAATTAGTGCTTGTGTTCTCTGTTGGTAGTGAAAAAACCCTGCACGAACAGGCACGTACTTGAGCTCTTCTAACAAGAGGTGGGTAAAGCCAATAAACTGAGCAATTATGCATCTTTGAGGGGTAATGGGAGTTGAGACATAAACAAGCTATACACTAAAAGCATTTTTCTCTTGTGTAAGGCTGCATCAGTCTTTGATTAAATCGAAGAGGAATTGCTGTCATGATTTCAGTTCCATTTGTAGCCTATTAGCTCAAATGAAAGAGCATCGTGCACTGCACAAGGTGTGGGTTCAAAGCCCGCATAGGCTTTATCTTATTGATTTAGTAGAGTTGGGCTCATCATGGTAAGTCTTATGCCTAAAGATGTCATTTGGGCTAAATAGAGGAGGATGAACAAGGGTAGGGTTGGATTGGTGAAGTTTAGAATGCGTACGACACCGGGATAATTTATCTGGTAGACAGTAACTTCCGTCATGGGCGTTTTTACAATTTTGTGTATTTCTCTCGTTTTCTTTGGCCTTTTTCAACTTTAATGTCACTGCGTAGGAAACCATACAGGTTAGCTAGTCAAACTACAATACAGATAAGAGTGACTGTCTAGTCTCATTTGTGCTTATTAGGCAAGGTATCACAGATCATCTTTAAGTTAAAAATATTCTTGAGATATTATGAATTTTCCTTATAATATGCTTTTCATGGAATCTCAACTTTCGCGGCGATCTTACATTTCCAGGTCGTGAAAGATACAAAACCATCTGTTTGTAGAAGGCTACATTATTTTGGCCAACTCATTTAAGGTGTCAGGATTTTGCTCCAAGTCATAGATCAGTTTGTTATTCTAAGTTAATCACAACTCCACAAGAAATCCTTGTTAGAAACTCTGACTGTACCAAATGAGTCTCGGGCGTATTGGTTAAGAACTAGTATACAACATACAACCAGTCCCAAGTTCAAATCTCCACGCCGTCGACCCAATAAAAAAAAATAGAAGTAAAAGTAAAAATCTTGAGGTCTTTAGAGTAATGATTTTGAAATGTTATTTCTATATAGAACAAAATTGGAAATTACATTCTATGTTCATTGTAGATGTATACAGATGTTGCATCAGATCAAGAGTGATCTACACACCTTGTCAAGCCCTACAAAGCCTCTTCTGCATAATGTACATCTCTTACATATCCTCTCTACATTCCCTCGAAAGGGTATATTCATCTTGTGAAAAAAAAGGGTCAGTGATTACAAAGTGAAGGGTTAAAAGGGATAAAAGTAACCAGGATCTGATTTAATCCTAAGTTGCCCCCAAAAAGTTTAAAAAAAAAAAAGGACTAATCAGATCACTGTTGTCAGACCATTGTATCTAGGTCTGGTTCTATCTGGTGAGAGTCCTTCTTCCATGGACTTTCTCTTGTTATTGTTTAGCTGTTGTTGTTCTTGCAGCTGCGGTAATTGTTGTCGCTGCTGCAGCTCTTGTTGTTCTGCTTGTGGTATAGAATCCTTCGGCAACTGCTGCAGTTGTTCTGTGGTTTGCTGTTCTGATTTTATTTGTTCTGGTTTTAGCTGTTGTTGTGATTTTAGTTCGGGTTTTTGACATTCTTCGAGCATGTTTTGCTGCTGTTGTTGCCCATATTTGGCTCTCAACATATGGGGCCTAAGCCTTGTTACATCCGATAGCCGCACTGGTTTAAGGAAGAATTCTTCTGCACCTTCCTCTAAACATCTGCTTCATTAAAATTGACAGTTGATCAAACATTGGACTTTGCAGATAGTATGTTGGAGGAATTTCGTCGAAGATTTCAACTAACAAGCTTTTTACCTGCTTATCCTTGATGGAACATTCTCAGACGACATGATAACTACAGGTATGTCTCTGAAAGAAGAGGATTCCTGCACAACATTGAATACTACTTTTTAGATTCCTAAATTGCATCAATATTCTCAGGATCGTGCAAAATATACCTCAGAAAGACAACTAATCAAATTACAACACACTTTTGCCAAACAATCACCATATCTAACCAAATTACCGAAAACATCAAGTTTAGGCCGAACTGATATATGCCCGTAAGGCCGTAATCATCACAGTCCCGTCTTTGCTACTGTGAAACTACTTCTGAGTTCTGATTAACCCTCCTAACCTTCCTGAATGGTTTTTGTTTCTTTTTGAAGTTTTATGGTTCGAACAAATTTACTACTAAGCATGGTAAAACAAACATATCCAACTGACAAAGTTTATAAATGTAATACAGAAAACATATCAAGATATCTATGATTGATTATTTTTGTGGATCCAATCAATAGAACAAAACCATTTCAGATCCCACCATATATTTAGGGGAGCACACATGTTCCACTCATGTGCTATCTTTTTATCCACCTCTCAATTCTCCTGCACTCTACAACTTTACAACTTAGGCATACCGGCCACAATCTAAAATCAACGACGACAACCAAGTCTTAGTGATTTAAGTTCGGCTAATATAAATCATCATTTGGAATCGTCATACATACTCTAATAAAAGGTTTCCATACAACAACATAACCCAAAAATTATCTTTTCCAAGTGGGAGACAAAGTCAAAAAAATCATGGGAATACAATATTGCAGAAAAAGAAATGCACTAAATATGGAGGGGTAAAAAAAAAGGGGCTTTAAGAAAAAGAAACAAAAGAATACCTTGACTTTCTTCAGCAAATCATAACCAGTCATCCCAGGCATACAGTAGTCTGTAATTATTAAATTGACTTCTACTACTTCCTGAGGTAAAAAAAAAAAAAAAAAAAAAGTAAATAAACATATAACAAAAAATGAAGAAATTTTGAAATTAATAAACATAATAATGCCTAGAAATCCCATATACTATAGTAGTTCATAAGTCTAACTAGTACATAGAGAAATTCTCGTGTAAGACCGTCTAACCATAACTCATGTTGTCGCTAGTGGAAGACAGTCTAATCAAGAAAGATAAGAAAAGCAATAATAATCTGTTTATAGTAGTATAAGTGAGAAAGACACCTGCTGATTACTAGGAGAAACAGAAGGTTGATCATCCTGCAAACCCAGAAACTCCAGAGCTTTATTACCAGAATCAACTGTTGTGACTGCCCAAATCAAGTAAAAGACAACATCTTTCAATCATATTGTATTGGAATAAAAATGCTCAACTTACTAAAAAAAAATACCAACAAAAACAACATTACGACGAGGTAAAGAGGGGTCGGATATACGCAAGTCTCGACTTTTATAAACATAGAGAGGCTGTTTACGGAAAAACAAATAAAAAGTGTAACACTTTTCATTTCAGTACCTTGGTAAGATGAAGTTTTGAGGAGCCTCTCAATAAGTTTTCTGTCAATTATGCTATCATCAACAGCTAATACATGAAACTGTGGCTCTGCTGCCATCCCCATTTTGGACCAACTAATCCCAACAAAATTTATCAAAATTTTAACCAAAGTTTCTTACTTTGATAGTAAAAATTTACTATTGCAAGCTCAATACTTTTCCTGTTGTTGTTGGTGTTGTGGAAGTTTTTGAAGTAGGGTTAAAATTTATTGGTGTTGCAAAATGTGAATGTGAAGCTTTACTATTTGAGGTTAAAAAACTTTGCTAGAAATGAGGGGAGGACAGAAGAAGAAAAGAATTAAGAGGAGAGAGAATGAGAGAGTTTGTGTTGATATAAAGACCCACCAAGAACACAAATCCCACAAAGCAAGATCTGACCAGATTTGCCACAGGATTTTTCCCCCCCTCAATTTTTTTTTCTTTTTTTCTCCCTACTACTTGATGTTGTTTGAATTACTGGCTAAGCAATTGTCATAATAAAATAAACAAACAAAGTAAAACAAGAACCTCCATTTTATAAGTTATTAAAGGTTTATTATATTAACAATAATTGTAATTGTAGTGTTGGCTTTTACTGATATTTTAGAGGTTAGAGATAACTTCGTTGTTTGTATTTGGTAGGTCTTTGCATGAGTGATGAGAATGTATTATAATGACTAATATTATTAATTATTTTGGGAGAAGTAAAAAAAATAACTTTGTAAAAATTTGTAGATTGTACCATTATAATCTGTGAGTACTAGATGACAGTTCTAATTTCGATAAAATAATGCTTGAAGACAATATTTCTACTATTTTAGAGGAAATGTGATGTATGTGTAGATCTTATATGTGTTTATCTCGCTTGAAACGAGAGCCTCTATAAAAGCACCATGGTTATAATCGATAAATATTCCACAAACAGCTCGGTGAAAACTTGCTTACGATATTAGTCAAGCTTATATGTGAAATCCGAACTTGTTTATGTATGAGTTCCAACTGGATTATCAATTATCAATATATGAGTAGAGTTCGAACACTAAACTATTGAATTCGGCTTTGCTTTTGTGATAATAATAATGATCAAACATATGGAGTTTTTTTTTAATTAATCATCGTAACTCTTGAAAAATAAATACAGTTACTACCCAATTTACATACAGTAATCATTTATAATTCGATATTAATGTACATACAACTACTAGTATATTATATACAACTTTATTATAAGTCAAGAAAAAAGAGAGAGTTAAAAGAGGAGAGAAATGAGGAGGAAAAGCAGATTTATTTATTTTTTTTTTAGGTCAGGAGGAAAAGCAGATAGAAACAGAGGAAAATGTTTATTGTAAGGAAAGAAAAAAAAATAGAAAATGGATTGGGGGTGGTGGGAAGGTGGGCCCACCAAAATCCTTCAAAGGATACAGGTGATGTCAGCAATGGTGCCTTTTTGCTTGGGGTGTGAAATTAGATTGGCTCTTCTTTGCCATATCTTGAGCAGTTGAGGAGGAGAGTGGTGCATTTGCAAAGGAGAGAGGAGAGAGGGCAATTTTCTTTTGATTCCCTTTTAAGATTTGCTTCCCATGGCCATCCCAAAGGTCACTATTGGTTGTCTATTAACATCCATGCCATGTCATTCATAAAAATTCATGCCCAAAAAACTACAATGCATCCTACCAAACTTTGCTCAATGGTTAGGGTTAGTGAATTGTGATTGGCTAAAACAAAGAACAACTAAAGGGTGGCCCTATTCGCACGCAAACAACCGATTTGAAAACGCCACACTGAGTCGGACGTCTAATTCAGTGTGGCGTGGCTCAGTTAATTATCAGCGTGGATTCGTCATTTCCCCATGTACCGGGAGCCCTCTTCGTGGCTATATCAAACTTTCTCCAAGGAACTAATTGGAAATCGAGGTTCGACTTTGGAGAATAGTCTCCTCGGGTCTAATTAGTCGTGGAATATAGAGCTTTAGTATTCCAACATGGAAATCTCGCGATACCTAGTAAGTTCAGTGATTGGTGATTGTACATGAATGGTAACTCTAGTGGACGAGTACGACATGATTGAAGTGCAGGCCGGGTTTGAGTTAAATTGGGGTACACTCTGTCCTTTGAGTCTCTATCGGATCAAGGTCTTGGAAGGGATCTCGATTTAGTAGAGTTCAATCAATAAAGTGAAACCATATCACAACAAATTAAAGTGAGAGTTTTCCTTTTATCAAGTTTATTATTACTTCACAAGCAACCATCAACCATTTGCAATGATCAAGCTTTGTACCCGCATGCCTCGTACAGACGAGGGATAATGTGCGTATTTGTATGACTAATTACGCACTAAATCTTCGAGGTATATACAAAATTGATTCAAAAAGATCAAATTGCAAATATAAAAACACTTCTCGGTTTTAATTATAGCTACCCACCTATAGTAGATAAGCGCAAACAAGACAACTCGATCATAAAAGTGTTTGAAGATTTCAGTACAACCAAAATTCCTAGAATAGCTGAAGGCATAAGGACTTGAGAGTTGAGACTAGAGATACAAGAAGCATGATACATGACAAAGCAATTCATCATCCGGAATTGGGAGGACGGCGAGGGGAGGGGGGAATGAGATCGGAGATCAGTTCCGTCTCTCTTTAATCAGAATCTGAATCGGTGTAAGCTGACGATCTAACAGACCTTCGTATGCTTTCGGAATCATCCTCCTCGTCTACGTCCTTTTTCTTCTCCCTAATGATACCTGTGAACAACTAGTAATGTAAGGATATTGATACAGAATATCAAGTACTTAACCTGATGAAGACTCCAATACCTTTCTTGATCAGTAGATTTTCTAGCTTTCTTGTAGGGAAGTCATCTTTTGCACCCAGGTCCTCAAACCCGACTAACCTATCACCAGCAATCCCTTTCCTGAAATCCACAAATTCTCATAAGAGTTGAGACAGAATACAAGGAATACACCGGTGAAGAGTGGATTAAATTTATCTAATGCCAACACCTCGTGGAGGAAAAAAAAAGGTATCGTACATGCAGCAAGAAATGAAATTGCAGCAGATAGCATCAATCATCAGTCACTAACCTGAACAGAATGACACATGGCAGGGTTTTAATAGCAAGCTTGGTTACAAAGAAGGGTGCATTCTGCATCAGAACTATAATGTTAAGAGTTATAAAGACGATGATAATAACTTACACCTTTTCTGGCGGCAACACTGGAAAAGTAAACAATTTAAACAACTTGGTATTACGAGCGAATACTGTAACTGTAATAGCTAACCTCGGCATCCACTTTAATAAACTTGGTATCAACATACTTTGGTGCAAGTGTCTTGAGATGTTTATCCATTATCCTACAGGAGAGACGACAAAACTTCTTAATCCAATGATTAAGAACAAGGTGCTGACATGTATAAAACTAAGTAAACATGATGCTAAGCAAGCTGAATGATTCCAAGTTGACACTACCTCAATTATCAAGCTTTAAAATAAGTTTGGAACTAAAGTGGTTGACGGGCCATGAAAGTGAACACGGATAATTGAAGCAATAACTATGAGCAACTACAGTTTCATATCATTCGACTGAACAGACAAAAAATATCATTCGGCAACTAGAGTCATTTGACAACAGAAACAATCAAACAAATATGAGCGATGTTGATACCAGGAAAAAAAAAAGGAATAAGATGAAGAAGGGCTGAGGCATTACTTGCATCGATAAAATTCACGATGGTAGAAATGACAGATCACTAGTTCACTGCTGGTGACTTCACCCAAGAAATCCCCTTCAGTGACCTCCCTATATTCTCCATGGCCCTTTCTCTTCTGTTCTTGACGCTTCTCAGCTTCTTTCTGAGCAAAGAAATTCAGGGCGACTAGTTTTAAGACTTTTACACAGCAACATTGTAAAACACTACAGCAACGACAACAAAAGCAGCAGCGTTTTAAGACAAGATGGAAGTGAAACCTTCAGGGCAGCAATTCTTTCAGCATGTAATTTCTCCAATTCTGGGTCCTATCAAACATAACAACCAACAATAAAGATTCGAACTGAGAAATGCAAATGCTGTATCAAACCCGATCAGTAAAAGAGTCGTAAGACTTACATCCATCAACTCATCCAGATCAACCTCCTCATAAGCTGCACTTGATGCCTGCGCCTTTTCTTGAGCTACCATCTCCTGTAATCTTGGCAAGTGCCCTAGTCAGCTATAACTACTCGCGTTTTTAAACAAGATACGACATTGCGAAATGCAAAATGGCGCGTAAAGAGAGTAAACTTAACCTTCTGAAGATCACGGGCAGCAGCAGCCATAACATTGCCATAAGCTAAGTTTGTAAGTGTAGACTTCACTGCATCTGGATCCATTTTTTACCCTACTTTCCTATCAAAATGTGATAAAAGAAGGCGAATTCGATCAAAACCCCAATCCAAATCCTGGAAATTTGATCAAAGTTTCAATCTTTTACATCAAATATTAATCAACACACCAAAATTTCCAATTCTCAATGCACAGTGGATGAAAATTACAGTCCAAAATCACAGAACTTTTCATGTTATGCCCGGTTTTCGCAACGTAACCAAATTCTTACTGATCAAACCCACATTCTACCACAACTCCACAACATTTCACCAATAATCCAAAATCCCAAATTACACTACCTCTAAAAATCTTCAAGATCACTACATTTTACAAATTAACAAAAAAAAAAACAAAGTAATTGGTAACTAAATCAATCCCAAATCAGACAATTACGAAACAAAGTGACAATTATACGAATTAAAAGCAATCGATAAACCCTAAATCCCCAATATTCAACAATTAATTGCTACATTTTCGCGATTAGAAATACCTCAATAGGAAGTGGAAAAAAAATCGATCGACGAAGTGGTGGTCGGAGTGAGGCGGCGCAGCTTGAAATAGTGGCGGAAACACGCGATGCGGCGGCGGTCCGGTGGAAACGACGGTGGAAATCAAATTGGGGGAAACTCGATTTTGGGAGGATGGAAAGAGAAAGAGTGAAGAAGAAGAAGAAAGAAAAAAAAAAATAGTTTTTCAGTTTTGGTAATTGGTACCCAAAATTTAGCGTAATTTCATTTTAGGGCCTTAAGTTTCGGGTATTTTCACTTTAGGCACCCCTAATAAGTTCATTGAAAAAACTTTGTAAAAACAAAAATTTACAAAAAAAAAAAAAAGATTTTCATATTATGAAATAATTCATTCGTTTCTCAAATACGATCGGTAATTGGGCGCGGTGCCAAGCTTGCGCAAAGAGTCGAGTGTTGTGCATTTGCATTTGCTATTTTTCATGTGGTATTATCTTAATTTTACGAGACTAGATTCGCCCCTATATAGGGTTTTTTTTTTTTTTGCATTACCAATAATTCGACTCACATGGCAAATGCTGTAGACTTGCGACTCGTACTTTTGTAAGCCATCACTACGTACAAGATTAAAATTAAAGGTTGTTAAATGATCTTTGATTAAAGTAATGAAGATTTTGATCATTAATGATTCTCTATTAAGAATACTGAGGCACAAATGTACATGTTACCAAACTAATATCTTATGCGATAAAATTGATATGTACACGTTTGGGTTGGTTGTGTTCATTGTATTTGGTTGTTTTGATGCTCTAAAGTTAGGAAGAACCCTAATCCCAAATCTTTTGAGATAATCTTCTTATAGAAAGGCTTAATTAATTTAACCAACTTGCTATTAATTAATTATTCCATCTTGTCCTTAAATCATTGTTTGTTTGATTGTCCTTAGCTTTGTTAGGCTCCCACCCACAAATTAAATGTGTTTTTTACTTGAATTAATTGTTATGGTTTTACTCGAAATAGAATTGTGATTAAGGTTAAGGGTATATAATTCGTACTATAACTATTTACGTTAATGTTAATATGTTTGAAGTTGTTCTTTCTAAATCATTTTTCAAGTCTTATATATATAATTATAACGCACCGATCACAACTATCGTCTTCAAGGCCATGTTCCAACATCTGCAACATGCACTTTAAATTTGGATACGGAGTATTAAATAACCTACAAAAAGAAACTTACTCTAATTAGAGCATTCATGATTATAAACAAAAGTCATTATGAGTAAATCAATCCCCGCTACATTTACATAGAATGTCATTCAAGTCTACAAACAAAGAAAAATCAGTAAGTCTTGTGTGAGACGGTCTCACCATAAGTTATTGTGAGACCAACACACACAAAACTGAAATATAAATATAATTATTTATTATTTCAGTGTATTGGTCTCACGTGAGACGGTCTCATATGAGACTTGGAGAAGAAAAATAAGTAATTGCTCAATGAAATCAAGCTCATTAGAGGGAAAACAATGGGCTAGACTAACACAAAACTTTTACTCAAGATAGACAGTTTATCGTAACAATTTATTTATCGATCTATCAACGATTATGATATCTATTTCTCACGTGAACAGTAATAGCAAATGCATGGAAACTTTGACCACAAATTGTAGCTACTCTAATAAGGACAACATTATTCGATCACAAATTGCAATTTTTTTTTTATCTATTTTAACTTGTTTAATGCAACCCATAAGGCCGTAATAGTACTTTAGATTTAAGTCATTTTCCAAATAAAGATGGTAAAGTCAACTACTTAAATATTACTCCACTAGTATAGGTCACAGTGTCACACCACACGCCTTACAAAATCAACTACAGTTTTACGCTTTCAGTCAAAACCCATCGTATGCAGCTTGCCGCATACTCCGTAGTATACTACTCCTAGATTCGTGGTCAATATACTAGTATCTTATTCTGCTTGCTACCCTTCGACCTGGTAAACTTCCTCTGTGTACTCTCTCCGGAGTGAATTTGACAATTCAGATAACGGGTCATAATCGTATTAGATATCGTGTTGTTTGCTTTGATTCGTACAAAACATAAAAATGACTATACTGCGACCAGTTATGTTACTCGCTTTTACCGGTTTATGTCACGCTAATTTCGGGTTTTCCCCCAAAAAAAATCTAATTAACAGCTAGCATACTAGCCAAACAAAAACATACACATGCATGTTTAGGCAAGAACTGATCATGATAGGAGTACATAAGAGTGGATCAGTATTGTGTACAAGGTCAAGGGGACACAACATTTATCTGACACCTGAGCAATTACACGCACTCTCATTTCTTGATACCTATCTATGCTTAGTATTAGAGTACTAATTAAGTACAATAATTTGTACTAATGACATGTAATAGATAAGGATTATTGATCCCTCGAAGCAATTAGTGCCCTTAGTCAGTTACCCAATATTAATTAGTTACTCTTTGTTGTTGTTTTCTCAAATCAAAAGACAACAACATATGGATGATCATATTGATATCCGGTATTGCGTCATCAGGTGGTACAAATTTTGATACCATTCTAATCAGGGGAGAGCAAAACTCGGTGTGGACCGAGTTAAATTCGATCCAATCTTCGGTCCACTTTTTGGGAAATTTCGGTCCGGTCCGGTCCACATTTTTCTGAGCCTCGTCCTTGGTCCAGGACTGATGCTCAACCCTAATTCTAATTGTGCATCAAGTTAAGTCATGTCTAACTACTATTTCAAAAAAAAAAAAAAAAAAGCCTTGTCTAACTACACTTGATCTGAAATGAATCATTGTGAATAAACGACGTAGTCAATATATCGATTTAGATAATTACATCTCTTGATCATAACTTCATTTTGGAGTAGAAGAGGCAATGATAATTAGTTGAGCCACTCTAATCAAACGGAGATAATAAACTAGTATACAATACAATTTGGTTATCAACAATTAATACTATGTGAGTATGATTGAAGCTATGACAAATAATAATTGACGTACACGATTGTAAAGATACGCGTATCTTGGAAAAGGGTTTTAATAATATTGCAGTATTTGTCGCTGAACTAAGACTATTGATTAAGGATTGATCAAGGTTTAAAATATATAAGGGTTTGTTTGTTTGGAGAGAAAGGGAAGGTGTATTAGAGCTTGGTAGAAGGACGTGCAAACCCACTCCACCAAACAGAGAACTGTGCCCTTAGCACAATCTGTCGAGTCCCCACGTTTAGGAGTGTCCTTTTCCATGTGCCCTTCTCAAGGGCATCAAATCTTTCTCAAGATTTTCCTCTTCATAATACATTAATACTCTTCTACTCGTAAATTATAATTAACGAGTTTAAGACTTATATAAATGCAATAACGATACTGAAAATGAGTTATTGATAACACTAAATCGGGAAACATTAGTATCGGGCTTATGCGGGATGTTTCTAGGACGAGTACATATCGATAATTTGATGTTTAAGAGGAAGAAACAACTTCTTAAGACATTCATGTACGGTCGTTCTACCGTAACAACTTCATATGAGTACGTTGTTTTTATGATGTAGTAGTCCCTAGTTATTCATGAAATTTGGCCCAAGCCCAACAAGGTGGGCTAAAAAAATTCGGTCCAAGCCCACTTTATCTGAATACCTTAGTGTTACTTAAATATTTATCCATTGTGATGTTTATGCACAAAAGGCCCAAACCCAATGAACTACAATAACCCAATATGGAGCATAGAGTTTCGCATTTTGAGTTGTACAATTTGTTCGATTACGCTCCTCGAGTTTATGATTTCACTTACAAAAATAATGATCGTGTTTTTTAGATAAAAAAAGAAAAAACGCAAAATACTTACCTTTCATAGCCAATCACATCGTTGGTGGTCGTTTCTACATTTGACAAGTAATTCGTACGGAGTATAACTTTATCGTAATGTAATTTTACGTTAGGCATAAAATTAAACCATATCACACAAATCCGTAAAACTGCAGTAGCAATCAAAATTTGACTAGACGAACCTAACCACAAAAAGAGGCCCAACATAGGCGTAAAACGTTTGAAATTTCGGACCACGAATCTTGAACTTTACACATCCACCAACAAGTCACGTACTCGTGACTCCCGAACAAAACCAAATTACCAACAAGAAAGAACCAAAAAACAAAAAAAGAAATGGGGAGAGGCTCTGATGCTGTGCTTTGTGCATCCAGCATAGTAGCACTCTTAGCTCTCCTAATCCTGTATCTTCCCCCTTACGTCTCACCTCCTTCACTGTCCAAATCTCGGGACGTCCTTAGCGCGGCCAGACCCATATTGGTTCCGGCCGCTTTTGGGCCCGAGAGCTTGGCCTTTGACCCTTCTGGGTCCGGCCCATATGTTGGTGTGGCTGATGGTCGAATTCTCCAATTGAACGAGGAATCCAATAATTGGACCGAATTCGCCTTCACCTCCTCCCAGAGGTATGCTTGTATTATTATGTTCGTTCATTAGTACGGCGTTAATGGTTTTATATATTAACAAGAGACTCGTGTTTGTCATGTAAGGTCGTATGCATTTCATTTACTATGCTTAAAATAAAGTAAAACCCGATTTTGGAAATAATACCGTAACAAAAATCATTACCCCAATTCTTTAAAGGGCCCCGTCATAGAAAAAGTTCGTTTACGGATAACCCATAATGTAAATTGACGTGACTAATATGACTATGTGGGTGTCAAACGACTAATCAAGTTGTTTTGCCTAGATATGGTGGTATAGGATATTATCGGCTCGAGTGTCTTAAACGCTCGCGTTTATGATAAGGTGAAATTGAGTTAGATGTATGCATTCTTACTCTAATGCCGAAAACATAGAGAGACGATTTCTAGATGACCTCCTATAAAAATTGCGTCTAGAATCGCATTGAGAATTGTTAGATGAGAAATTATGTTCTCTGATCAGGAGCAACAGTTGGTCCTGTCTGATATGGCATCAATCATCATATCATCATATGGAGTAACTGATATAACTAACTAACTAAGCACCCTGACTAATATAATAATTGGTCTCATATGGCATCATATACAATTATTATACCGTACCCCCGGGGTTACATGCAGTTTTGGTACCCCTAGGCCATTTCGATGAGCAATTGATTTAATTTGTTGAGCACCCGCTAATATTTTGATATTTTGATGAGCAAACACTAAAGTATACCGTGTATTAATCTTCTATACTATAAGTCAAATACACAAAAGATCATGCAATAACATTGGAAAAATATGTTTCAATTTTTATGTTAATGCTAACAAAAAAGCCATGGTTCATCAAATCAACGTTGTTTGATCATCCATCTATTAGAGGGAGTACAAGAATGCGATATATCCCCGGGGTACAATATAATTTTCCCGTCACCTATATAACTGACTGTTCTTATGAAACTGTTCTAATCAGTTAGCTTACTGGTAAATTAAAGCTGATGCTGTGTACTACTACGTGTGTAGAAAGGAGTGTACTGAGCCGTTTGCACCGGAGCTGGAGGATGTATGTGGACGGCCACTCGGTCTTAGATTCGAACAGAAAACAGGAAACCTGTACATTGCAGATGCCTACTTTGGCCTACAGGTAGTTGGTCCTGAAGGAGGGTTGGCCTCCAAAGTCGCCACTGAAGCCGAAGGCCAACCCTTTTATTTCACCAATGATATGGACATTGATGAACAAAATGATGTCATTTACTTCACTGATTCAAGCACTCAATTCCGTAGAAGGTAATCAGTAAAGTTTTCAGACTGTCATCACTTCTTTTCGACGTGGAAAATGATTGTATGAACCCCTCTACCTGGTCATAGGCGAAGCCTCTGAGACACTTGGATATGTTTTAGTTGTCATTGAGCAGCCTTCTATTAGCTTGTTGTATTGTCTTAAACTAAACCTCTTGTTTAGTAGCGCGAGTTTGGACCATCTAGCCTCTGGAAACCGATGTCTATTCCAGGAAATCGCGACTAATCTGAGTATATGTGTCATTCACTTGCAGGCATTTCATGCATTCTGTTCTAACCGGGGACAGGACAGGCAGATTCATGAAGTATGACAAATTAACCAAAGAAGTGACTGTACTAATCCGCGATCTTGCATTCCCAAATGGGGTAGCCTTAAGCAAAGACCGTTCATTCGTACTAGTAGCTGAGACTACAGCCTGCAGGATCGTAAGGTACTGGCTCGAGGGTCCTAACTCTGGTAAAGCTGAAACATTCGCCGAATTGCCAGGGTACCCTGACAATGTAAGGAGAAATTCTGAGGGTGAATTTTGGGTTGGCCTACACTCAAAGAAGACAGAGTTAGCTGATTTGCTTCTTAGAAACACATGGTTCGGAAAGTCATTGGTGAAACTCCCACTGAGCTTCCGGCAACTGCACAGTTGGTTCGTAGGAGGGCATCATGCAATTGCTATGAAGCTGAATCTTGAAGGACAAGTGATTGAGATTTTGGAAGACAGTCAAGGAAAGACAGTTAGATACATTAGTGAAGCTGAAGAGAGAAATGGGAAGTTGTGGATTGGTACAGTTATGCTTCCCTCTATTTGGGTTTATGATCTGCAGTAACATAAATGTTGTATACTATATGTTTATGTCATGTAGAACTCGAATGTCGTATTACTGTAATAATGTTAATAATACGACTCTATCAGGATTCATGACTAAGGCTTTGTCGTTGTTGTTGTCTGCAATGGTTAATGTTCTGGACTTTACACAGGCTGCGCGCTAGAGCCTGGTTCATACCTTGTGTCCGATAGTCGAGTTGATTGGGCTAGGAAGAGGGAGGCTCTAAGCATGCTTTTCAAGTACCTTTGTCACCATTGGTCTCTAAGGATTTTAGGTGAGACATTTGTAGAACGCTCGAATTTTAAGGTTTTAGAATGAGTTTCCAGTTTAAACATTGTTTAAACATTTTGTAATTCACGTCATTGTCTTACCATTGGATATTTTACCTCAAACTTATCCATCAAGGCATCAACTAAGCTACCTCAATTATGGAATGCTAAACTCTAGTGTAGATTGACTAGTGATAGCTCCGGTGAACTACTAGCAGTACCTGCTCTTCAAATTACTTTATGCGTGTTTTCATCTACTTCAAATTTATATAATCAGTATGACTCAAGCTTCAAACTTTAAATTGCGAATTTGTGAGACCGTCCGATAGAAGACATCTATTTAAGAAAGACTCGAAAATTGATTCTACAAAAATTATGTAAGAAAATAGAAAGTTTGTATCACTTTCCCTCACTAAATGGGCAACAACTAAAGGCAGCTTTGCAAGCCAGGGCTGACAATTTTTGGGAGATTAGAGTAAATGCATCCTTAAAACATTAACAAGGAAATCCAACTACTAATACAAACAAGAAAAATTAAGAACTACTACATAATGAGCGTCTACAGTGAAGCAATCTGACTCTTTTATGCGCAACCATTACATACGGTATATAACTATACAAGTTTACAATACAACACTTATCAATTTATCGAAATGTGTCAATCTTAGAATGAAATCCAAATAAAATCTTCAAAACTGCATCAATAACACACTCTTACAATTTTACGAATATGTACTTGGTCAGAAATAAAGTGGTTTTTAGAATTTAAACCCGTAACACTTTCAGACAGATTAGATTTCTTAGTCCCTAAATCACACATTCTATAGTACTCTTGACTTTGCCGGGCCTTCTCGAATCCAAATCATCAAACATGCAAATTCAGTCCCACCAACTATATTATATATCGTAACACATCACAGAAAAATACCAATCATATGCTCGTATGCACACATATATAACGTTCTCCACACCAAAACTTTTAGTGGGTCGAAAGAACAAAAATCATACGATATGTTTAGCATATGGTAAATTGGTAGGATAAGATATGATTGTATCAAAGCCTTTAGCTTTTTCTATACTTGTCCTCATCCCTGCTTTCTTCATCACAACATATCTTCCTTACAAAAATTTGCACCAAAAAGATGGCTACAAATTTTCAAAATCATTGGAATTTCTCCCTATAGAAGGCGCTTTCGGGCCCGAGAGTCTCACGTTCGATTCTCACGGTGACGGGCCGTATGCCGGCGTATCGGACGGCCGGATTATCAAGTGGGTGGATCATCAACGGCGTTGGGTGAACTTTGCCTTCACTTCTCCTAATAGGTGCGTAAACATTACATTTCACTTCATATATACGAGTATGCTTTATGCACGTTATTAAGATTCTTTTTGCCCCCCCCCCCTTATGATCTTTATGTTATTATTCCTATAACTTTTCATGTCAAAATGCGCACAATAGTCTCCTAGGGTAATGTTTATGTTAATTATATTATTATTATTATGTCATAATAATAATCGAATGACACCTAAGATTTGCTAGTTCATGGGAATTCTGACTTCTCGAGTGTATCCTAACGACACCTAAGACGAATGTGGTTTGATACAACTTTCATATTGGTAACATTCGACCGAGACATCTGAAAGGAAAAGTAAATCGTAAACATTTCATTCAAATAAACTACCAGAGAAGGGAGAAAAAAAACAATAGAATAAACTTTATACTTGAGATTGGAGGTGACGACGAGGGATTCAGATCCCCTAGAGTTATTTTTTCATATGGTTGCTAGAGTTTATTATAAATGGAATATATAATTGAAAATGTATTTATGGAAACAAGAGATAAATGTACATGGTAGAGTTAATTTTTCTTTTTTATGTAAACTCTACCGTGTAGAGTTATTTTTCAACTTAAGGGGATCTCAATCCGATGACGAGCTATAAAAACGTCCCAAATTATTATTTTTTTTTTTTTGTTGAAGTCAAACATGTGGCAAAAATCGCAACTTTTAGGGGAGAATTGTACTACAAAGGGTTATTAATTGGTAACCTTGATTAGAGTTAATAACGGTGGGCTTACTTACCTCATTGTCATTTGTTACTATCAATTTCAGACGTGTGAATTGCTAACAATTCATATAAATTCCTAAGTAACTGCATGAATGCAATGTCTAACTAATTTGGTTGATATCACATCATACGTATGAGCGTGGAAACCGTGACTTTTGCGTAAACTTATATGTTAAGTTACAATAAGACGTGGTGAGTGGAATCAGATTTTAGAATAGCTTTTTTTAAAGTATCGAGTTGAGAACTTGTTCCGTAACTTTAAATCGTCGACACGACAGTACCGTAACCTGTTGCTTTTATGTAGGGAAGAATGTGGAAAGAGCCAAAACCATGAAGATGTAGAACATAAATGTGGAAGGCCTTTGGGCCTTTGTTTTAATGAAAAAACAGGGGAGCTCTACATTGCTGACGCTTATTTGGGCCTGTTAGTTGTGGGCCGAGAAGGTGGACTGGCTCGAAAAATTGTAACAGAAGTTGATGGAGTTCCTCTTGGGTTTACTAATGGGCTGGATATTGATCAAGACAGTGGGCTGGTCTACTTCACTTCCAGCAGCACTCGGCATCCAAGAAGGTTGGTCCATATTAGCATTATTAATTAATTCTTCGTTTAAATATTTTTGGAATGAAACTTCGCTGAGCTTGTGGAAAATATAATATGTCACGATGATAATATGTAACTTGATGAGACGAGAAGGAGCGTGACATTTTTTCGTTCCATGGTAAGTTTGCAACATACAAAGGCATTTTCGGGCTTATGTGAGTAATGAACTAATCATGAATCAAGTTTTGTTCCTCTCAATTTGAAACGACGAGCTCAGTTAAGCGTTTTGATATCGGTTTACACAAAATTAAAATTAATCTTATCGGAAACTTTCAAGTCAAGGACAACGCTCTACTCGTCATACTACTTGCAAGTTGAGAACTTGTAGTATGTATTATCGTGCGTCGTTTTTAGGAAATTTCTTGCATTTGTTAGTACACATGAGCTACATACGTCAAACTTGTAACTTGTAAAGTGACAATGTTTCTTGTTTAACGTCGTTATTGCAATATTGCAGGAACTACATGTCAGTAATCCTTAGCAACGACAACACAGGAAGGTTACTAAAGTACAACCCTGAAACAAAACAAGCAACAACCCTTGTAAACAACCTCAATTTCCCAAATGGAGTAGCCTTGAGCAAGAACAAAGATTTTCTTCTATTAGTCGAGACTACGAGTTGCAAAATCTTACGACACTGGCTAGAAAACACGACAAAAGCCGGAACAACAGAGGTGTTAACAACGCTTCCAGGATTTCCAGACAACATTAAAATGAATTCTAAAGGCGAATTTTGGGTTGGAATTTACTCGAGGAGAGAAAAATTCTTGGAGTGGGCTCTTTCATATCCTTGGATTGGAAATAGCATTGTTAATCTTCCCTTTAATGGGGTAAAATTGACTTCAATTATTGCCAAATTGAAAGCAATTGGATTGGCTGTGAAGTTGGATGAAGAGGGTAGGATAGTGCAAGTTTTGGAAGATAGAAGTGGTAAGTTGAAGTTTGTTAGTGAAGTAGTTGAGAAGGATGGTAACTTGTGGTTTGGGTCTGTTATTTTGCCTTTTGCTAGTTTGTACAAGGATTATGGTTCACCAAAATGAAAACTCTGTTACTCAAACACCACGTACAAAAATTTCTCAAGAATTACTTTTTTTGAGATCGACCATCGGTATTGATTATGCACATTCTAATCGAAAAAGTCTTTCACGTCTATGAGTTGTTATCTAATTAACCTCGCTACTAATTTGCAGCCGGAAATATTATATTATAATGAACTGAAAGTTTCTAACAAGATTATCTAACTCATCACTCTACCAACATTGCTAAGGTGATTAATAATTTTGTAGTAATCTACTAATATGAAAGTTATACTCATTTTCGAATGACTAATGAACCACCAAATAAAAGTTTACGGCATTATTTCAATCGTATTATATGAGAATACAAAAAAAAAATCTGCATTAATTTCAACTTTCAACCTTTTGATGCATGTGTCTTAGAATGCTCTAAACAACCAAAGATTTCAATCGAATAGTATCAGATAAAGCTCATTGTCACAACGACATGTTCACTTGTTGTGTACCGAGTACAAGTCTAATTGTCTTAGTTTTCATGTGTGTCCAATGACTTGTAACTTTGACTAGCCAATATGAGCCACAATCGTATAAATAAGCTCTTCTCCACAAACAGACACTGAAAAATTTGAGGAGATATAGTGGCTCAGGCTCGATCACTAGTGAGTAGTGAGAGTATTAATTACTCTTGGAGTCTTGTCCATGCATTCTCATTGATCTTTGTTCACCAATCATCTTTCTTCTTTACGTTTCTCTTTTCTTCTTGCTTTTTTCCTTTTCAAGTGTTTGGATTTGAATAAGTGGATTGATATATGTCCCCAAGTGTATTTGAAAGGGCATCATATTAGCTACTTAAATTGATTGGATAAGTGGGTTTCATGCCAAGGACAAACGTAAAAATAGATGATCGATCTAGGATTGTATGAGTATATGATTAAAGTTTGAATTTTAAATCATTTATATCGAAATCGTGTTTAAAGTTTTCTTTATCAAGATTCAATGTGTTAAAGTTAGTACTTAATTGATTGGAGTTAGAAACTTTTCATCATTGAAATCAACAATATAAGGAAACACTTCATGCAAGGAGTACATAATCGAGTGGAGTTTTCATCTTGAGAGGTGTCAATAACATTAACGCGTCATATATGTTAGAAATTTTAAAAGTTGCGCAAAACGGTAAGTGAAAAAACACACTCGGTAGTCGGTATATGACTATAGTTTAAAAAATTCCGAACAAATGAATGACTTTGCTAGAAGAATCGTTGACCTACATATAAAAAAATTCGTTTCATTTGTCGTGCATGACTTCGGTTATTTATTTATTCGTTTTTATTACTCTAGTTCAAGTTTCAAAATTTTGGATTCATGAGTTTGACTTGATGTAAATCATAGTCATATAATTAAAATCTCGAGTCTTGTAATTTTTTTAATTTTTAATTTTTTTAATTTTATGAGTGTCATTTTCTTTCCATGTGTATGTGCGGTCAATCGTAATCATAGTTAAATAATACTTCCTGCAAATATTAAAATTATAGATAGATGTGATATGATAAATCATTGAAAGAAGAAATTAATAATTGAGAATTGTTTTACAAGGGGAAAAATAATTGAGATTGTTGATTAAAGCCATTACCATATGAATCACAAGGCTATGAGCCCATGAGCAAGAAGATATAATAATCGTGTAGAAACTGAAAGTCAAAACGATCAAAACTGGCCTATTAATCAAAAACCCAACCTACCTATAGGTTATAGTTATTCCGAGTTTGAATACTCACATCATAAAAAAAAGGAAAATTTGCCACATAACACCTTTTATGTTTTCGAATTTAACAGCTAGCACCTTTTATGTCCAATTCTGCTAAATGACACCTTTAATTTGCTATTTTTAATACATCACACCAAATTGATTGTTTCCGGCCAAAATCAAATTGACTCCGGCGTTGACCTCATGTGACGATCATGTGCTGCGTCTTTCCTCAATTTATTTTCATTTTCCCCAAATCAAACCCGATACCCATTTCTCTTCCCTGACATTTCAGTTCATTTCCTCATTATTTCTTCTCTTCTTCTCTCTTTCTTTCTCTTTGTTTCTATTGATTTCTCCTTCTAGTGATGAAAAGGACCGAATTGAAGAGTAGCGAATTGATGATATCTCTTTGCCGATCGGTGTCACCCTATCATACCAACAAAAGGATTCACACATACCCCTCTTCTTCACGTGGTCATAGTAGAGGTATCCCCAAAACCGTCTCTCCAAATTGGCCCTCGTCGTAGGAGTTTAGAGCAACACAGTTATACCACAATGACAATTAGGCCAAGCATTTGCCATTGGAGCTGATTCAAGACAAACCCAAACCCTAAAATACAAAAATCCCAATTGAATTGAAATGAATAAAACCCTAGGTATAACCAGAAATTTCACTTACAATGAAAGTAAAGCCAAGTAAATAACTTACCTCATTGAAATAGAAAGAGATAGAAAATAACGAAATTAAGGAGAGGGAAGAAATCAATAGAAACAAGGAGAAAGAAGAAGAGAAGGAGAGAAGAATTGAAGAGATGAAGTGAAATGTCGGGGAAGAGAAGTGAGCATCGAGTTTGATTTGGGGAAAATGAAAAGAAAATAAGGAAGTACGCAACATATGATCGACAAATGAGGTCAACGCCAGAGTCAATTCGATTTTGGCCGGAAATGATCGATTTGGTGTCATGTATTAAAAAACGGCAAATTAAAGGTGTTATTTGACAGAATTGGACATAAAAGGTGCTAGCTGTTAAATTCGGAAATATAAAAGGTGCTATTTATCAAATTTTACTAAAAAAAACCCCGAAAAAATTAAACGACCAATCCAATCGATAATACAAACAAATCCAAATTCCAGAGGTATTGCCACGTATAAGATGACCAATGTCCATATATATCAACAACGATGTCACTTTAGTTTTTTCTGTCTCATTTTTTTCTCGAAATGCTTGCCACCTCTTCCATTTTTTTCTCCTCAATTTAATCCCCAAAACTCATAAATTTCTCGCCCACTTTTTTTTTTTTTAATTCTTGTGTTTTAATGGCGTCTCTGAGAATTTTCAGCAGAAACAAACTCATTTCCAAAATACTAAACAATAATTATACTCTTATCAATAATGCTGCTCCTTCTCTCTCCTCCCAAACCCGGAATTTCTCTTTCGGGTCCGGGTCCGGGTCTGGTAGTGGTACTCGCCCGTATTCTGCTTCGGCCGCAGCGATTGCTTCTCCGGAAGTGGACGTGATTAGCTCGGGTGGTAGTGGTGGGTTTGGTGGCTTGTGGTTGAAGGATTATCAGGATTACCGTAGGTCCTTGTATGGTGGGACCATAACTCATAAGGCCCTCTTTGTCGACGCCGTCGGTACCCTCGTCGTCCCCGCGCAACCCATGGCTCAGGTCCGCCTAGCTTGTGCTTTACGTTTTTTTTTTTTTTTTTTTTTTCATTATGTATCATGTTTTTATTATGATAACAACGGTCACCAGTTATTTAAGGGATTTGGTCTAAGTTTGTTAATTTTGTCACGTTAGTATAATGCGTGCGTGTTGTTGTTACGTGACGTTACATTTCGTCTGGATTGGAACGAGTAACGAAATGATTGGTATTCGTAGTTGTGTTAAAATGTTAAATTGAATTATTGGGGGTGTATGTGCAGATATATAGGCAGATAGGGGAGAAATATGGTGTCAATTGTTCAGAAGATGAGATATTGTGCAGATACAGATGGGCTTATGAACAACCTTGGGGAAGATCACGTCTCAGGTTTTTCCCTGTTTGCCAAATCTTTAGTTTACGTCGTATGGCACGGTCTCACAATAATTTTTCTATATTAAATATACGTGAGACCGTCTCACACGAGATTTGCTGTAGATCAATAAATAAATGTGGGATAGTAGTCTCATTTCTTGGTACAATTGGTTGTTGTCTCAAGTATATTGTAAAAGGTCTCACGGTAATTTATCTATATTAAATTTGTGAGACCGTCTCACACAATATTTGCTGCCGATCAATAAATAAATGTGGGATAGTAGTCTCATTTCTTGGTACAATTTGTTGTTGTCTCAAGTATATTGTAAAATGTGGTCCTTTTTTTTGTGTTAGTTACTTGTTTAATTTAGTTGTTTGTGTTGTTGTCGTTGTCGAATTTGAAGCTGAAGTTATTAACTTGAGTATGATTAGACTTAATTAGTCTTATCCGCTATTGGGATGAAGTTGCCACTTCCTTAATCCTTATCCTGATCTTAATTAAAAGGACTGAATTCTGTGTTAATTGAATAGATTAATGTTTTGTGCAGGATTCGCGGTTTGGTGCTAATCAGAATGTTAATTTTTTTATGTTAATGTCCCATGTGCTAATCTTAAGATGGGTTTATCTTATGTACTAAGCATTATAAGTCATCTATCACAATTAGACTAGATTATGATTGTTGTTATTGTTCCTTTGCACGTCTGTTGAACTCTTTACTTTATTATGTTCCGTGTTTTGGAAGCTCAACTTTCCATGTGAGAGTACCACAAGGTTCACTGATCTGGTTCATGTTATCCTAGAATTGCGTAACATTCTTGTCGTGTTTTCCACGTCGTATGTTGGTTCTATATGGTGGATTGATGGTTCTTGTAAGTCGACCCTAAGTCATTTCGGGAAATTACTCTTGGTAATCTGGTGAGTCAGTATGTGCCAAAGCTATGTTGCTGAATCCATCAAAACCATGTCTGCTTGTATTATGGTAACCATACATGTGTATTGTGATAAGTTATCAATCGCAAGAAAATTGAGGGTTTAAGGTGGCGGTATAGCTGCGTGGGCCTTCTAACATGTCGTAGTCGCGTAACGTCTCTCATTTGATCTTTCCCCTCCACTGAAAATCAAAATGTCCAGTGACCCTATTGAACTTCTGAAGTACTTACTAACCACTAATTGTAAGGTCCTATGTGAATGACAAGCGATGGCAGGTCCAAATCTATTTCTTTCGCGGTGGGTCAGAGAGGTTTTGTGGTCATATTGTGTCAAGTTTTTCCTTGCATCAAGCAAAAGAAAGAAATGGTCCACATGACCACATATGATTAAACAACTTCCACTTTAAAGAAATTTCGAATGTAATTGATCCCGGTTTTGGACTGTTAGTATCGGTCACAATTGTATCACTTCCGATAGTTTGGTGATGAAGATTGTAGAGGGAAAACAGGAACTTTCTTACCATCTAGTTGGGTGGGCGTCACTTGAATAATTCTGTATGCCAGACTCTATGTTCGATTCTTGTTTTGGCCTTATGTCACAAATATGAAGTCATTGCTTTCGACTGCATTGTGTTTTGGCTAATAATTGTTTGTGGCCTGGACTGATCTTATGGTCTTCTCCTGTTCTGACAAATTTGGGCTGAGGAATCAAACAGTACTTAATGTAAAATCATTTCATTGCAGATATGTCGATGATGGTAGACCTTTCTGGCAATTCATTGTTGCTTCTTCCACAGGCTGCTCAGATGCTCAGTACTTTGAAGAGCTATATAACTACTACATGACTGACAAGGTAAGCTAATGCCGTGGATGAGATGAAAGCTTCTTGACATTTTGCCTTGTGTCTTTAGTCTGTACTGATGCCATCTGTTTAATCCATTTGAAGGCCTGGCAGCTTTGTGATCCAGATGCTGAGAAAGTATTTCAGGCTTTGAGAAACGCTGGTGTAAAAATCGCTGTAGTCTCCAACTTTGATACTCGATTAAGACCTTTACTGAAGGCTCTGAACTGTGAGCACTGGTTTGATGCTCTGGCAGTCTCAGCTGAAGTAAGAGCTCTCATAGTCTTCTAGTTCTCACTCTAGTCTCCATTATGTTTCTTAGATAGCAATTCTTTACATGTCATCAATATTGAACAGGTTGCTGCAGAGAAGCCAAACCCGACAATATTTCTGAAGGCATGTGATCTTTTGGAGGTAAAACCAGAAGATGCTGTTCACGTTGGGGATGATCGTCGAAATGACATATGGGGTGCAAGAGACGCAGGCTGTGATGCTTGGCTCTGGGGAAGCGACGTGAATTCTTTCAAGGAGGTATTTGCATTCTTAATGTGATACCATTCCTTCCAAGCTTTTGTGAAAGGGTGCTTTATCTTGCCAAAGAAGCCTTTGAGAAAAGCTGATACTATAAAGAGAAAGGCTAGTGAATATATTCTTGTTAATTGTAGGAAAAAAGACAGTTGAGATGTAGACATTTAATCAGGAGTGTGATGTGTTTAATAATAATGACTAGTAGCATCAGTTCCTCACGTATATACTAGCAATGCTGCTGTCAAAAGTCGAAACTGATTGGTTCTGTTACATGTAATTTCAGGTAGCGCAAAGAATAGGCGTCCACGTATAGAGCAACGGAAACAAGATGTGTTTTCATATTCTGCTGCCTGTGTACTGTGTACATATTCTGTTACTGCATCTTGTAGTGAAACTGTAGAAGGCCGTGTGTTACAAATAAGCCGTTCAACTGAGGCTTCAGGTGTACGTTAGGGCGGCTAGTGGCCTAGTGTAGTCGTGTGTAAGAAGTGTCGGCTAGGATTGTATGTAAGGAGCATCAGACTGTCGTCTGAGTCTCTTATCGATGTAAAATGAGATGTTGGTGTTGTCTCTTTGTCTCGGAATAATGTGCTCTCTTCCAAGGTTTTGCAGTTCCATGTTAGCTCCGGTTATATCGTGATCTCCTTATCGTAAACAACTGAAATCGAATGGACATGCAGATTGATACAAGTACACAACACACAAGAATGATAAACTTTCACAAAAGTACTAAACAGAAATTGTCAAAAAAAATAAAATAATGATACATCATGGGCCTTTTCCTGTTATACTTGTACTGGGCTTTACTCGAGACTATCTGGCGAAAATTTTGGCTAAGGTCCAATATCCCAGCTGAAACAATGATACAATTTCGGTACACTCTAAGCTATGTTTGGTATGCAAAATAAGCTAGATTATTTGGCCAAAATAGCTTATTTGACTAGTTTTTTAAGTTTTTTGACCAAATAAGCTTGTTTGGTACCACCACTGGCTTAATTAATAAGCTAGCTTATTTAAGATGTTACCCCTGTAACTTATTTAAAAATAAGCTAGCTTATCATAATTTTATTACTATTTTACCCTTAATTATTTACTAAAATAAAATGAGATTAAAAATAAATGATGCATTTTTCTGTAATTTTATATATCAGTACGTATATCAGCTAATTTTGCCAAACACTTTTATGACTATCGGCTAAAAACTTTCGGCTGCTATTGCAGCTATTATTTCAGCTTTCAGCTAATATTTCAGTGTCCAACTACTATTTCAGCTAGTTTTACCAAACATAGCCTAATTCACCATTCTACTCCGTATGTAGGATTGAGGCAAGTACAATATTTTTGTTGAATACAAAGGAGTATGGCATTGTCTTAAAGCGCGATGACATTTACGTGTATTACGTGTAGTGACGAAACTGACAACAGATACAATGTCATTTAGAACTGGAGATAAAATCACTGATTGATATGGTATTTGGTCAATTGTATTTGTGGGTTTGTGCCATGTAATATTTGAATTTATACTTCCTATGGTTTTGTTTCTTTACAAATAGATTTTTCATAAAACCAACCATTGAAGTATAAAGCATCCATAAATGCACACATTACATTAATATACCAATCTTTAGCCTTGGTTAATTGACTTTAAGTTGTCAATTAGAACACCAAAGTAATCTGACATGTAACGAGTGATTATGATGTCACTCGAGTCCGATTCGCTCCCCAAATCTATAGATACATACTTTAATATGTGAGCATAGATGGTCACGTGGCAAGCTACATTGTATTTGTATTATTGTATGTATACCAAAAAAAAACCCAGATTAGTAGTAACGGCAGAGTGTCATTTACAACTGAAGATAAAATTAATAACTGAAATAATATTTAATTCATTTTTCTTATCGTTTAATTGCCTGATTATAAACTAATTGATGATTATATGATGTCGCTCGAGTCCGATTCGCTCCCCGAATTAGTATATGGATTTCCAAGTGAGTGAAATTTCAAATGTGGATCTCATAGAAGTTGACTAAAGTCTTGTTCTCACTTCTCAGTGTAAAAGCTTCTTGGAGAAGCCTTTCAAAGAAGAAGGCGGGAAAATAAAGATTAAACAACAAAACTCACACTTTCTTTTCCTCTCCTCGACCACCACCACCACCACCACTCCCGGCGGCGCTCTTCAAACTCCCTCGCCGGCGACCGTCGATTAAGCCACCGGCGACGAGTAAATCCGGCAACCTCGCCGCCAAATTGATTAAATTAGGGGAAAATGGAGAGAATATACGTGACAGTTAGGGCGCGGCCGCTTTCGCCGGAAGATGCAAAATCAAGCCCATGGAAAATCTTCGGCAACTCCATTTCCTTCTCCAACACGTCTTCCAAATTCGATTTCGGTAACTATTCTCTCTCCTGCTCTTTTTAATTTGGGGGAATTTGAGGTTTTGTACTGAATTCTAGGGTTTTGAAATTTGTTCTTTTGGTACTTTTTAGATAGGATTTTTCGAGAAGATTGCAAGACTAGAGAGGTTTACGAGTCTCGTACCGAGGAAATTGTGGCGGCAGCGGTTCGCGGTTTCAATGGTTTACTCTCTCTCTTCTCTCCTTGTCAATTTTGTTCCTTTTTGAAGTTGGAATGATCTGATTAGTATCTCTATTACACTGTGAATGTTGTTACTTGATAGTTTTGTGAATTTCGATTGCGAATTACATGATTTTTGAGGAAATGACGTGCACGAGAAGTATCATTGGAGTAAAGTTGTCAGAAAGGTTGAACTTTTTTTTGCCTTTCATGGAGTTTTTGGGGCTAAAGTGTACCTTCTTCAATGGCATTTTTGGGGCTAAAATGTATCTTCTTCGCAATCTAATAGTTTACAATCTCTTCTCTCCTCGGCAATTTTGTTCCCCTCTGAATTTGGAATGATCTGATTAGTAGCTCTATCACACTGTTAATGTTGTTACTTGATAGTTTTGTGAATATCGATTGCGAATTACGAGATTGTTGAGGAAATGTCTTGCAGAAGAAGTATCATTGGAGTGAATTTGTCAGTGAAGTTTGATTTTTTTTGCCTTTAATGGTGTTTTTTGCGAATTACTTGCTGAGGAAATGTCTTGCAGAAGAAGTATCATTGGAGTAAAGTTGTCAGTAAAGTTTGAATTTTTTTGCCCTTAATGGTGTTTTTGGGGCTAAAATATACCTTCTACAATGGTAGGTGTATGTTGCTGATGATTTTATTTGCCGTTTTAGGTACTGTATTCGCCTATGGGCAAACAAATAGTGGAAAAACGCATACTATGCGTGGATATGCTGGTGAGCCTGGAGTCATCCCTCTTGCTGTGCGGGAAATATTTGATATTATTGGAAAGGTATATCATAATCCATGTATGATGTTTTGCAGTGATTTCGAGGAACCTTATGTACAACATAGTAGAGTAGGTTATGTGCATCTTAGGCTCTTAGCCAACCTAGAGCCCGATCTACGTTATTGACTTGAGATTTATATTTAGACAAGCTTTGTGAATTCTAATATTATTGAATCTAAGGACTTTGATGGCGTATTAACATAAATGATTAGATGAGAGTATGTAGGATTGTAGGGTATTGAATTCTCATAAAGATACCTTTTCTTTTGCAATCAAAGCTTGTTTTTGTGGACTTACCATGAAACTCTCTCTAATAATTATTTTGCCTGCTGTCGAAGGAGCCTGATCGGGAATTTCTTTTGCGTATGTCGTATATGGAAATTTATAATGAGGAGATTAATGATTTGCTTGCTCCAGAGCACCGGAGGTTACAAATTCACGAAAGTCTTGACGTATGTACATTTTATCGTTTAGATTGTTAATGTAGCCGTTTTGTGGTGCCTATATTACATTACAAAGCATGCTATTCTTTTTCAGCGGGGCATATTTGTTGCTGGTTTGCGTGAAGAAATTGTTGCCTCCCCGGAGCAAGTCCTTGATCTTATGGAATTTGGAGAATGTAAACCCTAAATTCTCTTGTTAACTTCTCATTCTTGTTGCAATATTTGATGAATTAGCCACAATGTTGACATAGAAACCGGTATTTGCTGATACTTGTCATTTTTGGTCTTGCCTAGTTCTATGCAGTTTATGAGAAGATTTCTGAGTTTTTGCTCATAGAATATATATGGTTCCCATGTTCCTTTGTAGCATTATGTGTCTTAACTAACTAATAGTAATTGCCGTGCAGCTCATAGGCACATTGGAGAAACTAATATGAACTTGCACAGTAGCAGGTCTCATACTATTTTTCGGATGGTACATCTCTTTCATTTCTTAATTGTATCGGTGCACTCAATGGAGCTAGTCTGTCTCACTAGTTTCGTACTTCTGTCATTTAGATAATTGAGAGCCGTGATAAAGCAGGAGATGACGAATCTGGTGATTCCTGTGATGCTGTCCGTGTCTCTGTTTTGGTATGGGGTTTCTGAACAGTTATAGCTTGTTCATCAATCTTCCATTCTATCTCTGAATCGTGTGGTTCTTCTGTTGGGAAAGATGTTTAAGGAATGCAGCTTTCTTTTTTCTTATTTCTTTATTAGAACCTTGTTGATCTCGCTGGCTCAGAGCGTGCTGCAAAAACCGGAGCAGAAGGTGTGCGCCTGAAAGAAGGTTCACATATTAATAAAAGTTTGATGACACTTGGGACAGTTATAAAAAAGTTGAGTGAAGGTGCTGAGAGCCAAGGGTAAGATCAATTTTGTAGTTCTTCAGTTATTTACAACTTCAGGGTTCTTCAGTTATTTACAACTTCAGGGTCCTGATTTGCTCTGTTGCATGTGAGGCAGGGGTCATGTTCCCTATCGAGACAGCAAACTTACCCGTATTCTGCAACCTGCCCTTGGAGGGAATGCCAATACTGCTATAATATGCAACATCACGCTTGCACAGGTTAGTAAAAACCTGCATTTTAATATTGTTTGTTATTTCAAATCTGGTATTACGCTTTAACCTGTTTCTATGTTTAGGTTCATGCAGATGAGACAAAAAGTAGTCTTCAGTTTGCAAGCAGGGCTTTACGAGTCACTAATTGTGCTCAAGTGAATGAGGTATTCACTGTCATTTGTTTTTTTGATAAAAGCTACCGACATCTATGTTCAATGATACGGTTCTCATGATTAACTATCTTTCCTTTATATGGCTAATGATTTAATTTTTCAGATCTTAACTGATGCTGCCTTATTGAAGAGGCAAAAGAAAGAAATAGAGGAACTCCGGGCTAAGTTACAGGTTCTGCTTTTGTCATGGAGTTTGACCTTCTGGTTGTAGTTCACAGGTTTTGATTTGAGCTTGTGGTTACCAGTTTTACTTTTCTTTTTTGCTTGTTTCAGGCTTCTCAGTCTGAACATCCTGAAGAAGACATCTTCCACTTGAGGAATACATTATTACAGGTCTCCGGTTTTTCTTTTCTTTAGAAGAAGCTTTAACAAAGTTGCATAAATATGATCTAATTTGCAGTAATTTCTCAAGTAGACTGAGTTGGAGAGAGAAAGAATTGCTTTAGAGTTGGAGGAGGAGAAAAGAGCTCAGATAGAACGGGAGAAGAGGTTAGAAGAACAAGAAAAGAAAATCAGGAATCTAAGTTCTATGGTATTGTATTCAACCAGGGATGAAATTCGTGATCATTCTAAGAAGGTTTGCTTTTTGGATACATGTGCTTTTATCAGCAGGCATAATTTTCAATGTTGATCTTTGGATTCATTAAGAAAAGTTACATTTATTCATGAGAATTAATACTTCGATTAGAAATTGGTCCCGTATTTGTTGTGTAAATTATCTTGCTAAAATATTGCAGATACCTCTGAGAATGTAGCACTGGAATGTCCGATAGTCCAGTTCAAAAATTCTTGTTTTACAACTTTTTGTTATTTGCGTGAAAAAGTTTTCAGTATTTACTTTAATAAATTAGAAGCCTAAGCCTTCTTGTTTCCAATTTTCTGTAGTAACAATACTGTTACGCTGCACTTCAATTTTATTGCCATGTTTACTGTTAAGCTTCTTTGCTTTGGGATATAATGGAATAAAGCAAAATGGCTTAAAAACCTGTTCTTTGCTTCGTATATTGTGAAGTGGCAGTCAGTCGGTACGATTCTCGAAGCAATTCTCATTTTGGGTCATCCATGCGCAGACTCTCTATGTTTCAATAGGGGTAAGGCTTGCGAACATCTGTAACCTTGGCTTATGGCGGGAGCCTTTAAGGCGTTGGGTTAATGATGTTGTCGTTGTAGTTGGTCTTGCATGTGGGCATAGGTCAGAATAATAGTAAATTTGTTTTGGCAAAGCCCCATTGTTACTCCTCAATTTCTACGTATAAGGATGAAAAAGAAACTACAAAAAAAAAAGGGCAGCCCGGCGCACATTGGCGTCCCCGCTAAGCGAGGGTCCGGGGAAGGGTCCCACCACAAGGGTGTAATGAGGGCAAGCCTTCCCTTGTCAATTTATTTGACAAGAGGCTGCTCCCAGAACTTGAACCCGTGACCTATCGATCACACGGCAACACCTTTACCGGTGTGCCAAGGCTCCCCTTCAAAAAAGAAACTACAAAGAATTTAAAAAAAAAAGCTGGTCTGTTATATAGGTTTCATTGATCATTCTTCTGCTAACTGCTATTCTAGTGCAGCATATCATTAAAGTTGTTGGCTTTCTGTTGATAAGTTGTTACATCTTAGAATGTTATGCTTAATCAGACGGTGATGCCTTTTCCTGTGTATGCAATGCTATTCTTGATATCAACTTGCTTTTAAGTTTTTGCAAAAAAATGTACGTTATTACAATCAAAAGACTGAATTTATTTTTTATTTCAAATATCATGCTGTGGTAATCTAATTATCTTTGTATCTATTGAGAATTTCAAATACTTTATTCAGTCTCCATATTTGATACTTCTGATTCCCTAGGACAAGAGGCGGGATACATGGTGCCCTGGTAAACTCTTGCGAGAGACTTCCAAACAAGTAAGGTTTCCTGTGTTTTAACAAGTCACTTATTCTCATGCATTATGTGAATTTCTTGAGCGGATATATTAAAGCATAGCTTTCAGTTTTTTCATAATATTAGGATAATGTACAATATTCAGACAGTATTGCTGCTCGTAAGTAGCAACTGAGTATTTTAAACATGATGAGATGGCATACAAAGTGACACGCTTGCATGGCTCAACACCTGACTTCTAGAGTATTATACTTACGGAACTTTTTGCTGAAATCTTGGCTTTTTTCACTCAAAGATAACACTCCTGGTACTGTGTAAACTTTGGTTTGGTTCGATATTATTTTGGTTCACAACTCCACCCATTCTGGTCAGGATCTTCATTGTTGTGAAGAGGTGTTTGTCAGGTGAATTGTGTACCTTAGTCCTATAAGCTCACAACATTAGACTAACGTAGAAAAAAAAAAGAGGAGAAGTATCAAGACCTAGTCTGGAGCTGTATAGGAAAGCCTCTGCAGATATGTTCTTGTTTGTCACTTCAGTAGCTAATACCGCCAATGTCCGAAGGTATTAATAAAAGCTTGGATAGCGTTACCACAAGTTATGATGGGTTCTTTAACGTCACTCTTCCTGCAGCTAATTTCATAAACCTGGAAAAATGGTACTGTAGATCTTACATTTATACATGCGAAGTAGCTTCCTCGCATTTCCTAACCTAAGCAAGGGTAATAGCCCATAATACAAGTAACAACCTTGACTGATATTCTACAACTCATGTCTTTTGGGAAATCTTACATGCATTTTCAACTGGAATTCAAATTACTGGGATCGTTGATGTTTAGATGAAGATTTGGACTTTTTGTCTTTAATTGTTTTTACTTATGAAATGCCTTTCCTTAACTGCCTTCCTGTCAATTTTGTCTGAAAGTTTCTTTTGATGTCACGTGTCGCTGAAGTTTGCTGTAATCATCAAATATTCTTGTCACTTCAGACACCAAACAAGCTGGATTTAAGGACGTCTGGAGGAAGATCAAGACAAGAGCGTGACTCAGTGCCTCTTGTTCCTTTTGACGAACTTGTAACTGAAAGTCAAGTCGTTGATGATTCGAAGCCAAAAGACGATTGGAATAATAGTATATCGGATGACTGTGTACTCCTTCCAGATCCATCTGCTTTGTTGAAAGTGACGAACCGGAAAAAAGCGTCGCAAAAGAAGAAGAATTCAGTTGTGGTCTGTATGATTTTTTTATTCTCCTCTCTCTTTTCACGTTAAATTGTGTAGGTGTCCCCACCACGCTCACCCACTTTTTGACCTTGATCTTGATCTTTGTTCATAAGTGCCCTTAGTTTGATTGGAGAGAGCTCTGACATAATGCGTCTGTCCGTCTTTAGGAGAACAATGAATTGCGTGAAATGGAAATGCAATACGAGGACCTGCTCATGAAATTTGAAGCTCAGGTCTAATTTTGAATATGTTTACCTATTTCAGCTGGAGTGGTAGTCTTAAATTTGGTGGTATTAAGCATGCATTTGCTCTACTTCAAATGCAGAGAATCATGTATGATGTGCAAATTGATTGCCTGAAGAGAAAGGTATCAGAACCTTGGGAGAATAATTGTGAACATCCTATAAATTGTCCCAATGGCATACCTCCTTTGGTTAAAATGCATTCAGTTGATACAGAGGCTAAACATATAATTGAGCAGTTAAAAGAACAAGTAATTTCTCTTTCTTTCTTGATATTTTTGCCTTTGTGTGACCTTCTTTGCTGCTTGTTATCTCTTTGCTCGTCATCTCCTCATCAGACTGCAAATCTGAGATGTTCATCCATGCTTGTCTTTCCCCTCTCTTATAAGATCAATGAGTTACAATTGGAGAAACTTTCCGGTGAGCGGAACTTGGAGAATGTTATTGATTTTGCCCAGAAACAGAATGCCTCTGCTACAGAAAGATACGAAGAGGTAATTGAGCTTTGACTTACTTTCTGATGTGTTTGGCTTTCGTACTCCTGAGAACCATGTATTGTATATGTGAACTTCAAGAATCTATAGCTATGTAGATTGTAGATAGACCACAGATGTACAGTTGGTACTCCATCCCACCTTTTAAAATTTAACTCCTTATCACAGATGAAGCTGTTTTAACTTCCAAATCCCAAAGTAGTAAGCATCTTCATATTTTTGTAAGTATAAGAAAAAGAAAACAATGAAATCAATTGAAACAGCAGGACCCACATTAGAGTGTGTATAGAGTTCTCTACACCTATAAATAACATATAGGTGGGCAGAGAGCCAGCCACCTCCTGGTAGTCGTCGCTCAGTCACTTCCAGATATTTTGTTATCTTCTCGACTTGAAAATTGCAATGTCCCTTCCTCTTCTGTGTATAGTGGCTTTTCACATATCAGGAGAATAATTTCTGCATTCTTTTTTCCTCTTATGCTTAAGATATAGATCTTCTTTTGTATCTAAAGCTGATTCTTAATGTTGTCTATGAATCAATAGCTTTGTGTGGAGCTTCAGAAATCGAAAGAAGAAGCTAGACTAGCTCGTGCTGAACTGAGTGCAAGGTGCTCTACACCAATGAAGGTAAAAGTGTGTGCCTAATTCTTGCACAGCTTTATGGTATCAAACATATTGCTTTCCCCAGAGTTTCTGCTTCTTTAAGATTGCACTAATCAGTATGGCAGACCGTAAAGCTTTTCAGTTGTAAGTTTTTAAATACCTTGGGCTTGCTAATTGATCCTCCAGGAAGACATTTCAAACTCAGTATCAGAGCTTCTTTTGGAGGTCCAACAAACATTGGATGAAGTGCAAAGCTTGAGTGAAATATCTGGAAGCATGTCATCGGTAACTGAAGAACTTCTTGGAAGCCATTCCCATACGTGTAATCAGCTATCTGTACGTGCTTACAGTTGTTCCATTCTTGTCAATCTTTGTATATATGTTGATATCGCTAGCCTGTGATTTCTCACTTGTAATTGGATTTTCTCACTTCTGTTTTCTGCTTTATATATTGTGCAGAATTTCAAATTGTTTATGTGCGAGAATGTGCAATTACTAAAATCCATCTTTAATGATCATGGGAAGCTAATCAACTGCTTGAAAAATAGAATATCTGAACTTGAGAGTGATAAGGTGAAATCATTGCGTCTCTACAGGTATCCAACTTCTGATAACTTTCATTTATCTGGAAAACTGAAAGCTGTCTTTTTCGTTGGGAATTTGCAGCTTCAGTTGCAGTATAAATCTGCTGATCTTATGGAACAATTGCAAAGTGTGAACAGAAATGCTCAGCACACTGAGAAGGCCTTGGCTGTATGTGCGACTTGTAAGTTGTCTCATTTATCTTGTGACCGTGGTTATTCTATGTTAAGCCTCTCTTTTTCGCAGAATAACTCTGAAGAATATGAGCGGGAGAAATCTGAACTACTTTCTCACATTGAAATCCTTGAAAGAGAAGTCTATTTGTTGTCATCTTCTTCCTTGTCCAGAGAGAAGGAATCACTGAGGAAGGAATTTGAGAAAACGAGAGCTAAATTGAAAGAGACAGAATCTAAGCTTAAAAATACTATCCAGGAGAAAACGAGACTTGAGGTTTCAGCTAGCTGCCAATTGCTTGAGTTTCATTCCATGTAACCATCCAGCTTTCTCAGTCACTTATTGACTTGTGTATCGTTATGGGCAGGGTGAGAGAGCTAATGCAGAAAGAGAAATGAAAAAGTTGCATAGTCAGAAGGCTCTCTTAGAGCGTGATATAAGCAAACGTGAGTCCCTTGCTGGTAGAAGACGTGACTCTTGTGTTGAGCGACCCAGGGCTGTCGATCCTAAAAAAGCTAGGAGTCAAGAAAACATAATGCAGCAAACAATGCAGGTATGCAGAATCTAAACATGTTTTCTCGTATAATGTATATTTCTAGTTTAAAGACTGTAAACAGGTGTTTTTGGTTGGTTCTGTTGCAGCCAACATAATCTTTTTGGTAGAAAAGTTTGCCCTTGACCCCATGGACCTAGATGGTATTTCCCACTTTGATGTAAATTTGTTTTCATGTGCTCAGGAGGATTATAGGAAGCTGGAAGTTCTCGCATTTGAAATGGAAACTACTATTGCGTCTTTAGAAGAAGAACTTGCAGCTGCAAATCAAGAGAAGGAGGACATGCTTGCTAAGAATGAAAGTTTGAGTTTTGAATTAGAAATGCTATCTGACAAATTTGAAACATCTAACACTGATTTGAATGCAGTAAATGAAGAAATTTTGGACCTTGTAAGCTTCGCTGATCTTATTACTATATGTTTTTTGAGCTACACATCATTCAACTTTCGGGCAGGCTTTTTAAATTGAAAAGCCTTTCCTCTTAGTAGTATACTTTGATTGGAAATTTGTTCCTTCGCATCAGAGAACGAAGATCAAGAATACTGAGGCCTCCCACCAAAAATTGGATAGTCAGATGAATCAGTTGGTTGAGGAAAAAGAAGAGCTAGCCACGGTAGCTTGGTTTTTTTTTTCCTTGCATCTTTAATACTTACTTCTACATTTCTTATTCTGTTATTCCCATGTTTGTTTACTGGTAATTTGAATTTCAGCAACTTACAAATGCCCTTTTAGAAATGGAGGAAGAAAGGGCAGTGTGGTCTGCTAAGGAGAAAGCTTCTGTTCAAGCCATAAAAGAGAAAGCAACTATCTACAATGATGAGATTACAGCATTGTCAATTGAGCTGTCAAAGGTAAATTTGAACTTCTTCCTGTTCCGTTATTCATCTTATCTAATCTTAGTTTAAGGAGGCGCGAGGCGCACCGAGGCGCTGAGGGGCTGTTGCGATGAGGCACGAGGCGAAGGCGCGCGCCTCATGCACACGAGGCGCACTCATTTAGTGAACCAAATTCTATTTTTCAAAACCATATTTTGCAAAAAATAACCCTTTTTTTTGTATTTAAGAGGGCCAATGGGTAAAGAAGTATAAACAAGGGATTAAGGGGCAAAGGGAAGGGTAGAAATCAGGTTACAAGAGAAAGAAAAATCGAAATTGCACAGTTGTGCGCCTCAAGCTTCTGAGGCGATCCCATCTACGCCTCATGGCGCCTTGCGCCTAGGCGCACTTTTTTAAACTAAGAATCTAATCGAATCTAATATCTAATACAATATTTATACTTGATATCACGCCTCCTAAGCCGACATCTGGGCTTTGGCTACTTTAAAACAAGTGATCCAATCTGGCTAAAATCGAAGTATACAATACACCGTTTTTGACCCAAAATGTAAAAGTTGCTCAAATTTATCTTGAAGCCCCTAAGGGTCATATTATGGATATTAGCAAAATATTAGAGCAAATTCTATGGTATGTCCCAAAAATCGGCAAAAAACGCACAATAGGCTCAACTAGTAAAGTGTGCGGAAAGGGCTTAAAAAGCTTCCTAAACAGAGGAACGAGCCTCCAAGTAGGGTACTCTTAGGCTGTCAATGGTGAAATTTTGGGAACATTTGGTTACTTTGAAAAAGTGGTCATTGAGGCCAAAATTGAAGTATACTCCTAAAGTCCTATTTCACGGTTTTTGGCCCAAAATGACTCATATAATAATCGCCTAAATTTTTGAGGAAGCCTCTAAGGATCAAATAATGGGTAATAGCGAAACATTCAAGCAAATATTCTCCCTTGTATACCAAAAACCAGAAAAAGAACCGCAGGATTGTTACACAACTAGTGGCGTTGCGGAAAGGGCTTTAAGAGCTTTCCTAATAGAGGAACCAACCTCCATATCAAACTAGGATGCACTTATGCTGTCAGTGAAATAGTCATATTTGCCTATAGGTCTTAAAGAACTTTCCTAATAGAAGCACCAACCCCTGTCAAACTAGGGTACTTTTAGGCTCTTAGTGGGGAAATTTTGAGAACATTTGGCTACTTTCTAAAAAGTGGTCAAATTTTGCTAATATCGAAGTGTACAATTTATAGGTTTTGTCCTCAAATGCCCCAGAAATAAAAATTGCTCAATCTATCTTGAGTCTCTCTAGTCATCTTATGGGCGTTAGTAAAATCTTAGAGCCAAAAACTATTATATGTCCCAATAATCGGCAAAAAACGCACAATAGTCTCAACAAGCAAACCTTGCCGAAATGGCTTCAAGAGCTTCCCAACAGAGGAACCCTTCCCCATAGCAAAGTAGGGTACTCATAGTTTCTCCATGATGAAATTTTAACAACATTTGGTTATTTTTAAAAAGTGATCAAAATTGGCCAAAATTGAAGTATATAATTCCTCGTTTATGGCCTAAAATGACATTGAAATAATTTTTGCTCAAATTTTTGTGGAAGCCTCTAGAGATCGTATTATGGGTATTTTCGAAATATTCGAGCAAACAATTTATCTTGTATACCAAAAAAAAAAACGCAGGACAGTTACAATACGTTACGTTCCCGCAATTAAGAAATTCCCGAATAGAGGAACGAACCCCCATATCAAAAGAGGGTATGTTTAGGTTGTCAATGGTGAAATTTTGAGAATATTTGGCTTCTTTCAATAAAGTAGTGGAAATTGGCACAAATTGAAGTATATTATCCACGGTCTTTGGCCAAAATTGACCCAGAAAATAAAATTTGCTCAAATTTATCTAGAAGCCCCGTGGGGTTATATTATGTGTACTAGTTTGCATGTCCGGCCTACGTCCAGGCTCCATATTCATATTATTATACTTGTTTTATAAAAATGTTGGTGTATCTTTTTTATAATATTATTAGTAATGATAATATTATATTATATGTTTCTACTCACTTAGGCCCTGTTTGATAGGACTTATTCTCAGATGAATTCAGATCAGACCAGATCAGAATCATTTAGATCACATCAGACCAGATCAGAATCATTCAGATCAGAATCATTCAGATCAGAATCATTCAGATCAGATCAGTTCAGTTCAGAAATGTTCAAATAACTATCTATGTATTTGGTCCATAATTGATACTAATTCGTTGAAATTCAATCAAATTTTCAACCAATTTAGATCAGATCAGAATCATTCAGATCAGATCAGATCAGACCAGAATCATTTAGTTCAGATCAGATCAGAATCATTCAGATCAGATCAGTTCAGTTCAGAAAGATGCAGTCCTATTAAACAGAGCCTTACTCCCTATCATATTATTATTTCACAGTTTCACTTCCACTTTTACATTAGCCGTTTTACTATCTCATCTTCATTACACAATCCCATAACCTGTTATATCACATTATATTTTTATATTACTATAACTTAGCTTACGACAATAATCACCATAAATTATATTATTTTCCATAAATTAGCTAAAACTCTTTATTTACCATATTGTATGATTACCTAGTGCTATCCAATTAATAAGTGTCAAGTGTCCACCTAGGAATGACTTGAATTCAGATTTTAATATATAGTATTAGACTAGTTATACACCTAGCAATCACAAAAGATAATTGAATGAATTGAAAACCAAAGATAAGACAATAATTGAAAACAATAAAATGAATAGATCAAACTCACGATATTGTCAATGCGATGCTTTGATTAATAGATCAAGAAATAAAGGAATTAGCTCATCTTACTATCCATAGAAACCCTTATTTTCTCTAAAAATTCTGAATGAATAAACCTAGAGTCGGGGATTCTTAAAGTCTAGGAAAACATAAAATAGAAAAATACGGAGTTAGGAAAATACAGAATCCGCGGTCTGCCAAGCTCTTCACCGTGGATCGCGAAAAGTCTCCGACACATCTTTTTGCTTCTTTTAATGCTCCGCCAAGCTTGCAGCGCGGCCGCATAAAGTCTCCGAAAAACTTTTCAACATCACCTCAATCATTGTTCGCCTCCAAAATGTGCTCAAAATGACCGAAATTACATAAGTTCCTTATTTTGTGAAGAATTTCATGCGTTTTGTTGCTCGTCACTTTGTGTGGATTAATGACCGTTTTTCTAATTTTCCCTTAGGTTTTTGGCTCTTATATTTTTCTAATCCTAATTATATTATACGTAGAGACTACCACCAAAATTTGAGCCGTTTTCTCTCCGGAGTATTTTTTATTGAAAAACCGTGGATTCTATACTACGATTCTGGTCAAATTTGATCAATTTTTTGAAACAAGTCAAATGTCCTCTAAAAATTACTCTAGATACCCTAGGACTATACTTGTTGGATTTGAGTGTTGTTTCCTCATTTTCTTAAGTATTTCATGCGTTTCGACGCTCGTCACTTTGTATGGATTTATGACCGTTTCGGCCGTTTTCCTTATCTTCTTTTAGATTTTTACTCTAATATTTTGAAAATCCTCATCATATTTTACATAGGGACTACCACTAAAATTTGAGCTGTTTTCGTTCCGGAGCCTTTTTATCGAAAAAATCGTGGATTATGTACTGCGATTCTGGTCAAATTTGATCAATTTTTCGATACAAACCAAATATCCTCCAAACATTAAATTAGATACCCTAGGACTATACTTGTTGGATTGGAGTGTTGGTTCCTTATTTTGTGAAGTATTTTATGCGTTTCGACGCTCGTAACTTTGTATGGATTTATGACCGTTTTGTACGTCTTCCTTATCTTCTCTAAAGTTTTTTTGACTTTTTTGTTAAATCCTCATTATATCATACTTATAGACAACCACCAAAATTTAAGCCGTATTCGCTCCGGAGTCTTTTTATCGAAAAACCGTGGATTATGTACTGCGATTCTAGTCAAATCTGATCAATATTGCGAAAAACGCCAATGTCCTCTAAACATTACGATAGATACCCTAGGACTACGATTGTTGAATTTGAGTGTTGGTTTCTCATTTTCTGAAATATTTCATGGGTTTCGACGCTTGTCAATTTGTATGGATTAATGACCGTTTTGGCCATTTGTCTAACTTTCTCGTAGGCTTTTAGGCCTTATATTCTTCCAATCCTCACTATATCATGCGTAGAGACTACCACCAAAATTTGAGTCATTTTCGCTCCGGAGCCTTTTTATCGAAAAACAATGTATTATGTACTACGATTATGGTCAAATTTGATCAATTTTTCGAAACAAGCCAAATGTCCTCCAAACATTAAATTAGATACTCTAGGACTATACTTGTTGGATTTGAGTGTTGGTTCCTCATTTTGTGAAGTATTTCATGTGTTTCGACGCTCGTGGCTTTGTGTGGTAATGACCGTTTTGGCTGTTTTTCTAATTTTCTCTTAGGTTTTTGGCTCTTATCTTCTTCCAATCCTAATTATATCATACGTAGAGACTACCACCAAAATTTGAGTCGTTTTCGCTCTTGAGCCTTTTTATCGGAAAAACCGTGGATTATGTACTACGATTTTGGTCAAATTTAATCAATTTATCGAAACAAGCCAAATGTCCTCCAAAAATTACTGTAGATACCCTAGGACTATACTTGTTTGATATGAGTGTTGTTTCCCCATATTATGAAGTATTTCATGCGTTTCGACGCTCGTCACTTTGTATTGATTTATGACCGTTTTGACTGTTTTCCTTTTTTTCTCTTAGGTTTTTAATTCTAATATTTTTAAAATCCTCATTATATCATACGTAAAGACTACCACCAAAATTTGAGCCGTTTTCGCCCCGGAGCCTTTTTATCGAAAAACAGTGGATTAAGTACTACGATTCTGGTCAAATTTCCTCAATTTTTCGAAACAAGCCAAATGTCCTCCAAACATTAAATTCGATACTCTAGGACTATAATTGTTCGAATTGAGTGTTGGTTCCTCATTTTGTAAAGTATTTTATGCGTTTCGACGCTCGTCACTTCGTGTGGATTTATGACCGTTTTGGCCATTTTTTTTAACTTTCTCGTTGGTTTTTGGACCTTATATTCTTCCAATCCTCACTATATCATACGTAGAGACTACCACCAAAATTTGAGCCATTTTCGCCCCGGAGCCTTTTTATCGAAAAACAGTGGATTAAGTACTACGATTCTGGTCAAATTTGATCAATTTTTCGAAACAAGCCAAATGTCCTCCAAACATTAAATAAGATACCCTAGGACTATACTTGTTGGATTTGAGTGTTGGTTTCTCATTTTGTGAATTATTTCATGCGTTTCGTTGCTCGTCATTTTGTGTGGATTAATGACCGTTTTTCTAATTTTCTCTTAGGTTTTTGGCTCTTATATTTTTTCAATCCTAATTATATTATAAGTAGAGACTACCACCAAAATTTGAGCCGTTTTCGCTCCGGAGTATTTTTTTATCGAAAAACCGTGGATTATATACTACGATTCTGGTCAAATTTGATCAATTTTTTGAAACAAGTCAAATGTCCTCTAAAAATTACTCTAGATACCCTAGGACTGTACTTGTTTGATTTGAGTGTTGTTTCGTAATTTTCTTAAGTATTTCGTGCGTTTCGACGCTCGTCACTTTGTATGGATTTATGACCGTTTCGGCCGTTTTCCTTATCTTCTCTTAGATTTTTACTCTAATATTTTGAAAATCCTCATTATATTTTACGTAGGGACTACCACCAAAATTTGAGCTGTTTTCGTTCCGGAGCCTTTTTATCGAAAAAATCGTGGATTATGTACTGTGATTCTGGTCAAATTTGATCAATTTTTCGAAACAAGCCAAATGTCCTCCAAACATGAAATTCGATACCCTAAGTCTATCCCTAGGACTATAATTGTTCGATTTGAGTGTTGGTTCCTCATTTTGTGAAATATTTCATGCATTTCGACGCTCGTCACTTTGTTTGGAATTCTGAGCGTTTTGGCCGTTTTTCTTATCTTCATGTGGAAGCCCCTAGTCATCGTATTATGGATATTAGCGAAATGTTACTGCAAAAAATCGACGGTATGTACCAAAAATCAACAAAAAGCGCACGATCGTCTCAATTAGTGACGTTTGAGAAACCAACTCCTGTATCAAACTAGGGTAGGCTTGGGCTGTCATTGGTAAAAATTTGAGAACATTTAGCTATTTTCAAAAAAGTGATCAGAATTTATCAAAAATTGAAGTATATAATCCCATAGTTTCTAGCCCAAAATGGCCCGGAAGTAAAAATTGCTTAAATTTTATCTAGGATTCCCTAGGAATCATGTTATGGGTTGTAGCAAAAAAATAGAGCAAAAATCTATCGTAAATCCTAATAATCTGCAAATATCACATGACGGTCTCAACTAGTGACGTTTGCCTTCCCTGACAAAGGAACCAGTCCCCATATCCAACAAAGCAAGCTTATCTTGTTAGTGTTTCAGTTGGTAACAACTTGAATAAACATGGGATTTCCTCCTGTTCATATCTTTTTGATTATTCTGCTATTGGATGGTCATCGCTCTTTGAGTTTCGTACTTTGAACTGTAGCTAATTTTCAATTTTGTGGTACAATGAATGTGAAATGGAAATGTGCTGAATCTAATTATGTTCTTATCATATTATAGGTGAGAAATGAAATGGTGTCCTTGAGTAAGGAATACGAGGCTCTTCAAGAGAGACTTAAAGGTGCAGAAGAGGATAGACAATCGGAGGCTTTGTGCAGGTATTATCAGTTGGTTCAGCTGTTATTGAAGATTTGTTTTTGGTGTCATGATCTCTAAGGCCATGTTGTGATCTGATCTGATCTGATTTGAATGACTCTGAACTGATCTGATCTGAATGTGTTGAAATTTTGATTGAATTTCAACGAATTGGTATCAATAATAGAGCAAATACATTGATAGAAAATTAAAGTTTTCTGATCTAATCTGATTTGATTTGAATGGCTCTGATCTGATCTGAATGTTTCTGAACTGATCTGAATTCATCTGAGAATAAGTTCTATCAAACAGGGCCTTAAGTCTCTTATGTAATAGCCCCACTCTTAGGCGAAAGGGTTTTGATTCGATCATAGTAGAGAATCTTGGGCTATTTCATCATCTTCCAATTAATGACTTCTCTTTATGATTCATGGACTTTATCATCCATTTACCCTACTTGGGTTAATGGGTAGGGTAAATGGATTGGCTTCTACTGAAGACCTCACATATTCTTTCTTTTTAGTGCTTAGGCACCAGAAGATCTGTGTCCTCTTTTTGACATATTGGTTTTTATAGTATGATGATATTCGTGTTCTGCATTATTAGTTATTATTATGCTGAGGTTGGCGAAGGATTAGAACTAAAATAAAAAGGCTTTTTTTCCTCCCTCTAAGCAAGGACGCTCACTTGGCCTTCTTTGTTCATTCCTGCAGCACAGAGAATTCATTAGAGATTGATCAACTGAAACAAGCTCTTGAAAAGGCAGAATTAGAGAAGCTGGACTCTAAAGAAGTTTGTTTTTCTTTTTGAATTCTGTTCCAGAACATATCGTTGGATGGCTGTAATTTCATGCTGATGACCTTATGTATAATGTCTTACTCTGTCCTCAGCTATTGAAGGCAAAACTTGATGCTTTATCATCGGGACATAATCTGGCCTCGGAAGAAGTGATAAGGCTTCAGGAGGATTTGGCTGCTCTTAGAAAGGAGCGAGAGGATTTAACACTTAAAGTCAAAGATCAGAAGCTGGTATCAAATTTATCCTAGGACTTGTTGGTCTTGTTACATTTTCTTAATAATATGACTAGCTATCGATCAGCAACTGATTTCTCCCAATCACTAAGATGGTAAGCATAATTTGGTCTGAAGTCGAGCTGTTTGAATTCTTGTAGATGAATAAAAATCAACTCTTGGACATGGAGAAAGAGCGGAACAAGTTGATGGAGGAAATTGGAAGGCTGCGGATTAATGAGGCTGAAGTTAGGACTCTTGGAAAAGACTATGATGATAAGGTGAAGTTTGTAGGGTTTTCTTGGTCTTGCTGAACTAGAATGCTGAATGCTATATGTAGTTATTGACTTATTGTAGTATCGCATACTTATATTTTTCTAATGCAGATCTCAATGTCACAGCATGAAGCAGACGAGCTGTCAGGAAGAATTGCTGATCTGGAACATAAAATGCGTGATGTAAGTGTCTGTGTCTTAAATCTCTCTTTCCAAAACAAGGCAGTATGTCGCAAACAATCTATAGCAAGATCTCTGAATTGTTATTATGTGATAATTTGACGAGCATTTATCTGTTACTTCAAATCGTCTCTACCATGCTTTTGCATCAAAAAGTTCAGTGTAATGAGTTATTGTAGATGCATATGCTTATGTTTAAATCCAGCAGTTATAATGATTCGGAGTTAGTTTACCAACACGGCCTCCATATGAAGCCCCGTATCTGTTGTTGATTCACCTCATGCTCTCCCTCCCCCAAACAGTTGCAACTTTCTAGGTTGACAAATGGTGCAGTATATATTCTACTTTCATGGCTTTGATATCACTACATCTTAATGCACTACTCGCTGTTTCTCCTATATTGTTCTCCTGTTCAGGATGGAGCGAAGAACAACAAGGAACGAGCAAAGCTCACAACTAGACTTCGTTCAACACAAAACAAACTAGATGCCTTCCGAAACAGGTATAAAGAAGCAATAGACGAGCAGGAGTTAATGAATAAGAAATTCGAAGAAGCCTCCACCAAGCTAAAAGATCGGTTGGCATCCTATGGTCTAGAAATTCTGAACTTGAAGAAACAGGTAGCTGCTTCCAAGGCTAATTAAGCTAATACAGTAATGTGTAGAGGCCGCGAAAGCAATGTTGTATATGTAAAGCTAGTGTATTTTGAATGGGAGGAGGGGACTTTGCGTCCATATTCCTCGTTATGTAACTGTCAATTAAGAATGGCAGTAAATCAATCTGTAAATTTATTCCTAGCTCGGGGATGTATGCATATCACCTACTTGTGTAAGCATTACGGAGTACTAATTTCAATACTCTTGTAAGATACTCCTGAAAACATTATTATGGGGAAATATAAGGCTATCAGCACAGAAGTTATGAATGTGCTTGTTCGTGAAAGGTTATGTTCCTTTAGAACTTTCATTCATATGTTTCGAGTGTATTGTATAATTAAGATGATACGTTGCGCTTATTGTTTGAAATTTTGAACTCTTGCGCTGAGTAGAGCCGCCACTGGTCCTTTCAAACATCGTTCTGCCTTTGATAAGTGTCTTGGATTTTCCGGGGGGGGGGGGGGGGAGCCGGTGAAGTTGGTGTGGAACCATCTAGAATCGAAAGAAAGACAATATATATATCTCGAGTTTCCTAATTAATATCCTATCCTTCTTCGCAAGACAGAAGACCTTTTGATATGGTCTTGTACCAGTAAGACCGTAAGACACATTGACCTTCACATATCTCTCGTCGTTTTATTATTTTTTTTAATTTGTCTTTTATTTAACGTATAATTATCATATAGACGGAAGTAGAAATTACTTCCGACTATCTTTTTAAACAAGAAACTATATCACTCCCTCTGGCCCCCTATAAGAGCAGACTAATAGCAGCTCATAAAAAAATCACTCACCCCGTCGTTCTCTTCTTCGACATAACAACATCTTCTTTCACAAGCAACTTAAAAATCCCCCCCTTTCTAGTGAGAGAAAGGCAAAAGCTCGAATTTCCGGCAACAATGGGGAACGAATACGACGAGCATGAACTCAAGAACGAGAAGAACCCTCCTCCTCTCGATGAGGGCGACATCGCTGTTATGAAAACCTATGTAAATTTTCTCTCTCCTCTCTCTTCCAATTTCATCCCCAATTTTTCTTATTAATCAAAAAGATTGAAACTTTATAACCCTAATTCATCTTTCGTTGATTGGGTTTGATCTATTGTTGTTGGAGTACATAGATTTGGTAAAAAAAATTCAATTTGATGTGATTTTTGTGGTGAATTTGATGAATTAGGGTTCTACTGTGAAATGGGTTGTGCTTAATTTAATAGTTTATGCGTAAAAATTTGATCTTTTACTGTTTTGACTCTAATATATGTAGAGTCTAGGTTAAGCTTGTGTAAATTTACTGGATTTTTGGTTGAATAGAATTATTCTGGGTGTGTGATGCGTTACTTTGAAGTTGTTGTGGGATTATAAAGGTGTGACTTTGTAAGTTGTTAGAGCGGATTTATGATGAGGTTTTAAGATACCTAGGGTTTTGGCGTTGAATTGGGATATTTGCTTCAGTGACATTGTATGTAGATTGGAATTGGGGATCTGCGTGTTTCGTTTCGTTTCGTTTGATGCTACGGGACTGAATTTGTTGATTATGGATGTAGTTGCTTGTGATGTGTGTTTATTGGGGCTAAATTAGGACAAAAGTCGAAATCTTGTTGGGGGATTCCTTCGCTGCTAGGCTGATGATGTTTATTGCGGTTGAGCTAGACTATAGGTTGCTTCGACTAGTTCTCATCACTTTGCTCTAGGGAAGTTGTGAAGTTTAAAGGTGGTTAAAAGTTGGAATATGTGTTCATTCTGTCATTGTATAATAGCTTTGTAGTAGAAGGTTTTCGTCTAAGAGGGCTCTTTATGATCTGAGAAGAATACTGTTTTGTGCTCATTTATGGAGTAAGATTCATTCGTTTTGTGAATTGTATATCGTTGTAGGGTTTAATTGTAGCCCTGAGTCTATAAGATGAAAACTTTTCTCTTTTTAGTGCATATGGTCTCTACTATTTCGGAAACAATTGAATGTTTTGTTTAGTTTTATCTTAAATATGTTTGTTAGGTGTTTATGATTTAGCTTTTGTGAGTATGCCTCTCGCGTCTCCAGCTAGCTATTTTGCCATGACTTAGTTTTTCATCTATTAGATTAACTTCATGCATGTAGTGTTAAATTTTGCTTTGAGGCGTTCTTTCCTCATTTGTCTCTTGCTAGTGTCTCATACTAGTATCATACTTGTCTATAGTGATATATATGATGGTTTGTGTTTTTCCTAGGCAATTATACTCTCTTGAACATAGTCTGTCTTTCACTTACTCTATGATGAAGGGGTTTATATAAACTGGAATTTCTCACCTGTCTAGTGTACTTGGATCCGTCTTGATAGTGTCTGACCTGTTTAGTGTACTCTGGGGAAATTCATATGCTGGTGCTGTTGTAAATGTTTTTCATGGTGAATGCTGTTTGTGTTTTAGGCACTAGAATCGTGGGTTGATTCTGTTCTCGAGACCTTATGTCCTGTTTTGGCCCCGCCTCCCTGGTCTATTATAGATGCCAAAAAATTTACTTTGATATAGTTGGGTGAGCTGATTGTACATTTTGAATTGTCAATATCTAAATCTTTCTGCGATGATTTGTGCAGGGCTTGGGTCCTTACTCTTCTGTTATCAAGCAAAGGGAGAAGGAACTGAAGGATTTATCCAAAAAAATCAATGAATTGCGTGGTATGTGTAGTGAACTGTTATTCGCATCTCTTACCATCCTGATTCATCTCTGGAAGCTCACTGTTGTATTTGCCTCTGTATAATCTAATCAATGAAACATGTTTGAATATGCTGACATTTGACTGATATAAATACATGATGGATAACGGTGACTACCGTAAACCTGGGTCCTGGTGATTAGTGACTGAAGGTCCCTAGAAAAAAACATCATTCCCTAATCTTGGGCTAGATGACATCTGTTAGACTAAGTAAAGAAATATTCTTGTCAAGTAATGTAAGATGTTTGAGTTCGTTGAGATCTTACAAGGTTACTTGGGAAAAGAGAGCCAAAATTGTTTGTGCATGTCTTGTTCTTTTCAGTCTTAGACTCTTGAGCCGTTTTTCTGACATAGCAAATATGGGTCTTTTTAACTGATGGCCTGATCCTAGAGCTGACCCCTAATAAACCTTTTGAAACAAATTAAAACCTAGTTGTGGTGTCGTTGAAGTACCCAGGTTGCCAGAGCTTAATTCTATGGAGAGTTGAGTAGGAATACGATCTTTGGTCAATTTCTGTACTTTTGCCTTCTGGTTCTGGTCGTATAGGGTCATAGTTTATTACTCTCTGGTTAACACTTATCATCTATATTCCTGATAAATCCTCTTAATTATATAGGTGTCAAGGAATCTGATACTGGATTAGCACCACCCAGCCAATGGGATCTTGTTGCCGATAAGCAAATGATGCAGGAAGAACAACCGCTTCAGGTATTCCATTTGTCAATATTTTCTGTCCATTTTGTCATTTTATCAAATTCTTTCTGAATTTGCTAAGACTTGCTCTCGCTGACTTCAGGTTGCAAGATGCACCAAGATCATCAACCCGAACACTGAAGATGCTAAATACATGATTAATGTTAAGCAGATCGCAAAGGTATTTTTGGTTTTCTTCTAACTCTTTTGTGTGGGTTGTGAGGATTAAAACCTTTGCTCTATGATATTTAGATATTGACATACACTGTCATATAATCTTTCTTACCCAACTTCTTTGTGTTCCGTCTTGCAGTTTGTTGTTGGGCTGGGTGATAAAGTTTCTCCAACCGATATCGAAGAAGGAATGCGTATTGGGTGAGTTGCTTGGTTTATCAACTTTACTGATCAAATACGTTGAATCTGGAAATGTCACACAACTAACTGATTTTGATATCTTAAAAACTGAGCTGAATACTTATTCTATTTCCTGTTTTTTTTAAATTTTGTATTTGAATAGTATTATGAATTGCAAATCACTACTTTGTGCATTACTCCAAGGATGGATTTCAAGTTTTTAATTCATTTGAAAGTAAATAGAACTATCATTTTAACCTTTCGGCCTTTCTGTCCAGTGCTATATACTATATAAAGATCAAACAAATTTATTAAAAGAGGGTGCTAGCTCGGTCTCTGATGAATTAGCTAAGCATATGCAGCCTCCTTTTAACGTCTAATTCCTCAACATATCTGATGCTATGATGCCTGTGTTATCGTGATTCTGTTTACAGGGTTGATAGAACTAAATACCAGATCCAGATACCCCTGCCTCCTAAAATTGATCCTAGTGTGACTATGATGACTGTGGAGGAGAAGCCAGATGTTACATATAATGATGTTGGTGGATGCAAAGAACAAATTGAAAAGATGCGAGAGGTAAGTTAATAATTTTGAAATGTGTTCTTTTTTGCATTGCTTTTGTAACTCACTCTGCAATGAGTAGTAGCTTTTTAGGTTTATTTTTGAAATTGGAGATGCCAGCAATTCTGTCATGTTTTTTAACACTATCTATGCTGCAGGTTGTTGAACTGCCCATGCTTCACCCAGAAAAGTTTGTGAAGCTAGGAATTGATCCTCCCAAGGGTGTTTTGTGCTATGGACCACCAGGAACAGGAAAAACTCTGTTAGCCAGAGCTGTTGCCAACCGAACTGATGCATGCTTCATTCGTGTTATTGGTAGTGAACTTGTCCAAAAGTATGTTGGAGAAGGTGCTAGAATGGTTCGTGAATTGTTTCAGGTATGTGTTTTGTAGTTATTGCTGTAGTATTTTCACCGCATTTGTTCTTGTAACATTGCCCTTGGTGCTAAATTATGTACTCTTATGTACAGATGGCAAGATCAAAGAAGGCCTGCATTGTTTTCTTCGATGAAGTGGATGCAATTGGAGGTGCCCGTTTTGACGATGGTGTAGGTGGAGATAATGAGGTGCAGCGTACTATGCTCGAGATTGTAAATCAGCTCGATGGGTTTGATGCTCGTGGAAACATTAAAGTCCTCATGGCCACAAACAGGTCAGATATGGTGTCTAATTTGTTTGTTGCTTTCTATATCTTTCCATTGTTTTGAATGACTTATATATCTCTGATCCTTATGCAGGCCTGATACACTTGATCCTGCCCTATTGCGTCCAGGGCGGTTAGATCGAAAGGTTGAGTTTGGCCTTCCAGATTTAGAGGGCAGAACTCAAATCTTTAAGATTCATACCAGGACAATGAACTGTGAAAGGGACATTAGGTTCGAACTTCTTGCCAGACTTTGCCCCAACGCCACAGGTAAATATTTACTTAAATGATACCAGACATTATAAATTCTAGACCCGTTTTTGTACAGAACAGCAATCTTTACTTAATTCTTCACTGAGCTTATGATAAATTAGCTGTGAAGTAATTAAACAGGGGGTTTCATAATAAGCACAAATCTGATATAAGCTGTTGTTACAGGTGCTGACATTAGGAGTGTGTGCACTGAAGCTGGAATGTATGCCATCCGAGCTCGGAGAAAGACCGTAACGGAGAAAGACTTTCTTGATGCAGTAGACAAAGTCATCAAGGGGTATCAGAAGTTCAGTGCCACGCCAAAATATATGGTCTACAACTAAGAGAGGCGTTGAAAACAAGTTGCAAAAGTTCGGGCTGATGCTCGTGTCAGCAAGGCTCCTGTCATCGACTAGGAGCTGATGTTGGCTGGTTACATTATGCTCTGCTTGATTAAAGTTAAAAGATGTACCCAATTTCCTGCAAGTAAAGCTGAGAACCTGGTTGTGATCCAGTATCAGTCAGTTGTCATTCAGCTACTTGAGAAACCAGTAGGTTCAATTTCGCTGTATTTTAGAGTTTCTTTAGCGCTTGCAGCCTGAGGAATTGGATACTTTTGGACAAAAACTTGTTTGCAATTAAAGTTGACAGTGTCCAAGAAGAAATTCTCATTTTGTGTTGTATCTTGCTGTTTAGAAAGGTGTATTTCTCTTTAAATTCCAGCACAAGTCTTTGCTATGTGTTGCTAGATTGAACTGTGAAATCTTCAGTGTTAAGATTTGGTTAAGGTACGCTCCAAAGACCTGCAACGGTATAATTTAGTCGATTACTTTTGACATACTAGTGTGCACTAAGATTATTGTGTATCAGCCGTGGAGGCTGTACAGACCAGAGATCGAAGAAGCAAACCATAAGGTGGTTTACAAGGTAGCATTCGTTAACGTTTTCGGCCAGTGCTCATGTCGGCAACATATGCGCATCAGTGCAAATGCGCCTTCTCCAGTTTAGCAATGAACAGTTTACAATAACCACACATCATTGTTCTGGTGAGGGATTAGCTACACATAGTTAACGCCATGTTTTTTACCTTTTAAACAAAGACTCATCAATGGTTACTTTCACGATGGGATGGAAGCCTGTAGTTCACATCAAGCAATGTAACAAAGCAGAGACGAATCTTAGTACACCGCTTCTTCCATGGTATCGTATTGCTAAGAACAGTAAAAATGACGATCAGAGTTCTCTCCATGGTCATGGTCATGTTTAGGGCTGGCAAACCCGACTCGACCCGATTCGTTGACCCGAGAATCTGACCCGATAAGACCCGGAAATGTGGTCAACAAAACCCGACCAGACCCGAACCGACACAACCCGATATGACCCGACCCGAAACCGACCCGACCTCCTGTTATCCGACAATGACCCGACTCATAATGCCAAAAATTGAACTGAGGCCCATAAATGGCCATAAGTAAAACCGACTGTGACCCAACCCGATCCGACACAAAATTTCCTCGATAAAATCGACCCAAAACCGACCCGAAGGTTCATCTGACCCGTTATGACCCGACCAGATACAAACCGACCCGATATAACCCGACCCGGAACCGACCCGACGACCCATTTGCCACCCCTAGTCATGTTGACAACAATGAACAGTAAGACTTTTACTCTGTTTGCAGATGCGGCTGGCCGGGTGCTAAATCTTTATAGAAAGCACAAGGCCATGGCAAACAACTAGGACGCCTGAAGGTCACGGAGGGCAATAACTGGAGCATAATAAAGACATGATTTAAACGCAGAGCAATGCAACTGGATGTCATACAGTTTGTCGAGAATAATACAGATTGGTAAACCGTTACATTATAATCAGCATATCCTTTTGACACTGAGTAAAAGTTTGACAAAAACAAAAGAATATCAGCAACTAGCTAGGGTTTTCATAGCACAGTCCATTTCTGTTGCAAGCCCTCGCAGATCCTGGCTATACACCACGCAGCACTCATTGGATATCCAGAAACTGTTACAGGAAGCAAACCGTCAGTGATGTTGGACATCCCAAGGAGATAACAGCAGACGCCAAATATTAACCTAAAATGAACATACAGACCATTTGAAGAACTTGGGAACTTACTTGATAAGTAGTCTTCCACATATTCCTTGTCCACTTTCCCATGTGCCATAGCACCAACCTGAAAAATCAAAGAATCACTGATCCTAGACTTCAAAGGTAAAGAAAAAGAAGACAATAAGATAACAGAATCAGATCAGCTTAGCTTTTAATGCATACCACAAAGACGTAATTGACATCCTCTTTAATATCACCTACGTATTTCTGAATGTCGACCAACTTTTCTGAGCTGAATGAGAAGCCTGGTAAATAGATAACCAAAGGTCAGTGAGCACGGAGAGAAAGGTGAAGGTGAACTTCCTATCAATCTTATAGAATTGCTCGAAAAGCATGTGATTACCTATTTTACGTGAATCAACAGGCAGATACTGGGTGACAGGATTCCTGATAACACGGAAAAGCTTCTCTCGTTTGCCAACTGCAGATATGCTCAGTTTTTGCAATAGCTGTACTGCAGTGATGAATACAAAAGCAAGTGAGGGAGTTGCAAATGACAAGCTTAGAGCTCAGATCAAGCTCCGAGTATAAATTTGCAGTGCAGGGTACTAAAGAAATTGATGTATACTTACACATGAGGCCAGCAAAACGCTTATATGTCCTTGGAATACGAACAGCAGGTTTAACCTCAAAAAGGACACCTTTCTCAGTTCTGACATAAACAGCTTTTATCCTTCCAGCTTTATTTAAGGGACTATCCAAGATCATTAGAAGAGCCTGGACAGAAAAATCATTTAAATTTGTCTCATTTCTTAGGTTACGGACAACCAATGCAAAAATAAACATGATAACCACACTCTTAACAATGTTTTTTGTATAGTCGCATAAAGGAATCAATTTTCTTAATATAGATATCAAATAACTCCAACGATTTAAAAAAATATATCATTAACCTGATGAACAATGTCCGGCCTGTACTCTGCAGGGTTCTTATTGTGCTTCTTCAGGAAATTTGCATGGTCCTCGGAGTTTAAAATTTGGTATGACTGCAAGTACCCGAAGAAAGTAAAAGTATAAGAGATATGGAAAAGATTATTACTTAGAAACCCGCACAACCTTTTTAGCAACCTTCAGTCCTTCACCACTAAGAAATTCATAAAAAAACTCTGAAGCATAATTTATCTAGACATTCATAGATCCCATCAGAAGTGTATGATTATTATCAAAAACCTGACCATATCTAAGCGCAATCCTCTCAATTCAGCTAGCTTTACTTTCGCGTACAAAAAGGCACAACTGGAACAATTACTAAATAAAATGAGGATTGATACCTTGCCAACCTTGGCAACTTCCAAGGAAGCTCGTTCAAGAATGAAAATAGCTCCTGATTTGCTACTCTGATTAGAAACAGTGACCGGAATGCCGGGCATATTATCCAAAACATCATCCACACCTACACTATCTTCTCCAGCCGTAAGCTCGGCATCCACAGCTGGGGTCTCCTCATCCAGCCCATTCTCTATTTCCTCTCTATCATAGTTCTCTTCTCTCTTCTTCCTCTTCTTTCCATGTTTAACAGCAAACAGCCTCGGCATTTTCTACCTACAACATCCAACTCCTTACTGTTCAATCCAACCCACCAATTCTATCAATTTGCAAAGCTAACAATCACAAAAATTCAATAAACGGCCCTTAAAAAACACTGTTAGTTCGACAATGGCGGCGAGACGGTCACGTTGTTCTTCAAAGAGCTCATTAAGACATACTCAACTATCAGACAGACTGTCACATCCAAACTTTTGGGGGAAAAACCCCTCTTAAACCCACAAAAATTCCATTCAAATTACACCAAATTATATCAAAAAGATAAAATTTTTGAGATGGGTATTCGCTAAAAAATGTAATTAAACTAATAATATGCGGAATTAATCAAATAATAATGCTACAAAAAGATAAAATCAAAGCATAAAAACGTTTTAAAGTGAGAAAGATTCAACCTTTGATAACTAAACAAGGGTGAGAGTAGGAGAGAGAACACGATGTACCTTGAAACAGAAGGAAAATCCCAGAAATATAGCGGCAGCGGCAGGTGATTGGGGTTTGCAGGGAGAATTTAAAGGAATAGCAGCTTCAGAGTGAAGCTTGAAAAAAATGGTGGGAAGAAATAAAAAGAGGGGTTTAGGGTTTATCACATTTACTCCTTTGGACCGGTGGCTGGTGAACCGAGAACTGAGATGACTCATAGAATGAGCCGAATTTTTATCTCGAAAAAATAATCGGTTTACATTACGTAATTTTATTCGTATTGGTTTTCCGATAGCCAAGACTAAGGTCCCTGTGCGAGTCAACTTACTCAACGGTGCTTTCAAATCAGATCAGATCTATTCAAATCAAATCAAATTAAATCAGTTTTATTCAAATCAAATCAGATCAGAACTATCCAAATAACAATTAATGAATCTAGTCTATTTTTAGTTATTAATTCGTCTAATTGCAGTTAATTTATCAATTAATTCAGTTCAGATCAAATCAAATCAAATTTATTCAAATAAAATCAGATCAGTTCCATTCAAATCAAATCAAATTAAATCAGAAAAATGCAGTTCAATCGCACATGGCCTAAGAGCGTGGTGGCCAAATTGTTTCGCAACTCGCTACCAACTTCTTATAATTTTCTCTTAATTTCATTATCGATCATACTAACATACTGTATAATAGTAACAAACTCAATTATTTTCGTCACTAATTGAATACGGAGTATAACTTATTACAATAACAAACCAAATTAGCCTAAATTGTAAACTCCACTCTAAACTTATACGGAGTACTAGTATAGCTTGAACTTAAAAGTAAACTTGACGAAATCTAAAAGTAACTCGCAATTTGTTGAGTTTAAAGACAGACACAAGCTTTAAATCGCATTTCATTTCTGGCAAAACTTTTGTATAAGCCTAAAAAACAGTTAATGTATTGTAATAAAGTAAAAAATAAACCGGGTTTATTGTCCATTGATATAAAACCCAAAAACCCAACTCAAAATAACAAAGTTACGGATTTTTGGTATATGGGGTAGCCGCTAAGGTGTTGCTGTCTCCACTAAACTTTTCCCCAAAATTTGCTCAAAGTTGCAAACTTTCTCAACAAGTTCCCCAAAAATTCACATAAAGTTGCAAACTTTCGTCACAAAGAAGCTCAATTCAATCGATTAATTGAAAAAAAAGAGGTCAGAGAGTAGAAAAAATGGCGTATAATGGAGGAACACTTAAGTCATCTTCTATGAATGGAGTAAAGTTTTACTGTATTACTGGGCAACAGCGTTCTTTAGCTTCTTGGGTCAACCCGAAGAAGCAGCGGGCGCTCCGTAAAGACCCAGGTTCATTCTTTTTTCTCTCTTCTTGTTTACGCTTTCAATTTTTGTATACTTATGTTGTTGTTTACCTTAAGTGTCTGTTGTTTACCTTAATTTGTGGTTAATTTTGTGTCTGAATGTTATAATCTGATGTTTTTGATGATATTATGACATGCCCACATCTTAGTTTTTGCGTAGTAGTGAAGCTTTGATGTTTATTAGGTTCCCGGAATAGATAGGGGCGAGGTTACGTACATTTTAGACTTCCATTGATCGCCCTCTATTTCTCGGAACGTGTTTTGATCGCGCTCCTTGTAAAGGGTTGTTTGATGTAGTGTTTGTGTTAAGCCCTAGTTTGAATGGTATCAATTATTTTCTGGAATTATAGGCTACACAAATGACTTTGGTGGTTCTGTAATATGGAAGTTTAGACCACCTTTTTAGGTAGTTTTGGTCGTTGAGTAAGGCTGAACACGTGTGACTAAGCGGAGTCTTTGCAGAGGCATCAGAGTAATGTTGATGCTGATGGTGAGGTTTGGTAGTCTTCTTCACTTTCGGCTCTTTGATAACTTAGTGTCTGTTGGTTTCGAGCAACATGGAAGGCAGATTCAGTTGTAGTTTGTAATAGTTGGTGTCTAAGGACTTCTAGAGGAAATTGAACTAGAAATTTCAGCGGCGAAGTAGTGCTTTTAGATATTATGCAAGAGTTGTCATTTGGTCTTTCGGTGGACTGACAATTGTGTTACTTTATTATTAGAGAACATATAGTCTTCACTCCTCTACCCTCTCCAAGAGGGTTTGTCGAGGGACTTTCAATGTCAGATGTTATTGCTTTGATTTAGGTCCTTAATCTTTTGCTCTATTTTCGTTATGATTTCTGATTTGGAGATGGGATTTCTTGATGACTCAGAGTATCAGCAAAGAGTAGAGCTTATCCAGGATTTGAGGTTTGAAACCGCTACCACAAAAATCAAGGCCACTCCTGATGGGGAGTTTGTTATTGCCTCAGGTGTTTACATTTGCACAATCTAAAGTGTAATTTATCTACTTAAATGGACATTTCTGGGTCTCTAAGTCTAATAAACGGTTTGATTTTGTGGCTTTTCTGTATATGTTAGGTATCTACCCTCCACAGGTTAAGGTGTACGAGTTGAAGGAGCTTTCGTTAAAGTTTGAGAGGCATTTGATTTCAGAAATTATTGATTTCCAGGTATGTTTATTGTTATTAGATAGTGCTCTGTTGAAATAAATATGCTAAGAGAATTTCCTTACCAAGCAACAAAGCTGTTCCTTTGTTGGAGTAAATAGTTCAGTGGGTTAAAATATATTTTGTCCGTGGACTACTGAGCATGCTGCCCCCCTCCCCACAAATAGCATGGTTTAGGAACTTCATGCTCATCATTGTCCAAGGACCATGGTATAAGCTCTCTTTAAGTGGCGGCAAGGTATCGAAAACCGTTGTGCATCCCTATTATTGCACTTCTGGTCCTCATCAGAGAGAGTACTCAATGTCTTTTACAAGTGGTTGTTATGAAAACTTAGAATTTGACAATTATTTAAAAGTGGAAAATGTCGACCTTTAACCTTTCCTTGGGCGTTTTAAGTAGCACAATCGCACATGCTTCTTGTTAAGAACAGAGAATTTGTTTCTTACCTTTCAATAGGTGCACTATAGTCTTTTCTTTCCTTTTTCCCCGGTCCAGTGACTACTTAAGTCTTCTTCATTAGGCTGGAGTTAGCAGAATGATTTTTGGCCTTTTGCAATGAGTGGTAAGGTTGTGAGGTTTCATATATGTATCATGTCGTAAAGCTGAGAATTATGTCATATATGAACATTGTTGTTTCTTTCCTTGTTCTTTTGGTAACTGGATGCTTTTATTCGTTGCCGAGGTAGGTATTGTCTGACGACTACTCAAAGCTCGCATTTCTGTGCGCTGATCGTTCTGTCTGTTTACATGCTAAGTACGGGAGTCATCATACTCTGAGAATACCTAGGTATGAGTTATTACAAACTCTGTTACATATTCGCTAACTTATGCAACTATTTCATTTCACTAGCTATTGATTCTAGATTATTGCCTATAAACCTTCATCCTGTCGCAGCTCAGAAGAGAGAAGAAAGTAGTTCTAATCGATAGGCACATTTTAGATTTACCTAAATTAAAATTTTGACGTATTAAAGTTCAGTAACTTTCAGTCAAATCCTTGTTAATCTCCTTCCATTGTATGTCCCCTCAAAGGTAAAACCAGCTGACATGTTTAATTTCACCTACAGAAAAGAGTTTGTATATAAGAAAAGGCAGTGACAACAAGGTCTCCCAACTGTCCTCTTAGCTTCTAACTACACAGTAGTTCTTGCAATCTAGCTGCAAAACTCGTGTTGAAGCCGAGAAGAACTAAATAGCATCGTATGTGTTGCAAACATGCCAAAAGTTCTGATGTTTGCTTTAGGGCGTGTTTGGATGAGCTACTTCTCCAGAATTACTCCTCAGAAACTGCTTCTTTTTGAGGAGGAGCTCCAGATTGGAGTTTCACAGTTTTGTGTGCTTGGCCAGTTTTTAGTTTCTGGAACCCAGAAACAGTCCAGAAACACTTTAGGAGCTTGGCCAAACACACGCTTAATCAATCTCTTATTGATAGTAAAGCATGTTTGTTGGAGATCTGCTTACCTTTCACGTGCTTTGTTGAATAGGATGGGAAGGGATATGAGCTATGATGTCTGGTCTTGTGATTTGCTCTGCGCTGCCTCTTCACCAGATCTTTACAGGATAAATTTATCTCAGGTTTGTTTTCCTTGCGTTTCCGATTTCAGATCTATACAACTTCCATCTACTTTATAGTCTGCCCCCTCCCCCTCTCAATAGAATAAATGCTGGATAAGACGTATATCTGAATTTGCCATCATTTGGAAACGAGGAATAACTCTGGGGCCTTCTTCACTTTTGATCAGTTTGCTATTGTTGGGCTATTCTTCGGGTGCACTTTCAGGCAACCGTATGATAGTTTACTATTGAGTTGGTATGATATAATAAATGAATTGTTTTGCACTTCTCTAAGACATTCAGTTTCCCTCCTTAAGCAGAATTTTGAAAGTTCTGCCAGTGAAGTGGATAAGGTCGCTTGAGCCTGTTATTCCCTTCTTTCTCATACCTCTGTGGTAATAGACTCATAGGACCTTGCTAAGTTCTGTAGCAAGTCATAAGCTACAGAGCATGCTGTTCATGCTCAGCCAGCTCAAGCATACTAAGAAGAGGCAATTTCTAGAAAGTCATGACGTCTTATTTGAATGCTCTGAGTGTGTAGGTGACAGTCTCTGGGGTCTTGTTTTCTTCAAAAATGATCAAAGTTGGCTATCATCATTAAGGAGTTCCCTGTGATTAGATTTTGGACTTGCAAATATACTCCCTCCTGACTTTTATTTTCATAAAGAAGAACCTTTCTACTCCAATAATTTTGAAACTGACCATTCTCTGTTTCATACATTTTAAAGATAATTGGACTTCAAACATTATTGTTCTGGATAGTTCTTTAGGGCATGATCTGACGTCAGTGAAGGTTAGCCTATCTTTTATTCTTTGATGAGGTTCTTAGGTAGTTCTAATATGGTAATTTGACTTCAACTTACAGGGCCGATTTCTTTCCCCTCTTGCTACCCAGTCTCCCGCATTAAATGTAGTATCACAAAGGTTGGTGTACTTCAAATAAGTTTGCATACTTTTGGTTCACCTAAACAAATATGTGCTCTAAGATCTGTAATTTTTTTTTGAGCAGCAAGCTGCATGGATTAGTTGCCTGTGGTGGTGAGGATGGGGCTGTCGAATGCTTTGACATGAGGACAAGATCGTCTGTTGGTAGAATCAATGCTGTTACGGCTGCCGGTGAGAATGATCAGGTACTGATCGTCATTTCCTCTTATGCGGTTTGTAAGCCTTTTTGTATTTGTAGTTCGTAAATTAAACTCCGTTGTGGATAGCTTGAAGCACTGAAGTTGAATTTATAATCATTCTGTAACTGTAATTCCACAGAGCATTCGATCGATTTACTTGTATAGCTACGTAGTGGCTTCTTTCTTTCAGGTGTATTAATTTTTTGACGTGAATTATTGATCAGGAATGCTCTTTAACTGTCTCTCTTTGTTCACTAGGAGGTAACTGCCATATCGTTTGATGAAGTTACAGGTTTGCAAATGGCTGTTGGAAGTAGTGAGGGAAAGGTAAGGTGTCAATTACTATTTTTATTTCCACCTTATTTTCACTTAACATCTACCCCTCCCTAATGTTTAAGAAAGTTGTTACTTATGATTCTTTAATATGTTAACGCATTTGTTTGGCCAGAGCCATATTAAAAATGAAGTACATTCTTATTTGGTCACCGAAGCTCTTCAATCTCATCCATGCACGTACTAAGTGTGATGATGTCATAAGCATAGTCATACTATGGTCAGCAAAATCTCCACCCTGAAAAGGAATTTTGTGAATTTATACACATTATTTTTACTGTTGTTACAGCCATACTTTTTTCAGCAAAATTGACACCCAATACTTATGTGGAGTCTGGTTTTCTAATTTTATTTTCTACTTGTCACCCTCTCATGAGGACAGTCTCACAAACTTATTGGTCATTGTTATCTGATCTATCAATCACAATCTTGATCACTGATATTTTGTATGTTATAGGTACTGATATATGATTTGCGTTCTTCTCAACCTCTCCGGGTTAAGGATCACATGTAAGTATATTGTCTGGATGTTGGCGCTTTTTGATATATTAAAATATATGATAAGTGGTGTTCAACAGAGTCTGGACTGTTTTACAGGTATGGGAGTCCAATTTTGGATATCAAGTGGCATCGTACAGAAAATGCGCAGAAACCTAGGATGATCACAACTGATAATCATATTGTCAGGATTTGGGATCCTGAAACGGTAAGTTCTTAAGCTACATAAGATGCTACGCTTTGTGAACGTGTAGATGTTTTTCTCCATTTCATTTTCTTTGTTGATGATGAAGCTGTTGACGAACTTAGATGACCTTGATCAGGAATCGTCTTGAGCTTCAATTATATTTTAGACCTGGTTCATTTGGCTTCCAGTTCAACTCCGATCTTATTTTCCCAATTGAAGCTAGTTATTGAAATTATCTTTCATTTTTGGTGAAAAGTTTGGTTTCTATACCTGCAGATGGAAGGGGTGACAAGCATTGAACCAACAGGTGGCGCAATAAATGATATTTGTGTTTTTGATAAAAGTGGACTGATATTGTTGGCGTTGGACTCGAGCCAGATACCGTCTTACTTCATACCGACTCTTGGGCCTGCCCCAAAGTGGTGTTCATACTTGGAGAACTTGACAGTGAGTACTGGGACCATTAATCTGTTCATACTCAACGTGATCTTTCTGTATGCTGGTCTGTATTAGCCTTCTGTTCTTGAAATGTGTGTGTGTGTGTGTGTGTGTGTGTGTGTTTGTGTTTTTATGTGTTGGTATTTCTATTCTTACATCAGATTTACTTTTGCAGGAAGAGCTGGAAGAGAATCTCCAGCCTACTATATATGATGATTTCAAATTCTTGACCAGAGAAGAACTTGAGAGATTAAGTCTATCACATTTGATTGGCACCAAATTTGTTAGGGCGTACATGCATGGTTTCTTTATTAATTATCAATTATATAAAAAGGTAATATACATTTGCAATTTACCACTGATGGCCTATTTATCTATACAAACTACCCTGTTTATGTGGTTTGAGTAATGTGTGTCTTGCGGCTGTAAGTTTTCGATCTTCTTTTGGAAGAGGGTGGTGACTGGTGGGATATACCTTTTGAAATTATTATCAGGAGTTTTGCTTTGCCATCAATATTTAGTGAGGGTGGAGGATGGTCTCAGACGGAGCTTTGATCTGTCTTTGTGATCAATGTATCCAACAAGCTACTTCAGGAGATGAATAGGTTTGCGTTTCATATACTCCCTCCGTCCCAGCTCAAACGCCCCAGGCGATATTTGTAGTAGAATAAGAAAATTGATATAGTAAGTTGAGTGGGGTAATATTAGGAAAAATGAGGAGAGAGAATGTGAGGATTAATAAAAGTAGGAGAGATAATGTAAGGATTAATAAAAGTAGGAGAGATAATGTGAAAGAGGTTGTGATCATTTAATAAAAGTAGGAGAGACAAATATGTCCTAAAATAGATGGGGTGTGTGAGGTGGGGCGTCCCAAAATGGAATATGGGGCGTTTGAACTGGGACGGAGGGAGTACAAAGTATGGATGTATACGCTAGAAGGACATAATTCACCTTTTAATATTCTGCCTTGATGCTTTGAGAATATGATGGATTTTAGGGCATCTCCACCTAATTTGACGAGAATGCAAATCACGTTTCTCCAAAAAAAAAAAGAGAATTTATTGAACCGGTAGACTCCTTTTATTATTATTTTATTTTTATTTTTGGTACAAGACTTCGTTCAATAATTTATCTGTGAAGTTTGCATTCTGGTACCAATTAATGGAAGATTGTTAGGGCTGATCTTTTTGGTTTGCAGGCAAAAGACGTAGCAGAACCATTTGATTATGATAGCTACAAGGAGCAGCGCAAGAAAGAACAGATCGAGAAAGCGAAAGAAGAACGTGTAACGGTTAGTAATACATGAGGATTTCACATTGTTAGAGCTTGTAGCTTAGGAGACTGTATGTGGAGCTGGAAAGAGTTGGTGTCTCTGTCGCGTTTGTGTCAGGTTTAAGCTAAGTCACCCTGTTTTTATCATCAATGATAATCGTGAATCGTGATCTTAAAAGAATTGAAGCCAAGCCCGTCATCTTTGCGTCGGAAACCTCAACCCTAACCAGACCTGTTCCATGAGTGTGTTAGTGTAACACCCCAAAGGTTGTTTCGAAATTGATATGTTTATAATGGACTCCAACCACCATACTATCAACAAGGCCTTTGACCCATTTGATTAAATGGGTAGAAATGTCTCAAAACTAACCCGTTAAATTCGTGCTCAGTTCATACTGTGTCGTGTCTATTTTTGTCTTCTCTTGCTGTGCGTCGATGCTATCTCAGTTGTGTGTGTGTGTGTTTTGCGTGCGTCTGTGTGTTGGGGGTGGGGGCAAGTTCTAATAACAATGAGCCGCACTGTCAAACTTTGGTAGCATTACTCTTCTGTCACGTTCTGTAGAATCAGAAAATTGCGAGTGTTGTACCTTTTCATTAATAGCTTGTGAAGAACTAAGAATATCAGCGTGGCTTTGCTGAGGCATATCCACTGTGCTGTGTAAATACAAAGATTCCTTTGGCTGTACACTGATATAACAACTGCCTGGTTTCATCTTTTAACAGATCAAGAGGAGGCTGCCAAAGGTCAATAGGGAAAAGGCTCGTGAGCTTCTTGAGAATGAAGAAGCTGAAAAGGAGATGAACGCTGATCCAAACAAGGCTTCGAAGAAGAAGAAGAAAGCAAGCGCCAGTGACATTATGCATGATACTAGATTTGCAGAATTGTTTGAAAAATCGGTATGTTCATCCCGTATAGCTATGTTCACTGCCCCTCCCATCGCCTCTCCCCCTCCCTTCATTTAATTATCTGTGCAGAAGTGTAGGTTTGATAATGGCCGCAGCTTTCTAACTGCAATTTGTTTTACTTACTTTCTTGTCGATTTTTGTCCCAGGAATTTCAAATTGATGAGAAGTCCCAGGAATATTTGGCGTTACATCCTGTAGCATCATCGAAGAAGCTGGTGGAGGAACACTTCGAGCCTGTCATGGAGGATGAAATGCGTGCCACTGATAGTGATGCTTCAGCTTCTTCGGATGGTGAAGACGCACCAGGAAAGATGAATAGTGTCACACGGTGAGCCTTGTTTCCCGTTAATTATTTGTTTCTTTTCTTGGTTAAATTGGCAAAGTACTTGAATTGTCTTGCATTTTGAATTTTACCTGTGTGAAATCGTTCAGGTTGTATGAAGCAAAGGATGAAAGGCACGCACAAGCATATCTTGAAAGCAGATCACTTGGAAATATAGACACTGTTCCTATGGGAGAGCGGGTGGCAGCTATTGGAGATCATCAAAATGCTTCGAATTCACGTAGTAGTGTCAAAGTAGGACCTGGTGGTTCCAGAGAAATTTCCTTCGTTTCTAGAAGTAAATCCCGTTACAAGGAAGATGAAGACGATGAGGATCCACGACGCAAAAAGAGGGGAGTTCATTCACTAGGACTTAAGCCAACAAATTATGAGAAATTCAGTGGAGGCAGAGGAGGCAGAGGTGGCAGAGGAGGCAGAGGTGGTAGAGGAAACCGTGGGAGAGGAAGAGGAAGAGGACGAGGTGGAAACTGAGTTATACATCACGAGTGATGGTTCGGGTAGCACCACTATCGATCCTACAGTTTTGGTAACATGACGATGACTGGCATCCCTAATCTGATCCCGGAGAGTGACACCAAGTGCCGGAGTTTATGTTAGCTGCGAATATCTCGATTCCGGGTACTAATCGCGAGGGTAAAAATTAAGGGTATGATTTTTGTTCTCTCTTGGCAATTTTAGCTTAGTAAATCTTAACTCGAGAGTGATTTTTTTTGGTAATTTGTTAACGTAATGTTGGGACGTAACCAAACATAATTATAAATCGACATTTTTACATCTTTGAGTCAGTAATCGACAGTCTTGTATTAGCAGCGGTTTCTCAATAATTGACAACGCTAATTATTTGCTAATCTACTTCATAGTTAATTGATGTAAGTTATCGTAATTTTAACTACTCACTAATTACTTGCTAAGTTGTCTAAGTTAAGTATAACGCTTACTATAGTGGGAGTAGGAGTGACAGGTGCGTCAACTCTTGTATCATACTTGTATATTGTGGCGTGCGAAACGGCAAATGCGTTTCAAATGTTTTTTCGTTTGGCGTCATGTACACGATTTGAGTATCCGAAACGCAGAGAGAAGTACTTAATAGTTTATTAAGAAGAAATTGAAAAAGAAATGAAAAACTGTCGCAATTAGCATCTACCATTAAGCATATCATAAACATCGAATTAAAAAACTGCAAGTGATTAACAATGAAATGCCAAATAATTGATGATCTAACTTTTGTCATACATTTTTTTTTTTATATTTTTGACATATGAGTGGAGATGACATGATATGTGGAAGATTCGAGAGTAACTCTGTTGTACAATTATTTGTTATAACAGGCCATTGATAAGCTAAAATGTTGGGTAACAAATTTAAATATTGATGGAGATACCGTCTTATTAATGATTTCACATGCAGTGATTAAACGCGGAAGTTTAACTAAAACTCTTTGACTTCAACTTTTTGAATTGTTACTTTGTCCTAAATCTCGATAGTAACTCATTCGAGTTTGATTAAATCTCTTATTTGGATTTACAGAAAATCAACAAAATTTAAGTTGAGCTAACACAAACAATTGACTAAATATATACAAACTTTCGAGATTTAATTGACTATCTAATCAGGACTTTTAAAACTAAATCATTGTTTTTTAAATTGAGAAGAACATACACTTAAATATCTATTCAATTGAATTGAAAGAGTTTTGACCTAGTGAAGCTAAATCCAGCTAAACAAATAAAATTGACTTCAATTTATCGAAGCTATATGATCAATCAAAAGTAATCAAACACTATTCAATAACAAAATATTATTATTATTATTATTACTATTATTATTGTTATTAAGTTGAGTGTAGATTCATATTCTAGCCTGATAGCGTATATAGGCGCAATCACGTCGCACAAAGTTGATTGAATAATACGTGTTGAGAATCTTCATGAAGAATAATCAAGATTTGCATATATTCTCAGTAATTTATGAAGTCTCGCGCCAAGCTTAAACAACTAATCGCAATAAATTATGATTTATGGGGGCAGTAATTAAGCACTAAATAAACAAAAATGGTCCTCACTCCTCAGGGTTTGGAAATAAAACTTATTCATGAAGCCACGTTCCCTGCGCGGGTCCTTTGCATATGTGGCATACAATTCTCGCGAGTGCCCATGCATGGCACACGTACTTATCTATCATTCTTTTTAGAGAAACAAATTTCTATTAACTATTTACTAGTTTAAAACTGAAAATTCTAAATCTATATATCACGCATGCCGTGACGAGAAGGGTGGATTTAACGGTAATAACTTAGGGTGTATCGGCTTACCTAAATTTTCAAGTATAGCTTAAATTGTTTCAAATAAACTGGAAAAATGTATTTACAAAAATCCATTTGAAATGCAATCCGGCTTAAACCGAGGTGTTAAATTCGCTCGCGGTGAGTACAAGCTAAATGTTCGATTCTACATATACACAGTCACATAATAACGATAAAAGAGAGGGTTATGAGAAACGGACCTTAATTATAAGGTCGTCTAGCTCACTATTCCAAAATGTGATAAACAATAAAAGATTAATTCTTTTGGTTCATAAAATGCCGAATAAAGTGAATATGATTAAATCTTCTCAATCTCTTTTTTCTACCTAGAACACTCTAATGAGGGAAACAATAATATGAGTTGAACTCGATCTTTTGTAACATTGACGAATTTATGCTAATATATGACTTGATTATTTGAATCCTCTTGATCGATCTATTATAACGTTAATTTATCATGTATCATATAAATTAGCTACTAGATAGCTAGGCTTTATTCATTTGTCAAAACGTATATCACAAAATAACGACGTCTTTACAAGCAAATTCCTCCAATGACTTATCCTAATGACCATTGTTGTGTTGTAGAAACACACGACATATTATTGTTGAAAATTAAGCAGCGTATATAATAAAAGAAATCAATTCGCGAGCTTCCTCAAGACGAGCACGAGCATCCACAGTGTACAAATATTATTATGTTATATAATTAACAAATAATAATCCTTCTATTATATTAGTTAATTAGGACCACAAGTGTACTGTAAATGATCTAATAAAAAAAGCCTCCTAACTAACATTTTTTTTTCTAAAATAATTGTAATATTCCAAAAAATTACAAGTCCAAGTATATATATAACCCCGAATAATCAATCAGATTAAATTCACCCAACAAACTTTATTTCTCATATTATGATCAATTTCTCAAAGATAATCTTACAATAAAAACACTTCAATATTAGCTTCTTAATTTTTTTCTTAATTATCTAAAGATTATATAAGCAAATAATCCCAAAAATGTTGGCAATGTCTCCTCTTTTTCCTAGTTTAGGGTGGGAGTACCCCATGGAAATAGGAACACAAGGTCTTAATAATTTGGATAATTGGAATTTGGATGGTCTCATTATTCCTAACAATAATAATAATAGTAATCTTTCATCATCTCATCAAGCTCATCAAGATGATCATGATCAAGCGAAGCGAAGTGAATCACCACAAAGTGCAAGTTCAGCTGATCATTTTTGTGAAACTGTGTTAGCCAAGAAACGTAATCATAACGCAAGCGAGAGAGATCGTAGAAAGAAGATTAACTACTTGTACTCTACTCTACGTTCGTTGCTACCCGCAAATGATCATACTGTAAGTACTAATCAAGAACTTGTTTCGTATCATTTTTTGTTTAAGTTTTCACTTTAAAAATGTACTTTTATTCAACTGAACCAAAATCACGACTTTTTTTTTTTGGTAAATAGGCGCCAATAGATCGATATAGATATAGCAACAACATCCAAAGTTACAAGAATACAAACCAATCTGAAAAAATCACGATTTATAAATTAAACCACGAAAAATGGGTTTCAGTTTTTGTTTGTAATAATGGCATAACTTATCTATGTTTAATTTATAGTGTTATTTACCTAACATTTTAGAGTACAGTAACTAGAAATTGCTAAGTAAAACATACTAGCTCCGTATATGTCCAAAACTTATCTTACTTCAAAATAGCAAAATATTAGGACTCCAAAAGAAATTCAAACATTGTGAAATATACATTGGAATTATTAAGTTTTAATAAAATTATTATGTATCGCCGCCCGACTCAATATTTTAAATTTCATGTCATTTTCTTAGCTTAATTAGCTTATAATACGATCAACTTTTAAATTACAAATAATATTCATGATGATGTCAATCTTACCACTTATATTCCTTTTATAATTTAATAAATTATTTCTCATATTTTCGGTAATACGTTGCACGTTATATTAGCAATAGATCGATGAATTATTTACAAATAATGACCTTTAACAAGTCACCTTTTTTTTTAATTACGAGGCATACGACTATATACTAGTACTAGTATAGTAGTATGTATGAATAATGTAGCACTATGTGTACGTATATATGTATGTCCTTGTAAAAATAATCATGTACATTTCATATGTTGCAGAAAAAACTAAGTATTCCTGTGACGGTTGGCCGAGTGCTCAAGTATATACCGGAGCTACAAAAGGAAGTGGACGTTCTAATTCATAGAAAAGATGAGCTTTTATCCAAAATTTCGCAACTACAAGTGGCAACAAGTGAGTTTACTCGAGAGGAAAAACCGAGAATAAATGACATTATAAATGAGAAACAATCTTGCTCCATCTCTGTAAGTAAGCTCAGAGATGGAGAAATTATTATCCAAATATCGACGATAGACAATAACATCCCATTGCCTGAGGTGCTTCTTAAGCTTGAGAAGGATGGGCTTCTTGTGCTTGATGTTTCATCTTTCCGATCATTTGGGGGAAGCACTTTCTACAACATACATTTATTGGTGAGTGTCTTTATCTTTTATTTATCGGCTCAAATAAGAACTAAATTAAATCAATATATAGTTCATGCATGCATGCAATGCAATAAGCATATGATCGGTAAATGCCAAAAATATATACGATCGACTTTACTATGGAAGTCCTAATTTTTAGGAGAATCTACTTATGACTAGTTGATAGATCCTTGTCCATCAAGTTTGGACTAATATACATGCATATAATGACAAGATAAGCTAAGGAAGTGTGAGTTGTGTGGTAAGCAACCAATAATAGCAAACATTAATTATATTAAGAAATTAGGTACTCTCTTAAGGTGTACCGTGTAGACAATTGAAAGTGTATATTGTCATCAATAATTCTACTTCACTATTATAATTTTTTACCAACAAAATTAATTTTGCTACCTGATTTTTCATTACAAATTAATTTTACAACTGCAATATCAATAATTACTACTAGGAGTACTACATACTAAATCAATTTTACATTGTAGACAAATTAATCGTGTCTACGATGTAAGCCTCTAGCAATTTGCTTACTTGCACAATATATGCTAAATATTATTAGCAAAATGTACTTCTGTTAATTATCTTGTAATGATTGATGAGCACTTTTTCTTTACACAAGTATTAAAATTATTAATGGTAGTCCAAATATATATGTGTTTGTGTAACAGATTGAAGGAGCAAATAATAATAATAATATAAAGTGCGAGAAGTTGAATGAAGAGCTATCACTTCTGATTGAGAAGCACAACATGAAGCAAAACCAGGCATACTATTAGAAGATCCAGATGATCGATAATGATGCGCTAATAACTTAAGAAGCACTATTTATTTGGATCTACATACGATCGTTATAACTACAAAGTGCCTCCTGTGGTTTCTTTATTAGATAGTTTATACTAAGCTAAAATTGAGCCTGTAATAATAAGCAAATAATCTGTATTAATGTAAGCGTAATTAATCTAGAGAAACAAATTAAAAGGAGTATTTGGATCCCAGATACGTACAGTATTATATATAACTTGATGAGAAAGCTAAGCCAGGGTTTTTTCACAGTCTTCGGATGAAGTCGCGATGTTTTCTAGAATTGTTATTATTCTAATTTCTAGACTTCTTGTCTCTTGTATTAAAGGATGGAGTAGAGTACTATTCTTGTGTACGTACATAGTTCGAAAGCAGTACTTCTTAGTGTAATATGATAAATACCATACGTGCCATGTATACTCAGTATAATTAATATAAAACAATTATTATATATAGCGACTATTTATTATATAATTTTGAAGTTCTTTTTACAAAAAGGTGGAGTTATTAGTAGTAAATTGTAAATGACGTTTTGAAATAGATAGTGTTTGAAATTTTCGGGTACTCAAAAATGTGACAAATCCTGTACCAGACCCTTGTTAAAAATGGAGATCTTGAGACCGTATGTACATATATAGTGCCAACTGGCAAGACATAAGATATCACAAATGTCTCGCAAATGATAAAATGTTCTTGCATTGCTCTAAGAAAATACGTAAGGTATATACGGAGTAAAAAAGATTCATTATTGTCATGGACTTGATCGAATAAAAATCCGTCATATTATTAATAGCAATATTAAGTCATAAGCTCGGAGCCATATATTTCCAATGATGAGAATTGACATATACGTACAGATAATAATAGACAGCCATCGATTCAATTTAATTTATTGCAATGTCAATTGTGACTTATAATGACCAGTGATGATGAATAATTATACTGTAAGATAGTTTGTGTGGCTCACCCATTTTCAAGTTCAAAGCTACGTATTCACACATCATCCGCAAATTCAATTGATAGACAAATTATGTCATTTATTCCCTAATGACGAACCTTTGGTATGTCGTCCTTTGTTATAATAGATTGTTTAACTTTTCAAAAATACTATTTGATGAAGAAATTAAAACAAAGGGCCATATATATTACTCCAATTCCTCCAGTTAATTTGGTTCTTTACCTTTTTAAACGGATGAAAACCAAACGTAAAAAGAAGAACACGAGCTTTTAGTTATTGTGTTTAACATCATTCAGAGAATGTGGACTATTGGTATATTACTTTAATTAGTTTTGTTAAGAAACTAGAAATTAATATCATTAGTTTACCAGCTTACGAATCAAGTGTATATATACATATTTAGTCGAATCAAGGTGGCCAATATCAAGTCACATTTTTACGATAATTTTCTTCTAGTTGATTAGAAATTTAGGATTATTCACAGTAGTTGTTGCTCTTGATAAGATGAGCAAATTCTGTAGAAAATATCGCACTACTCTTAGTACGTACTACTTGTTTTCTTGACCCAGATCACATTTTCAATAATTCAGGCTAGTAATAAGGTTTTAAACGAGGAAGATTCAAGTTTAAGCCACTAAAGTTTGACTAAGAAATAAGAATATAAACACTTTTTAGTTGTTACGTAGAAAGGACTACGGATCAAAGTGAGCAAATATATGTTGAGCCACTTTTTTCAGTGCAGTGAATTAAGATTTTTTCCGTAGAAAATGACATCCATTAACTAAGAAGATTGCATTTGAAAAAAAAAAGAGCCGTCATTCAAACTCGAAAAAAAAGGGTAAATAGTAAATGTATCTAGAAACAAAGATTAGAAGAACATGATAACGTAAGAATTTTATCCCCCAAAAAAAAGTAGATTACATGAATTTAGTCAAAATTGTTATTATGGAAGTGTAACGTTATTATTTTAACATAATCATCACACATTTTCCAATTATAGCAGCCCTGACCCTTTTGGTCTAGGTACTAATGGAGACACTTTTATGGTTTGTGGCTATGAGGTGGCTCATGTCAAATCTCAAAATTTGGAATTTTTTGAATTGCGATAAAATATAAATAAAGGAATTTTTTCAAATCCAAGATGAGTTTTACATATTTTATACGACTGCAAATTACTTACTCAGTTTTATCAATCAAATTGTTTACAAAAGCGAATGAAAATTCCAAAACTTTTGAGGACAAATAGTGCATTATGCTGAATTGGTTATTGATAGGTTGTCTTTAGATGTTAAGATTCCGAGTGATTTTAAAATGATAGGAATACGACAATTGAAAAAGAGGTAAATAATGTGTTTTGCGTAACCAAATCTGTAAGATCTAAATTATCACGCACTAATCAACAACAATTCACCAAAAGGGAAGAATTATGAAGAAATTAAATCATTATCCAAACACATGAAGATGATACCTTGTGTTTCCATTAGTGGGAGAAAAAGAAGTTGAGCCCTTTGAAACTATGGGAGACATAATCAACCTACCTTACAAGGTTAATAAAATGTCATTATCTTTCCTAACATTGATTTATTCAATTAACGCAGTATAATAAAGACTTGAATTGCATAATTATGTTCCTTGTTTTTAATTAGTTTTGATGATAGAATGATATTTCTATTTCAAGTAAATTATAGGAATTCCAGGAAAAATAACTTCAGATAATCTTAATTCAATTTAAAATATTACTCTTAACAGTTTTACACTTTTACCAATGTATGTACTGTAGATATACAATTAGTTAACATCGATTATCAAAAATTAAACAAAATCCGAATAAATATATAGTACGATGAACCAACCGTCCATAAGTCAACAATAATCAAAACCTCATAACTTGATACACATGCATTATAGGTTACTTTGTATCAAGACATATTATTATTCTTAATGATAAAGACAAGTAAAAGCAAAACATAAAAACCCTTGAAGAAAATTTGACTAGTTACTCGACATTGCACCACAATATCCCCATAATTTCCTCCATCTTTATTCTATATATGGACCCCCTTATATTATTGTCCCCGACTCCCCTCCAATAATAATCTATACTACTACATACTCCCATATTTATAATCTCGTCATTTCTTCTACAAAATTTACCTTCTTTAATTTTTAACTACTACTCCCATACATATATAATCAAATATATTGATATATACAATGACGACGATGATTTGATACCGAGACAACTATATATTAGGATTATTCGACCCTAGTTCGAGAGTATTACATCGAGGAAATTAAACGAGAATAAATATATATACGTGGGAGTACGTAGTAGTGCAAATTAAAGGCGTATAGTTGAAGATGATCATGTGCAATATATTTGGTAAAAGTGGTTATGGTGGTTCGATATCGGCCATGTTCATAGTCACGATAATTTTGCTAGTGTTGCCACAAGTGTTGCCACCAACGTTGCCGCCACCGCCGTCATTGTTGCTCTTTGTTCCGGTGATAATTATGCTGTTTTTGTTGCATTTAGCCTTCTGGATTCCACCTAAAGTTCCTGTGATGAGTGCTGCTGCTGCTGATTAATTAGTCATTACTTACGAGTTACGACACCTGCATGCTGGCCTAATTAAGTGTCTATATATATGCAGTGTTATTAATCGGTACGTCTTTAATTATTTCATTTACTAGCTCCTCCAAGTTTAGCTGTTACATAATATCATATAATTAAGAAAATTTTGTAGGAGTTTATTTACAAGTTTATTTAATTTGGAAATGAAACATTAGGGAATTAAAAGGGTGTATGTATAAACGACCTTTAACATTATCATTGGAGTAGTACTATGTAATTTACTTTCGTACAAACGCGTCCATGATTTTCCTTTATTATTTGGTTGATGTGCGTGATATGAGCTAAATTTTGTGTATGCTTTTGAGATCTTCTAGTTCTGTTCGGCTAATAATGATTCGTATGTACACGGATCTGAAAATTGTTCCTTTACACTCTTTCATGTGAAATCAATACTCGGATTCTCCATTTATATAGAAGGGTACTGCAAAAAATCACAACGCAAGCGAATTAAATGTGAAAATCAGTTCTCTTTTATTTGTTCGAGAATAGTAAGACGTTTTGATATGCTCCCTCCATTCGCCTATAAACTGCGAAAGGCTGATGGGCATTTCTAATTGATGTGGTGAACCCGTTAATCAGTATCAAAATTCCAAAAAACAATTGCGTGGGGTAGCTATAGATAAAATATTGATCTAACTAGCCACGCATTTTTTTTTTGAAATTTTGATTAGCCCATTAGCATGTACGCAGTTTAAAGTCGAACGGAATAAGTAGCATTGTAAATATGCGTGATGCAATCTATATATCGGTCGTGCATATTTCATTTGATCCGAACCCCATGGACACGGCCAATTTGAGTATATATATAACCAAGCCCGCTAGCCGCAGCTTGCCAAAAATGAACTCTTCAACGTGACATTTCTAGCTAAACTGTAATCTCATCATGCCATATCAATAAATCCAAATTTGAAAAAGAAAACAATATATCGATTAATAAACATGGCATGGTCGAACTCGCATGGAACTATTCGGTATATATAGTAAAGCGGTACATTATGGTCGAAATATTTACAACCACCTTCATATATATTTGACACGGTCGATATGGACAACTTAAATTAAACACGCGCCGAAACTATTATGATCATATTGTTGTTGAGATATCTTGAGAACACCAATAATCGATTACGGAGTATTAATTAGCTGCTAGTCAAGTCGCGCACTTTCGGAAAATTCATGGTTCACCTTAATTTATGCGTACTTGACACAAACACGAAGATGACACGGACACGAATTTCTCCCCATTATAAGAATGCAATGAATCTAGTTAAGGAGAATGCATGAAACAGGAACGAACGAAATAGTATGATCGATAGTGCAACATACAGCAACATCAAATTAAGTAGTGTGTTGCAGAATTAAATGATGGTAGGTGGTCCTCGATCTTTCTTGCAAATTAAAGGTCTGACGAATCGTGCTACAGATATGAGTTTGGTGTTAATAATATGTCATGATTTATACGGAGTATGAATTTTTGCTTGTTTGACCCATGCATGCAAACTAACTCATCATCAGTAACTATAAGTAAATTTTTGCTTTCTACTATTTGACTGTTTGAATTGGCCGTTACCAGTTTACCACTACTCATGTTTTTTTTTCTCTGACAAGATTTTTCGATCTTAACCAAACCAATGAAAAAAACGAGATCGAAGTTTTTGTTGGAAAAAAGTTGTACCTACCACAATCGATCATTAGTTCATTTTACATTCAAGAAAACTGATAGTAAGAACTTTTATAAATATGGTAGTTTTCAACATACGTCAAAAACATAAAAATGAAACAGAAATATCTTTTTGGAAGGGAGGAAGTAAGTTATACGACCAAAACAACAAACTTAGTACGAGATCATATTAAAAGACAGTGTTTTTTTGGTACGAATATTAAAAGACAATTGCGAGTCTGAAACTCATACTCCGTACAATGTAGTAGCACACCAATAATACGTGACTCTAGTCTCTAGAAGAACTCTACGTGATTCTCGTGCTGGATTTAATTTATTTATTATAACTCGTTATTAACGTGTGTCCTAATAAATAAGTTTCCATATTTTTTCGAACCAATCTAGTTTCCCACCCCAAAACTTTTTTAGTCCTCATTTATTATATATTATATCCATTTTTAATTGGTTATTTATCTTTTCTAGCTCATTACTCACATTTTTCACCAACTAATTCAATTCCCCTACAAAATTATATATAAACCCTACTTTCTCTTTCTCTTAATTGTATATATTCATTCCAAACAGTAGCTCCTATAATTTTCACTAAGGTTTGGTTTAAGTACAAATTTACTAAGCCTTGCTTAGGTGAAATATAAAGAAAGAGTTGCTAATTAAAAAAAGTTAATTACAGCATTTTTAACTACTTTTATAAATGACTACTACTACTGCTACTAGCAACAATAATAACAATCAATACTTCGGCTGGAGAAAAACAATGTTTTTGGTGGCAGTGGCAGCCATAATGCTTTGTGCACCACTCATTTTTCCGACAACTCCGCCGCCGCCGCCGCCGTCGTTCCTCCTTTGTATTCCGCTCATACTTCTTGCCCTCCTCTTTATCCTAGCACTCATGCGGTCAAAATTTCCTGATTATCCTAATGATGTTTATTCTACTTAAAAAGTTTTATTTTTTTGTATAAGTTGAAGAAATAATAGAAGATTATTATTGTGATTTTTATCATGATCATGATGATATCCAATGTGAATGTAATGTTGATGAATGTGATCATTTTAAGATGTCATGAATGGTAATTAATCTTTGTAATCTTCACATATCTATCTAATTTGGAAACATATCTTGAGTGATTTCCTAGCTTTGTTAATTATTGTTATTAGTTTTGTTTGAAAATAAGGAACAAGATAATCTTTATTGATCAAATTTAATTGACCACAATTGTGGTACATAATTCACGGTTTCTCGATGAAACGGCTCCGGAGCAAAAATTGCTCAAATTTTGGTGGTATTCTCTTAGTCTGATATACTGAAGATTTGCATAATATTATAGTAAAAACCCTAAGGAAAGAAAAGGAAGACGATCAAAACGGTCATATATTCATACAAAGTCACGAGCGTCGAAACGGATCAGATACTTCACACTAGGAGGAACCAACATTCAAACCCAACAAGTATAGACCTTGGGTATCTAAAATTAATGTTTTGAAGACATTTGGCTTTTCTCGAAAAATTGATCAAATTTGACCAGAATCGCAGTTCCACGGTTTTTCGAAAAAATGGCTTCGGAGCAAAAACGGCTCAAATTTTGGTAGGAGTTTCTAAGTATGACATAATGAGGATTTTCAAAATAATAGAGTGAAAAAGCTAAAAGAAGATAAGGAAAACGGCCAGAACGACTATAAATCCATACAAAGTAACGAGTGTCGAAACGGATGAAATAAGTCATAAAAAAAGGAACCAACACTCAAATTCAAAAACTAAAGTCCTAGTCTATCTTCAGTAATGTTTAGAGGACATTTGGCGTTTTTTGAAAAATTGATCAAATTTGACCAAAATCGCTGTACATAATCCACTGTTTTCCGAAAAAAAACGGCTCCGGAGCAAAAACTACTCAAATTTTAGTGGTACTATCTAGGTATGATATAATGAGGATTTTCAAAATATTAGATCAAAAACCTAAGGAAAGATAAGGAAAACGACCAAAACGGTCATATATCCATACAAAGTGACGAGTGTCGAAACGGATGAAATACATCACAAAAGGAGGAACCAACACTCAAATCCAACAATTATAATCCTTGGGTATCTAAAGTAATATTTGGAGGATATTTGACTTTTTTCGAAAAATTGATCAAATTTGACCAGAATCGCAGTACATAATCCACGGTTTTTCGATAAAATGGCTCCGGAGCAAAATTGGCTAAAAATTTGGTGGTAATTTCTAAGTATGTTATTATGAGGATTTTCAAAATATTAGAGTGAAAAATCTAAGAGAAGATAAGGAAAATGGCCAGAACGGCCATAAATCCATACAAAGTGACGACCGTCGAAACGAATGATATACTTCATAAAATAAGGAACCAACTTTCCTTTCCTTTCTAAAAACATTTTCATCGCGAATCAAAACCCAAATTATGGAAATTCAGAGGTGTCACTCCGCACTCGAGTCAAAGACCTGAATGCAAGGAGTGACACCTCTGAATTTCCTTAATTTGGGTTTTGATTTGCGATGAATGTTTTTAAAAAGGAAAAAAAATTTGGGGGTGTTACAGATGGTATTAGAGCAACCTTGCGACCGCGTGCTGAGTGTTGGGATTAGGCTCAGGCCAGCCGTCTAGCGGGGGAGATCTTGGACCTGTGTTGATGTTGGTATGGAATGGTCGAGACGCGCCGGAGACGTCGCGTTCTTTAAGTGGGGGAGTTTGTAACACTACGGAATATGAAAAGTGGTTTATGGAGTTGGTATGTCCCACATTGGGAAAATAAAGCTCATATGATCTGTTTATAATAGATTCCTACCATCATACTACCAACAATGCCTTCACCTTTTAGATCCCGAAGAGGATATATGGGCCTAAGGGGTGACTACCCATCTTATTGGGTTGTGTTGCGACAGACAGTGGTTCGGGCTGTTACACCAACCCTCAAATCCAACAAGTATAATCCTAGTCTATCTTCAGTAATGTTTAGAGGACATTTGGGATTTTCGAAAAATTGATCAAATTTGACCAAAATCGTTGTACATAATCCACGGTTTTTCGAAAAAATGGATCCGGAGCAAAAACTGCTCAAATTTTGGTGGTAATCTCTAAGTATGATATAATGAGGATTTTCAAAATATTAGAGTAAAAACCATAAGGAAAGATAAGGAAAACGACCAAAATGGTCATATCCATACAAAGTGACGAACGTGGAAACAGATCAAATACTTAACAAAAGGAGGAACCAACAATCAAACCCAACAAGTATAGTCTTTGGGCATCTACATTAATGTTTGGAAGACATTTGTCTTTTCTCGAAAAATTTATCAAATTTGGAATCGCAAGACATAATCCACGGTTTTTCAATAAAATGGCTCCGTACCAAAATCCGCTCAAATTTTGGTTGTAGTTTCTATGTATTATATTATGAGGATTTCTAAAATATTAGAGTGAAAAACCTAATAGAAGATAAGGAAAACGACGAGAACGATTATAAATCCATACAAAGTAAGGAGCGTCGAAACGGATAAAATAATTCATAAAATAAGGAATTAACACTCAAATCCAAAAAGTATAGTCCTAGTCTAACTTCAATGATGTTTAGAGAACCTTTGGCGTTTTTCGAAAAATTGATCAAATTTGACAAAAACCGTTTTACATAATTCACGGTTTTTCGATAAAACGGATCCAGAGCAAAAACTGCTCAAATTTTGGTGGTAGTCTCTAGGCATAATATAACGAGAATTTGCAAAATATTAGACTAAAAAACCTAAGAAAAGATAAGAAAACGACCAAAACGGTCATATATCCATACAAAGTGACGAGCGTCGAAACCGATGAAATACTTCAAAAAAGGAAGAACCAACATTCAAATCCAACAAGTATAGTCTTTGGGTATCTACAGTAATGTGTTAAGGACATTTGGCTTTTCTCGAAAAGTTGTTCAAATTTGACCAGAGTCGAAAGACATAATCCACGGTTTTTCGATAAAATGGCTCCAGAACAAAATTGGCTCAAATTTTAATATTATGTTCTAAGAATGATATAATGAGGATTTGCAAAATATTAGAGTGAAAAGTCTAAGAGAAGATAAGTAAAACAGACATAACAACCATAAATCCATACAAAGTGACAAGCATCGAAACGCATGAAATATTTCACAAAAAGAGGAACCAATACTCAAATCCAACAATTATAGTCGTTGGGAATGTCGAGTAATTTTCGGAGGACATTTGGCTTTTCTCGAAAAATTGATCTAATTTGACCTGAATTGCAATACATAAGCCACGGTTTTTCGATAAAAAAGCTCCGGAGCAAAATCGGCATAAATTTTGGTGGTAGTCTCTAAGTATGATATAATGACTAATGAGGATTTGCAAAATATTAGAGTATGTGAAAAAACATAACAGAAGATAAGGAAAACGGACATAACGGTCATAAGTCCATACAAAATAACGAGCGTCGAAACGAATGAAATAATTAATAAAAGGAGGAACCAACACTCAAATCCAACAATTATAGTCCTTGGGTATCTACAATAACGTTTGGAGAACATTTGGATTTTCTCGAAAAGTTGATCAAATTTTACCAGAATCGTAAGACATAATCCACGGTTTTTCGATAAAAAAGGCTCCAGAGCAAAATCGGCTCAAATTTTGGTGGTAGTTTCTAAGGTTTATAATTTGAGGATTTCCAAAATATTAGAGTGAAAAACCTAAGAGAAGATAACGAAAACGGCCAGAACGACCGTAAATCCATACAAAGTGACGAGCGTCGAAATGGATGAAATACTTCATAAAATAAGGAACCAACACTCAAATTCAACAAGTATAGTCCTAGTCTATTTTCAGTAATGTTTAAAGGACATTTGGCGTTTTTCAAAAAAATTGATCAAACTTGACCAAAATCGGTGTACATATAATCCATGGTTTTTTCGATAAAACGCCTCCGGAGCAAAAATTGCTCAAATTTTGGTGGTAGTCTTTCAGTATGATATACTGAGGATTAGCAAAATATTTTAGTCAAAAACCTAAGGAAAGATGAGGAAAACGACCAAAACGGTCATATATCCATACAAAGTGACAAGCGTCGAAACGAATGAAATATTTCAGAATAGGAGAAACCAACATTCAAATCCAACAAGTATAGTGTTTGAGTATCTATCATAATGTTTTAAGGATATTTAGTTTTTCTTGAAAAATTGATCAAATTTGACCAGAATCGCAGTAAATAATCCACGATTTTTCAATAAAATGGCTCCAAAACAAAATTGACTCAAATTTTGATGGTAGGTTCTCAGTATGATATAATGAGGATTTGCAAAATATTAGAGTGAAATCTAAGAGAAGATAAGGAAAACGACCATAACATACATAAATCCATACAAAGTGACAACGTCGAAACACATGAAATATTTCACAATAGGAGGAACCAACACTCAAATCCAACAATTATACTCAAATCCAACAATTATAGTCATTGGGTATCTAGAGTAAATTTTTGAGGACAGTTAGCTTTTCTCGAAAAATTATATTAGAGTGATTTCCTAGCTTTGTTAATTGTTATTAGTTTTGTTTGAAATTAAGGAACAACATAATCTTTATTGACTCAATTTCCATTATAAAAAAATATTCAGTACTAATGTACTATCACATTAGCTGACATGCATGAACATGACCAAAATTCGATATGATACGTACTCCCTTTTCATTGATAAGAATTGTGCCAGAAATAATCATATTTAATCTTATTATATTTAACGTTGAGAAATGAAATAATGAAGGAATTGCGCAATTGAAGACTAGCTATTTACAGTTAGGCCCATTAAAATAGTCTATAAGTTTGACATACAAATTACAATTATATATATACGATGTTCACTAATTCGGTAACTGAGGTCAGGTGAGATGTTTTAGACAATTTGTAATTTGTATGAGAAGAGACATTTTGAATGAGCTATTTTAGCTAAATAAGTTAATTTTACCCAAGATTTGCGAAACTCCGAAAGCTCATATGGCTTTAATTTGAATGAGCATGATCCCAAATACCCCGACCCAAATTAAAATGTAGTGACGTTGACGGACACGCACCAACTTACCAACATGGAAATTGTTTCTAATTATAATGGGCCGTATTTGGGCACGCCCAAAACTTTTTTTTTCAAAATACGGTATCTCCTAGTTTGGCTCTTCCATATTTTTTTTTCGACGAGGAACACTGCAAATATCCATATGTAATTGCGGCAACGGATTGTATATGTTTGGTAAAACTAGTTTAACGTTGAAATAGTTGGTGAATGTTGAAATGTTAACTGGAAGCTGAAATAGTAGCTGCAATAATTGTTGAAAGTTTTTAGATGATAGAATTAGAAGTGTTTGACAAAATTAACTGATGTAAGAGTTGGTCTATATAAATTTACATAAAAATGCATTATTATTTTTAATCATATTTTATTTTATGAAATAAATTAGGAATAAATTTATGATAAGTAGCTTATTATTTAAGCTAGTAGTTGTGTCATCAAACCAACTTATTCGGTCCAAAAGTTTAAACAAACTAGTTAAATAAGCTATTTTAGCTAAATATGTTAGCTTATTGTACATACCAAACATAATTCAAGTACAACAGATGGACCACCCTCTACTTAAACTCGGGTAGAGTAGTCAGCTGGACCTAGATGGGTCGCCTCATGGGCCGCTTTATTACCACTACATACATGACTAAAAAAGCACGAATTAAACCTACGAGATAAACTTTGGTTCATGTTATGATTCAAAACATCAGTTCAACGTAAAGAACTGAAAAAACTGGAGTGATTTCATAATTTTGCAACTTCATATGGAGTAATGATTCATAATAATCGCCAATAGATCCACTACTTTGAAACTAAGTCTTTGATGTTGTTAGTCTCTTTAGCTAGAATCTCATTTACTACTAATTGAGTAGAGTAATTGGCACGCACTCTCTAAAAACCCACTTGGCAAACGATTTTACCAGTCAAATGTATCATTTTCAAATAAAATTACATTCTTTGCATCCATTCTACTACATGATTTCACTTTAACAAGTGATAAGTTTCTTAATGAGTAAAGGCCTAATAGAGGATAATTAGGAATAAAAAAGAGATTAATTGGCCATTAATCATATAAAGGGAAAGGAAGAGCGTGATATTTTAGGGTGTCACTTGTAAGAGAACACTTTTTCTTAAGCCAAGTTGGATTAAAGGAAGATTAATTAACTTTGCCAACTACTTAATCCTTTACAAATCCAGCAAAAGATTCATTGAATGATAAAACAGAAATAAGTACTCTATACCAAATCAACAGCCTGTTTAAAGGGGGGCCTCGATCTAGTGTACTAAGTTTATTACAAACCAGTTGATATTTTTTATCACATTGTGAACTTCTCCATCAAGTTTTCCTAAATAAGGAGGAACGTAGTCTATACTGCATAAACATAGAGGTGGTACTAAAGTCAGTATTATCAACGCCCCGTTATTCACCTTTGATTAGTTGATCTCTCAAAATCGGCGCTTAATTGCGTCATTGTGTAGCCTGCGAATCGATATGACAAACATTTTTGCATTAACTAATACGAGTAGAAATTAACATATATAATCCTTTTTCCGTTTTTTTATTAAACCGTTAACATTTTGTTAACATTTTGAATATATTACACGTACGCGGCCAACGGATATAATGTGGATGTATATATAAGCAATGGGCTATTATGACCTGTGCATTGTATTAGTCTAAAGGAAATCTAAGGACGTACGTACGGTCACGGTGGGATAACTATTTGTTTTGCAGGCCGCAATTTGAGGCATTCATTCATATATACGCCTAGGTTCAATGTCTCGGTTCCAAAGAATTAATATTATTTGAGTATGACCTTAAATTTCTATAATTAAATTGCACTTCACGATTCTTTGATTTTACAAAGTCTTATCATAGCCAGCTGACATAAAGTTAAACTAATCACTTTCTATTTATATAAAAATTTAAGAGTATTAAGATTCAGCTCTTTATATCCTGGAAGGACATTTTTCTGGTTCTTACGTCTTTTTTAAGAGTTTCACTCATGGAGTAAGGTTATAAGTCTCATGTCTTGTTATTGTTTGGTGGAAATTTTCGATATAATAGATAATTAACATTTATAAATCTATCTTTATTTTTTTGTTTGAATTAAATTATTGAATCAAATTAAATGATCGATGTCGTCATGCATTGTTTTAATTTGTCTTTAATTTGTAATCTCAAGACTGACCAAACTCGATCATTTCATAATTTATCATTCCAGACTATATATTAGTCATATATATATATTAATGAGCCGATAACAACCAATTAACGTCTAAAACACATTCAGCTCAATTTATCAATAATTGTCGAAATGTCTCAATTCAATGACTAATATATGACGGGTAATATTACATGACTACAACAAATTAAAGTCTACCATAGTCAAAATAATGCTTTGTCTCAAAAAAAAAAAAAACAATAGTCAAAGTAGTGTACTCTCTCAATATAAACATTGTATTAGTATGTATGTTCATAAACATTATATAGCTTTATCAGTTTCTTCTCTTACACTCTCTCTCCCCCTGTAATTATAGTCACGCACGTACGTCGCCCTTGTAAACAAATCCCCATATATAAATATAACAAGAGACAAAGATACAACAAACCTCGGCATTTCAACCAAAAATATAACCAAGCAAGTTCATATAATCATAATATCACACATATATATGATATATACATACATATACTATACCCTATAAATAATTAAAACACGTACACTTATTAAGTAGCTTGGTTGGTTTATAATGTGTATTTGTAGGACAACTAGCAGGACAGCCGTAATGGTAATGATCATGGTGGTTGTCACGGCGTCGTTGGTGGCGCTTCCGTTGTACCTGCCGCCGCTTCCTCCGCCGCCGTTGCCTCTCCTCCTTCTCCCGGTGCTTCTTTTGGCTCTTCTTTTCTGCTTAGCTTTTACGTCCTATAATTATAAACTTCCTCGTGATCCCTCTTTTTGTTAGCTAAGCTACGATACTCACGCACGCTCCGTAGTTTTTACCAATGTACTGTAGTAGTAGTGTTGATTGTTGGGGCTTCATAAAGAAGCTAAGCCCTGGCCAAAGGGTCAATGTTGTCGTAAGTGAGTTCGGAATCAATTCATGGTAATGATGAACATACATGCACGATGTTTCAAAAATCTTATCGACTGAACTAACTAGATCGAATCTCATATATGCATGCAATTACAAAACTAACGTTATTATGTTTAGTACATTCTTTATATATTAGTCTACCTTTTGGCTTGTTTGATTCAACTTAAACGTACGATTTGAGGGAAAAGTAGTGTTTTCAATCAATATAATCGAGGCGTGAAGATCAAGTTTCGTTTCTTGCTTAGATTATTTCACTGGAATTTTCACAAAAATTTATGCGTTTTATGATTCAGCAATTATGATTATATACAAATCAACCACATTTTAGATTGAGAATTGATCACTTGGGAAAGAAATGAGTTTCCAACATTTGGACTTTTAATTAATTTCTTGCAATTAGGTATGGTCGGATCGGTATAGTTATTGGATGTATTTCTTGAATTGCAGATTCAAACCCCACTATCCGATGAGTAACAAACAAAAAACGGTATTCGACCATCAATATAAAGATAAAACTCAACCAAAAGTCTAGTGTTGGAGCCGATCAACGGTCCTACATGCCATTGGTAAGTAAACAATTAAATGAAATGAGGGAGTTAGTATAGTATATGCTCCGAATATTGGTGGATAGTTCTATTTTTTTTTTTTTGAGTTCCTAACCGCTAGGCCAGACTTGATCCTCATTGTTCAAGGTTCTAATTAATCCAGTTGTAACGTAGACACGCACTAATGTTTTACCCGAATTTCTGCGGTTCAATTGACTTTCCAAAAACACCGTTAATAGGACAAATACGTGTCTTTAATTTGTTTCTACAAAAATGCTCAAAACAACGCTTTCTTTGTTTTCTATGGGCTCTTTTTTCATCTAGTTTTACATTCTTTTCCATTGTTAATCCTAGGTGCAATGTATCAATGACGAATGTAGATGGCTAGTTGCTAACTACTACTACAAATATGGATTTGGTGGGTTTTCGGCTACGGCGAATTCATTGACAATTGACCCTTCACATTTACTTTGAATGCTTCCCAAAAATTGGATAAACCACGCATTCCGTAGTCTTATTTTCGGACGACTCATAATGAAAAGAATCTTACAAGGATGCACATATAAACAAAAATAAAAACAAACAAGGATAGGACTATGGTAGCTAAAAACCTAAAACCCTATGATAATTGTTTGAAGACGTTCGCCTATGTCGAAAACATAGAGACAGCTTGTAAGTGACACATTGTGAAAAATCCCATAACAATCGTATCGCTACTTCACAATACAAGGGCAAAACGTTTTTGATCCATTCTGCTCATCCCATTATATTCCCACAATAAAACGGCCACTATGTTCATGTTTAAATTATTAAATTGATCGGACAAGTGAAGTTAGTACATAAATTACATCACTTATCAGAATGTGTCGAAACAATCGGAAAGATGACCAAACTGAATTGAGCACCTGAGCTTTCTATATCGCCGACGAGGTTTCAGGCGGAACCAACAGATGGAAAGAGAAGATAACAGAAGTTGGGAGGGAATTTACAGTTACAATATATACGGCGGGCTTTGTTTCTTTAATGAAGCATGAATGGTTCAGGTCCCATGTTGTGCAGACGTCGACCTTCATTTCATGCCAAAAGAATTCCACCAAACAGGAGTTTAGCCATCAAGGGTTCGAAATCCCTGTCCATTTAAGAGAAACGGCCAGCACAGCCTTTCCCGTTTCCAGTTTTGTGTTTGCAAGCAGTGTCTAGGAATTGCACGTCCTTAAAAGGTAGAAGTGTGTGTGTGTTTCCTCGGCCTCGAGGGTTTACTATGTTGTCCATTCTATGCAGATAGCTTAACCTGCTCGCCCTCAGTAGCTGTCTGCTCGAACACTGCAGAAGCTTCAGGGGTATCTTCTTCACTAGGTGGAACCAATTGCCAAAAGAGTTGGAGATACTTGTCCCAATCGTTCAAAATAGCAGCACCTTTGGAACTCCCAGTTTTTTCCTTCACATACAAAATGCACGAGAAATTAATGTAGTGGTACATGTACATGGACAACGGGTCAAGCAGTGCATTAATAAACTTCCTACAACTAGAAAATTATCTGTTGAACCTTAGGCTTCTACACGTAACCTTAGTAGGTACTCCAGCTTGAAGCCTCGAACTCCACACAAGATGAACATATGACAAGTAACTACGCTGGTGAAATTATTGGTGAAAATGGAGCCACAGATGCCGTTTAAGATAAGAGCGTGATCATATAATCTTGCAGATTCCAGTTTCTGACCTTTTTTTACTAATATAAATTAAAATTACCGGAACACCAAGGCAAAAAGGACGGAACAAGTGGAATAACTGATCTAAAATTTTGCAAAACACTAGCAGCACATCTTGAGGCAAGATCCTCATGTAGTTCCTTAGAATACTTACAACATGTGCTTCAATAAGGCTCTTCAGCTGCATTTGGCCGACCGGAGCAGTCACTCTCTGGATCTTCACAATCTCCTTGTTTACCTGTTAAAAATTACCAGAAAGAACAAATATTTTTAGAATGGTTGAATTCAAAATAGAGAATTACAGTGCACAGGCAAAATCTACATATTATCGGGGCTGAAACCAAATGTATTTTAGAAACTTTTAGCTGCCCCTAAAAAACGAGTCTCAACATGATGAAATATGCTTTCCAGTTTCCAAGACAAAAATCAGGATTGCATAACCACTAATGCGCAAGACCTATGTCCTAATGTCTTTTTATTATCAGCAGGTGGAAGGAAATGTTTAAATGATCAAACTGACCTTTGGAATGAGAGAATCATCTTCATCAAGTAGATATGCCAGACCTCCAGTCATGCCGGCAGCAACATTTCTACCCACTCTGTCAGCAAAGAGTACAAGTAAGAATAGATTCTTCTGAATTTCGGATTAGCAGTATGATATTACTCAACGGAATTGTGCTTACTTTCCAAGCACAACAATACAACCACCAGTCATATATTCACAACAGTGGTCACCAGTGCCTTCAACCACTGCCTGGGCAAGCGAATTCCTTACAGCAAAACGTTCCCCAGCTTTTCCTCTAACAAAGATTTGGCCTCCTGTTGCTCCATACAGGCAAGTATTTCCAATAATTGTGGCATCTTCAGGGCAAAATCCACAATTTTCCACTGGTGTGACAACCAATTCACCACCAGCCATACCCTACAAGAATTTAATTGACAGAGGAAGTATTGTAAACATAGAACTTACGCAATCCAAACCAAAACATAGCAGAATACTTTTGCAGAAAATGGTTGAAACTTTCATAGATCTATCATTAAGGAAGGAAGACTACACCGTTTACTGCACCTCGAGGACTCTACAGCCTCAATTTTATTTAAAATTAAATTTGCGAGAACTGCAAAAGAACAGAGGCAATGACAAGGGTTCTTTTGAACCATTGCCTCTGTGTTTTTGAGACCCAAGGACAAAGATTCATGTCTGGGTGTAAGTGGATATGTAATTATTTAAGACAGTAGAGGTAGTGGTTACCTAAGATACTATGACAAGGTTCAACTTGACACCCTAAAGTTTTTTCACGCAACCTTCAAACGACATCACCCCAGTGCCTAGAACGCTATCTCCTACTGAGCAAAGGAGCAGCCGGTGTGCACATCCTTAACCCTATTTTAAAATAAAGAGGCTATTTCCATATTAACCATAATAGAAATCGCATCAAGTATTGCATTGACCGAGTGCTACTTCTTAATGTAACCCAGACCGTTTAGTGAGTGCTTCTGCATTATAACATTACATTCCAAAGTCCAAAAGAAAAAAAAAATTGTTATAATAGAATATTTTTGTATTTGAAACAAATGTAAATATTTGAATTTCATATTAAAATTCATTATATAATTTTATATAACTTTCGCTAATTTTTTTGACCAAAAACAGTCTCCTAGGAAGTTTAATATGGGAACGAGGGCGTAAAAAAATGGCAGCCCCGTTGCACATTGCCGTCCTCGCAAGGCGAGGGTCCGGGTCTCACCACAAGGGTATATAGAGGGCAAGGCTTCCCTTGTCCCTTTTTGAACAAGAGGCTGCTCCCAGGACTTGAACCCGTGACCTATGGATCACATAGCAACACCTTTACCGGTGCGCCAAGGCTCCCCTTCCTGGGAGTATGAAATAAAAAAGCTTGGAGAGAGAGAGAGACAAGAAAGAAGGTCAAGAAGTCGTTAAAAAAGATAGAGATGATGTAAAACTCAATTTCTACATGTTGAGACTAGTACCTTGAGAATCCCCAGATGCCAATGTGATACATACTAACAGTAGCAGAAGAAATAATTTTTTTAGCACGCCCTTTACCTCCGTTTACAATTGAATAAACCAGGACACACATTCATTCAAGTATATCCTACTAAAACAAAGATGTACAATCCTAATACATACTCTTTCCAAACCGTGATAAGTTTTATGGTCCCTCTCACCACATTGGAGAAGAACTACCATACCTTTCCAACATAATCATTCGCTTCTCCAATAAGGCGAATGTTCATTCCCGGTGTCAGAAAGCATGCAAAAGATTGACCAGCACTCCCTGTAAATCTGTGGGGAAAAAAGCTTCACTTAAGTTTCTATTGTAGACAAATTTGTGTGAATAAATATTAAAAGAGTGCTTAGAGAATGAGAACTTTCAACATCAGAACAATCTATTACGTTATATTCAGCTGCCCAGCAAAACCTGTGTCACCATATTTCTTGGCAACGGCACCTGAGATACGGCCACAGACAGCACGGTCGACATTATATATCTTGAAAGTTTTGTCAACTATCTTTTCATTTTCAATGGCATCTGCAATCTGCAAACACATAACAGAAATTGGAGTTCATAACAAGAGCATTACATACGAAGCCAATTTCTACAGGTTCTGGTCAATTAAAATGCATCCCATTAATTTATAAAGCCTTAATTAACCGGTTAGCATTTTGAAGTCATTGAGACAAACATGGGAGCCATGGAGGTGTTAAGAGGATGGAAATCGAGACACTTGGCTTCTAGTAAACCCAAACACTTTGAACTTCGTAAGTCAGCTTCAACAGCTGTTTGCCACTGAGATAGTATATTTGAAATCAACACAAAAAAAAAAGTAAAAAAGGAAAAGCCACAAATGCACAGTTTCTAATTCATTGAAACTCATAAGACGATTCTACAATGGGGATCAGAGAAGGCGGGAGTTAATGCCAAAAATGGACAAAAGAAATACAAGAACACAATTACAAATAATACACGCTCAACAAACAAAAGAATACAATTCAAGTAAAAAATGAACGCACACAAATCTTTTCAATTGCTGAAGCATGAGCAAATTACGTCCGAAAAAAGATTAATACCTCTGGATCTGCAAGTACTTGATCATCCAGGACAGCCCCATTGGTATGAACTTCCTGGTTTCTGATGGCAGTACTGCTCATGGTAGGCAAACCAACATTCTGAAACAGATGAAGAAGGTCCCATGCCAGATGAGTAAATTATATGGAGAGCTCAAATGGGAAAAATATAGCATACACAAAACATGTGCGGAAAGAACATACTGAAAGCATGTAGGTCAGATCAAGATGCTGGGTTTTCATCAATGAAATATCTCTTGGTTTCAACAGATCTGTTCTTCCGATTACATCATCCAACTTTGCATAGCCCAATTGTGCTAGTACACCTCTTACCTAGCAAAAGTATACAAATACAGTCATGTCCACAGCAATGTGTGTTATTATTTTCTTCGAAAGAGCAATGTGCATTGTTTCCAGAAGCTTGAACAGAACTACAGCTAGTAGCACATTAGGAACATAAAAGGCATTTCATGAGTACCTCTTCGGCAACATACAAAAAGTAGTTCACGAGATCACCAGGCACACCAGGAAAACGAGCGCGGAGTTCCTCCCTCTAAGATTATACAAAAAATATTGGTTAGAAACCATCAACATTACTTCAAGAGTTGAAGGTAGGAAATGCAATTAAAATGAGTTCCTCTAAGATTAAATGAAATATATTGCTTAGAAAACATCGAACATCAACCCAAGGCTAAAGAATGCAATTTCAAATGCCAAAGAAAAGAAGGAATAGGATAAGCTAACTATGGTCCACATACTTGGCTGGCAACACCAACCGGGCAGTTGTTGGTGTGGCAAATGCGAGCCATGACACAGCCAGTGGCTATCATTGCCAAAGAGCCAAAACCATATTCATCTGCACCCATTGCTGCAGCCATCATGATATCAACCCCACTTTTGAAGCCCCCATCTACTCTGAGGATGACCCTTTCTCTAAGTCCATTAACAATCAATGTCTGCAATTTTTTGTTAGAAAACAAAAGGTCAAGAGAAAATTAAAGAACCACCAAACAGAAGTAAATAGTTAATCTGGATGTTGTACAAACCTGGTGAGTTTCTGTAAGTCCAAGTTCCCAAGGACCACCGGCGTGCTTAATGGAACTTATTGGGCTGGCTCCAGTTCCACCATCATGTCCTGATATCTGCAAACCAGTCCGCCATTATAGCCATAATAAGATATACACCACAATCACAGCACTGATGACTTGTTTCTATTTGGAAAAATAAAGGCACGGCACTGATGGCTTGTTTTATTTGAACAGAAAAAATACTCCGACACACAAGTGTAACATTAGGAATAAGAGTATAATGCATCCATTTCAAACATAAAAACCCGACAATCAGAGAGTAAGCGGCACTTTTTACGAAGTAAATTATAAGCTTGAAGGCTGTAATACCTGAATTACGTCAGCATTCGCCTTCGCTACACCTGAGGCAACTGTCCCAATGCCAGCTTCTGCTACTAGTTTTACCGAAACCTTAGCTTTAGGGTTTATCTGTTTATTTTTCACACGTGAAAAGCCGAGTCTAGTACTGAATAACTCTGAAAGGCATTGAAGAAAAGGCCTTTACCTGATGAAGATCATATATTAGCTGTGCAAGATCCTCAATAGAGTAAATGTCATGATGTGGTGGTGGAGAAATAAGAGGAACACCAGGCTTTGAATTCCTCAATCGAGCAATGTACGCGCTAACTTTCTGTCCCGGCAATTGCCCCCCTTCACCAGGCTTGGCACCCTGTGCAACTTTGATTTCCAATTGATCGGCATTGACCAAAAAAGTTGGAGTGACGCCAAAACGTCCAGATGCAACCTAGAAAACAGCACATGCAAAAGACTCAATAATCTAGATATAAGTATATAACAGCTTACATTGTTTCGCCAATATGCTTGTAGAAGTCCCAGTGTAAAGCTATTGCAAGATAATGTGGTTTTGACAGGATGAGGATCTAGCTGAAACTTTTGAACTATACCTGCTTGATAGCACTTGTGGCAGTGTCTCCATTTCGAAGACCTTTAAGATGAGGCAAAGTAGGAGAATACCCATCAACCACATCAGCCAGTGGACGCCATCGGATTGGATCCTGAACAAAATAATTGCGAATAATAATTTAAAAAACGAAGGTCAAAGATAATTTGGTAATGCAGGTTTTTACATAAAAATATGTGTACCTCGCCACCTTCTCCTGAATTAGACTTTCCGCCCAATCTATTCATCGCAATGGCAATAGCTTCATGAGTTTCTCTAGAGATAGCTCCAAGTGACATACCACCAGTACAGAAACGTTGGACAATAGCCGTAGCAGGTTCAACTTTACCCACAGGAATAGGAGCACGATCACTTTTGAACTCGAGAAGATCACGGAGCACCTAATACAAGTAGTTCCGCTTTTTATTTCATGAATATAACAGATCTTACACAACTTCAATTGCATGAAATTTAACAGAAAGTAAATGCTATGGCAGATACTCAAGGGAAGTAAAAGAAGTTCCGCCAACTAAAAGAAAAAGGAAGTTCACAAGGGGACATCTGAAAAGGGAAATGTTGATATCATAGAATTAGATCTCTTGTAGATCACTAAACTGAGTTGAGCACGCTGCCATGCTTATTGGGAAAAAAATCGTGACTTAAACGTAGCAGCGGAAGTTTCAAACAATCAGAACAAGCAGTGAGAATTGCAACAACAAAACTTCAAGCGCTATAGTCTATAGAGCAACTGTAGAAGTTAACAATCGCTATGGATACAGAAACAGTTCTTTAGCTGGAAGAGCAAATATAAGGCTAATAGGCATTATGAATAATTATTACCAAGTGGCCGCAGTGACCAACCAACAATATTTGATGACATTAAATCAGCTCATGCATCAAGGATGATCATGAAAACTCACATTGACAGGTCTATTAGCCAAATGCTGCTGGTAAACTGCGTAAGCACTTTCACTTCTGTTACGGACAGCTTTGTGAAGCAGTTTTGACATCTCTGGGTTATTTCCGTGATATTCACCTTTCAAAACGAGAAAGAAAGTCACCTTAAGTTCAAAGAGAAGCCTTTCATTCAACGTAGCCCGATTAATAATATCATCATCTTTTATTCCGGAGCCATTTTGGACCAAATACCGTAGATTATATACTAGGATATTGGCCAATTTAGACCAAATTTATTAAAATAGCCAATAGTTCTCAAAACTTTACAATGGACATCCATGAGTACCCTCATTCGATATGAGGTCTGGTTCCTCTGTGAGATAAGTCCCCTAAGCGTTTTCGGCACACACCACCCCTTGAGGCCAGCGTGCTATTTTGCCGATATTGGGATTTATTACAGGTTTTTGGCTCTAATATATTACTAAAACCCATAATATGACCCCTAGGGGTTTTGACAAAAATTTGAGCCATTTTTGTTCAGGGGACAATTTAGGCCAAAAACCTAAATTATCTATTAAATTTTGTCATCCAATAGTAAAATGTCAACTGTCGGCTTAGAAAGTGTATGGTTTTAGGTATATATAAAATATTAGATTAGATTAGATAATCGGACCACTGTGATATGAATTTGTCATATCAATAATCAGGATTGTCAAGCAAGAGGAATTACGGAAAGAATACCTCCTGGCCTCAATTGTATAAATCCAAAATTTTCCAGTCTTTTCGCCGTGTCCTCGGAAAATGCCTTCACCCAGAAAGAAAGTGTCTCCCTCGCAAGCTACACAAGAGAAAATACATCAGAAATTTCAAAACAACTGCAGCCTAATCACCCTGAACCAACCAAAAGAAAAATTCAGCTCCAAAGACTAAAACACATCAGATTTGTGACTTCTTACAAGGGAAAAACAGGGAAAACAGTTGTCAACACTCAACAGTTTTCTAGAAGTAGGAGCAAAGGAATCTCCTTACTCTACCATTTTATATTCCTAACTATCAGTAGCATAAGAAAGAAAAATTAAATCTGCACAGCAGGTGGGAGAGCCATCGTGCAACAATGAAGTATATAAGGAATAAAGTGAAGTGTTAATAGTCAATCGAGAACGCATTTATCCACATAGCTTTACCTCATCAAGAGTTAATCCACCAATGCTGGAGACACTCCCTGTGAAAGCTGTATCAACGACGTCTTTACCCAATCCATATATCTCGAAAATTTGTGCCCCACAGTAACTACAAAAATAAATTAGAAAGTGCAACTATAAGCTCTGCCATAGCAAGACTGCAAAGGTTTTCAAAAGCAGGATTAGCCCAAAAAAATAGGCTAGAAAAAGGCAGCAAAAAGCAATTTGATGATTCTGGAAAATAGAAACCGTGATTGAAAAACACATACCTTGAAAGCAGTGAGATACCCATCTTTGAAAGGATCTTAAGCAAACCAGATTTCACTGCCTGAGAGTCGTAGATGATCACCATTACATTTAGCCATTTAGGTATGTTAAAGAAAGAAGTTAGAACTCTTTTAATTAAGGCGTCTAAGACTTAGTGTAAGAGACCTAGTGCGGAAAACAGTAAATGGGTAACACTTCTTAGCCTATTCCCTACGCCAAACTTTCAAATTTTGCAAAGAAGGCCATCAAATTTACAACCGACACAACAAATTTCTTATGGAACTCTGAGAAAGTTCACAATTGTTGCAGTAAATACTTTTCTTGGCATTCGACAAGTCACGTACTTCATAACATAACAGTTTGAGATGTAAACAATTTAGTTCATGGACCAAAGTAAACAGTTAGAAACCAAAAAACAAGGGTCTCTCAAACGTACCCACAATTTGGAAATACCAGTATACCACTGTTAATGAAAACTAATATCATACCATTACCCTTGGCAACTGAGAGATAATCAGTCTCTTAGATTTTTAAACTATACACATTTAATGCTTTACAAAATTTACAGCATAAACCATTTTCCAAGAAGTTCCCGCAACTTGAAAGCTTTTTTTATTCATACAGAATTCCAAGTGACATGGCATCTGGATACCAAAGTTCTCTACCTCTTCAAATCAGACATAAGACAGCAGTCACTCTAACAGGCAATGAGGCAATTAAGCAGCAAGTCTTCCCTGTCCCCATCACACAGGCTTTCCTATTGATCCTTTAAAACATTTTAACAATCTTCTGTCTCTTATATAAAGAGATGCAAATTGTGTTAAGGTTGAAGATTCAAGTCGCTGTTTTACCCCAACCATGGAGCCCATGTCTTTAACTTGGCTGAGATAGAGTTAGGAGCTAAAGAATTTCTGTCGTGATCATCATTGTCTTACATATTTTACATTTTACTGGAATTTTTACATTGATGGCAAAATGAAAACTAGAAACAGATTTTTACGCACCTTGCAGAAGTTCTTTTGAGCTTGCTCAATTGTAACAGTAGGCATTTTTCCAGTTCGCATCAAGTTCACAGTTTTATTGCTCAACCGCCATTGACGACAAGTTTCCAGAGCCAAATATGGGCACACAGCACTGAAAATGCATACATAAATCTTTAGCCACAACTCACCAGCCATGGAAAGAAAACTGGAAGAAGCCAAAGACAACAATACCAAAATTGTGCAAATCAAGCCACATAGACCGTATTTAAATCAACTCTATCCATCCCAAGGGATACCTAAGGCGCCCTAGTGGAGATCCTCTCACGGTAAGACAGCTGGAGATTTTAAAAATTCATAGTGTGATTTCAATTGTTCACTTCAACAAAACTTAGGATTTTCCTAATCTCGTTGTGTAACTGTTTGACCAAAGAATCTGCATGCATACACATTGTTTTACATGGGCTATTACATATTCATATATATATGAATAATCATCAAAACAAACATAGTTAATTATGTAAAAATGGTGATGTATGCGAGTTCCATGGTCCGCACCTTCCCTGGAAAGTTTGTCATTTACAGCAATTTCCAGCATCAGTTTCCAATTCAGTAATTCAATGTTCAAAGTTTAGCAAGCCAATCTTAAACTGAATGATAGCAAATACAAATAGTTTCATCGCCCAAAAAAAAATAAGCAGATGAGAGTATCTCACCTTGCACCATATCCTACCAAACAAGCAAACTGATGAGTACTAAAACACTGGGCTGTTTCAGCCACAATTGAGGCAGACGTTCTTAAGCCATTCTGAATCAGATGCTGATGAACAGCCCCAACGGCAAGAAGTATGGGTATAGCTGGCTTAGTTGGTTCCTGGTGAGAAAGAAGACACATGTTGAACTTACCATGAAATAAGAAGCTGAATACGAATAAATGGACAAGAGACTTAAGCTCCTTAAAGGAGTAGGCACTGATAATGACGTTTCTATAAAGGGAACAAACATCACAAAGGTTTGAATAGAAGATGTGATACATTTACCATGCAACGAATATACATGACCTAATGAGCAATTATCACAATTCACAAACAGTTTGAATAATGAAATGTGATGCATTTGCAATGGGTTTACCAGGTCATAGGACGCAGGCAAGTGTGATGTTAGGCAATGCACAGCAATATACTGCCTGCCTACCATGGAAATACGATATCTTATAGCTATAAGCTACGAGGAAACAATTGTAGTATTTTGTGCTGGGTTTGTCAAAACAAGGGAAAAACTAACATGTGTCCATTTGATTTCTAACTAATTTCACGGTGGGGATCAGCAGTTCAGATTAGCTAAGTTGCACGCCAGTTGATTTCTTAGATACTGAGACAACATATTCTAGCCAAAGCAGATTTCACTCAGAAGCAAAACAAAATCAAGCGTCTCCCTAAAGAATAAATAAAACACAAATCATCAGGAGCAAAGGATAGCATCTTACGGGTTCATCCGAACGGTCAGAAAGAACAAGCAGCTGGGCACCATTTCTAACGGCTTCGTCAGCAGCTTCACAAAGCCTATTAAGTGTTCTCTCTAAAGAGCCTTCAACTCCTTTTCGTATGTCAAAAAAGGTGGGTAGCACATGGGCCTTTAACAAGGGATCAGACAGTAGAGCTTCCAACTCCCTTTCATTCAGCACAGGGCTGGATAAGATAACCTAAAACAACACAACATTTACCAAGACAGACACGTATGGAGCGTACCAGTTCAAATATCACACATCTCACACTTAATAATGTCCTAATATTCAAAATTTAGCTACAGTAGTTGACATCATTGTCTAACCTGTGAAGCATTTTCAGGTCCAACTTCTAAGATATTCCCACGCTTGCCAATGTTAACTTCAAGAGACATGACTAGTCCTTCCCTCAAAGGATCGATAGCTGGATTAGTAACCTGGGAAGATAAAAGATAAGCAACCAAGTCAGATGCAGTCTACAAGGACTAAAGATAGTAATCAAATAGGATGCAATCTATAAACATAAGCACGAAAAGATGAGCATCGCTCATTTATTAGTTATTACACCATAGTTCTAATTAAAAAACTAATAAATGAAAGCCATGTAGGGACCTCAATTTATACAGCATGAAAGACACAATGCTGTTCCCCTTACTCCTCAATCATCATGACTTCGAAAAAAACAAATTGGAAATACGAGTAGGCATGTCAATGAAAATAGGCATAATAAAATACGGAGGTGTTCTACAAATATCTTCTAAAGCATACCTGGGCAAATCGTTGCTTAAAATAATCATAAAGCATATGTGGCTTCTGGGACATTACAGCTAAAGGAATATCATCACCCATGCAAAATGTAGGTTCCTTTCCTTGAGATGCCATACTTTCAATAACCATTTGGACATCTTCACTTGAGTAGCCAAACGCCCTGCCAATAATAATCAGAGTATAATGAACAACACCACGATGGACAAAGAATATACAAAAAAATAAGTTCAAAACCACAACTTATCAAGGCACAATCTAGTAATGCAGCAAACATTGACCATATTAGACACTACTATTACGTTTATTTTTCTGAGCCATCAATCACCCCCCCCCCCCCCCAATCCCACCTCTATGTCGAAGGGTGTCAGATGTACACAGCCTTACGCTTATATTATAATGTACAGAGGCTGTTTTCCAATAACAAGAAATGATATGAGTTGAGAATTGCATCGATCCAATGCTACTTCACAATATAAGATGCGCAGACAGTATGATGAGCCATTTAATAGAAATGAAAAATCCGGCAGGAGTCTTTCCAACCAATTCCCCTATGGTACAGGCAATCACTATGACACTATCAATTCACCTCAACAGGTCTCAAAAAAGATGTCTCGTACTTGTAACACATGTTTCAACAGTCACCATGTCTGAAACTTACTTGTTTGGCTGGTTTCTGGTGGAATCCAAGTCCATCTTTTGAAACCACATCAGATAATATGACTATCATTCACACTTAGGCACCTTTAAAGAGCAATTGGGACAAGAAACTTACTGTTGGTGTCTTAAGATTGTGTCATTTTCTAGAACCGCCCCTGAAAGAAAGTTTGCTGGCTTCAGCGATCGTAAATTTTCCTTCACCCACTCCCCATAAGGGTTTGCTGAAGCTACTCGTTTCTTTACCTCCGTATTCTCGGAAACCTGCAGTTTAGACCCCTTATTAATGATTCCCTAACCCTCTGTTGAAATTCGTTTGCTTCTATTTCTGATTACCTAATGAAACATCTGCAATTTTTACATGTAAAAGTGCCATTTCATTGCCACTCCAATTACAATCAAATGCACCAATAACTATTACGACGTAAGAACCAAACATTGCGGTAATACAGAGAATGAAACAGCATTAGTACAATCTTGTTTACAGAAAAGTAAATATTACTAAACCAGTCACGACATAATAGAGGACTAAGAGTCCACAATTGCAAATAATCACAAAGAAGTTGAATTTCGTTAAATGGAAGTTATTGGAATACCCTTAAAACACACCCAGCTTCGGAAGACACCCCTTCCCCAAATTTATCAAAAGAATGCTTCTTCGCTGAAAATAGGCAAAAAAATACGCACCAACCAAATTCACCAAAAAGTTCCTTCCACTGCAATTCATTGCTGCGCAAGGCTAAAAAAGTTCCCTCCACAACAACTTCCTTCCTTCCACACTACCTAAAAATCTAAAATTCATTGCTGGGTAAGGCTACCACAGAGCCAGGACATACCCAATGCTCTTGAAACTATCCAACTAACCTCAGACACACACAATGAGCAAAATCAAAATAAAATAATCAAATTTACCCTTATCACGTTTTTTCAGCACATGACACACTCATTAAGACTAAGAGTAATACAGATACAATGACTACATCTTGGAAGGTTATCGTAATAGATGCTTAGTCTATATAGTGCCAAGCTAAAGATTATTGCTAAAGAAAGACTGATAAACCAAGCCAATGAATCCGAAACATACAACCACTGAAGTAAGAGAAAATATATTGATCTGATTCTAGAAGTTACAAAATCAAATAGCACAAACCTGGCCACTAAGCAAATCAACTGAGATCATCATGCCTGGACCCAGTCGGCCTTTCATTGTGACTTTTGATTCATCCATTGGCAGGACTCCCACCTATATGAGGATCACACCTGAAAGAATTAATGTCTTTGTTGAACGTATTCTAAGAAATTATCCTACAAACAAAGGCATGTTGGCAAACGTTGATAGTACACACCCATCTGCTTCTTGTTCTTTTTTACATTAACAAAGCATTATACTAACTCAATGTTCCTCAGCGTGCTAGCATAACACAAATCCCAAAAAAGGTGTCTTTCAATGTGTGATTGGTTTGAAGTACAAGAAAATAAGGAGAAAAACGGCAGTAAGGATCGGAAAGCATACCTCAGATGCAACGTAAACAACATTGTCTACTGTGCGCCAATATCTAGCAGGACGTAACCCATTCCGGTCAAGGCAAGCACCAACAGTTTTTCCATCACTATTGACACACAAAATCATCACAAGTATGATAGATATTAGTAAATACAACTTGAGAATAAATAATCTAGTAAAATAGCAGGAGAAATCACTGCACAGATCATCATATGAAAATGGATTGCTGGTTAGTAAAACTACATACTTTGCGACGTCAGCAATTGATAGCTAGGACAAAGACACTTCATACTAGGACTGACTGCACTCAGTTTAGTGAAGATTTAGCTGTTAATTAACATCAAAATACATAAGACAAGCCTCGTTATGGTAATTAGACAAGACCTCTGCTCGTTCACCTCAAATACAACATGTTCCTCTCGAGACGTACCAAATTCGGTAATTGCTGGTAGGAGAGACACAAGAATCAGAAGTTCCCATTATGTCCGATTAACAACTGAATGAACTTTCTTACCCAAAACCCTACAGCCTCTAGGGAGTAGACCTTCCAATGTAAACCAAACGATTTCGGCCACTTCCTATGGATTCAAACTTCACAACGAATTTAAATTTCATGGGAAGTGCACATTCCTATAATAAACGAGAGAACACCTTAATGCCTATCTCCTTCATTGGCATATTTACACTGAGCTGATACTATGGAAGTATCACATGGGCCTAATAATGACATACCTTCATTAGAGAAAATTGCATAACTTAATTCTAGATCAACAAAAATAGAAAGTAAGAAAAGAAACACCCACAAGTCACCAAACGCAAAATATTTACAAAAATGCTACCAAGGAAGCTCCGGCACATGCTAGCTGTCGCTAACTCCTAGATAGATATGACATTGCCTACTATAAAGTGACAAGAAAAGGAGGTAAATAAACACTAATGATTTTCTGATCAACCTTAAATGCAATGCGAAATTCACAAGTCAAAACACCCAAAAAAGGGAGTAACAAGATGAAGATACCAGAGCGAACACCTATTCCATGTACCTGACACCATCCAGTAAGTGGTTACCTAAGCTATCGCCTTGCACTATATGATAAGAACAATTTCTAAGATACATCATAATTCGAGAAGGAAAAGAAATGGATTTCTTAAAAAAAATCCTTTTAAGTGCCTCTTTAACGTTGACCAAGCCATTCATACATAAAAAAGCAGAGCAAGCGAACACATTCAAACGAGGGGAGAAAGAGTTAGAAACCAAGCATCTAAGGACAACAAAGATTAAGAGAGATAAAGATAGATCTCTCTTCAAATTACCTGAATAAAAGCAAAGCTGGTCCATCCCAAGTTTCCATCTGCCCTTTATAATAATCATAAAAGTCCAAAACCTACAACAAACAACATCCTTCTTTTAGCCAACATCTGGGATGCTTTCCCCTACGTGTTGCAGACTAATTCATAATAAATAAATAAATATAAAGGAAAAAAAACTGTAAGCTAAACCTAGGCTATCAAAAAATTAATTCACAACTCAACCAAGTAGAGATCTGAAACATAATTGATACACGTAGCAGCCCATAACAAACTACCCACTATAAATGGTGCACAGATTCACCTCAGGATATTTAATCGACAAGGTGGGATGGTTCTTGTATGCCTCTGGGACTAGAATCATTAATGCTTCCTCAGTGGCACGTCCACTTCTGATTAACAACTGCATATCAAAAAATTAAACCAACTCACAAAGGGAACTTCTGCACCAAACTACAGAATATAAGAAAGAGAAGAATACATATATAAATAATCAAGAAGCGGCAGTCTTCGTTCCACATACTCATGAAAATATAGCTCCCATCTCCTCGGGACTAAAAATAGAATAATAAACAATCACTAGGTAGGAAGTAAATCAAACAGAGGGGGGGTTTCACTAGTTGAATTTCACGTAATTTAAGTATAAAACGTCAGGGGCCTTCATAGAATCATGGCCTTGATACAGTTCCCTGAGCTATCAACAGCAGCAGCAGGATTTGAATGTTAGGGGAGGATAAAGGTTGTAGGTGAATGCCCCATTATTCTTAAGCTTGGAACAAAAGAACGCATCAAACCAAAGTGAACAGGTCACACAAATTCATGGCTTCAATGGGAAGTGCAGGATTCAGTCCAACAACCTTTCACTTCTCTAGCAAACTTTCATATGCAGAACATCATGAGTAGAAGAATTCTATGCTTACCTAAGTTTCACACCAACCGTTCTGATTGCCAAAAACTATACCACTCCGTCCCAAGTTAAACTTCCCATGGAATTTGAAATCCTCTCACATAAAAATATTCCATGGGAAGTTTAATTTGGGACAGAGTGGTATTACTTAAACTGAATTTACTTTAATATTTGACAAAAAAAACACCATAAAATTATCTTCTAGGAAAGAGGTGTTCAGTACCTCTGCAGCACTATCAAGATTAGCTGAATCAGATGCTTTTGGGTTTCCGAAGGGGCGGATTTCACTTTCACGACCACGCCAAACAGGGGACTGCAATGTTGCCTCTCGAGACCGCATCCAGTTCAAGTTACCCTGCAAACACGATTGCAGATCCAAATTCATTCAGGGATAAGTAATACCATGCTGCAATTTAAATAAAAGAGTTACAGCTTTTCATGAACAGCCAAAATCAAACCTGTATGGTATTGATCTCTCCATTATGACCAAGAAACCTCATTGGCTGGGCAAGCGGCCATCTAGGACTAGTGTTTGTGCTGAATCTACGATGGTAAATAGCAAACGGGGATGTATAAAGTTCACTTTGTAGATCATTGTAGAACATTCCCAGCACTTCAGAGCGAAGCATCCCCTTGTAAACAATAGTCTGGTTAGATAAAGAGCAAAAGTACAGCTCGTTTCCCCAAGGTTCAGAACTGGCAGCTCTTTCGATCAACTTACGACAGATGTATAATTCTCTTTCAATGTCGTCGATGTTCTCTTCCTTGACAACTCGAACAAACACCTGCTGTATGTTGGGCATGGTTGCCTTTGCGTTCTGACCGACAACAGATACATTTGTTGGGACCAACCTCCATCCAAGCACCTCAATACCCTCTTGCGCAAAAATATTTACAACAGCTGCAAAGGTCATTAAATTCTTAATCAGGCATCTTCACGTCTTTAGATTTGGGCACTAAACGGTGTTATTACAGATTTACATATTGTAAGTAAATATAATATGCACGCATTTAGAAGATAATTGATCATGGGACTAAAAACTTATTCAGCAGCGCACCAAAATAATTCGAATTTTAGCACATAAAAACCACATGCACCAGTTCTGTGGTTATTTGAACTGGAATCAAAAAGCATCCAAGCAAAAAGTTGTTAGTCTTTCAACCACAAATTTAGAGCTCCAAGCAGACTCCGATCACGATGTCACGAGAAGACTAGAACCATAACAGAAGAGCAGAGCAAAATAAGTGACAACTACTATATTTCCTCATTTTGAACACATCAACTGCTCATTCTGAGAGCAAATCTGCCCACCTTTTTGAGAGCTTTATAATATAAAATTTCATCAAAAGCATTGTAAAATAACACATTGCTTGACCATATTATTGTTGATTATAAAAGTATGTCTGTGATACGAGACATTTGCCTATATTTATTTATTTTGGATAAACTTAGATGAATATATAGAAGGGGCACCAAAGGGTTGGTGACGTCGATTTACAAAAAAAAGGTACTGACCCCATCAACAAAGGAAGAACAGAGACAAAAAGAAGATCATGTCCCTTGGACTATCATGTATAATTTTATCCACAAATGAAAGCAACGCCAAAAAGTTGCTTAGGACATTGCTAGGCTTCACTTATGCATGGTTGTACTTTCCGCCCCATTATAGCTCACCATCTTTCATGTGGGGTGCTAGAATGCTAAGACACACTCCTTTTTCATCTTGAGACACTTATGCGGGTTTAAGGTCTTATAGAATAATAGGTAACCAGAAGAATTCTTCTCAGGCAGAGACGATAGAATTTACCTTTTTTGGCTTCTTCCGCAAGAGCATCATCTTTAGGAAGAAAGACCATCCCAACACCAGTGTGTGACCTATCAAAGCTATTCATGCCTTGTTCTTTAGCCCAAGTCTCAAATAGATCCCAAGGTATCGCAGTCATTACTCCAGAACCATCACCCGAGTCATTGTCGGATCCACATCCCCCTCGATGCTCCATACAGCCAAGTGCAGTAAGAGCATCCTGGACTATCTGATGTGATCCCTTATTATCCAAGTTGGCAATAAATCCAACACCACATGCTCCTCTCTCTGCGAGAATATCCGCCAAATTTACAGCCTATATCACACAAAAGCGAAACACTTACAACCATCACAAACTGAACTAATAACATCTTCTGCCTACAACAATCCGCATGCAACACAAATGCCGTGAATGAATAAACTCAGTGAACCGCACACATCACAATACGATTATACGAAGCATCAAACCAAAAGCTCGCTGATTCCTTTTCATTTGTCGAACAATTCAAATCAAATGAGCTTAAAACACACTCGAACAAATTCATCACGACTTCAAGAATCCAACCACACGAGACGTACTACGATAATACCTCGGAACAATATTAATTACCATCCTATATAGTTTCAACTTTTTACTGGATTTTTTAACCATCGGCATTCCGAACTGTCACATACCACAAACTCAACAATTGCGGCGTAACATCGAAATGAATGATCAAATCACAAAAATTCTAGCTTACGCCGAAGACTACAATTCAACGAAATCGAAAATAAAACGATCGAAATTCATAATTACTCTCCGAACATTTAGCAACTATCATACTTCAAAATTCACATACACATGCAAAATTAATCATTTTGTTCCAAAATCAATATTATACCGCATGAAATATAATTATATAAGCAAAAAAAAAGTTAAAAAATTAAAAATAAAAAAAGATCATGATTCAGAATAGTATCAAACTGTAGCACTTCCATAATCAAATACGCCAGGAAACGTTTGAAAAGAAACGTAAATAGTACTCTAAAATTAGCAACTTCAATTACCTAAAAATGACACTAAAACAGTAAAAAAAATAGTCAAGCAGCAGTAAGAACAAAGTAGAGAAGTTTATACCTGCTGGTCAACGGCAGGGGAGGAGGAAACCGCCGAACCGGAAGCGGCGTCGGAATTATTAACACGGTCGAGTTCAAGAACAGCTTTAATAATCGGCGAAACACCGGCGCCGCTAGTAACGGCGGCGAAGCTTCTAGAAGAAGCTGAAAGTCTACGGCGGCGAGAGCGGCGGTTTTTAGAAAGTCCGACGAAATCAGCGAAGACGAGGCGAGGTTCGTTGGCGGAGAAGACGGACGGCGAAGAGTAGAGTAACTTCGGCGGCGCGTATTGGAGCGCCATGGTTTCCGATGATGATCAAGTCGTCGCCGTCGTCGTCGTCGCCGCTCAATACTACTATTACTATTTCTGGAGAGTGAGTTGGAGTTGGAGTTTGAGTATGAGAAATGAAAATGTGTATGTGAAGAGAGAAAAAAGAAAAGAAGTGTGTTGGAGAAGATAAAATGGATATTATGGTAATTGTCAACCACCCGAGTTGCTTTTCTTCTTCTTCTTCGTGATCGTGGTTGTGTGTTTCTGATTCTCTCTTTTGTTTTTTTATTTTTCTCTCTGTGTGTGTTGGTGTGGTGTGGTGGGAGTGTTTTATTGGAAAAGGGCATAAAACGCCAATCTGAGGTGGGAGTCGTCGTCGTCGTTGAGATGGGGGGGGGGTGAGAGTTTGAGTGTGACTGAGGAGAGAGAGCCAAAAAAAAAAGTGTGGTGAGTATGTGGAAGTCTACACTTATAATAGAGTAGTTTAGTGTCCGCGATGTTATCGAAACGTTGAAACTGTTATACATAGGCAGCAATTCAACGTATCCCGTATTATTATCGAGACTACTAATATTATTATGTTGTGTGTTAAAAATGAGAGAGATAAAAAGAGAAGAGTGTGTAAGTTTGTACAGATAGTTTATTAGTCTAGTGTGTGTTGTTGTTATCGGGATGTTGAGATTTATTTAATGGTTGAATAACGTTATTAAGGCTGGTATGAGTTTTGTGAGGGAGAGAGCTAAGAGTGTAGTGACTTGGTGAGTATATATGCAAGTCAACAAGTGTAAGTATATGTACTCTTGTGAGCGGTGAGCACCGTAGTTTGCAACGATAGTTAAACCAATTTAGGGATAAACTACCTTTTTCTGTTTTCAGTGTCGATTGTTCAATTCGCTAAAGTGAGTAACTCATCGCTTGTTTGAAGTAGTTCATTTACCAAATGAGGAAGATAAATGTAGCTGTTGATTAAATGGGGGATAGAGTTAACAACTTTTATTATATTTTAAACGATATTAGAATGAATTAAGAGATAATCTAAAATTTTAGACACTTGTTACGTATCAAGATAAATATCTCAATGAAGACGGTGGTTACTCTCACATTTATTCCAAATCTCGTCTTTCCTTGCCAGCATTACGTTGACTAGTTCTTGCTCATAATCTCCATTATCAATCAACCCGTCTGTTATGGAATTGTGACATGGTCTGCCCTCTTTCACTACTTGCTCGCAACAATCTGCGCCTACCAAATCCTTTGGTGTCTTACTTATGCCATAAATCACGAAATTTTCTATCCTCTCGTCACAGTCGAGACTTAAATAAGATTCACAATTCGGATCTATAGTTGAAGAAGATGAGTTTGATGCCAATGATGCATGTGTAGATTTTGAAGTAACATTTGGTCTAGCAATACCACATGTGATTAGCAACATGACAAAGGAAATCAATATGTATGTGGTAAAAGCATTACTTGCCTCCATTTGGGTAAAGTAGTACAATTTTTGCCTTATAATCTTGTTAAATTGATCACCTTTGATTATAAATCAAAGAGGATAAAAAGAGAAAAGAGATGAGATGGTTGAATATTAGTTCAATCAACACACATAAAATTGGGTATTTATAAGTTCATGACGATTCTATCTTATAACATGTTGAGAAACAATAAACAGTCGATGTTATTGTTTTCAATAAAGAAAACGTCTCATATATTAATGAATGTAAGGAAACGAAAACTCATATTAAATAGTAGCTTCTACAAGCTCCGACTTCATAAGAACTAAAGATTCATTTAAGAAAATATGTTACTTGTTCTGACATAAATGTTCACACAAAATCATTAATATTGACATTGCACGTGAAACAAAACCTCATTTAAAAAAATAAAAAGGAAAAAGAAAACTTTTTTGACTATCCAAATAAAATATTATACTTTGCGTTTATTAATTTCACATTGAGAAAATCCATTTTTAAACGGTTTAATTCTCAAAATTATATTAACATTTTGTCTACTGTTATAGCCTAACGACCCTAACAAAGAACATATTTTTATATTTCAAATGTCTTATTCCCCTTTTGGTCATTGCTTGTGTCATCTGCCATGTTATTTAAGAAAATATTTATGTAGATGTAGCACCTGTCACAGAGACAAAAGGCCAAGAAGTAGCAAGAGCTTGATGACGATTTCTTAATGTAATTGGAGGAGCTACATTAATATACTTCTATGTAGATATTTTTCTTAATGATTTGGAATCTTCTTCCATTTCCAAAGTTCCAACTTAACTAAACACGCAAAATTTATTTATCCAAAGCGATGATAAGTAGTAAGTTTGACTCGATAGTTAAAGTTCAACTTACGTTTGATATCATACTTTCGATTTTGAATGAGTCTATTTCATTCTTTCTTAAACATATAAATATTATGTAACACATTCCAAAAAGAAAAGTGTTCATACGTTTATATATCAAAAATCACCGAACTATGCGAGTCTAAATTCATCCCTGCTCAACTACCACACTAGCAAATCAGTCCAACCAAGACAGAAAAAACAAAAACGATGTACACACAAATGTTCTCCACTTTGGCGCTTGAACACACCGCTCCTCTTATACTCCCTCCATTTCATTTAACAATTTACGTTGGACAGAGTTAAGTGAGAGAAACTCAAACCCAACATAAACAATTGAATGAAATGGAATGAGTATTCGTTCTTACCCGTATACCAAACAATAATAGGTCTAATACACTATGCTAGATATCATATATCGACCGAGACGCAGTAGGCTTTTCCAATTGTCTAAAGGTCAAGGACACATTACTCAAAAAGTGGCCCATGGAATTTCGTTGGTATGTTCCAACATCCTTTTCCACAAATGAATTCTTTTGTGAACATGTCTACACTCCCCACCTTTGATCATATATCGTCATCACAACCACAAGAACTTGATCCATATAACCTCATTTGGAACTCATACAATAATAACTGCCACAACCGTAGTCTTTACGCTTTATTCTCATCAAATCACTTGTGTCCTTTTCATGTTTCCACTGATTTGCGTTCTCAATATTTTTTCTAGCATCTATATCCGTACCTTATTCGAAGTTTTATTTCAAGTTGTCACATAAGATTAACTAAAACACCTTTTACGTCAATCGTTTCATCTCTTACGACCTTTTCGTTTAGCTATATCGTTTATCTTTTGAATGTTACAAATTCTACAATGAGAGTATGTCTGATATTGAAATGTAGTTCGATTTTCAAACATTTTGAAGGAGAGTCCATGAAGAGACGTCTTAAAAGAATGTCAATAAAGGATTATTTGTCAATGCATCTGATTCAGATATACGAGTTAAAAAAAACGCTCATCTGCGAGGACCTGAAACTCAATTAATTCACAAAATCTCAGGCGTACCTTAGAGCAAAATTTCGGCAGTAGCACGACTAGCAACTAGCAAGGAGCATATATAAGATGAAATATCGAACAGGTGAATATTTTGGACGAAATGTTTACGCAGCCCAGTTCACGGTGGATGTGGCATCAGCAGGTTATTAAGACCAACAAGATCGTGATCGGGGGGACGATGTGGAGGTAGGATCTACTTCAGGTCAAGACACCCCATAACTTTTATATACATACGCAGGCTTAACACCTAGGTAGCATTACACTTAAACCGCGACCATGATGGTCAAAACATACTGCTATACACAAGCAAGATAAACCCGCAAACAGCCCCCTCTCACTGGCACAAACAAAATGAAGAAAAGGGAGGACATGCTTTTAGGCGTGCTATAGGATCTCGGATCATATGTACTGGTGTATAGCTCATTTCATGTCGTCAAATGTAGCATGACCTCGCATGGAAAACAGTTAATATACAGGAGTGATGTGCCAAAAGCTTCCGTGATTTGCACAGATGATCTTCTTGAACGACAACCCTTAGAGAGTTAGAGCAATGCCTCAGGACAACCGACACACAAAATGGGTCCAGAGGTCTGCAGCATTTGGCACTTTTCAATACACCACCTTTGGCGTTTCACTACTCACGAGTCACGAGATAACATAGCGGCTTGGATGTCAACGGTTTCCTTTAGAAGTTAGAAATGTCAAACCAGATGGCAACTTACTTGGCAGCATACCAGTTTTGAGCGCATTTGGCATCAACAACTAGCTCAACAGTGAGAATATTTTTCCCATCAAATGGTTTCGACATACATTCTACTACCAGAGCCTTTGCCTCTTCTGCAGATTCTGAAGGTCCCTCCAGGATCACTTCATCATGGACCTGCACAAAGAAAGTGCATCAAAACACTATTTAAAAAGGCCAAAGCAAATCCCTGAGTGAGAGGCTGATGGAAAATCCAAAGCTAGTACAACGACGTAAAATTACAAGTCAACAATTTCACGAGAACACTCAGTACCAACTGCATTCAAGAAAATAAAGGAAAGCCAGGAAAAAAATACTGAACCTGCAAAAGCAGCTTCCATCCAAGCTCTTTAAGGCGCATATTTCTCTCTATTTCCAGCATAGCACACATGGCAACATCAGCAGCACTTCCCTAAACGTATCATTTGCAAAGACCACGAAAACTAGATCAGTTTCCAAGAAGATATAGATGCCATACACGAAAAAGAAACAAGGATAAAAAATGAAACTGGAGTTCATACAAGTACATCTGGCTTTGAAAAAAATGTATAAAAGAGGAAGCAACCTGCACAGGTGTATTAATAGCAGCACGCTCAATGTGACCCTTTTGTCGCCCATTTTCCGCTGATGGGAAGCGACGAGCCCTCCCTAGAAGAGTATGGACACAGCCATGCATCAAAGCTTCTTTTTTCCGCGCCTTTTGCCATCTCAACACCTCCTGCCGTTCCTTATACCAAAGATCGACAGTATCCTTTGCCTCTTGAACAGACACCTACAAAAGAGAAGATAAGAATCACCCCACTTGATTAATTAAAAAGGTCTTCGTTGACATAGTATTTTCCTGACTCTGAATTCCAGGTATGAAATCTCAAATCTTTGGCTTAATACAAGATCGGGCAGAGATGGTTCAGCTTACTCTATAGGTTCAGAAGATATTCCAAAGAAAATTAACTATAAGTCAACAGGATTAATAATATGAGTTCAGATTCAACAGAGGCAGGAAAATAACAATGGTACCTTCCAGTCTTTAGCAAGCCCCATGGGGGTTTTCCCATATGCAATTGAAAAATTGAGCATCTTAGCCTTCCTTCTTTCAGATCCAAACGCATCCTATAAAGTTGTTATGGTATTAACATAAATTCAGAGATATGAAACAAAAAGAGCTGTAGCTCGATCAATCTTAAAGGCCTTTTAACAGAGATTCTGATCTAGCCAGAAGATCTGCTGGGATAAATAACGAAGTCTAGGAGCATCACTAATTAACAACTCACTAGCTATACGTGAACCAACAAAACTAGAGAACAAGACACATAAAAAATAAATAACCAACACTTAGATCACATCTCGGCCCATCACACATGTCCACGTTCATCTAGGTTTAATCCACATGCATGATGGAACAGATTTCTCCCGTGCTTCTTTTACAATTTTACAGTAAATCAAAGATACTTACTACTGTGAATCTTTTGAAGCTATGTTTCAGAAAGATCTCTGCTTTCTAAGCTGCTACCTACTTGTGACTTAGAGGCTAGAAAGCAGATTCCAGACTAATGACAGTTGTATCAGTAAGGCAATCCAGATAATCCCTAGTCACCCAATGGGGTCACTTTGTGACCCATCATAGATGAACTTGCGACGTGCAACATTGGATACTTTTTGGCGTATCTGGATGAAGCTAAATTTACAATCACGCAGTGGAATTGGCCCGTAGGTAGGACTGTAGGAGGATGACCAAAGCAGCTTTCACCATAGCTGCGAACCATTAAAAAAGTATACAAAGTTTTATATGTTTATGTTAGAGACAAGTCGAAAGAAGATGACAGCGCAGTAAATGACAGAGGATCTTCACAACTCAATCACTATAATCTTGGTGTTGCCTGTGGGATGAGCAATACAATAGCTATGCAGCACTGATGTCCTAAAACAACCACATTCTTATCGCTGCAACAGTCCACTGATGAAAGCACAACATTATGCCAATCTGCAGTCCTCTACTAAAGGTCTAAAGGCCAGTTATCTTGGCAACACTAAATGTAAGAATCCTGGAATTAGTTTCCTTCCTTTTCTTTGGTTAAACTATGGTCATGTCACAGTTCTCTCGTGTATCCAGAACTACAGGTTTTCTTTTTTATTTTGGTGGGGGGGGGGAGTCTAATAACTTGTTAATAACAGACAGACAGATGGTTATCCAATCTTTTGTGACAGATGATCCGTCCTCATTGAGTTGTCACTTGTCAGTGATGGATGTTGATGGCGGGAAAGTTTTGTATACAGATGAAATGGAACTCCTAGTTGAGATTATTCCAGTATGTAGTATGTACACAACACATTTTGCCCATATAATCGACTGACAATATTCTAATAAACGACTTGATGTGCGTGGCAAACCAGTGGCAAAAATTATATGTACCTTGAGCAGAGGCACAGGAGGCTTTTCTTCACCAGGTTGTGGGTGCCACTCTAGAATAACTTCATTTTGTTCAACAGCTTCACGAATATAAGGATACATGTTCATTGCAGTTCTAGAATGGAAGTCACCACCAGCCAAAAAAGCTTCCTTCATGCTCTTACAATTGGCAAGATGTGCAAGAATCCTAAGTTCCAGCTGTCACAAGCAAGCCACGTTAAAAAAACAGCTAGAGGAGTCAAGTAACTAAGAGAGACACAGTTACCAACCTGTCCATAGTCAGCAACAACCAACGAGTTTCCAGGGGCAGCAACGAAAGCCTGGCGAATCTTATATCGATCTTTCTCTAAAGCAGGTTGGTTCTGATAGCAAGGGAAAAAAAAGGTAAGATGTATAGCTTCTTGTTGACACCTATGTGTTCACTTAAATGCAGTGTGGAAATCCCAAATCAGACCCAACTCAGAATTGTAGTGGAATTGTGGAAATGTGGGATATCATAGCTCTTAAGTCATGAATATTTTCACAAGAACATTCTTGAAGAGAATTTACAATTTGTCCTATGAAATAGCAATACACATCCAAAGCAAAATGAAGTTTTGCAGAATCAGCATCATAGAAATCATGCCTACCTGTAAATTTGGTCTTCTAGCTGATAACCGGCCAGTTTCTGTGTTTATATTCAACGAGCAATGAATTCGCCCATTCTTTCCGGACACATGACTGCCCTGAAGTACACAACAAAAATGCCATGAATTCTTTGAACAAGCAGGAGCTAAAACCGCTCAAAACATAAAAAATAATCATCACACAGACACAACATACACCGGTCCCCTACACACGCATACACTCCTTCACACACGCGCACCCACCTGCGCCCCTGCACATACACACACCCGTACCCCGCTCCCAACCCCACACGCACACGCACACGCAAGCTTACACACAAACACATGCTCACAGACACTGCACTGGCAAGTTGTGAAGCTAATAAACCCAGTTTGTGTCGAGGGTGGAGATTAGACCAAGCCTCAGTTCCCAAAAACTTAAGAAATTTCATTGACATCCATTCCTTCTCTGGATTCTGGTATTCAATCAAAAGCGTAGTTATGCTACAGAAGACTTTTTACTCACTCAACTATACTAGACAGTAGACACTAGTATCATATTTACCACTATTTTTTCTCCTATTTTTTAAGATAGGATATCTATGTATTCATGTGTACCGCTAATCTAACTTCAATGCCATGAGTCAAATCTAGCACAAGCTTTACAGAACTACGGTCACATAACAGCAGTGCTCTACTTAATTTTTTGTAGGCAACCTGGTTTTCTTCTCTCATATCAAGTAAATATATCTTTTCAAGGTTATGATATTGCTATGGTTATGCCTGGCCCTTTTTATCATCCCCACCCCACCCCACCCTCACCAAAAGTACACGCATAGACAAGAGACTGGAAGGATCACCACAAGGAAGTGCGTAAGAAGATTGGAGGCTTTACACTACATAGTGAAAATTAGTGCTTTAATAAGGTCTTGCAGATTAGGACTATGCATATATACCTGTAATGGGAGTATGAAATTTGATATCAATGAGTCAATAGAGCACATTTCGCACAATGCGGCAATAGCATGACAAGCCTCCATTCCCTCCTGCCCTCCATCAAAGGCAGCATAAGCTGTTCCATAAGCAGATATGTCGACTTCAGTTCCATCCGATTTTGTTGGAACATCCATCACTTGAAGTTCAGACGCCTCACTGGAAAAATCATATTCTGCTGATACCTTCCCAGCAAGTGCCTTAAGAGCATCTCCACTAACCGAAGGCCAACCACTAGCCGTGTACAAATCAGTCTCCAATTGATTACCAATTTTATGCAACGTTATATCGCAAAACTTCTTTGGAGTCTTCTTTCCTTCTTCTATCACATTATCAACATTCGGGATCTTAAATGTTTTCTCAGTAGGAAGACACACATTTGCATCCATCCTGTAGTAACATACAACAGGTAATCCATCAGACATAGAAACGCTTTGCAGAGATCAATTCAAGTAACTGCGGAAAAAGTAATAGACACTGGAAGGTCAAGGCATTTCTCAAAAGGGTAGTGAGTAACGATAACATTCCGGGGACAGCTGCTGCAGATGCATAGTGGTTATTGATGACTATGCTCAATTACTCTAATGTTAGAGACACAATCATCCTTCTCATCATTGAGGAAGAAAATACACAAGTAATCACACAGAAGTCGATAACAGGACAATACAAAACCCTTCGATTATGTTTTTGTTTTTGGGAAGAAATTAGTATAAACTACTTCAGAAAAGTACAAGAATGAAGCGCCATCCTCAAAGGGAGCTAAACAGAAACTCTTCCAGTTTTCTTTTGAAATCATGACAGGTTATTTTTCTAACCCAGGGAAGTACTTTGGTAGGCTTACGCACGTCTCATATTTATATTGACTATCATCACAGACATGCATAGGAGTTTGTACAAGTATTTGGACAATGCAAACACAAAAGATCTCCCGATTGTGGTTTCGATAAAGCCATTTTTCGAAACAACAAAGAGGGGGATGCAGAACTGATGGATCTTTGTTTTGTTGGTGTAGAATTCAATTTGGTTCTAGATTTCTAAGTTCTAACCGAGTAGTGCTTCAGCTTTCATTGCTTTTACTAGTGTCATGTGCCTTTGAATCAATAGATTAACTTTACTTAAACCAAGAGAGAGGGAAAAAAATAGAATAAGAATGGAATCCAAAAAAAATATTACTTGTTGCAAATGCCACCGAAAAAGAGTTGCCTTAGCTGGGTATCACTCCCCACATTCATAAGCCTAGCACCTGGGCAGTACTTAGACGCCCAATTTCGGAAGCGGTTGGCAGCAATCTCTTGTTCAGCAATAGCCACCTTCTCCACCTCTGAAAGATATGCCCTGTCTACTAACATGCCTTCAGTTTCCATTTGCACCAGAAGTTTGCCAAAAGGCCGCCAATAGGTCTCATAAAAATGATACATATTGCCCTTAGGTGTACCATTCATTACCCAAGGCATTTTTGACAACTTGGATTTTAAGCTCTCATAAAGTTTCAAAGTACTCATAGAATCTAAAGAAGAATAACAAATCCACGGTACCCTCTCTTCTATTTGCAACTCCTCAACGGAAGGAAGAGATACGATTTTCCCCATAGACCCATCTTTTTTCATCTTTCTCCTCCCAAATATGGTTTTCATTGATATTTTTCCTATCAGGTCTTCATCTCCACACATCCTGCTCTCATTCGTGACCCTTGGATCACTCGTTAGAGCCTCAAGGGAGTAGCCACCCTCTGTCCGTCTCGAGGAATCCCACAGACGCGCCATGTGCATCGTATCAGCATGGAACCCAGATAATTTGATTCCATAATTTTCTACAACATGGCAATCAAAGCTGTAGTTGTGCCACACCTACACAATGTAGAACCAACAGCAACTAAACATGTCACAAACATTGAGGCAACCATGACAGAAACCCCAAATCTCCGTAATGCTATTCCACCTCTAGGAAAAAGTTCCAAAAAATAAATAAAATTGCGCCACCACATGCTGTCTTGATAAAATAAAAAATAAAACTCCTCGAGATGTTCAGCCATATTCTGGGTTTATTTCCATTCATTATCTAATGAGAAATTTAGAAAGAAAGCTAACTGATGCATATTGTACCAGAATATTTCACTTGCGAAACCTGTAAAATGAGCATTAATCATAGGACAGAAGTTAAATTACAAGGAGAGCAATGACAAAGATATGACTCCACAAGGCAAAAGACATACATCCCATTTGTAGCTGACTAAACCAGCAGCACCCAAAATGGCTCGCAATTGAAAAACACCAATGTTGACAACAAAAGACAATAGACAATCACCAAAAAAAAAACAAAGAAGCAGATATCACTCTATAGGGGCAAAGCACCAGAATGCGTCCACTAATACCAAATGCTTAAAGATATATTCACCTTTTTAATGGACGGGTCTTCAAAGAACGGAGCAAACTCAGCCAAGATATCATTCCCCCCTCCATTTAGCACGTCTACCCATATACAAGATTTCCCATTTCCATAATCTACATCTGTTCCAGAATAAATGCTGAAGCAGATTACTTCGCCGTGATTTACAGGTGTCTCCTGCTTGACATCAATCTTGGACACCTACCATAACATAAATATACAGCCAATAATCAAGACATGTTCAAAAACAATTCTACACAAAGTACATGTTCCGCATATATGCACATCATGGCACAATGTGACATCTGCAGGATATTTATTGTTTAGATAACAAAATTATTATTATTAATACCACCCAATGAAACAGAATACAAAGGCAGAGCACATGAAACTATCTACAGAGCCTACATGTAGCTGAAACTACCAAGACCTAACAAGAACATCTTTCTTAAGGCCTCCCATGTCATACTAAATCTTAGTGTTCAGATTCCTAATGCTCTACTACCAATTTCTATCTTGTAAAAACTTGAAGTGGTGTTCCTGCCTCTTGGAGCATTCATAATTTACAGGTTACAACTCATGTCTGCCAACTTGACCCATCAAGTGCCTCCATCAAGTGCCATCAAGTGGGGTCTCCAATTGCATCTAGGTGAACATCTCATCAACAGTGAGATTGTGAGAAGTTAGGGAGGGGAAACCATGGCAATCTGCTCCTACTTTTTTTCAACAGTTATATCCTCAATGGCCCTAGTTTGATGATCGCCAAGGTCATTGTCAAACACATTCCCCTCATCCAAACCCGTAAGTTTGGAATCAAGACCATAAGCCAAAGAGCCAAATGATGGTATTCCAACAGAGGGCTTCTCTCTGGACCAACCTCCTCATCCATACCATAGTCATCAGATTCCTTACCTGAATCAGACCACTCAGACTTACCTTCTTCCACTAAACCCCCTGGTTCATATGTACCTCTAAAGAATAAGATCTCAACTGCATCAGGTTCCTAACCCCAAGAACTGCCCTTCTTCCTTGTGAATGAAATACTGATAGCTAATTCTCAACCTGTAGCTCCTCGCCCTTCTCGTTTTCAGCAATGCCTAGGTTTTTTGGATCAATGACATTTGCAGGATACTACAAGCTACATACATTATCCACATTCCTGACCCAAGAACTGCCCTTCTCCCTTGTAAATGAAATATAGGTAGGTAATTTTCAACCTGTACCTCCTCGCCCTATTCGTTTCAAACAATGCCTAGGGTTTTTGGATCAATGACATTTGCAGGACACTACAAGCTACACAATATTCACTGACTGATGTAAATATGAGATCAAGCTTTCATTAGTCGGAAGTGCCTACACCTACAAGCAGCAGGTATTATTTCCATTTTTCCTTCAAGAAGCCTAGACCAGTCAATGAGTATCATCATTATATATAGACTGTAGAACGAAGTTCGGAGCATATAGTCCCGAATGGAAAGAGAATAGAACTAGTAAACTATTATAACTATTGGCGTGATGTCAAATATAAACACAGTGGCAGGATCCATACCTCTGTATCACACGCATGTACATGGTGCCTATACTCATGTGTAAGCTTATGCACAACTCTTCTAGCAGAAGTAACACTATCTACTATAAGAACTTTATTAAAGATGCTACAAAGCCTCCACCGAAGTTTGGATTGGTTATCAGCTTCCCCTTCCGGTGATAATAGATTCTTGTCCCCTTCTACTGACGATAGGCCATTGGATGACAGAGCCAATTGTGCATCCCCAATAAGTTGACTGCGACCAGCAGCAACAGTCTTCTCATGAACGCTATTTCTATCTAGAGATAATAATGCACCATTGACTTTATTCATCGCTATACCATTAGGGATGAGACCGTTTCCAGTAGCATCTGTCAAGGATAAAGAAGCATGCTGTAATTCATCATGTGCAACGCTGTTCAACTTATTGAATGAAGAAACCACATGATGTAAAGAAAGAATAACTAACATCACACACAGTGAAAATTATGAGGACTACCAGCATGCAGTTTTTCATGGGCTTCAACTCGACTACAACCTGCTCTGATATCCAAGGCAGCAGTGGAATTATTACAGGACCCAGTCCCAGAAGAGATGCCGTGAGACCTAAAATCCTCAATAATGCCTTCATTTACAGACACTTTGGAAGACTTCTCTGTATCCTTATCAGAAGGTGGCCTTTGAAGCTCCAACAAACTTTGCCCCGCAAGCATTTTCCTGTTCTTTACTTCCAAATTAGCTTGACTCCATAGATGTTTTTCAGAACCTAAAACAACCTTTGGTTGGCCAGGCTCCTCAGATCTCATTGGCCTCGGCGATTTCCCTAAAGACAGAAACAGCAAGGAAATAAGGAGATTCATCCCAAGATACAAAATAATACACTCCTAGTTGAAAAGGTACAAGGCAAGCAAACCTTTCAAAAAAAAATTTAACAAAGTTTAAGAACATTTTCTCGTGATTTTTCTTAAATCCCGTATCTCGCATTTCGACTCAACTGTTCAGATAGCTTACTGCAAAAGGGAGTGACTTCAATGACAAATTTAAATCGTTTCAACGATAACAATATTACATAAATTTTGAATAAAACTAAGAGACTCTGCAGGGCTGTATTGAGATATTCCAAAAGAATATAATCATCAGTAGGAGTCAGAAGTGAGGATGTTTCCACAAGATCCTTGCCGTAAGTATGTACCAAGTGATAACAAAAGCAAACACACAACCGTATAATATGTCTAGGATTAAATAACATTTACATTGGAATTATGAAGAAACTACCCAAACTCTTTAACCACCTTAAAATTTAAAGTGATGAAGAAATTATTACATGGAGATGTAGAACCCATGGCCGCAACCCTGGTTGAGTTAGTGGAACGCTGTGTCGTAGAATATTGGAGTGGTTCAAGCTGTCGCCCCGTAAATTTCATCCACGGCTCCTGCACATTATCCTTATGAGAACGCACATACTTCTGCCGTTGATGCAGAATGTCCTCCCTGTAAACTAAATCAAAAACATCTGAGCAATAGAATTGATAATGTTGTGTCACCAAGTAAAGTTTTCCACACGACATACAATTTTACATCAAAAGCTGCTGTAGCATAGAATTTAGTAGATTATAAAAGCTTAGTGAACAAACACATTGTGACATTACATGCATAGGCTACTAACAAGGTCCAGCCAAAGAGTATAACTGTTCGAGTTCACCAAATAATTTCTTCACCCCCAACAAAAATTACCAAAAAACACACAATGGAGTATGTGCACTCACGTGAATCTAATAATTGGTCCATCCCCAACAAAAATACCCATAATACGTTATGAGGCAGTTCAGACTCTAGAGCGTACCGGATAAGTTTTCCACTCCCAACAAGAGACCACCAAATTAACACAAACCTGATGGAGCATGTACCCTCCAGTGCACATAATAATTCGGTCCGCTCCAATCCATATTCAACCAACGTGTCACCACATAAGGCTCCAAAACTCTCCCTAACTTTTTTTTTTAGGTTTAGCATACCAACTCAAAACCTCTAGTCTATCTATTCACAGTCCCGTGTCAACTCAACCAAGTGCTCATGGATATAAACCTCTATACATCATCATCCCCTAATACAACAATCTGTGCCGTGCCAAGACTGCCAACACACAAGGGAGTTTGTACTCTCAAATACACCTAATTTTCTGTCCGCCCCCAACAAATAACCACCAAAATACAAAATGGGGCAGTACATCACTCTCCGTCCACCTAATAATTTGTGGTTCCCCATCCTACCTAGTAATCCGCTCGTCCCCAACAAGTAACCACCAAAATACACAATGGGGCTGCTTGCACCTAATAATCTGCCCGTCCCCAACAAGTAACCCCCAAAATACACAGTGGGGGCAGTACATACTCCACAGTCCACACTACAACCAATAATCTGCCCGCGCCACCTAATAATCTCTACGCCCCCAATAACAAACAACGGGACAAGTAAATACTCCGCGGTGCACCCAATAATCTGCCCGTGCCACCTAATAATTCGACCACCCTCAACAACACTAACCACCACCACCCACAATATCAAAAATTGTTGAATACCCACAAACAAAAACACAGTAAAATCAGCTTAAAGCATACATAATAAGCATAAAAATATGAAAATATAATACAAGCATCAAACAAAAAGAGGAGGGGGGGAAGAAGAAGAAGAAGAAGGAAAACAGACCGTTCAAGAGGAGGAGGGTAAGAGCAGAGGAAACGGGGGCGAGGGTGGCGTGAAGAAGAAGCCCAGAAAAGGGGCGGAAAAGAAGGACGAAAGGGGGCAGAATGAGAGAGGGCCATTGCAGCAACAGCAGTAGCTAGAGATGAAGAAGCTCTACCCAGCTGTTGGGTACTCTTGCTACACATACAACGCGCCGTTTTGAAGCTAAAAAAAAGTTTGTGTCTTCTTCTACAAGTTTTGCAAGTGGGAGGGTTTTGACAGGGGTTTTACTGTCAGAGATAAGGGCAAGGATTGCTGCAAAAGACAACAACAACAACAACAACAGCGGTCATTTTTTTTTTCACAGAGAGGAGAAGATGAAGAGTTTTAGGAAAGGTGAGGCGTGAGAGAGAAGCTGAAAAAAGAAAATGGTAAAACCCTCTTCAATTAAAACCTCACTTTATTAGCTAGGCAGGGCTGTAAAGTGTAAAGCACGACGGGGGAGATGATTAGTTGCATCGCGTTCGTGTCGATGTTCGTGTCGTGTTTATGTTTAGATTCGGATTTTGGACTAATTTTATTGGTAGCGTGAAAATATGGAGGTATGTTTTTTGCTCGTTAATAATGGTTGGGGTATGCTTTATGCTCATTGATAATGGTGTCTTGAGGTTAATATCTCTTAAATCGAATCTTTGGATTCTAATACTTAGTTTTATACGTATTCAAGATTAGTGGTCGTTTGATTGCCAAACAAAATAATAAGCATTCCGAATTCTCATGAATTGAAAAATACCACTAAGTTTGTTTTTTTTCCGCATGCAACCATATGACCACCAAATTTGTTTTTTTTTTTTTGTATACTAGTATTAATTAGTAAGATAATTGCATAAGGCCCCTGTTTGATAGAACTTATTCTCAGATGAATTCAGATAAGATCAGAGTCATTTAAATCCGGTCGGATCAGATCGAAAAATTTAAATTTCTATCAATGTATTTGGTCTATTATTGATGCCAATTGGTTGAAATTCAGTCAAAATTTCAACACATTCATATCAGATCAAATCAGTTCAGAGTCATTCAAATCAGGTCAGATTAGACCAGAACGGAATTATTCAAATCAGATCATATCAGTTTCGAAAGATGTAGTCCTATCAAACAGGGCCTAAGTGGGTTTGAACTTTGAAGTGAGTTAGAATGATAAAATGATGTATTTAAATAAGTCTAAGGTATTCGAGTATGGAGAAAAGTAAGTGCAAAGTTTGATGTGATAGAGTTTTAGTTTGAAATGAGTCTTGTTGATAAAAGTAGTTTTAGCTTAGGAGTTGGGTCTTGGATGTGACTCGCCACCATGTACACACATACTCCCTCCTACCGACAAATATATTTTACAAAATAAGGGTATATCCAAATTAAAATTATAACTTGTTTCTTTATCCTAAACTCTGATCATCCATAGATCATAGATTATCATCGCGATCCCAACCATTTCAGTCAACATCATACCATGAAATACATCAATTCACAAAGAAAGTAGATCTTGCAATCATCAGCTCACCTAAAGACAACCTTAAAACCACAAGCAAAGCCTTACGAGCCCCTCACATGTCGTGAATTACCGATTTTTATAGCAACCCTTACAAATTACGTTCAACTTACATCTTACATTTAATGGTTAGTTTTGGTTGCATAGAGGCTCAACACACAAACTCTCTTGATGCCAACTTTTAATGACACCTCCATTGAAATAGGTTGTGGGCGACCATGAGGCATTTCGATTAAATTAAATGTCATAATTAACCAATAGTTTGTTTGCAATATCGTCACTCACGTATTTTCAACGTCAAGGATCTCGTCGTTCCCCTTCTTTACATTATCCCAAAGGTAGTGCCGACAACCAACATACTTAATTTTCCTATAAATCAATATTTATTTATCAACGAAGCATTGCTTAATTTTTTTTCATTTTTAGGTTTTTTCTATCTTCTTATTAGGTTTTGTTGCGTCAGATGTCTTTCCGTTTTCTCGTAGATTTCGCTCTTCTACTTTTGCTCACATTCGTAGGTTAGAGAATAAGACAACTCACTCATCAGCGCATTTTGATATAGTAGACTATGGGTTGACAGTGGCCCTATGGATGTACCACATATTGCTGCAATGGATTTTGTAGCAGTTATGAGTAATAGAAGTGTTCGCGTTTTGATAAAAAAAAAAAAATATGAAGACCACAATTGGACTTCAAAGTCCAAAAGTCCAAGCCGACTATAGATAACAACAAGACCCAAAAAAAAAAAAAAAACACTACAAAATTAATTGTTAATTAAAAAATAAAAATAAAAGAAAATATAATAATTAGCCAAACTTTTTTTTTTTTTTTTTTCCTTATTTGATCGGTGACACGAATTCTGTACATTCTTCCCCAAAAAGCTTCCTCAAGAAGCTCCCCCAAAACAATCAAAATTCACCAGAAACTTCAACAAACCCTAACTTTTTCTCCCCCCAAATTTCCCCAATCAAAATTACACCGAGTTTCTCCATATGCTTAATGATCTTTCTAGATCTGCCGGTTTTTCGTCTACCAAGGTATTATTCTCTCTCTTCTCTATTTTTATTTCCCCCAATTTTTTTTCATTGTTTCCGTTTCTGGTAATTTTCTTCAATTGGAGCTCAAATTCGCATGAAATCGACATTGCCGCATGATTATTATGGAATAATTTTGATCATGTTTTCTTGTTTCGGTTGGTTGAATTTGAAATTTATTATTTTTTTCTGGGAAGAATTAATTAGGTATTGCCAAAGTATGATCGTATTGCGAATTGTTGTATGTTGCGTGACACGGAAGCTGTTGCGGTTTTCGTAATCGTGTTTGTGAATTGATTATTGGAGGGAATGGTATTATGACGTGTGTTTATTTGATGTTGGTTTAATCTTGTTTGTGGTTTGAGACGACATTGGCCGCGTTTTTGTGTCTACGAAACTTCGTGTTCAAGGGTGTATATTGGCCGCTGGCCGGTCTGTCACGAGATAACGGGTTAGTGGAGTCACCCGGGATATGACGCTGTTGTAGTTGTACTTTTGGACATGTATTGTGATGATCCTCGTCGTATAATCCCAGTTTATAGTGAGTTGTTTGGGCTTTAAACTCGATAGTAGTATGTCAACATTGATTAAATTTACTTCATAATTGATTCCGGCTGGTTGGGGGGGGGGGGAAGGTTATGTGCTTGAATCTTAAATTTGTCTTTGGCCTCGAATTCTCTGGTGCGACTGTGCAACAAGATGTTTTTTTTTTTATGTACTAGGTGTGAATGTGTGATATCGTTTTTGTATGGAGCTGTTAGTGGTCGTACATTTTTTTTGTTTGTTGGTATTGATGGGATGAGAAATTTGTGATTAGGCTGGTCTGTTATTTGCACGTTGTTAAAGAATAGAGATTGATATTATGGGTACTAGAATCTAATGGTTTATTTGGTTGGTCTCAGTTTCTTGCAGATTAAATGTTTTGGATTGTTCCTGAGTATATAGTTTGAGCGTCGTGTTCTTACTTGCAATTGATGGATAATGGCTGTTCAGATGGATAAACCTTCAGCGGTTTCTACTAGGGAGCGTGCCCAGCACCTTTACAACAAGGCATGGTTTTTTTGATGACTTATTTACTTTTTTTTTTTCAATTTCTTGGCTCAGCTCTTATTATCTGGTGTATTTCATTTCTTGCTAGTTGCCTTGTTGTGATAGCTTGTCTGACAGTTGTCTTAATTTTTGCTCTGCTGAAATTGATCATTACAAGCATTTAGTTGGACTTCGGAGCTTGCAACTCTTACCTTTTCACCTAAATTATGGCTATGTTCTTGTTTGGTGGTAAATTATTAATGCCCGGGTACTGTGTGAATTTCTGTTCTTACTGGTCTCCTACCTTGCTAATGCGTACGCATTTTGGTCTGCTGCTCAAGCATCAATTTTACTAACTTTGTGGAGAGATATTCTTCTAAAGAATGGCCATGAGACTGTAGGTCAAGGAAGATTATGAGGCTAGAAACTCAAAATATGTGGAAGTCATTTTGTATTTTTGTTTTGGTTTGTGGATTTGTGACTTTGGCTTCTAGTTTCTTTTGATCAAGATGTTTAATAATGCCTCGAATCCATCTAATTTTTTCTACTTTGCAGAATGTTGAGTTGGAAAACACCCGATGTAAGTCAGCACATTCCAGGGTTCCTTACGATCCTAATGTATGGCAACAAATCAGAGAGAACTATGAATCCATTATTCTTGAAGATCATACCTTTTCTGAACAGCATGAAGTAGAGCTTTCTCTGTGGCAGCTGCATTATAGGCGAATAGAAGAGTTGCGAGTGCGCTTTAATGCCGTTGTGTTGCCAAGCACTGCTTCAGTGACACAAAATGGAAAGGGTGGTCCTGCACGTCCTGATCAACTTGCAAAAGTGCGGTCTCAGTTTAAAACCTTCCTTTCAGAGGCGACTGGGTTCTACCATGAGCTGATGCTGAAAATTAGAGCAAAATATGGCCTGCCTCTTGGTTATTTCTCAGATGATCCAGAAAGTCAGATCTTCTTGTGCAAGGATGGACTTAAAACCTCTGATATAAAGAAGGGCTTGATTTCTTGTCATCGTTGCTTAATTTACCTGGGTGATCTTGCCCGTTATAAAGGTGTATACGGCGATGGGGAGTCTAAAACTCGAGATTTTGCAGCTGCTTGCAGTTATTATATGCAGGCGTCGTCTCTTTGGCCATCTAGCGGTAACCCTCATCATCAGGTACCATAGGTTAAATGCTTCGTGTTGTATGTTGTGCTGTGTGGTTTTGCCTTCCTTTTTCTCCTGAACTGACACATTTAACACTTTATGTTCTTGTACCCTACAGCTGGCTATAGTGTCTGCTTACCATGGTGATGAATTTGTGGCAATTTACCGCTATTTCCGAAGCTTGGCGGTTGAAAGCCCTTTTTCAACTGCAAGGGACAATCTAATCATTGCATTTGAGAGGGTAATTATTATGATTCGGGATTTATTTTTCTCATTGTGTCTAACGTATCCTTTTTTCTTTTAGTGCATGTGCGGGGTGGCCTTTTTTTGAGGGTGGGTTTGTGGGGAGCTAGCAGTAGGAGTTAGCAACATATCTGTCGATCATTTGTATACCTTTTACTTGGGGTTTTTGGGGTTCAATAATCTCTGATGAATGTTGTAAAATTGTATGGCAGAATCGTCAAAGCTTTTTAGTGCTCCTCGAGGATATCAAAACTTCAAAAGCCAAGGCTGCTCCTCGGATGAATGGGAAAATGAGAGGAAGAGGTGACGCTAAGTCTTTTCCAAAAGATAATAGGAGTCAACCCAATCCAAGTAAAGAAAAGGCTCTCAGTATTCCCGAAACCTTAAAAGCATTCACTGTGAAGTTCCTCAGAGTAAATGGCATATTGTTCACACGCACAAGGTATTTTGTTTAGTAGTTGCTGTTTTTTTTTTTTTTGGAACTCATACTGGCATAGTGTCATACATGCATTGACCCCCTGTTCCTTGTGCTTCCAGCCTGGAAACCTTTGCAGATGTGCTATCTATGACCAAGAGTGATTTTATGACGCTTCTTTCGTCAGGATCCGGGGAGCATTACAATTTTGGGTCAGATGCTGCGGAATGTGGACTTTTCATTGTCAGGCTGGTGTCCATTCTCATTTTTACTGTTCACAATGTTAACAGAGACTCCGAGAATCAATCATATGCTGAAATTTTACAGCGCTCGGTTTTGCTCCAGAATGCGTACACTGCAATCTTTGAGTTGATGGGACATGTTGTTGAGAGATGCTCACAGTTGCATGATTCTTTGTCAAGTTATCTTTTGCCTGGTGTTTTGGTGTTTGTAGAATGGTTAGCTTCCCAGCCAGATGTTGTCACTGTCAGTGAACCCGGGGACAAACAAACCAATGCGAGACTGTTCTTCTGGACCTCCTGTGTTTCCTTTTTCAACAAGCTCTTGTTAAGTGGTTTCTCGTCGGATGATGAAGATGAATCTTGTTTTTTTAATATGGGCAAGTATGAAGAAGGGGAAATAGCCAATCGACTTGCTTTGTGGGAGGACTTTGAGTTGAGGGCTTTTCTCCCTCTACATCCCGCGCAGCAAATCTTGAACTTCTCCAGGAAACATTCTTTTGATAATGATGGTGGACTAAAGGGGAAGAAGACTCGTATTCAGCGGATCATAGCTGCTGGCAAGACCTTTTCTAATGTTGTTCGGGTTGGGGACCAGGGTATCTTCTTTGATCCTAGTACAAAGAGATTCATTATAGGTGCTGAGCCGGAATTATCTATTGATTCTCCCCTAAGCAGTGACCCTGAATTGCTTATGCTGAATGGCCCTGTCCAGGAGATATCGGTTGACAAGAATCCAAATGTGGAAGTTTTGCCAGCAGCGCAAATTGTTGAGGTAGATGATGAGGAAGAGGTTATTGTTTTCAAGCCATCAACTGCAGATAAGCATGCGGATGCAATTTGTACATCATATGAGCATTTTGGCTTGGTTTCCGACATGACTGCTACAGTTTCGGGAGTATACACCCCGTCTGTTTCGGCCCCATCCAGTGAATACCTCCCACAGGAAAGTTTCGATACTATAGCTAGACCTCCTGCCTCCGTTGCTAATGCTATCCCACAGCAGCTGCAAAATGCCCAGCTCAATGCATCTGGTTGGCTGGCGGAGCAGCCGGCTTCTATGGTGAATGGATTTAAGCATATTACTCTGATGGATGATGGTATCTCAATGAATCAAAAGCCTTCTGAGCAATTTTCAACACTGCGATCTGCTGCCCTTTCACTACCTTTTTCACATTCTGTCAATGTCAATGCTGGTAATGGTTATCGTATGCAGCTGTCCGAAGCCATTGCATCCAATGTTGACCTCAATATGTCTTCTATAAGTGATCTAAACATGTGCACGGTCAAGTCTCAGTCAATATCCCCTGTTGGTTCTAGAAAGAATCCAGTGAGTAGGCCCGTCAGACATATTGGTCCTCCACCTGGTTTTACTCCTGCTCCTAAATGTCCTGAAGATCTTCGCGGTTGGTCAAGTATGAAAGATGATAACCCTATAATGGATGATTATAGTTGGCTAGATGGATACCAGAAACCATCGTCTGCAAATAATGACACTGGTGTCATCAATGACAACAACCACAATGGACCTTTGTTTAACCATTTGGACAACAGTTATGGGATGCCAGCTAGCTTTCCTTTTCCGGGAAAACAGTCTTCGGCATTTCAAATTCCAGTTGAGAACCATAAACTCTGGCAGGGCTATCCAGATCGCTTGAAACTCTATGAGCAGCAACAGAAGAAAGTCAGCCAGCCAATGTCATTGCCTCAGCAGTTTCAGGGGCAATCACTGTGGGAAGGTCGTTTTCTGGTGTGAAGTCTGTGTTGAAGTCTAACGGTACGTGGCTCTATTTGACTATACTACCCTAAATGGCTGAATGTATCTGTTTTGTCACTTGGTCATTTACTTGCTTCCATCGTCAGGCATATACTGAGGTGAATATCTGGAGGCAGATGCTACCGTTTCTGCACTGTGCTTCATTCCAGGATTGATATTGAGTTTTTGTTGAAGCTTGAGTGACCTTGGGAGTTTAGCAGGCCCCTGTTTTGAAACAGGTATGTACACTTGCTCTTTTGTGATGCAGAGTGCAACGCAGTATCTAGTAGATGGTTTTTTGTTTAGCATGCCTAAGTTATCTAGTTGTTTTGGCCTCTTTAGTAGGTTTTTGTAATTACGAATTTTATTTTTGTTCCAGATGCACATTTGATTATTAGGAATGTCATGGTAAAGCATGTCAAAATTTTCCATTTGTAGATCTTTTTGCTGTATGGTGTGCTACTGTGCCATCCCACACTTGGTTGCTTATTTTTCTACTAGCTATCTCTTTCTTTACTCATCCGCTTTACTCTTTGGAGGCCTAGGGCCGATTGCCGAGTCTGAAATTTGAAAAATATATAAGTTGAATGAATTGAAACTTTTGAAACATGGCCATGTGCATTTTTCAAAATACCCTGTGCCGTGTATGAAACATTTAGAAGCAAACTAAATTCAAACCTTGGTAGTTTTGTAGCAATACAGTGAGCAATTTCATTGATGAGGATTTGTAGTTTTGTAGCAATACAGTGAGCAATTTCATTGATGAGGATTTGTACCTCTCAGCTAGCATAATGTATTGTTCGTTTTTGTTGTGTCCCTAGCTGCTTTCTGATTTCTTGCCTGGTCCTTCTCCCTTAGCTGCATTTGGATAGTGAAAGTGTAAACCTGAATATTGTATGATGAGGGGAATTAACTAATAGTTTACTAGTTGGACTTGTACCTCTCAGCTAGCATAATATATTGTTCGTTAGCTGCTATCTGATTCCTTGCCTGGTCCTCCTATCTTAGCTGCATCTGGATAGGTAAAAGGTAAACTTGAATATCGTATGATGAGGAGAATTAACCAATAGTTTACTAGCAGGGTTCGGTTGTAAAAATACCAGTAGTCGAGTTCCATTTTTCCCAATTTGATTTAATTACCCTTTTGTTGTTGCTCTGATAGCATTGACCTTTATGCCGCCTATTGGGCTATTGGTCTACATGTATCAATAGATAATAAACACCTAACTGCTGCTGTGCTGCATATTGGTAGAGTCTCTTTGATTCAAAGTCTCAAAATGGAACCTATTTTCTTTGGAGGGAATAGAAAAAGAATATTATCTGCTTCGTTTAGTAAATTTGCTGTGCTTGGATAGTAACTGGTCCTCTATTTGTTGATTGGATAACGGGAGCCCAATGGGCATTGGTTTTTCTATGGCTTAAGTATAGCTTTGGTTTTTTTTATGCATATCGTTCATCAGTTGTCATACCGCTGATGAATTGAATGGTGTTTGCTTATACGGAGTACAATTTATAAGACTTCTACTCTTATTTTAGCTAGCAACTTTTTCTTCCGGTTGGGGGGAGGGGGTATTAGTATTAGCAAGCCACAACGAGTTCTAGGTTCATCGTCTAATTGGATGTTTGCTTGATCCAAGAAAGGCCCGAGGGTTTGAGCATGCACATTCTAATCTTTTTTTCCCTTCATGTCACAGACTCACAAGTAGAGCTCACATGGTTTTTGGAAATTATTTGCTACCGTCCATCATATTGGCCCTGTATTTATCTGCTTTGTTGTATTTGCTGAACAGGTGCCGTTATATCCGAACACGAAGGATGGAGTTGGTGGACGAGTAGTGGGTTCGCATTGGACATTTAAAGCGTGGGTACTAGTCTGGCTGAATCGGTTGGGCTAGTCCTTGAAGGTTCAGTTGTGACTGGGTTGGCTTTTGATGCTGGAAAAAAGTATTATCGTAGTCTACTAGACGTTGAGAAGACGACATAAAAGAACGGGATTGTCAGTAGGCATTGCATAGCCGCATCTATAATCAGCGACGAGGAAGCTGATTTATGTGGTGTTATAATCAAGGCACTGCTTTTGCGCAGCCTGAAACTCTACGTACGAGTGTTATTGTTTATGAAGCAAAAAGGTTTATGTTAGAAATAAGCAATTGCATTATGGCGTTGTGATGCTGTGTTAAATAACGACTGGTGGTTGGTGTTGTGTACCTTACTCCACACGTTTTTATGTTTCTTGTTATGTTTTCTGTTTCTCCCTTCTGTTCTCTTCTGGGAGCAGAAAATAAGGGTTTATGATATTATTACTACTATTTGACTCTCTTAAGTTGCACGGCCCTTTGGTTCCCCCCAGCCCCTTGCTGCTGTTTTCTTGTGGCGGTATCGGTTTCCTGTGGCATATATTCCACCTTTTGAGCAACTGTTTTTGTGAAATGGGTTCATGCTAGCTTTTGTAATTTTCGAAGTGAGCAGCTCATCGTTAGCAACCCGTTTTTTTTTTCTTCTTTTAGCTCGCATAATTAGCAATTCTCGATTGTATATATACTGACATTACATAGTCGATGCGTTTAACCAAACAAGGCGCAACCAAATTATAACACGACTTTGGGCTCATTTTTACAATTTTGCCTTCACAATGAAGCAAAATTAGTAATCGGAATGGTTAAAATTTGTATGTGCAACAACAATGTTACTCTCCTAGTTAGGGTCTCACTTTCACGGCAAAGTAAAAGATGATCAAATGTACGCAATCTTTTGCTCATGTGTAGTGCAACAAAGAGGCGAAAATTCTAGCAAAACATTATTATTTATTTTGTCATCTGAGAAGAAAATAACATCCTCTAATAATTTGTAGGGGAGATATGAAAGAAAGGTCTAAAAATGGCAAAGACATATTACTGATGAGTGTCCGTTCATTTCTTACTAGTTTGTGGGCATTAGCACTCGTAAGAAGTGCTCTTTTTTTCATGTTTTTTTATTTTTATTTTTGTAGATTAGTATTTCCTCCTATTTTCTCGACTCTCATTTTTTCCCATCAAAATTTCCTTTCACTCATGCAAACAAAATAACAAGAACATAATAACCTTTAACAAATTTTTTTAAAACAATTCTTAGCAAAATCAGACATAATTATTGCATATTATTAACAAAAAAACAAATTTTACTTGTTGGTTTGATTTGGTTGATTTTCGTATCAAGAGCTATATCATAATTAATATTACATAATTTCGAGAAAAAAAACTACCAAGAAAAATTAGAGTAAATGGTTTGTTGTGATGAGAAAAAACTCAAGTTTTCATGATTTCTTGCATACGATGGGCATTTGAAGTTCCTCGAAGAAAGATCTATGATTGATGCAGGTACATGTCGATCCCATTTTTGTGTCGTTTATGAAACTTTATTTTACGGATTATATATTGTCGCTCTCACTTATCGAGGAAATTAAACATTCAACTTATTATTTATAAAAAAAACGTACACGTATAAAAATCATGAGAATTATACTCTTATTATGTGTTTTCTAGTAATGTCGATGGTGAAAAGGAAGGTGTATATATGTTTGTGTGAACCTCGATATTTGAGAACGACAATATAAAGAACAAACGAGACGAAAAATGGAGGTGGTAGTAGTAGTAGACGTAGACGTAGAATGTGTAGATGATCTATCTAACCAAGCATGAGCAGAGACGACTTTCCGTGCGTGTGGAATGGCAAAAGCATGGGAAGCAACATTGCGTAAAACGCAAGCTGCCGCAAAGAAACGGGCGCACAGCATATTCGGGTCGATGTCGATGGGTCATATGAACGACGAATTGGAAGATATGGACGACAGAAATAATGAGATTCGAGAGTTGGAACAAGTCGAAAGATTCCTCGGAAATGGGGATTACTATACGGGTCAGTGGTTCGAAAATTGCCCACACGGGCACGGCAAATATTTGTGGACCGACGGGTGTATGTACGTAGGAGAGTGGTTTCGAGGGCAAGCCATTGGGAAAGGCAGGTTTAGTTGGCCTTCAGGTAGCGTGTACGAGGGGGAATTCAAAAGCGGGTATATGGACGGGAAGGGGACGTATAATGGTGCAAATGGGGAGACGTATCGAGGATTTTGGGTGATGAATATGAAGCATGGACATGGTGTTATAAGCTATGAGAATGGGGATTGGTACGAGGGCGAATGGCGTCACGGGGTGCAAGAAGGCCAGGGGAAGTACCAATGGATTAGTGGGAGTTTATACTCTGGAGAGTGGAGGAATGGGGTGTTTTATGGGCCGGGCACAATGGTATGGCCGGCCCATGGAAATCGATTTGAGGGTAATTGGGAGGATGGCCTCCCAAATGGCCAAGGAGTGTATAAGTCGAGTGATGGGGGACACATTGACGGATTTTGGAGCATAGATCCAGATCTACGACAAGTATCAGTAGACGAAAAAGTTACTCCTCCTAGCTCGTGTAGTGATTGGGATCCTCAAGAGTTGTATAATGATATTTTGAGTGGGTGTAAGGTTTGTTCAACTGAAAAGATTACTGTTTTTCCATCGCAGAAGAAGCTCGCGACATGGAAGTCACCCAAACCCTCGATGAGGCCAGGCCGAATGTCTGTAGACTCGAGGATACCTACAGCTACTACGAGTAACAATGGAGGCGGCCATGTCTGGGACGCTGAGGCCGGAGTTGATCAACAAGCTCATCAGAATAGAATCTCTGTTGGTGGAGGGAGCAGAGATAGTAATGTGGACTTGGATTGTCTAAATCTTGAGAATTACGTTACCTATACTAAGAATATGCCTCCATCTTCAGGGAGACCTCTTAGAATACCCAAAGCTGGCAAAAAACAAGGGGAAATTATTACTAAAGGTCACAAAAATTATGAGCTTATGCTCAATCTCCAACTCGGAATCAGGTACTACTAATACTGTCATATATATAACACAAACACGACCTTTTGTCAGCTCTATACGTGTTTTTTTTAGCTCGAAAATGACGTGCAAATGACTATTTCAGGCATGCTGTTGGAAGACCTGCTCCCCCTACATCACTAGACTTGAAGTCATCAGCTTTTGATCCTAAAGAAAAAGTTTGGACCAAATTCCCATCAGAAGGGTCCAAGTACACTCCTCCACACAGTTCTTGCGAGTTCAAATGGAAAGATTACTGCCCTTTAGTTTTCAGGTCAGCGTCATTCACAAGGCAAACTTTTAGATGAACCCATTTCACGACTTGTAAATATTTCGTCAAATGGCCTAATCAGTTAATTTGTTAACAGAGCACTTAGGAAACTTTTCAAGGTGGATGCAGCAGATTACATGTTGTCGATATGTGGGAACGAAGCTCTTCGAGAGCTGTCGTCTCCAGGGAAGAGTGGGAGCTTCTTTTACTTGAGTAGTGATGATCGTTACATGATCAAGACAATGAAGAAAGCAGAAGTCAAAGTAATGCTTCTAACAACTTATTAGCCTGATTTTTCAGAATTCTACTGTTTCTTTCTTTCTGCAGGTTATGATTCTGCATGTTTATGTTGTCAGGTACTTCTGAGGATGTTATCAGCGTACTACAATCATGTTCGAGCATTCGAAAACACGCTTGTCACGAAATTCTTTGGCCTTCATTGCGTAAAATTGACAGGTCCAATTCAGAAGAAAGTAAGATCAGATACTTAGCTTGTTGCTCTAAATTTCCTATTACACGAACTTTTGGATGAAATCGTTTCACTATTGTTAACTAAACTTTGATATGTTGCTTTCCCGTTTTACAAAGCCTACACTGTGAAACGAGTGCATCCAAAAGTTCGCTTATTTCTTGTCCGATAGAAGAAATATTCTTGTCAATGAATAGTTAATGACACTCTCGAGTTGATCATCAGGTGCGCTTCATTATAATGGGGAACCTGTTCTGCACCGAGTACACTATCCATAGACGTTTCGATTTGAAAGGCTCTTCGCTTGGTCGATCTACTGATAAACCAGAGGAAGAGTTAGATGCAAGCACCATACTCAAAGATCTTGATCTTAACTTCATCTTTAGATTGCAAAAGTCATGGTTCCAAGAACTTTGCAGGTACTTTCAATTTTGCAAATCTAAACCTTTTTTTTTTGTTGGGACAAAGTTTACGTTAAGGGAACGGAAAAAAAAAAAACTTAACTTCCCCTTAGTTCCGCCACTGAGTGCCAACTAATGGCGGTTATTGGAGTAGCCCACTAGCATATAAACGAGACTCCTCTTGTTACATTGTGGCCGAATGTAGTAAACACAACTTACATGAGAGTTGTTTAACCAATTTTTATTTCGTGTTTGTAACGATACACAGACAAGTAGATAGAGATTGCGAGTTCCTGGAACAAGAGAGAATCATGGATTACAGCATGCTTGTAGGAATTCATTTTAGGGAAGCATCGAAAGCAGGGGACTTAATTCCTTCTGGAGCTCGTACTCCTACTGGTTTGTTTGTTTTTCAAGAACAATATAACTGATAGTGTATATAATTGTATCATAATGGTATAATTTGTATACACTATCAATAACTATCGTCACTCTTCTTATGTAATCGTCACGTACAAGTATTAACATGACTAGAATTATACTTGTTATCAGGTGATGAATCCGAAAGCGATCATAGTGGCCCTCGTCTATCAAGAGTAGACATGGACCAGCTCTTAGTCGACCCAGCTTGGTGAGCTTCCATCTCTAAGTCGATGTCTATTTTGACGTATTAAACTTCGTTTAATTCCTATATCGATCAAATGTGATGACATAGACCGCATGCATGTGTGTTTTCGTTGCATGTTCAGGTGGGCTAGTGTTAGGTTAGGGACAAACATGCCAGCTCGAGTCGAGAGAGCCATTAGAAGAATGGAAGGAGAAATGCAGTTAATGGAGCCAACCGGAGAATTTTACGAGGTTGTAATGTTTTTCGGCATCATTGACATACTTCAAGATTATGACATTAGTAAAAAGCTTGAGCATGCTTACAAAGCCATGCAGTATGATGCTACCTCAATATCAGCCGTAGATCCAAAACTCTACTCCAAACGATTTCGAGATTTTATTTTCAAAATTTTTGCTGAAGATTTGTGAAAAATACAACATTGATTACTCAATGTCAGGCTTAGATAAGTATAATAAATAACATTAAACTAGTTTTTGGCACCGTGGTTTCTAAGATATGTGTACAATCCTCCAACAAATACAAATATGTTGAGTTGAAGCCCATATGACGAATATATTAAGATGGGGATGCGTACGTCATATCGAATGTGTAACTACACAACAATTGCTCGGTTATGAAATTATTATTGTACATAATCAGAAAGATTTTACGTAACTAGATGAAGATAAACATATAAGGTTGTGGTTTGGATAGATTTAATGAGTAGTTTCAGTTAAAAAAAACAGTATTGCCTCTGTTGTTGGCTTTCTTGTTGATTTTGTTCGATTTTCTCGAAATGGAGGTGAAAACGTGTTTATTCAAACGATTATATATCTACGATCTACATATTCAAAAAAGTGATCTAATCTATACTAATATATAATAACAAGCTATTACGCGCTTCATAAAGTATCAAATAGAGACACGTTATAACGTAGCGTAGCGTAGCGATAAATGACACTACGAATCATCCTAATTCAAAGAAATCTCTGTGTGTTTTTTTAGGAGTAATCACTGTGTTTTTATTAAGAGTAATCATTGTTTTTTTTTAGAAGGAGTAATCAATTTGTTTTGCATAAGTGGCTGCATACTCTGAAAGTTATTGGGAAGATAACCGTCATACTAATTGAGGTAAGTTAGTTTTATTTATACCTACTGATTGAAACGCGACTTTGAACATATTTTTGCCAAAATTTAGGTTGGTCAACTCCAAAATAGTCAAAAATAGAGTTGATATGCGTTGAAAATGTTAGTTAGCTCTTGTCCACAAAAACCTCGTTACACTCGAAACCTTACCATTTTTATGATACTATTTATTATTTATAGGAAAACTTGTCACTCATCTTATGGTTTTAAATAAATGTTGCATTGTTTTATCGTTGGAGTGTTTAAGCCACAATGTTTTTGTTTTTACTGTTGTGGAACCGATGTAAAAGGAATGGTTGGTTGATTTGTTTGTTTGGTGTCTGAAATTTTCAAATGTTTGTTTATGTAGTTTTGGTTTAGGTGGATAAGTGTTTGAGGTTGTGTACAACTTTATAATCATGTATTATGAAAACAATGTGTTTCAAAATAGAACTGATATGCGTTGAAAATATTAGGTAAACGAAAGATGACACCACAAAATGCGATCCTCAGAATAGGAATGCACGATTTCACTATGTCAATAACATCACCCTCAACCTTAAAAGATTGTTGGATAAGAGTTATACAAAAACTCTAAAAATAAATTTTATTTCATTTTGGTGGTTTAGTAGAAAGATGAAGATATGTAGAGTGATGAGTTTATGAGGGTTAAAATGGATCAACAATCCGATTGCCGGCAAATGCATTGGACTAAAGCATCAACATCTCTATGGGTGACAATCGAATTCATTACGGCTTATCCTCATTGAAGGGGAGACGTCACAGAAATCACAAAGAATTTGACCTCAAACGAACTGAATGCCAAGTCGAGGATCTTCAGCTATCGCAGACGATCGCTTATGATTGGGATTGGCGACAACTCTTACCAGTTGAGATAACAAGGACTACGTAAATCAAGATTAGATTATGATTGAGTTTGAGTTTTATTTGATGTTAGTAGATTTTGATAATTTAGGTCCTCGTAGTAAATGGCGGTGACAAAACACTAGGAATGAATTTTGTACCTTTCACACAAGACTTACTGTTCTTGCACTCATTTCATTTAGATATTTGAACAACATTTCAACTAATATATCTTGTATACATCAAGTGTCCAATTTGGAAGTGACAAACTATGGAGTGCTATACATTCGAAGGTCGATTAGAGCTATTAGAATTGAAACGGTAATTGTTGGCTTGACGAATAATTGTTTTCAAATCTTGTTAGATTTGGCAAGAAAAAAGACGGTGGCCGAGGTTACTGCAGGAATGAAAAACCCATCAGGAATTGCAGCAGGAAGCACCCCTTTCTTGATGATTAATGTTGTTACAGGAACCCCAAAGATGTACATTATAATGTCCTTTGCACCAATGCCTGTAAATCCTGTTTCCATTATAACATCTTGGAGAATTCTCTGAAACTCTTCTTTTGACAGTGATTTCCCTTTTCCCTTGTGATGTTTCTGCATATACATAACAACATACGTGAACTAACATAACACTACTTTATCACGAGAGAACGACCTTTTTTCATTCTTAATGTTTTTTTACTTCAAATTACCGCACGATCAAATTCATTGTCTCTGAACTGAACTGAACTAATCGTTATTATATGGAGTAGAACATGTTGGATTTAATCTCCAAGCTAGGAGTTTATATGGAGGTTTTTGGGATTACGGGTAAGGAAAGCAAAGAGAACAGAATCATCGCGGCGGACCGCGCCGGTTCCTTGGGGACCGGGGCCGCACGTCGGTTATTCTACGCGCTTTTGATTCCTACCCTAATTCGTGTTTTGGCAAATACCTCTAGTATACAAACAAGCTCTTTCCTGCCCTAATTGACATACTGACAATCATATCATCTGGTCCACATAAAGTCTGAAGGTAATCGTCCCTCAAGGATTGAGCATAACTTTGGTGTTCGGGATCTCTTATATAACCGGAGATCTGGAGGGCGACCGTCATTGAGGAGTTTGCACCGTGCCTCGGTGAAATCGTCTTTGTTTTTTTATTGATTTACTCTTTATTTCCAACAATGACCTAAAGGTTACTACACCTTAATGTGCATCATTGTAAAAGCAATTAGAGCATGATTTCTCGATGATTCAACACTAAGTTTAATTTACAAGCCTGTACATGTATAATCATGGATGTCATACATGCATATATACTACCATACTATAAGAAGAGCATACTTACAACGTAAGCTTGTTGAAGAGTTTCAGTCTTTGGTACCCGGAATTGGGTGTTGCCAAGATTTCTGTTTATTTCTCTGCCCAACGGTTATCAAAAATGAATATATCAGTAAAAAAAGGCGAAAAAAGAAAAAGAGAGAAGCCAGTAAGACACCACGAAAACCTAATGTCATAAATCTGTTACGAGTGATGAGTACATCACTAAAGTCAGAATGCACGTTTAATGGTTTAGTCGACTCCAAATTATTTTGGACTACTAAGCTAAGACTCTGTTCACGTGTTGCTGATATTGCAACTATATTGGCATATGTACAATGTTACATAAATTCGATCACGCAACAAATCACAAAAGTAGAAGTATTTATTTTGGTAAACTATTAAGATAAAACAGGGAGAAGGGCCAGAGGATCATACTCTACTACTTCACAAACTGCTCTATAGAAGTCAGTCATGGTCCAATCCCTAGTAGTGTCTGAGATATTTTCCTCGTAGTATCGGCTCGCTATTTCACCCATCATTTTCATCCGTTTTGTCTCCATTCCTGTTTATAATAAACTCGTTGTTAATCTAAATGAACAATTGCAAAAAACAAAATTATATATAGATTCAACAAAAGCTTAGACAAGACGTTTTTCTACTAGTACGCCTAGAGGTGACTCTTTTTCGAGTTACTCTACGTTCAAATCTTAACATAATAACTTATCTTACACAAAACTAGCAGTGTTGACATAATGACATATACAAGCAAGTTAAGACTAAAGAAGAGTAACAGATGATGATAAATTAATTACCATTGCCAGGAGTAAGTTTCGGCAAAGATTGACCCATCGATCTCTAATCTTGCTTCAAATTTACCTCAGAATTTTTTTAGTAAAATGATGTTAGAAATTAGATTTGAAGTAACGTGTGCATTGATATATGTATTTGATGAGAATATAAGAATGCAAGAGTCTTTAATTTAGTGCTGTAACTTGTGAGTTGGGAAGAGTATAATTCATTTCCCCCATCTGAAGTAAACTAAAGGGTACGTATGGATTAATCAAGGCAACTAACTCATTCGTTTACTTTGTTCTCTCAAATTTGCGATTTTCGTTTTCAAGTTCATCTTGTGAAGTTTTCAAGTTCGTCTTGTGATATGAATATCGTTTCAAAATCTTACGTAAAATGGCCCGATCTCCAATAAAAACGATCAATAGGAGCTTAAATTGGTTACGATAGTTAAATGATTACGACTTATCGATAAGAACGAACTTATATAAATCGACTTTACTAACTTTTACCCAAGAGATGACCAATTTGTCACTTAACATGAATAATGTTCAAAGATTATAATTCCGGAAGTCAAATACGAAATTTGCGAGTTTGGAGGACGTCACATAGGATGATGAGTTTACAAGTTTTGGGCTTGGGCGGGTGTAACCCGAAAATAATACCATACCTCCGGGGGTAATACCCCCAGGATAAAACAATTATTATTAAAATAATAAAAAAATCCCATCCCCCTCTTTATCCACGTTAAACCGACCGGCGGTTATTATCCCGGGGGTATTAACCCCGGGGTATAGTATCACCACTGGGTGTAACCTACAAGTCATTGGTTTGTACTTTGTAACCCATTACGATGATATCGTGATCCCTCCACGTCACGTTCTCGTTGGAAACCTTAAAATAGACATAAAGCCTGAAATGATCAATCTATTTGAGACTCACATGATAAATTGATAATACTTGCCAAATAAGTATTCCTATACAGGTACTCGTTAATTAATAAGTAGACATGACAAATACATAACGCAAGATTAACTATCGATGATTCAATACGACTCTAGAAATTTCGAACTTTAAAATAATCTTTATAATTATTTGAATTTTTTTTTATATTTTTGAGTTTATACTTCGATAATGATGATTCACTGCGACTCATTAACAGCGGAACTTCAGTCTAGTCATTATTACCGCTCAATACTCCTTCGTATCATTCACGTGCCCCCGACAGTCTATAATAAAAATATACAATATTAATCTATTTTAAGTAAGCAAATTACTTCGTATGTTGTGCACATATCTAAATGGAAAGAAATCAAGCATTACCCCGATTTTGATAAGGATCATGAATCATCATTTGTTGAATACCCAACTCTAGTTATTTCCACAAAAAAATTAAATATCTTCAATTAATATATTTTTCTTTTCTATTTTCCGAAAATTAAGGTTTCCTACTTACCTGCCATCTTTATAAAAAGAAGAAAAAAAATACAGAGCAAAACAATGGCAACAACGGTCCAAACAGGAAAACATCAACAAAAAGCGTCAGTGTCACACTTCTCCGCTTCTCTAGACTCCTCTCTTCCTCTTTATCTCTCTCCTTCTAATTTGTCCATTTGTCTCCTCTCCATCCCCTTTTTCTTGGTGTTTTCTGTGTCTTCTAAATCACACCGCCTTTTATCATATAAAGTTATTAAATAAACCTTATATTATACACTTCCCTCTAATCCACATTACATAAAAATTGGGCAGTGTTTTTGCATAAAGTTTGGAACTTTGATTGGAATTTAAGGTTATAATTAAATTTTCTTTGGTGGGTCGTTGAGAATTTTTTGTGGGTATGTCGCCAATGGCGGGAAACGAGAAAGATACACAGTTTGATATGGAGGAAAATTATAATGATTTAGAGAAAAATAATTATAAGGTTGATGATTCTGAAAATTATGTTGATGATGATGATGATGATAATGATGTTGGTGATGATGGTGATGGTGATGATGATAATGATGAAACTGGGACATTCATCTCACAAAATTGGCCACAAAGTTTCAGGTATGTTTTTGTTTGATTTTGTTTTCTTAAACCCTAATAATTTGTTTTTAATTGTTGTTTGTTTGTTACAAATTGATTCTGTTGAATTTATGGGAATTGGAATCATTTGGATTTGAAAAGGTTGCAATTTTGATACTTAGTACTAGTATCACATAAACCAAAAGTGTGTTACCTTTATAATGTTTTGTATGGAAATTGGGAAATCGATAGATGCGTTAGTAGTATAATAAAGTGCAACTTTTTAGCTAGTGTTAGTGTAACAGTGTGGCTAACCTGGCTAGAAAAATCGTGTGGCTTGTAGGCCATTGATGTATAGTGTCACCTAAGGTAGCAGCTCCAATTCAAGTTCCCTCGCCATTAAATGAGAGAAATCAATCGAATAAACTTTAGGTGGTTGCTTTATTTTGTCATCTATTCTTAATCGAATAAACATTGAATTTGCATGGACATTGAAGGGGTAGATTGTGTATATTCGTGTAACCTCGTGTTTGATAGAGTTACATACTAGGAGACTTCTATTTCGTTGCCGTAAGTTCTGAAGGGTATCTTTGAGTTTGAGATAACAATTAGATTTCGGCCCTTAGCGAATATAGTAGTTTACAAATTTACAAAGAACTTTAGTAAAGATGATTACGGGGTTGAAACCTTTCACTCATATGCAGAGGCTAATTTTTTCTCCATTTTCGGTTAGTATGATGGTGTCGTTAGTACATGAGTTTGATGGTTATTGATGGTGTGAGGAATGTTGATTCATAGTGCGTAAATACAAAACCACTGATTTTATCAGATATAGTTCGTCATCAATTTCAATTAATTGCAGAGTATTATAGTAAAGTTGATTAAGTCTCCCTTAACACATCTTTTGGAGGGTGGAAGTTATAGAGCAGAACAACAAGGATGAAAATTGCTGCAAAAGTTAAACTCACTACTAGTGCAATCTTTACAGCCTTACACAATTTGATTTAAGAGAGTTTTATTTTGTTTTATTTTGTCTATTCGAAAGGGTGGATACTTAAGAACAAGCAATGTTTCTACTTTTTTCTACTTTTTCTCTTACTAATTCAAATGCATAGCTGAATCTAGGAAATTCTGTAGATGGAAATGAGTTTACGTACTAACTATATTTATGAATATCTTTCCCTTGATGGTGATAGGGAGACAACAGACTCGTATACAATTGCTGCGTCACCAGGTTTTGCATTGCTTGGTCGAACGCCGAGCATGTGTAGTAGAAGTAACATAGAAATTGATGCAAACGCTCCCTTGCTTTCCGATTATGAGAGTAGTTACCAAAAGGTAGAGTATGATAAATTAGCTAAATCACCGTCGAGAATTTCCGCATTGGGGTCACTGCATGAGCATATTGCGGGAGAGGTGCCAATTGGTCAAGGTTGCAACTTAACTCAAACTGTGTTCAACGGTAAAATATCTATAACAAGCTTTGTAATTTAAGTATATTGTGATTCGTAACTTTTGTAAAAGCATTTTGTTGTGCACTCCTTGTGATCTCTAATCAAACTAATGTTTAGACTCTGTTAGTTGAAATCCTCAATTACCCCTTGTATTCAACTTAAATTTTGACTTTCTGCAGGCGTAAATGTTATGGCTGGAGTTGGGCTCTTGTCTACTCCTTATACAATAAGAGAAGGCGGTTGGCTAAGCTTGACGTTTTTAATCTTGTTCGCCATAATATGTTGCTATACTGCTTCTCTTATGAGATATTGTTTCGAGAGTAGACCTGGGATTTTTACTTACCCTGACATAGGTGAAGCTGCATTTGGGAAATACGGACGTGTTTTTCTATCTGTAAGTTCTTCTAAACATGAAATTGCTCTCATAACCCCGTCTTATATTTCTTATCCCCGGGTGGCTTCTTCTCCATGGATCGTGTTTAGATACTGTCACATCACTGTGGTAAATACTAAATTAAATATCAATGCCTGTGAGTTGTCTTATAACTCATGACTCGAATGTGTGTCCCTAGATTCTTAAATGTTGCATCAGTTTTGCTGTATCTATTCTTGAGAAAAGTAGAAAGCTGTAACTAACTTTTTTTCATTCTTTTGATCCTACAATGTGCAGGTTGCTTTATATGTGGAGCTATATGTAAGTGAAGTTACTGTGTCTGGTTTCATGAAAAATAATGAGTATCATAAAATGTTACTAATATCTCGCTTTTCCTGTAGTCGTTCTGTGTTGAATTCATTATATTAGAGGGCGACAATCTTACCGGTCTATTCCCTGGAACGAGTTTGAATTGGGGTGGTTTTCACCTTGATTCCATGCATTGTTTTGCATTGCTCACTGTCCTGATTGTTCTACCAAGTGTATGGTTGAAGGATCTACGTATAATTTCTTACCTTTCAGGTGGGTATAGCTATCTAGTTTCCTGAATTTTTATACATACTGTATATACTTAATTTTACATTGTCCATAATCCTTACGGATTTCCACTCTGCAGCTGGTGGGGTCATTGCGACAGTGTTGATCGTGTTCTGCCTTTTGTTTCTTGGCACGGTGGATGGACTTGGTTTCAATCATGCAGGAAAGCTTGTGAATTGGAGTGGTATACCTTTCGCCATTGGTATATATGGATTCTGCTACTCAGGGCATTCAGTTTTCCCCAACATATATCAGTCGATGGCTAACAAGAAACAATTTACTGCAGCACTAATAACTAGGTTCATAACCCTGAAATTCTTGTCTGACATTTTAGATTTTTGAGGTCCTTAAAAAGTGTTTTCACGTTTCTAATTCGAAATCTTTTTACATTGCAGTTTTATTCTGTGTGTTATAATATATGGGAGTGTTGCTGTCATGGGATTTCTCATGTTTGGGCAGGATACAGCGTCCCAGATCACTCTAAACATGCCAAATCACGCTGTTGCATCTAAGGTTGCACTCTGGACGACTGTAAGTAATAAGTTCTGTAATTTCATTTACAATATCTTGCCACTGAATGTCTGCATAGACATCCATCTGATGCAAATTGTCTGGCCATAATGCAGGTGATCAACCCATTTACCAAATATCCTTTCTTATAGCAAATTCTAATCACCTATCACTCTATCAGAATTAGATTTTAACAAGTTCATTTTCTTTTCGATTTGAGACTATTTGCTTCCTTGACTTTGGATACGTATGCTTTACTCTTGAACCCACTTGCTCGAGGTATAGAGGAGGCGTTGCCACCCCATATTGCTAATTCCAACTGGTGCTTTTTCCTTCTGAGAACATTGCTCGTTGTTTCTTCCCTCTGTGTGGCTTTCCTGGTTCCATTTTTTGGTAAGAACCATGGACTGAAACTCGAGGAAGCTTCCTTTCACCGTGTTACAACTTAATGATCACATTGACCCTAATACGTTTTTCCCACCCACTGGCTGCAGGTCTCGTGATGGCTCTGATAGGATCTCTTCTTAGCATACTTGTGGTAAACATTTCCATCCACTCAATACTTTTATCTCAACACTTTGTTGCTGTTGTGTTGTAATGTAGTAATTGACTTAATACTTTCTTCTTTGCTCCCTTTTCTTCTATCTTACGACTTATTCCTGTTGTGGTGCAGGCTATGATCTTTCCAGCTTTATGCTTCTTAAGAATCGTGGGGAAGAAGGCCACAAACATGCAGGTAAGCGTCTTCAATATTCTACCTTGATCGGACATACTTTTGGTTCAGTTGGTTTCTAACGGGAAATGCAGACATTATAGATTACACATTATTCCTATAGAGAGGCCTGTCCAGCGTTGTATATATAAATGAAAGCTTCAATAATCGGCTCAGAGGGTCAAATGTCCTATCGTATCTTATTTACCACAACGTCCAAAGCGTCTTCGTGTATTTCACTCCACCGGTTTTTCTGTGCAGGTTACACTTAGCTGTGCCATTGTTGTACTGGGCGTTTTCACTGCAGCTGTAGGGACGTATTCTTCAGTGATGCGGATTGCGGACAATTACTGATCATATTGATTCATATGGCAATTGTATTGGTTACGTATTGGTTCTATGTACCTTCTGAACTTGTGCTGTCTACTTACACATCACATCAGTAAAAAGAGATAGGTTTTAACCTACAACAGTGTTTATATTGTTCTGATCATCTCTTTGTTTTCCATCATAGACGTTAAAGCCGTTGAACGCTGATTTAGTGATTTGCGCTTCAACCGTGCAGGATTGTTCCACTCGAGCATCTTCAATGAGCGATATCATGTTGTTAGTTTGCGTTAGTTCAAATAAATTCATATCAAAGTAAACAATATCCAAGCAAAATTATTAGTTAGTTTTGACGGTTGTGCAAGGCAAGCGTGATATTTTAGACGATCTGACATCATCCAGGCATGAACAAATTTCTAGATGATGATTATGGTCATACATTTTGCAATGAGAATTGTTTTTTCTACTCTATTTGACAAAGGGCAATGACACTATGATTAGTTAAATTAGCATGGTAGAGACTTACCTTTTAATAATATATCAAAGTCATATACGATAGATTATTTTATATACTAGTATAAAATAAGACTACCATGTACATCATCGGTGACTCGATGAGACAGTGACACTATTTAATTTGATTAAGGTAGCATATTTTGGTATTACCAACCTACCCACGCAAAATAATAAGAACACCTAATACAACTCGAACTCGACTACTACTACTACCTACCTACATAAAAACTCACATAACCTGACTCGACCCTATTATCGTCCTAACGAGATATTCTGTCAACCAACTTTTCGTAGTCGTATACTAGATATAATTATAGTACCTCATATCTTACCCTATTTAGAGGGTTTGGACTTTGGATAAAATTGCAAATTGCCCAGAAAAAAAAAAAAAAAAAATCAAACCCCAAAAACAAACAGGCTGTACTACTGTATGGTTGAGAACAAAATACACCACTTTGTGTTTGTGTTTGTGTTTGTGTGTTATTCACTCTACATTTTTTTTGGGCGTCAAAAATTAGAACCAACAACACACCTTCCTCCCTTCTTTCTCTTTCTCTTTTTCTTTTTCTTTTCGATTTCTCTCATTTTCTCTCTCCATTTCTTCCCTCTTTCCACAATGTAATGTCGTTTTAATTCTAATTGACAATCACATCATTCTTCTCCTTTTCTCTCTCTCCTATTATACACAGAAATCGAGGAAACCCCATGCTATTTTTACATTATTATATTGAATTATAGTAATAATAATAATAATTGTTTAATATGGTGAAGTTTTGATGAATGTTGGGTGTACAAGATCAAAATTTGGGGGAAATTAATTACTGGGTATTTCTGGGTTTTCGTTGAATTGTTTAATTTGTTGATCAAGATTGAATTTTGATTGAAAAGATCGAATCTTTTTGGAATTTTGAGTGGTGGGGTTTTTTTTTTTTGGTAAAAAAAAGGATATGAGATTGGTGAAAAAATGGGGGTAATTGGTGGGCTTGAAGAAGAAGGAGAACAGCAGGAAATGTCTGAACTGGTTGCCCGCACTGGTCGCCATCAGCAGCGTTATGAACACGGTTGTCGCCTTGTTGCTGGGTAATCATTGTTTTATTTTGTTAATTTTCATTTTCATTGGTTTATGATGAGTTTTTTTTATTATATAGTGGTGGTTAAATTTGAATTATAATGTTGTGAATTATAATTTTTGTATTAAGTTGCAGTTAAGTTGAAATTATATTAATTGTTTGTTTTAATGTTGCTTGAATTATAATGGTTGTTGTAATTATGTGATATAATATATGATTGTATTTGTTGTTTTGGTCAAGGGTTGAATGGGAGTAATACCCGTATTGTATTTATTTTAATGATATTTACGTTTTATGAGTCGATTATTCTGCCCCAATTCCCATTGTTATTTGGGGGTGTAGGTTATGGGGAGAGAATTCAAGTGTAAGTTTCGATTTTTGTGGGAATGTGTTGCGTTTTTAGAGTTTGGGTTGTTAGGTTGTGGGCATTGTTAATTTTCTAGAGTATGATGTTGAGTCAAATGAGAAATGATTGGCACATTGCTTGTGGTCTATTTTGTGGTTGAAAGTTTGAACCTTGTTGCCGAAACGTGTAGGAGTATTTCTTTACAAGGAAGAGAGTTTAGTTTGATATGTTATAATGGTTGCTGGAATAGGTCAAAGTTTTGTGGTCATCAATGGTGTGTGGGAAGTTTTGAACAACTACTTCTTCGTTTTAGCCTTTCCCTTCTTTCTTCTTGATGATGTACTATATGATGCAATGTGCACAAAAGTAATCAAGCTTGGGCCTCATCCTGCTTTTTTAGAGGAATCAATTGTTTTTGATTAGTGAGTGGTTTTGGTTGAGGCCAGTTTTGCGATCAAATCGAGACTGTAGTTCGGACACTTCTGGCTGGCTGGGTTGCATCCTTGTCTCTTCGGCATTCACTGACATGCTTAGTTGCTGTTTTGGCATGAAATGGATTATCTAGTCTAGAAAAAGAAATTCTTTGTCCATAAGTTAGGATCTGGGGATTGTTGGTTGACCGGACTTGGTATGTGATGGCTATATGTTAAGTTTCATCCTTAAAAGTTGAATTGACGGCTAAGGGTCAATTCATCTACAAAGCTGAATTGCCTTTAAATTCATTGGATTGACGTATTTGAGAGATTTTGTGTTTCTAATTTAGACTGCATTGGCAGGTGTATTCCCTTTAGATATAAAATTTCTTCTGAAGATGATGGAGCAGAATCTGAGAAGACTGTCGAAGTGCTTATGATCAATTCAGCAAGTGGACCAGGTCTCCTGTTTCCTAAGGTAGTCATTTTCACACCACTTCTTTAACTTTGAGCAGGTGCAAAACTTTTTCTGTTTAGCAACAGGTAAAACTAAGACGCACCATCGGTATTTGGCCACATTTTGTTATGCTGGACCCATCAATCATCATCATAGTGTCCTCTTGTTATTTAATTATTGCAATATATCTCCAAAGATATGTTGATCTCTCAAAATTCAATCTGGTGGTTGAAGAGAGGGTAGAATTAGCATCATATCTATGACTTGTCTGAAGTACTTCCTTTCCAGTAGTGACTAGATGTTTTCAGGAACGGTAAATGGCGGTCAATTCTGCAAGGTATACATATGTTTGGACTTTGGAGATATGCTCGAGGACTTTGCTTAGTTAACTAGCATGACTGCTCATCACAAATAGCCCCACGGCTAATTAGTTTAGACACTAAGAAGTCTTCATTACACTAGCTGTAAGGGTATTCCAATAATGTTTACAAGGAGTCAGGACCCCTTGTTCTCTATCGCTTCTTCCTCTTAATGACATTTTTTCCTCGTAAACAGGAGAAAATTCTGTAATAAGTATTAGGTTTCTTTCTAGACTAACAAGAACTGTGTTCTGTTTTACGTGTCTTGTTCAGGTCATGGAAGTTAGGGTTAGGTTAGCCACTTATTTTTTTTCTTCATATAACGTTCTTGTTGTTTGTACTGTCTTTTTTTTTTTATGTTTTTCCTTTTCGACAATATTCTCTACTTTTGTAAATTTCACATGCTTTTCGCTTGCTTTAATTCTTTATTTTACTCTTGTGTGTTTCTATTTCCTCTTATTGATTTCCTAACTTTCGACAAATGGGTTTTATTACTTTTTACATTTGTTCGCTCCTTATCTTCAACTTTTTACTGTATTCATGTGGCGATCTTAGAGGACAATTCTTGTTAGCCGACCCCAAATCATTTTGTGACAAAGGCTTGATTGTTGTTGATCTTGCTACCTTATGGCACCAAATTCTGCAAACATATGGATGCAAGGGGTTACTTAGAGTGTAGAGATTAAATCACTATCACATCAGTTCCTGTGATGGGAAATAGGTGATTCTATACTGACTTCCAGACAGATGAGTTATTGCTACTTCCTAGCTGTAGATTAGATTATAGTAGTTGGTGCATTTGTGGTCTTGTAGGAGTTATCAGTTACTTGTAGTTGTAGGTTGTGCAGGAGACTCTTGCTTTGATTGTCATTTAGTTTGCTATTGGATCTATCTTAGTCAACTAGGCATTTTTTGTTGCCTCCTACAGATTAGATGATTGGCCTTTTTGTTTTCGACATTGTGACTATTCAATTGGTGGCATCATACATGGTTACTAGTAAATAAATTGATCATCTATACTTTCTATCTGTCAGTGTGCATTGGAGGTACTTATACTCAATATATTTGCACGATCGTCCTGATATCTGATGGTTTTTCTTGCTTCCGGAATTGGCATGGCCCTAGGTAAAAGAATGAATTGTACTGCACGGAGACTGGAGACTGGTGTAGTTGCTTTGTTTGGACAGACACTAGGGATATAATTTGGGCATGTCCGAGTGTTTTTGTTTGGCGATTTACCTTGATTTTGGCGTTTTTCTTTAATAAGTATTGTATTTATAAAACATCTACATTTGGGGTATGCATTTGGGGAGGTGGATGATTCTTGGGTAATGATTAAAGAACTGAGTCTCTTCCCATCTGTTAAGTTCCAAAATGCTTTTAAGCCACTTAGGTGAAGTCGTAGGTGCACTTCTGCCAGGGCTTCAAAAAAACCATCGCCTCAGTGGCTTAGTCCCCCTCCCCCGTTTTTTTTTTTTCTTTTTTCTTTTTTTAGCACTGGTCTTGGGAGTCGGTGATCTTTGAAGTCACCTAAGGATCTTGTTTGAACAGCTATTGAACTTGTTTACCAGTTTTTATGTCCTACTATATGCTAAGGCTTATGATTGAGTTTCTTTCTTATACCAGGGTGGCTGGGAAAATGATGAAACTGTCGAGGAAGCCGCAAGGCGTGAAGCCATTGAAGAAGCTGGTGTCAAAGGGGACCTTTTGGTGAGGAATTTGAACTTTTGGTGAATTTTTTAAGCAGTTTGGATTTGTGTTAATGTACTTGCGCGGACCTGCTTGGATGCATATTGTGATATTGTTCATTCTCGAGTAGGTGGTCTGTGCGCTATTTTTTCCGTGTCTCAATAGACCCTTAGTCCCTTCTGACTTCTTTCTCTAGCTTATTTCCCTGCCTTTAATCTGTTTATTGGGTGACCTTTAGTTAGTACAAGCAATGTGCTCCTCTTTAAGGCCCTGTTTGATAGGACTTATTCTCAGATGAATTCAGATCAGATCAGAATCATTCAGATCAGATCAGACCAGATCAGAATCATTCAAATCAGATCAGTTCAGTTCAGAAATGTTCAAATAACTATCTATGTATTTGATCCATAATTGATACTAATTCGTTGAAATTCAATCAAATTTTCAACCAATTCAAATTAGATCAGATTAGATCAGAATCATTCAGATCAGATCAGAATCATTCAATTCAGATCAGATCAGAATCATTCAGTTCAGTTCAGAAAGATGCAGTCCTATCAAACAGGGCCTAATTTAAGTTGTAGTTAAGAAATCACAATATGATCAACCTCAAAAAAAAAAAAAAAATTCGCAATACGATTGGGTTTGTTAGTAGGTGTAGCTGTGGAATTGCATGTTACATCTTACGCAGTTATACTTTGTAGTATGCGATGAATTTCCGAATTAATATGATGCTGTAGTCCTTTTCCTAAATGCATTCCCATGTTCCAGGGTCATCTGGGTTACTACGACTTCAAGAGCAAAACCCTGCAAGACGAATTCAGCCCAGAAGGTCTATGTAAGGCTGCTATGTTTGCGTTGCTCGTCAAGGAAGAACTCCAGCATTGGCCTGAGCAAAGTACTCGGCAAAGGAGGTGGCTATCTATAGCTGAAGCTGTCGAGTGTTGCCGGCACCCATGGATGCGACAGGCCCTTGAGGAAGGTTTCATGAAATGGCACGCTGATAGGGTGGAGTCTAGTGGTGCAGACGAGGAAAATGGAAGCATCGCCTCACCAGGTTCGCGATCTGAATAGAGAATGCTTTGGTTGGAGAGAGAGATTTAATGTTAGCTGAGTTACACACTTCTTTTAACCCTCTTGTTTCCTCATTTTGGTCCTATACTATTGGGTCTGGAGTCAAGAAGGCAGTAAAAATGATGTGCATCTCTTAGGTTTATGGACATTTTTTTACCCTTTTTACGGTCTCTCTTTCTAACTTTTACTGTTTTCTTCTCCTGTCTATGGACAAGGTGTTCTTGATATCCTTTTTCTTATCTGATCACCTACTGATTTCTTCAAAGCTGCCGGGAATGAAACGATGTTGCAGGAGCATTTCTTTTTTCTTTGCTTGAGATAGCAGGAAACTTAACTGTCTTTTGGAGTAATAAAAATTTGCTTTTTTTGTAAAGAAAACTTGTTTTGCATTGGCACACCCTTGGTAGTTTTGTTGCGCAAAGGGAGCCGCAAGAGGGCTATTGATGTAAACAGGTTTTGAATGTGGTTTATCGACTCAAGATTAGAACCCATGCAAAGAGAGTCGTGAGAGCACTGTTGATGCAAACGGGTTTTGAACTGGTTTATCAACTCAAAGATCAGAACCCAACGTCGATGTGTAGTTTGCTTTTGCACTTTCAGAGCCCAGTGTTGAGAACGTTAAAACCTGAAACCCAACAAAAGACTTTTCAAAAGGCCAGAATATCCTTCTTTTTCTAGCGAACCTAAATCTTTTTATTCGTTAAGGTTTAGTTCGAGCTTCTCTTACATATCCACACCCAATATTAATAAATGAGGAAAACGAAAAGTACACGACAAAATATTTTCCGAAAAAAAAAATTCAATCAACAGTAAACAGATATATGTTGTTAGTCATATGAAGATATGATCATATCTCATCATCTTATATGTAGCTCTCAAGTTGGCAAGTATTAGTGGTAGGTTAGGTCCAAATTCAAAGACCAAGGACTACAACTTTGTTCTAAATACAGTTTGCTGCCCCCCGTTTTTGGAACTGGACTTAAAAGTTGATACTGTACTAATCTAGTAGTACTACTTACTTACTACTTTGCTAGTTGGCTGCTGTATGAGCATTTAAGTTTGATTCATGCACCCATTTCTGATCGAAGTTTGTCACGTATCAGCAACTTGCGATTGAAGGAAATCAAGTAGCTCCTCTGTTGTTTTACACGTCGGGTTATGTAGTGGGTCGAACTCCTATCATGTATGCAAACAGGAAGAGTAGCATCCTTGTTCTAATAAACTGAATCGGATTGGTCAAAACTCGACTCGTGTTCTAATAAACTGAAAATTCAAACTCGAAGGACGTTCCCTAGCTTTTCTCAGATAGGACTGGCTAGCTTGAGATTGTTTTATGTGAGAAATTTATTTATAATATCAATTGAGTTTTTCATTTATATTAAAATACACAGTGTAATTTTACGAATTTGTTTAAGATGGTTTGTATATAACAATTGTTGTCTCAAACCAAGCATCATATTTCCCTAGCCGACCAATTTTGAGCCAATTTTAAGCTCGAATCAAAACGTTTGAGCCAATCACGAGCGCACCAGAGCTCGAGCTCTGATCCGCTCGTTTAATTATTATAACCGTAATTCATGCAGTGCATGCACCTAGCATTATTTGTGATGATTCGCATTTAAGGGCCAAACTTTTTTTCTTCACATAAGTTCTGAATTCTGTAAAATGAACTTGATACAAAGTACTGAAATTGGACAATAAACATATAAAAAAAATATCTGAAATCAAATTGGCTACTTGCGAGTATTGGAACGTGCGTTTAATTTTTTTTTTTTTTAAAAATTATCTTGATAGTTGATATAATCTCAAATAAGAAAAAGGACCATAACAATATGGCCTCTAATTAACATTATCCTCACTTACGATGTCTTTAAAGTATATATTTCCTTCTAATTGACCACCATTTTACCATTTATCACTACGTGTAGCGTGGTAAGATTAATTAGTAGGTAACAACCAACAAAAATTACTAAAAGAAATCGAAGGAAATTTTTTTGTGTTTATTTTGCATGTCCAACTAAACAACATCAAACACCTTAATTACATAGTTTGTGAATATGGTTTTTTTTTTTTTCCGGTTCTCGCTATAAATCTAGTCATTTTCGGTGAGTTTTGGAGGACTTGCTTCTTTGGTGCAGTCTTGGAGGAGGAGGTTTCCTTACTTGAAAACTTAACGAAAGGAGGAGGATCTCCACTTAATCGCAGCAACCTTGCATTGTTTTGTAGAAGTGGGCAACATTCTTTTTCAATTAAGGTATAAAAACTTCTTTACAACATTAATTTAGCTTTAATTATAACATGCACAAAAGATCATTAACTAAACTTATTACGTACATAATATGAGGAGACTAATTAGGGACTAATAACTTTCATATGATATCATCAGTGGACATTCTTCATTGTCTTACATATACATCTTGTTTAACGTTAATATATGGCATAATGTCAATACTTGTAGAGTTGTAGAATTGCAGCAAAATTAGCTCTAATGTTTACAGGTTCTTCTGTGCGAAAAGACAATGTAAAAAAGGAGATATAATAGTTGAAGAAAGCACATTAATTTTAGAATAATAGATACATAAGGAATATATAACTAGACTCTTATTATATAAACAAAATTTTATGACATTTGACATGTATGTTTTTTTTTTTTTTTTTTGAGGTTAGACATTTGACATGTATTGCATACAACAAGTAAATCTGTAATAATTAATTTAAATATATATGTAGTCCTTTATCATTGTAAAAAGAACAATTGTAATTTACCTTTTAATAAATACGGTGTATGGTCAGTCCAATAGTTTTACAATTCTTTCGACCCGTGCTAAACACAAAACGCTCAAACAAATAAAGGAAGACTATAAAGCGGCAAATATAATAGAGTAAAAATTTATCCAAGACTTATAGAATAAGTTCGATTCAAGGAGATCTAGAATGACTTATTGAATAGTTTTCGATTTCTAGTTGTCTGTTGTGTGTTGTGTGTGAAGTTATACGAATAGGCATGGAGCTTTTCTAAGACTATAAAGCGGCGAATATAATAAATTAATAATAGAGTGTGGAGTAATTTTTTCAAGGAGCTAAATGACTTATTATTGAGTAGTTACAATTCAAGGAGACTCTATGACGACACAGACAAAATGACTTATTGAATAGTCTTCGATTTTTATTTGTCTATTGAATTGTATGTGAAGTTACAAATTGACATGGAGCTATTCAATCCCATCGATAGAATGTGGAAGCTAAGACTTTATTTGTTGTTTGTTGTTAGCATATATAGATATAAAGTGTAAGCTTAGGGAATTAGACTTTATAAATCACATGATATACTTTTTGTTTACAAAAATCCAACACATGTTTCTTTCATGAATTTAATTAAGCATCCCATCATCTCATGGATCAGCCCATCATCTAATAATTATTTCAAAAAGATGTCTTAATTAGCTTGGGAAAATGTTTATGTATGTGTATCATGCATCATCTTTGTGGTGTCATGTCTCAATAATAATGTCTCTTGTACACATTACATACATACTAGATTGTAAAGTAAAGAGTTGAATTATTTAGAAGTCGACTATATTGTCTTGAATTGATGGACTAATTGTTATTTCTTTTCACATATATAGGAAGTATGAATTCACACAAAGTAGGGATCCATGACATGATAAGATCGACATGTTTTCATGACAATGATAGGAAGTAATACATAATTTCGGGTGAATTTGTTTGACGAAAATAGTTATACAGAATTATTTACTTATGACGACTGGATTATTTTTTGTTTTCATTAACTTCAAAAGTTATTAGTAGGCTTGTTCACAGTCAAGGAATATTATTAGCTAATCCTAACTTTTGTATGTTATATACATCTCCAATATAGAGCAGATCATATGTGTTCAGTTGATGAGAACAAGCTAATCTCCGCCGGCCCAAACCAACCTCCGGTAAGCTGCTTTTGCAGGATCGCAAACTCAATTTTAAGTGTCTTGATGATCTGAATTGATTGATTGCCATTTGTTTTTACATAGGAAAGTTGCAACTCTCGTCATATAGTCCAATCCATGGTACATATATTATGATAAGATCGATCAACATGTTCCATGACAATAACCGGAAGCAACACAAATTTTTCAATGAGTCTATTTCACGAAAACAATTGTGCAAAACTACATATACCAATGAAAAGTTCGGAGGTTCATTAATGAGATAGACATCGACATTTCCAAATCGATTAGAGCCAAAAAGAATTGGTGACAAAGTTTGCACTTATATATATGCCCTATGAGCGAGTGACGACATTTTTAGGTTAATATAAGTAACTCGATTACTTTATTTATGAAACAAGTTCATCTAAAGGTTTGTGATCGAGTAACCTAATAATTAAGTTTAGATTAAAGTTCGAACCTCTACTAATTACATAGGGCACTTATATGAGTACTCTTACAAAGAGAAGAGCGATCTTAAGTAGGTTATTATTGTCAATCTACCAGTTTCATTTCATGTAGGTTTTAACCCATGCATCATCAACCACAACCAACAAGATAGCTAGAAATCTACTACTCAAATTTCTAAATGTCAATCAACAAGCAAAAATGATTAGGGATCGAAACAATTAATCATCCCCGTTTATAGAACTACCATATTCCTAGCAATAATTTCTCACTACTCAGTGAGTATTATACCAGGTTTGGGTCATGATTCTAGTACCCCCTAATCTAGCTAGGTTGATCTCTGTAGACAAAATTTCATGGAATTTATGTAAATAATGCTTTCAATTGAGACACATTGAAACCCTAATTCTTAATCAAAGCATGTTATATGTATCAAGCCACATACAATTAGATAAGTGTGTAGCCATATATATTTATGTTCAATTCGTTGTCTTTCTGGCCTTAGTGGTGCATATATGTACATGTAATTTCAAGCACGAGACGTTGAATAAGGCGATCTCGATCAACATAAACTCGATGATCCTGCCAAGATTAACGAAAAATTGTACTGTATATGATTCTACAACAGACCTATAGCTAATTAAATTGATCTATAAGACATTTTGCAATCTAAGATCGATGTTTGCAATTAAAACCCCCAAAATTCAATTGAATCCACATAATAATAAGCAATAATAGTTCACTAAGAAAATTTGCAAATGATGAATGTTTCATTGAACATTCGATCGAAGAGTATGTAATGATTAATTATCCAATACATACTACCATTTCGACTATTATTATGCAAGAAGGTATATATCTCAAATTAGGGACATTATTCAAATTAACAAATTAAATAAACAACTTAATTAATACGGAGTATAGTCGAACCAATAATCCTACAAATTGCTTAGCTAGGCCAGCTTTATATATACTACCCTAGAAATAAATTTAATATCATGGTTTTTATTTCTTCACTTACCAAAATTTACATGACTTTTGAAGTCTTGAGCCCATGATACTACTCATCATGTTATGCTTCCTTTTGTCGTGGCACCGGTTTCATCCTACTGGCCCTTTCATGACGAGTGCACATACTCGAATTAATTAATTAAGTAGATCTTCTTTCGATCTATCTTACTACAAATTATTACCATTCATATAAGCTTGGAAATACTCCATATTAACCAAATGACCATTATTTCTACCACAAACAACATCACCCTCAAACGCACCATAATAATCAAGACTACTTATATCAGATGAAGACCCATCATAGCCGTCCATTTGCACCACTTGATGAAGATCATCTTCCATCAACGGCTCTTGTTGAACCTCATCATCAGCCACCTCATCATTACTAACAACCCCACCAAAACCAGCTGATGCAACATCACTACTACCACCAAAGTAGGTATTATTATTATTATTATTATTATTATCATAGGGCCAGTCGGCCGCATAGCGGCCAGTAAGACCCTGAACCAAGGCTTGAAACTCGTCTGCATTAACCTCGAACTTCATTGGGTTCGAGATATGGACAACCTTGACGTTGTTGTTGTTGTTGTTCTTGTTAGCTTTTGTTATTCCAGATCTTTTGGATGACTTGCTCTTTGAAACACCATTTTTGGTCACTTTTGGTGGATAACTTGAGTGGGTTATACTAGGGTTTTGCCCAAATTCCGAAGACATTTTTTTTTTTTTTTTTGGTAGGTTGGATTTTTTTGTGATATTTGGAAATGAAATGAGAAATGTGAATTATGTGGAGGAAATAAGATGAGGAAGAGTGGAGGATATTTATAGTGTCGGTGAGATTTTGCATAAAATTATGACTATTACTGGAAAAAACAAGAGAAAGAAAAGGTAGAAATTATTATAGAAAAAAAGAGAAAGGACGATGTACTCATGCAGCAGAAAATGAAAGGAGAGTAATGACGGATAATGAAGGGATATAAAATCAAATAGGACATATTATTTTGAACCCACATCCTAGCTCCTAGCTAGCTCCTAGCTAGCTCCTTTCAATTAGACATGTATGTAAGGACATATATACCACCATCCATCTCTTTAGAGCGCGTGTATGGCGTGATGCGTTTCTTTAAATCTCTTGGTTGGTTTGGTTTAATTTACATCATTTTCGTTTTAATTATTATTAGTGGATGGTCATCATATATATATTTATTACATGTATGTAAAACGTTGAAACCTAAATGTTAACTTTTGATTTCACAAATATGTAGCCATGCATGTATGGAGTATTGGAGTAGATCTGTAGATATGTCCAAATAATCCGACAATAACGACTTACTATAAATTAAGTGGATTGCACATTTGCACGTAGTATTAGAAAGGTAAAAAATTGTTCTTCAAGAAAAAAAAAATCAAGAACCTGAGGAAAGTAGGACCTAAGAAGTGACAATGGAAGACCCACTAGCCTATAGCTACTCACATACACCCCCTTTGCTTGTATAAAAAGTTAGAGGACTCTCTCGTCTAAATAAATGAAGCTCTTCAATTCTAAATGTATGGCATGTATTAATTTATTTTTTCTAATTTAATGTGATTATCTCAACTTGTTCCCCTCCAAAAAAAAAAGTATCTTCTCAACTTGTTTAATTGTTAGAATTATGAGCCTCTAAATTGTTGATTAAATTGACTGATTCATGATTATGTACGTATTCCATTAGATTTTGAATCTTCATCTTAGGATGATCTCGTGTACTCCTTTATGTTCATCTCTTTTCAACACTTTTGTCACTCGTTAATTAGGACTTATATTGTTCATTTATAAAGCTCATGCATCACCCTTTTACGATTTCAAATTATATATAATTATGTTATTAGTGATCGGTGCTGATTTTGTTGTTGTATGTATAATAAGTTGTATTCATGAAACAATAATATGGCACTTGAAATAGTATGCTTTCTCTTTTGAAAAGATAGTATATACTGTATGTTATCCGAACACATAATGACATGATAAAAACAACATCGTACCTTTCAATTAGATTGAATACATCGAAATGCCTTACTCAATTTCCTTATAACGGGATAAATCACTCATAATTAGCAAGCTTCTACCACTTCCTTAAAATTTGTGGTCAAATTTATATCAATCATAATTTACGGAATGTCTTTCAAAAATTCATCCGATACTAGTATAGTGATATTTCATTTTGATACCACCTTATGATACGATATCAAACATGTTTTCGATAAGTTTTTCAATACGAAACTATATTTGCAACAATGACTATTTACCCTAGAGTTTTGACATATTGTGATAGGTCAAAGGGGTTAAGAGGGTGTGGAAATTAAATTTCACGCCCTACGAACATGTGTGGTGGGCTTTTGAATAAATAGACGTCAAATATTAGGGCCCACTTTCCAGGTTGATCCAATTACAAGGATGCCCTATTTCGGATGCTCAACACCTGCCACGTGGAGCTCAAATATTCGCAACGGTTATAAGTTATAACGCTGACGCACTAAGGCGGCCAAATACTGACGTCACTTATCTACGTGGCCTCCTTCAACTTAAGTTTTGCTCTCGTCACTTTTAAAAAGGCGGAAAATTGATTCTATGCCGACGACTTCTGCCACTATTGAAATTTTGATTAAATAGTACTAGTACGTCTAGCCAAAAAGAGGGTAGTTGTACTAGTAATACATGTACTCGGGTTCATATCAAAATGTAATCTCACATTCGTACGATCATTTATACTGTAAATGACTAAATTTTACCCTTCAATAATTGTTTTGAGTAAACATTTTACTGTTTTCATTACCTAAAGGCTAAAGAGTACAACATTTTACTTATTCTGACCTGTCCCGTGGACAGTAAGGTACAATTTCGTTAAAAGCAAACTAAATTATTGTCTTGGATATTGAACTTGATTGTGAGGAAGAAAGAAAGAAAAATTAAACATCATTTTCGTCATCTCATTTTCGTAGTACACTTACTAGCTAGTAGATGTATGTAGAAGTATTTGATAAAGGCCAGGGAGGTAGGGATGGTGTAATTTGGGGCCTGTTTGGTATTTACAGGAAAATGGTATAATAATTAAGACGGAATTTAACTCCTTAAAAGTCGAAATAAGTATTCCCTTATCCGATTCCCGATTTTAACATATTTTAGTGGATACATCTATACGTACACTCACAAGCTAAGTACCGGTCCGTTGAATTCAACCGTAAGGTCAAAATGGTCTGCTTCTGTGTCGTCGATTGTGATGAGGCCTCAGAAGATGGTTAAAGAAGTGGGTTCATTGAATAAGAAAGGTAGATAATATGAGCAGCAGCAGCCGGCGGAACATCGGCATTATCTATCGTGCCAATTTGCTTCTACAACTTGCAATTACACGTACCATCATGTTTGGGTGATTTTTAGATGGTAGGGCTCAAAATTAACGTCTAAGTCCACCCCTACCCTTTCTTTGTGCGTATGTTTAACGACTTCACAACTTCACATCCCGAAGCAATGGCGGATTGAGAAAAATAAAATAAAATCCGATGTCACAACAATATTCCCCGATGCCTGGGCTCTCTCTTGTTTGAGTTGCTTTAATTTTTAGGAGTGTATTCATATTTGGTACGAAAATTTTCGCAAAAATTATCTGACGTCCAGGGACCCCTCAGGCCCTAATAACCCCCTCCCCCTCATGAATACAGTTTTGTTTGGGTTTGGATTCCCCTCGTAAGCGTAAATGTTGAAATAGATGAAGAGAGTAATGGGCGGAGGAGTAGTTTTGTCATCAGTCACAAGGCTGTAGTTTTGTCATCACTCACAAAGTCACAAAGGTTACACATTTAACTCGTTTGGTTAGTTGTCTCCTCATTTTCCGAAAATTTTATATTTTCTCCATTTTATTCATTTATTTAAGTTGGTTTCTAATTCTCCTCGCAAATGTAAATATTGAAAGAAATAAAGTGATGTGCACAACAATAGTTTTGTGGCTTTTGTCATCACTCACAAAGTCACAAGGTTACACAACCGTTTCCTAATAAATGTCCTATTGAAGTATATTCCTTGTAAGAGGACTTCACTGAGTATGTGGTGTCTATTGTGCAAGTCCTACTTGATGTTATCAACTTATCATCACCATGTTACGCTTTTCATTTCTCTTGAATTCACTATAATACCATAGACCATAGTCAAAACTATGGACTCCATTCTATTCTAGTCCATGCATGTCTTAATCATTTCGTGTCTCGTCCCAGTAAAATTTCGACAACATGCCTTATAAACTTGATTGATTATAGCCTAGATTTATCGTCAAGATCTTAACGAAGTGGAACATAGCATGGGTTTAGCAGTGTTTGTTCTTTAATAAACAACATTGATGGGAAAAAATACATGAACTCCGAGTGTCCGACCATGGGATAACCCTCAAACGAGATGATTTTGTAGCCATTGAACCAACCTAGAAAATCGTAATTTAAATTGAACTTACATTAAAATTTGGTTCCCCCACCCCAAAAAAAAAAAAAAAAAAAAGGAAACAAAAAAAAGTAGCCATATTTGAAGCTAATGTTTATGTCCACAAATTTGGCCCATACATGAAGTGATGCAATAAGACCAAAAAGGCCGCATGACTCATAGCTAGACGTGTTCTTATCGGCCCATAAATTCTATTGCTTCAGCTTATCTTTTATCTCGGCCCACGGTCTCATGAACTCATTTTACGGCCCACGGTCTCATGAATTTCTCCTTACAATTGGTATGAACTTATGTTATTTTCTTGAACAAATGTATTACTCCCTCCAGTTTTAAATGATCTTCCTGTTTCTTTCTTGAGTCAATTCTAAATGATTTTCTAGTTTCTTTATTTGTAATGTTTTTTGTGGTCCTAATGGTTTGTGAGTTGTGACCCACCAACTTTCATTTTCCACCACATCTTACTTCCTACAGAGAAAAAAACTGTGTTATTTTATTGTGGAATATCAAATAGAACAGGAGGGAGTAACTTTTTTCCCTTTTTACAAATAATAATAGGGAAAAAAAAAGATAATAAATAAGACATGCTCATTATTTCATCGTCAAATTTTTAGAGTTACTCACACCTAGAGTCATCACATTCGTCATTATTTCATCATCAAATGCCCATGTGTGTCTAAGGTTATCATTTTTAGAACATGCTGGTTGTAAGCCAAAATACAATTTTCGCTGAAATTTATGGATTTGGAAACTTTCTGCTTTCATATGCATGTTTATACGGAAAAAGATGGAACGAAAATATAGTTTTTCTTGTGCAGGTTTACAGTTTATGTGTCTCTTCACGCAGATAGATTGGTAAATTAAAAGATCAAAAATATTGCAAGTAGAAGAACTGCTTTATTACCTTGTCGGAAGATATATATGTGAGTATAATGGTTATGGATGACAAAATTGGTAAAGTTGTCGAAATGCTGTACTTATGACATGGATTAGAATATATCAGCATTAAAACGACTCATTTATAACACGCTTTACGCATTACAAAAGAAAATGTATATAGCCATATAGGACATATACGGTACATGTCTAAGTGACATAGACAGATCTAATCTAACAAAATAAAAAATGATTAATTGCATAATTACGAAAACTAAGAATCTAAGAGTAGTGGAGTGCATATCTAGACAAATCTAACAAGATTTGAATTTTATAATGGTCTAATGGAGCTCATATATAAGTATGTATATAACTCCTTGCTTGAGCTAGCTCACTGTTCCTATGTATATCATGATTAGTACCGATGGACTCATACTAAAAGATTACTATTAACTATTCGAATGATCGACTTTGTTATTCATCGATATTAAGAAAAATAGAAAATGTTGCCGAAACATATTGAAACACCAAAGAGGCAAAAACCAACCACACACGATTTTTTTGCCACACGATTTTGCCAAATGACCATAGAATCATCGAATCGTGACTACTTAATACGATCGAGTAATACAGAACGATTGACTTGTATAATGAAGATAGATTCAAAAAAGAAAAACATTATTGAATGATTTTGAGAATTTAATCATTTGATCGGTCATTTTATTACGAATAATCATTTATGTTAATGAGAACATGATTAAAGCCTTTGTCCCACTCCTACATCAATGTTGTTAAGCAGCAGCCACCAACAATTTTATACGTACTTTTCTTCTTCTTTGGAGGTTGACATTTGACCAACGTCACCATCAAGATTTCTAATTTTGTTGAATGAAAAATTGAAGTCCATCCTCTCAAAATTGAAGCCCATTCTCTCAAAATTTGCAAATATTTGATGCGTTCGTCACGCTTTCGTCATCTTCCTTCTTTATTACGCACATCAACTTTGTTGGTCCAAAATATGTTGCGGCGGTATCCATGACATATGTGAGGACATCTTGAAAAAAGATTAACAACTTAACCGAAACTAATCGAGCATTATATACTAGAGGAGCAGAGATGATACATACACGTACATTTTTTATGTTTCTATAACGTCTTATTTATTAAAGGATTTTAACTTTTTCTTGTGAATTTTTGCATTTTGATTAGAATATCGGAAAATTTAGAAGTGTTATGCGAGGATAGATAATTTATGGTGAGTTGCCGCCTACTCAATTGACGAAAACTTTACATTAATCAAACATTCAAATGCATGTATGTATAGCCTTTCTTTATTCCCATAATGTACTTATTACTTTGATGATCACGGTTACTTGATGAAACGCGATGCATCACCTTTGTTTGTGGTGTATTAATTACAAGGGCGCCTATAAATCATCAATAGTTTAATATGTCGTTAAACCAATTTTAAAATTGTTATCTACGCCAATATTTTGTGATTCTCGAATCAATAGATCTTGATTCTATCCAACTCTCATCCACGCAGCAACGGATCACCAAGCAAAATGAATCTAAATGGGCCCACATAGCCCTTTATCTATGATTCTTTACAGGCTAGCGGCCTAGCGCCGCCTACGGAAATGGAAGTTTCTAAGAGAGCGTTGGTTAGTTTAATTTGTGGCATTTCTTTTTTTTTTTTTTTTCTTCTCTTGAGGTCAATTTGCGGCAAAAAGTTCACACTTTGTTATTGTTTCATGTCTGTATGCCTTATATAGTAGTGATTGGGTAATGATTCCCTCTCTCAATTTTATCAACCACCCTTTGTGGATAGTTTGAGTAACGAAATGCTGATTTTTTTTTTCAATTTGCGAGTTTAGACTTTGTGATAAACGACTGCTCCGTATATGTTAAATAACAACGTTTTTTTAAACTACTGACAAATTTTGAAAATCGATAATTTATCACTCTATCTAGTGGTTAAAAGTTTCGTTGTTTCACCTAATAACCAGTAACAAATGATTATTATCTTATGTCGTCGACAAATCAATTTGAACTTGCACCAGTTTACGTATTATTCTATCAGCTAAAAGCTCCACGTTTGACTTTATAATTACTTGTATTGAATCGACAAATACCTTGCCAAAATATGAGATCGATCGAATATTCTTATAATATAGGAAGAAAACAATTGGGCTCAAATCAGATGAGATGAATCCATGATATAGAAAAAGAAAAAAAACATACTGAATTCTATCCAAGGTTCTGAGAAGCTGAAATCTATAAAATTTGGAGACATTGAAAAATGGGAAAATTAGAAGTCTCAAAAGAAAAGGACATCTTGAGGGGAAGAGATTGGAATGATCTGAAGAACAATCAAATTGGACATCATCATCTCTCCCTCCTCTCTCCTACTCTTTTAATAAGGTCCAAAAATCGATGTGGGTCTGTTGAATTTCATGAAAAGTGGACACAAATACACAACCCCAATGTAGTATTAAACAATTAATACCGTCAGTAATTATCGGTTTTTTTTATTATGCGTCACTAGGATGTCTCTCTTTAAACATCCCATTTTAAAATTTTCTAAATGGAGTAAGTTTTCACCACACATCAGCCTTCCACTATCTCCAAAAACAATACACAAACCACACATTATCTCCAAAAATAATAAACAAATCACTCATTATTTCCAACAATAATAAACAAACCATCCACTATCTCCAATAATAATAAACAAACTACACCACCTTAATCGACGTGAAAAAAGTAGCGGGGTGTTTAAAGGGGGACGGAGGGAGTATCTGGTATGGAAAAAAGACATGTAATAAACTTTTAACATGATGCGCTTAGAGCAGACAAACGGAAAAATACAAATCAAATATTGTTTGCTACATTGGATACAAACAAGAATAGAAGTAAATTAAATTGATTGACACAAAAATATTTGTAGTTGTAGTAAGTAGAAAGGAGTACTTCATAAAGAAGACTAGTATAAATTGAGCAAGTGACATAAGATACCCATAATAAAGTCAAAGTGATCAAAGTTTTGGGATCTTTTGAATAAAGTTTTAAACTTTGATAGTAATAATTTCTAATCATAAAAATCATTTCTTTGGAGTTTTTTCTTTCTTTATTTTTCTTGGAGCAATTTCCTTGTTCTTGCTAATATTTGATCTTTTTTTTTGGTTATTTATGATTTTAATTAATTTAATTTTGTTGCTTGTTCAAAACACTACTTCAGCTTGTTGACTTTCTGTTCATAGCTTTATGTTTTTGCTTGCTCTTCTTCATAGTTTCATACCATACAAAACTTTTTCAATTTTGACGGTTTTTGGGGATTCCCAGCTTATGCAAATCAAATAAAAAAGGGGTGTTCTTTTTAATTTTTTCTCTTTTCAAAAGGGTTTATAGGGTTTTGTTAGTTTTATTCATACTTATGTTATACATACTTGTTTTTTATAATTGTTGAAAAAAAATTCAGTATCTTGTAGTATACTTATTGTGTATATTTATATGATAAATTCATTTTCTTTCTAATCTGTGTTTTTTGATATCTGGGTACTGAAAAGTTTCTGTTTTTTTTTTTATTGAAATTAAAAGTTCCATTTTTGCTGAGAAAAGAGCTGTCAATCAATTTGGGGGAAATTTGATTAGGGTGGACTTTTGAAATTTTGGAAGTGTTTTTTTTTTTGGGGGGGGGGGATTTTTGGATTTGTGGGGTTGAACTTGAATTTGAGGTGATTATGAAATTTTTATGGGTAGTAGAGCAGTAAAAGTTGGTGCTGAAAATGGTACAAGCTTAACATCAGGCATGCCTAGCTTTATTCCTGTTTTCCCTGTCTCCAATCCTATGTAAGCTTCTTTTCCTATGCAACTTTGTTTAAGTTTTGACAGTTTTATGAGCTTGTATTGCACAGTAACTTTCTATGAGAAATTTAAAAGTTTGTTGTGGTAAAAATGATTCCTTTGTCAGTGGCAGTTTTATGACATGCTGAATTCTTTGTTGTCAAACTGAAAGCTTGTATATGATGAATTCCGATTTTTCGACCTTTACCCCAGAAATGTTGTCAACCTGAAATAAGTAGTTAGGTTCTAGAAATTGGCCATTTGTTCGCAACCTCGAATGTCAAATCCTAGCTTTGCCCCTGGTTGTGAGGAACAATGATTTTCTGATTCATATAGGTAAGAGTAGTCTATAAGCTTCTTTCTATTGAGTTTGTGTAGAAACATACAGTCTACCTCAGCACAATTCTGAGATATGTGAAGTTGGCTGACATATGAGTGAGGAATTCTCTTGTTTGAGTGGAAAGGTTGAACTTTTAGGGTGTCGTTTTAAGGGCATAGCAGCAGCCTGCAACCTATCTCTGGACCGTGATTTTGACTTGATGCTTAGGATAGTGCTTTTGATTCGGGTCTTTAAGGAAAGAAAAGGCTGATATAAGAATTATAAGGCTACGTGGCTATTGCTTCTTTCAAGAATTTAGAGTAGAGGGCCTGGAGGCACTCTCAGCCACTATTTTGGTCCCATTTGTGGCATTATAGTTTGAGCTCTTGAATGAGCAGGGACAGGATGCTGATTCCTGGAATCTGTCGCAATCCAAAGACTGAAGTTCATATTAGTATTTCTAGTAGCTGTGAGGCAATTCAGTACTCTGAAGAGAATAGTTTTACTTAGACCTGGGGGAATCATGAATATGGATCCTCTTTCTAGGCCACAAGAAAAAAGGGTAAATTTCAGCCAAGTATGTATGATTGGAAGAGCTCATTATCCTGGGAAAAGCTAGCATTTGTGATGCATCACTTTTGAGACCACGGGCCCAAGGTGAGGTATACTGTATTCTGTATACGTCCTGGATTTTCATCTTAGTCAATTAAAGTGATTAGCAATGAGCCAATGACATTTCTCAAAGAGTTGTTTGGCTAAAGGGGGTGGGAGGTTGAAAGTATTCTTAGGGCAGATTTTAGAATACAAACTCAATAGTCGCTACTCGATTCTACGAGAATGTGTCTATCAACAAATTTTTACATTATGAGCAACTATTCTGTACTTTTGGGAATAGGGCTTGGATGTTGTTGTTGTTGTTGAGCAACTATTCTGTACTTAATGTACTACACATAAAGCTATACAAGGAGAATCCAGTAATGCTGGAAACTCTGTGCTGGAGTTCCAGTGCACATGTGGCACTATAAAATGAATATGTCCATTGCCTGGGTTCCTCATTTTCTGAAAATCTTGTTCCTCTGTAGCTCTTCCATCGTGTCATTCTGGGTTTAGGTTGAGTCACATCAAACTTATCTGACGATTAATGTCCTTGTCACAGAGAAGGTAGAATCTTGACTCTAAATCTCTCATCTACGACTGATGTTACTCCTCTTAGTCATACCCATTTTATGAACAATTGTTGAAAGGCCATTAATCCATCTACGGTTTTTGGTAATTATATTGTCTCTGCAACAGGGAGCAGTATATTTTCTTATTTGCATTGAGGACCTGTTGCATGTGTAGTATTTTTTATGGTATAATAATCAAGATGTAGAGGATTCTCTGGCTTTAGATATGTTAGGATTTCCATTCTCTTCAAACTATGTAGCAACTTTGGAGTGTGGTCGTCTTATCTTCCAGCACTCATGTCATAATTTCACAGTGGCACAGAGGGTAACAACACCAATCCATCCAGGACTTCTGACTTCGGTGCTCTTGATCAATCTCTTGATTTTCGTATAGAAGATGCTGTTGATCTCAGCAGAAGTGAGTATTCCTAGATCTCATTGTCGTTATAGTGTTGTCTTGCTAGAATTTTTATCATTCCGGGCTCAGTCTAGTTGCCATGGCTTGTTGCTTGCTGTTCTTCTATATATTTGTTACTCTGGAAAATGTTTGTCTGTAGTCATGAATGCAACAACTGCTAGCCCTAGTGCCAAATTGCTTTGGGCATGGCGTCAGGAGTAAATAAATTAATATAGAATGTGGTGAACACTCTGTAAGGAAACCAAAGCCTCAGTAGCACAGCTATGCAGAATTTACAAATGCAGGAGTGGCAATTTTTGTAGAAACAGGAGTTACCTTTTTTCGTTTTTTTTTTTAAAGAACAGGAAAGGAGGCCTTCTGTTGTTGAACATTTGATAAACAAAAGGAAACCAGAATTGTGTAACAATTTTCCACTCCAGTAATGTTGAGCTTTAAGATGCCTATACATTCTAAGATCTGTCTCACTGCTCCAAAAAAAAAGAGAAAAAGACAGAGAAAAACATTTATGTTCAGTGATACTTTGTATTGAAGATTTCCATTTCCAATGAAGCCAAAGACTAATTATTCATTGGCTTTGGGATATAATGGAATAAAGCAAAATGGCTCATAAAACTGTCCGTGCTTCTTATTTTGTGAAGTAGCAGTCAGTCCGTGCGATTCTTGAAGAAATTTATTTTGGTTCATCCGTGCGCAACCTCTCTGTGTTTCAATAGGGGTAAGGCTTGCATACATCCGACCCCCCCTTACCTCGCCTTATGGCGGGAGCCTTTAAGGCACTGGGGTAAAGACGTTGTTGTTGTCTTGTTGATACTTTGTATTGAAGCCACAAGGTGCAGTATGTTAGTTTTACTTCTGAATCTTACTGGCATTGTCAAGCAACTGCAATACTTAGATATAAATGCAATATTTGATGTCAAATATATACGAAGTCTCTCAATCCTATGAGGGAAATACTTACAACTTACAAGACATTTTTTATATCTAAGTTTATTGGTGGACACGAAAGCTTTAACAATGGAACCTCTTGCCACCAACAGTGCAGACCTTGAGAAGTAAATTTCATATCTTCCATTTCTATTGGAATGGAATCATTTGAAATTGATATACTGTCTGGGGTATGAGTGTAAGACACGAACAGAATATAAAATCAAGTATTGATAGTAATGAACTAGTGATCTCTTAAGATTAAAGTTTAAATAAGCATATGGAATATTCACTCATATTTCTGTGATAGTACCTAATAGCAATCCCTTCATGTCACCTGCTGGCTTGGGCTTGTTTTTGTGATAATTTGTGGTACATTTGCAGAAACTAAGAACTTTTGGTAATTCTCTTTCTGTTAATATCTAAATCTTATTGCTTTGTACTTGCTCTTTATATTTTGTTCTAGATCCGTTATTCAGTTCCTTCAAGTCGTCTGGTCTGACTGCAGGCCCTGATCTTCAATTTGGATCATTTGATAAGGTGATAATTTTTGTTCCTTCATACAGTGGTGCGACTATTTACTTCAGCTGTTATTGCTTGTAGATTGGGTGCCTCTTAAAAGTCTGTTCACTCTGATGCGTGTTCAATTGTTTGGAAAAAACCTTTTTCAGGTTTTACCAGTGGAAAGAGAATCACATCCCAACTTAGCTTCTGTAACTGTTGGACGTCACGAGAATTGGGGAGAGTCCAATATGGCTGATGCCAGTCCGAGATCAGATTCCTCCTCAGACGATACTGAGGATAAGAATCCGCAGGTTCTTTTACTTGAAACCTTCTCTTTGTAATTTCTGACATATGTCATGTGTGTGGGAGAGGATTTTGGTTGCGTAATTTTCGATCTTAGACATACTCTCTGAAATAAGTGTATGTTTTTTATTCTTGTTCGGTGTGCAGTTTGACGCTGGTCAGTCCAGTGCTAAGGCTGCGTCTGACTCTAGTGAGAGATCGAAAGAAAAAAATACGGATCAAAAGGTAATGCAGGGTATTCTTCATGTTATGTGCTTTTCGAGCTTTCTAATTGTGGCTAGACATACTCTGAATCTTGTCACTGATCTCTTACACTCATTTCTGTAACGTTGCAGACATTGCGCCGGCTAGCTCAAAACCGTGAAGCTGCTCGTAAAAGTCGGTTGCGGAAGAAGGCAAGTTAGGAATTTGTAGATGCTGGGTTTTTACATTTCCAGATTTTCTTTAAGAAGCAAAGTCATATGAAATGCTGGGCTAAGCTTTCTCGTACACATGTGTAGTTAGGTTGATATTTTAACCAAAACCCTGCAATCAAGGTTAAAATGAGTAACAAGAAATTCAGATGAGAAGCCTGATCAAGGGTAAAGTATGCATTATATAAAACATCAACTGATTCGAGTTCTGTTTTCCTCTCTCATTACTTAGGCATATGTACAACAGCTGGAGAACAGTCGACTTAAGCTTACCCAGCTTGAGCAAGAGCTGCAACGAGCCCGCCAGCAGGTTTACTTTTTTTGAATCTTCAAAGGGCTGTCTGTATTATTTTTCAGTTCATTACCACGACTCAAGATGTTAATGCTTCAAACTCTTCATATGGCTGCATGTTGTAGGGAGTCTTCATTTCAAGTTCTGGTGATCAATCACATTCAATGGGTGGAAATGGTACTGTTCATTTCTGTAGTCTGTGTGCCATATTTATTGCATCCTTCTCGAACTTTGTTCAGGCTATGTAAATGCTTGAAGAATCTAGAGACTTCTTGAACAATGATCTTTCTTTGAGAAAACAGTGTCGTAAAAGTATTTTTTGATCACCTTGCAGCAGGAGCTTTGGCCTTTGATGCAGAGTATGCTCGCTGGCTTGAAGAACAAAATAGACTGGTTAATGAATTAAGGGCTGCAGTTAATTCACATGCTGGTGATACAGAACTGCGTACTGTTGTCGATAATGTGGCAACACACTTCGATGATATTTTCAGGCTTAAAGGTGTTGCCGCAAAGGCTGATGTCTTTCACATTTTGTCTGGAATGTGGAAAACACCCGCAGAACGTTGCTTTATGTGGATCGGTGGCTTTCGCTCATCAGAACTCCTGAAGGTGAGATCCATAATATAACTAGGAAACAGACCCTCTTTACTTGTTATAAGCATCATAACTTTGACCAACCAAATTAACCATCCCCTACATGCTTACATCACAAAAAGACTCCTAGTAACAGTGGTGACCAGACACATTATGACTGCTATAGTAAAGGTACTTACTTGTCTGTGGTTGATGGATGGTATCATTGACACGTTAACCAATTTACCATGGCACCGATGTGATACCTTACCCCAATTACATTGCTTGAAATGGTAGCCTCGTTGAATACAATGGGATACCGATGATGAATGCAGATTAAGGCCACTCAATAGGGCTAGTTACCAGCTGCTTCCCTTATGTTAAAGAACTAAATCCTTTTCAGATCATTTGATTTAAGGGAATTGGTTGATTGGTCAGTCCTGTCACCATACCAATCTCCCCACTTATTCATGCTTACTCTTAAGGGCTCTCCAAATTTGCACTTTTTATGCACTACATGCGGTCTTATAAAGGGAAAAAGGTTAGAAACTTGCTCACTGTCATTATATGTATACGCAGCTTCTGGTTGGTCAATTGGAGCCCTTGACAGAACAACAGGTGGTAGGCATCTACAATTTGCAGCAATCGTCTCAGCAGGCTGAAGAAGCCTTGTCACAAGGTATGGAGGCGCTGCAGCAATCCCTAGCTGAAACATTGGCTAACGGTACCCCAGGTGCATCTGGTTCCTCTGGCAATGTGGCAAACTACATGGGGCAGATGGCCATGGCCATGGGAAAATTGGGTACTCTTGAAGGATTCCTTCGCCAGGTATGTTCTTGAAAAATACGCCACTGTTTAATTTTGTGCCAGTCACACATAGTATTATAGTAATAATATGCAAATGGTTCGTCAGTTTCATTAATTTTAGCATAGGAATCGCAAAGTACATGATTATGGTTTTATACCCTTCACAAATCACAACTTGTACTGCATGAGGCCTTAGATGATGACTTTGAAGGAACCTGTGGGGTCATGGTAGTTTATCAGCATCGGGGTATTTTTCTGCTGAGCTCTTTCATAAGTTCGTTTGGACTCTCTGATTAAGAGTTAGCTTCTATTATATATACATTCTATTATAAGCACGAAATACTTCCATCAGTTCATCATATCAAAGTGTTCATGTTGAAGTATAATACCATTGTGGGTGCTCTAACCATCAGTAGACTTTTGGCTCAGTTTGTTATCTAACATGGTATCAGAGCCTCAGCGATCTTGAGGTCTCGAGTTCGAATCCTAGTAGCTCCCTCCTTTGTTGTGTTGGAGCCTTAATAAAAAAGAGCTCAGTTTAAGTGTTGTGTTTGTGGGCCAGTGAATTACCCACGCTTCATGCCCAAGTGGGCCTTTGCGTGAGGGGGCGTGTTGAAGTATAATACCATTGTGAGTGCTCTAACCATCAGTCTAGACTTTTGGCTCAGTTGGTTATCTAACAGTTCACGAGTTGAATACCACATTTTTTCAGAAGCTTATATGAGGAGGATAGAGAGTTAGAGATCATCAGTTAATGAGTTTAGTAGTCATGTCTGCTTTTTTTTCTTTTTCTTTTTTCCTGGTGAATGGAGTTTCAACTAGTTACACAGATTAGTGAAGTTTTTCGATTGTTTGCATGGTATTACTCGATATTTTCAAGCTCAATAGCTGTGGGACTGTGGGCGTAATTGAGTTTTGGTTTTTGACCGGTTTGTGTTACTGTGACCTTTGCTTATGAACAGGCTGATAATCTACGTCAACAAACGTTACAACAGATGCACCGTGTATTAACAACCCGGCAATCTGCACGAGCCCTTCTAGCCATAAACGACTATTTCTCACGACTTCGGGCACTCAGCTCTCTCTGGTTAGCCAGACCTCGTGATTAGAAGCTTTCAAGCAGCAGTTCGAGTCAATAAGATTGCAGAGATTAGGTTCTCCGTTCTTCCAATTTGGACACGCCCCCTTGGCCGTCTTTGAGGTGTTTGTGTTCTATATAAACCTTTGCTCCTGGCCGTGGCGACGATGTAGACACCAAGTGTTGATGTTTCCCCACTCTGGGTTTGTATAATTGCCGTTGAGGCTGATGTAGTTTAAAGGTGGTGTTAGGTTTGATGCAATAGTAATTACTGGAAAGCGTAAAAATATACAGTATGCTATAAACAGCTCAAGTAGTATAGTGTAGTATACGCTCAACTATATTATTATAAGGGCTTCTTTTGAGTTTCTTCAAACTTATGTAAGAAATTCACTTCTCCATAATAAATGTGATTTATAGTCTGCCAATATAGCTTCTTTTATTGTCATTTTTCTTTTCCTTGACAAACTGATACTCCATATTGAACACAAATTTGAACTATACATGAGAGTAATGGATCAAATGACCAATGTATGTACCACTTCAGAAAGCGGTAATAGAGTTTATTACAAATTTACAGATTTCAGTTGGTCTTGTGAGAGACCGTCTCTCAATAAATTGTTGAGAGACCAACCCTATTGTTTACGTTGTGACCCCGTTAATCCAAACACTAAAAACTATAACACGATAGATGAGTAGCGTTTTTATGACAACCTTAAAATTCCGACGATTTTATAACATTATTTTATTACTTTACTAATATAATCGTAATAAATATTAACTTTTACCCGTATCTTAGTACTAGTAAAGAAAAAAACGTAAATCAAACGCTAAACCCCCTTGTCTCATACTCCCCTCTTATCTCACCATTATACAAATCATCAATTTTCCCATCTGCGTGATAGTGAAGGATCAAAATCAGCACAGCCTTCAATTACATTTTTCTGTATGTATCCCCATCTTTTCTTGGTACAAATTTCTGCTAATTTTTGAATTAAACTCGAACATTTGATACTAGTATACTTTCATCTAAGACATTTGATGTTGTCTGCGACTTGTAGCTCGAAAAACTTGTACTTTACGCTTAGAATATTGGGTGTTCAAATTGGGTTGTTGTTAGTTTGATTGATACTGCGCAATTGGGAATTGGGCAAAAGATTATTTGTGTGATTTGATTATTTTGTATACTGAGATTGGAAGTTTTAGGGGTGTTTTAATTTGAGGGATTTTTATGAAATTAGAGGGTTTACATATAGTTATTTAGGCATGAAGTTTATGTTTGGTGAATTAAATTCGGCTTTTCGACATCGCTTTGCTTTGTTAGTTCTTACCCTTATGATTTAACTAGTATGATTCTTCAAAGCTGTGTTCTTGTCTCTCATTTAGGTGTAAAGATTTGGCCTTTTTGTAAGTTTTAGGTTTATTGGGGTTTACTATCAATTTTTCGGTTATCTTTGGTGAATTAATACGGTTTTTCGACATCTTTTTGCTTGTTGGTTGGTACTCTTATGATGTAACAAGCATGATTTTTAGAGCTGTGTTGTAATCACTCATTTAGGTGTAAAGCTTTGGCCTTTTTTTGCAAGTTTTCGGTTAAGTTTGAAAATCCCTTTTCGTATTTTTTTGGGGGGTTGATCTTCGGGTTATTTTAGCAGTATTTGAAGCTGAGAAAGTTTGGGAAAGATGGGTTTGAACGCTATAATAGTTAATTGACCTGACCCCAAAAGGCCCAAATCATCTTGGGACTAAGGCTTTGTTGTTGGTGGTGTTGTGAAGGTAGTTGTTGTGAGGGAGTAACAACGGTACCTTCAGGAGCACACCACTGATACCTTGAGATGGTTTTGGGAGAAATGTAAGTTGCTCGAACTGGCGACAATTATGGTTTTGGGAGAAAGAGAATATACATATAAGCTTTTACTAAATTATAGGCATGATAATGCATCATGAGACCGATTCTTGTAAAGGAATAGCTAGTTTTATTACTTCATCTCATCAGATGCAAGAGACCGAAATTCAAGAGTGTAGAGGTGCTGTGCCTCCAGTGCAGCTTTCACTTCAGTACTCTGGCTGGCTCATTGCTGTAGCCAAGTAGTCAATCTGTTGGACAATTTGCTTACCAAGTAAATTGAGCAATCGTATATCTTTCTGTGTGTGGCATCTGGGTTGCTTCTATGTTACAGTTGTAATGTTGAAGTAGTAGTAAACGTTGATTCGTTTCTAAAAGTTCTGATTGTGATATTGAACAAATCTCATAACTTTTGGCCACTGTTATTCCAGGGGCAGAAACTGAATCTTGAACGATGCCACATAGGACACGTCCAATGACAGCACTTCTTTTGTTTACTGGATTAAACTTTGCTCTTATGTCTACAATCACACCTGTCTATGATTACGTCTGCTTCCACCCGTACTGGGAAAGAAGGGTAATTACTTCCATCACACGCTATTTATCTTACCACCTGAATGATTACAGCCTGTGAAACACTCGTTGAATCTGAATGATATGCTTGATTGTTCTCCTTTAAACACTAACATCATAAGCTATTTATGTTGTACTCCACAATGAATCTGAATGAATTCCTTTGTATTGAGTTGTAGAGAGAACAGCGCCGTCTGGAACGTGAAGCTTCCATGAGAAAAGGGTCTATGTCAGCATAGTTACAGTTTCATGACTTCATCACCATTTGAGAAGTCAAATACCCTCCACGCAGGATTAGTGAGGATGTTCCAAGCTAAGAACATTTGAAAATTTGGCCTGATGTATCGCAAGCAATAAAGCATGTACATCCTCGACTTTTTTCTCCACTTCGTGAAATCGTTTCAGTTTGGTCTGGAATATCAACTTATGTGTGGAGTAGTGGTGTGTCACATTCTTAACTGCCCTTGTGAAGCACTGCATTACATGTAGCATCATTCCCTTCTCCATGCAACTTAAGCTTGAATTCCCGGGTTTTTAACTCATCATTTCGCTTACTGAATACGGAGTACTTTTGTAAATACATTTGATGGTTGAAGCAATTATGAGCACACATTTCTCACTATATGTGTTCTTGCCTTTGTGTTGCACATTTAATCATGCATACAACCAGATGCTCCTAACATGCATACAACCAGATTCGTCAATGCCTGAACGAGGGCCTCTTCGTGGAAGATTGTCCAACACGCTGGGACAAAGGTTGTGCAAACGAGACAAAACTCGACTATACCGATCTTGAGTTCCCTTATTGCCTTTCAGAAAGCCCATATAAAGAGCTTTTTACATGGCTAATGTAACTTAAATACAGAGTACGGTGTAAACATCAAGTGTGCACAAAAAAGTACTCCCTCTCTTCGGCTGTAGAGTGTGTAAGGTCATTCGGCACACTTTCACCTTGCTAAAACTACTAAGAGACAAACACGTACAAAATTTCCAGTAGCCTGTGTCACTATAAAACTTAGTAGAAAGACAAGAGTCTTGGCGCTACTTCTCTACAAAACAAAACTAGCAAAGACACATTCTTAACATTCTCATCGTCGTTTATAGAGACAAGGCTTCAATTCGGGCCATTCAATCTCCTTTTGGCTTGTGGGGTCGTCCTGGTTTTAAGAAGAAAAAAAGACGACAAAAATCAAAGGTTGATGGAGCAAACTAACACACGAATGAATGCATGAGTAAAAAGAAGTAGATTTGTTGAAACTCGAAAGCCCATGCACGAGTGATAATAAGCACGTTATTAACCAGTAGGAAGGAACGAGGGTTGAAGCTGTACAAACCTTTTTCTTGAAATACAGCATGATGAACATTTTATTAGAGAAATCCTACAAACAACAATAATGCATCAATTTAGAGGATGATCCACGAAGCATCGTAGGGGTAAGATAGGTATGATTTCAAGTAGTCATGGCCTCGTGGATATGAGTACGAAAGATGAATTAGATACAAGAACAAATGAAGTAAAACGAACGAAAGTATCAAAAACCTTTGCACTTGTTGAGAATCCAAGTTGACAAATAGCCCTTTCAAATTTATCGGGATCTGCTCCTCCTGTGTTAGTATCGAATCTACTCTTCACTTCTGCTATCAAGAGCCATCCGCTATGAAACAAACAAGCTTTGATCAAACATACGGAGTAAGGTAAACAATTTTAGAACCTGATAAACATCAGAATAAGGCATTACCTTGGCTTGAGAACCCGATGAGCTTCCAAGAGATAACTAGGGAAATCAGTTCCCATCAGAGAAAGGCAAAACACAGCAACATCTACAGATGACGAATCAAGGGGTGTCTGCAAGAAGAACTCAATGCTTAAACTACTGAGATTCCAAACCATCCAAAAACCGATTGCTTATCTACAGGACATAATCAGACTTCACGAGTATAACAAAATACGATCACATCAACATTTTGGATTCTCCAAAGCCTTGGATATAATTACCGTACACTATATGCAGTATAGAAATATGGATGTATGACTTGTACTCGTACATTTTAGTCTGAAGAAAAAAAGTTTCAATTTTTACACCTTATATTATTAATGTATTATATTATATGAAAAACCAAGTATAAAGAAAAAAGTTCCAATTTTTACACCTTTATAGCTCATTTAAAAGATTATCACCCACTATCTGTGATGCTTAGAAAGTACGTTCTAGCTACTAGTCTTACATAGAAGTTCAGCAACGGTGTCTTAAGCTCTTAACTCTTGAGTCTCCCCCAAAGAATAAGGTCATTTAAGCTTGTGAAAAGAAAAGATATAGGTTGACGACCCGCTTGGTCACAGAGTAGTAAGTTATGGTGATTGCAGTGGATTTTCTAAATTTTACAGGGATGTGTACCAATGAGAAATACAAACTGGCATGGTGTCATGGGGTGTCATCCACTTTTCTCCATAAATTTTCATTTTCACCCACTTTCACCTAACAAGGTGGTATTAGAAACAAAGTAAAATCACACAGCTCCACTAAAATATTCCACCCCAGTGTATATATAGTTCTTCTCGATTTGTGACCAATTTCCATAATCACTACCACAAATTTCTACTAGATACCAGACAAGCTGTAGTGGTTGATATTAAATTGAAAGTGCAGAGGGTCTCACCACAACCAAAATCGGCCACAACAAGAGAAGAGTCACGATCCTTCAACCATTTCACGACACTGTTGACAGGAAGCTCAGTCCAATGGGACATTTGCTCTTGATAACCTTCATGATACTGACATGTAAGTAAGATAGTGTCAAAATTCAGAAGTCCGTCAACAATCACAACGACATACCCTCAGTGACTCAAAGGCAACCCACGTACAGAAAGGTAATAGGGGTAGGATGTAAAAAGTATAGTCCCTATGTTGAAAATGCAGAATTTAATGTGTTTCCGAATGACGTAAAATGATAACGTCAAAGATTTAGCTCAACGGACTACAACTTCACGGTATAACAAGCACATACAATTTGTCGAGCGACTTTTCTACACCTTACATCCTGACCAGAAACTAGACATCGCTAATTCAAAGGGCCTTTATAAGCTATAACAGAAAGGAGGGCAAAAGATAAGAGGTAGGCCCACACTGCGCACCTGTCATCGTCTTATTGTCAAACACATAGACTCCCTTATACAAGAACTACCAAATCACCAGTACACAGACTCTGGTTGAGCAAAAAAATAGCGGTATCACATAACTTCACAAATGGGGTCATTAAGACAGTTGCTCAACACTGTCAGAGTTCCAAAATAGGCCAAAAAACATTACATTAATTACATTGTAATCTAGCCATACACAATAAAACAGATGCACACCACTTAATTTCAGCCTATGAATTACAATTATTAAAGCAGAACATCACCTTGTTAAATAACTCAGGATTTTCTTTGAAATAATTCAATGCTTCAGTCCCACTGCAAGACAAATATAGCAAACCGTTCGATTTAAAAAAGGGAATAAAGCAGAATATTTCTAAACTTGCTTCTGACAAAGAGCAACAGAGCAGGTTGGCTTACACAGAAAAGCAGGGGGGGGGGGAGTAAATTTCATGGGAAAAAGAAAAAAAAAACCATTATCATATGAAGAAAAAAGGTACACATTTCCCAACTTCATAAAGTTCAACACATAATTTGCCTTCTTGGGAGTGATTACACACCGCTAGGCTGCACGCTCTTCAGTTCTTTCCAGCATATAGAACCCTCACAGAGTCACAGTTGCCTTATTTCAGTCAGAGATCATCTCATCCTATAGTACAGTACAGGCTCATTGTACCCACTTAAGTCAAGGCATCCCCAAAAATAAGGAAAGGCTTCCTATACTGAGATATACTTGGGGGCAAAAGAATCTTTGTTTACATCATCTTGTCAAGAAGCACACTTTCAGATGCAAATGTCTCTAACCTTAAATCTCCGATCATTTATTAAAATATCAACCAAAAGTAAGTTTGTACGGTACATGTACTTAGTCTACTTAACACATGAACTTACGCGAATTATTCCAAACGATACACTAAAATACGATCTGATATAAGAATAATCATAGACATATTGAAAAAGACCAGAAAGTTTACGTGCAAGTATAGAGCCTTTCATTAAGCATCCTGAAATGCCCTGCTGATAATCTGGCTTTCATCTACAAGAACAACACAAACTAAAATGAATAAACAGAAAACCGAATACATTATATAAAGATGCAACCCCTTTGATGAGAAGTATTGTACCTTCTCGAGAAAAGTAAGGGGTTTAGAGGGTTTAGTTTCCTCATTATGAAAAGAGGGTTTGGAGGGATTGATTCCATTGTCATGAGCAGAAGGTTCAGGATTCGAAAAGGTGGCATTGGTACTTTTACGATTTTTTTTCCTTTTCTTCTTTTTGCTCTTCTGGGGCTCTTCTGTAGCTGCTGCTCCACTAATACGCCCCTGAGAAACGGAAATTTGGATGTAAAACTACAATTCAAATTCACAAAAGTGCAAATTTCCTATCTTTTTTTCCTGACTGTTTCCCGATCAAATAGCTATGTAAACAGTTCAAAACAATCAGAAAATTTGCCACTTCACAACATATTTCAACAGCTTTTTGTCCAATTCCCTAGGCAACCAAAACTTCACCCAAACTAATACTTAGTGAGGTGAGGAGGGGGGGTCATCCCTGTGTCGAAAACATATACTCCGTATATGTGGTTTCAGATAATCTATATTGCAAAATTAGGATCTACTATGGGGGGAAAAGGTAAATAACTGAGAAATATTGTACCTTCTCGAGAAAACCAAGGGTTTTGGAGGGATTGATTTCATTGTTATCAGAAGAGAGTTCAGAATTCGAAGAGGTGACATTGGTACTTTCGCGCTTTTTTCTCTTCTTCTCGTTCTGGGTCCACCGACCCCTTTTTCTAGCCGCCACTTTACTCATAGCCCCCTGCAAAATCAAAAACTTTGGGCGTGAAACCAAATTTCTAATTGATAAAAATGCAAACTTTCTCTTACTTTTCAGCTGTTTCCCAATCCAATAACTACAATTTCATGAAATCAGCTCCAGATCACTCACAAATTTACAAACTTTCTCTTATTTTTCAGCTATTCCCCAATCCAATAGCTACGATTTCACGAAACAGCTCCAAAACACTCAGAAATTTACGAACTTTCTCTTCATTTTCAGCTGTTTCCCAATCCAACAACTAGTATTTCACAAAATCAGTTCCAAAACACTCAGAAAATTACAAACTTTCTCTTTATTTTTAGTTGTTTCCCAATCCAACAACTACAATTTCACAAAATCAGTTCCAGAACACTCAGAAAATTACAAACTTTCTCTAATTTTCAGCTGTTTCCCAATCCAATAGCACCAAATCAGCTTCAAAACACTCAGAATATGCTACCAAAACTTGACCCATACTAAAACTTGTCATCTTCTACACAACTACACAAGTCTACAACAAAATTACCCCCAATAACTTAAAAAACCCGATACTCGGATATACGCAAACCTTACCCCTATGTCGAGAACATACAATATAAAGCTTGCTTCTGAAGACCCCTAATACAAAATTAAGCATACATACATAATGCAAAACTAAAAAGTAATAATAGTGTGAAATACGCTACCTTGTCAAGAAGGTTAGTGGGTATGGAGGGTTGGGTTCCATTGTTGTCAAGAGAAGAAGTGACTGTACTTTCATGGGCTTTTTGGCTGTTTTCTACTCCTCCTCTCTTTCTCTTCTTTCTCTTCTGAACTTGTTCAGTAACAGCGTTCGTGGGAGTCATGTCGTAGATTTGAGCGTAAGCTTGAAGATTGATTTAGGGTGAATTTGTGTAGAGTATCAGTGAATGTTTTCTTCCCCAATCCCAAATTAATCAATTTCTCTTCAATTTCTTTGTGCGTCGCCTTTGTTTTGTTTTCTATCAGACTTGTTTAAGCGGCTGATGAGTAACATGAGTTACGGGGTTAGGGTACATTCACGTTTACGTTTTGTTGGAATTTGATGGACTATCGAGTATGTATGGACTTGCGTGCCGGTTTCGATCGAGGAATGAAGTGTGTTCGATATTGTAGGCGATTTCAGTATGAGTAACGTTTAGGTTATATATCACAAAAAAGCATAATTTGGCGATTTTTATTACTTGAGTCAATATGCCAGAGTGTCGATTATGTTTCCGTAATTCGTCTTAGTACACACAATGCACTCCTTGACACGATGCTACATTCATCATCATCGTCATTGTTTTCCTTCTGAACGTTCACAATACTGATGAGCACAATCGTCTATTTACCGAGTCACAACTTTCACTATTTTCATTAACAAACACAAGTGACGAGTCTACGCTTGGAATTTGGAAGTCAAGGAGAAGTGTAGAAGGTATAATAAGATGAACAAATATTGCATGAATGAAATGTTCTCTTTCGAGAATCTTATTTCGAATAATGTTGAACACGAGATTAACCGATCTCTGATTCGATAAAAAAAAAAACAAATTTTTTAAAAATATCGAAATTTATACACTTTCTTTATCACACTTCCAAACACTGAAGCACTGTCGCTCTCCTCTGCAACACTGTAATTAGGGTTTGATTTCCCCAAAAATCTGTCAAATTGGTTGAAAATTGCCCCCAATTTTAGATCTTGCCGGAAAATGTCGAGTAATCATTACACTAGCGGCGAAATGTCGTTAAAAGGAAGGAGGAAGAACAGCTTCAGTGGGAATTCACGGGTCAATTCGGATGTTGAAGATGTTATGCATATGTTACACGGGTCGGATCCTGTTCGGGTTGAGCTCACCCGCCTCGAAAATGAAGTCCGAGGTTACCCTCTTTCTCTCTCTCTCTCTCCTCCTACTATTATTATTATTCATATTTCCAGTTTGTCTTATCAATTGTTTCTATTTTGAATGTTTCGTGTTTTAGAAGTTTCCGTATGTTGATCGACTGAGTAATGTGGAGCTGAAATTATTAGTTTAGAATTTGGGTGTGTCATGTGTGTATCGAATTTTGAGGGAAGTTATGATCTTTGTTGTTATAAGTAGTGATTTTTTGATTTGTTGTTGAGTGATAAGAACAAATGTTGAGCCTTGGAAGCTTCGGGAGGGTTATATTAGAAATATATACAGATTTTCGACAATGTCGTTGAATTTCTTAGCGTAGATGGTATTGTATACCACTCCGTCCCAATTTAAACTTCCCATAGAATTTGACGTCGAGTGGTAGACAGCTGGTGTTGAGCCTTATGAAGTTCTAAGTACATATGGTGTATTGAATATTGAGGAAAGTTGTGATCTTTGTTATAAGTAGTGATTTTTTTTGTTTGTCGTTGAATAAAAAGGACAGCCCGGTGCACATTGGCGTCCCCGCTAAGCGAGGGTCCGGGAAAGGGTCCCACCACAAGGGTTTAATGAGAGCAAGCCTTCCCTTGTCAATTCAGTTGACAAGAGGCTGCTCCCAGGACTTGAACCCGTGACTTATCGATCACACAACAACACCGTTACCGGTGCACCAAGGCTCCCCTTCTGATAAGAACAAAATTTGAGCCTTGGAAGTTGGAACCTTTAGGAGGTTTGTGTAAGAAAAATATACGATATCTTTGATTTGCTTAGGGTGAGTGGTAATTTTTCGGGAGTTGGTGTTGAGCCTTGGAAGCTATTTGTGTGCACTTTTATTCTGAACATCCAATTACCCATTCTGAATGGCGGATGGCCAACTACTCATGAAATTTTTATATGAATATTTGTGTGCATATTGAGATAAATTCTAAAGGCATAAGCTGTAGAAAATTAAATCTGAAATTTTGTTGACAATGTTAACTTCATCACCTCCGAAGGCATTCTCTATTCCTTTTTGTGGAGTCTGCTTATTATGGTAACGGGATTACCAACCCCTCATTGTTACAAAGACATCATTGATTTAAGGGTTGAATATGCAGGTAACACAAGTAAAATAATCCTATGTAACTAGCGTACAGTAACGTTTCGCCATCTTCAACTTTGCCGTAGACACTAAAAAAAATTCTTCTTGCAAAGTTTAGGCTTTTATGCTAATAGTAATAGCTAGCTTCCTTTTGGTAATTCGGTTATAAGTTTATCATCGATCATGGTGCCGCCTTCAAGTTGTTGGGTTTTACAATCTTACCCCCAGATTTGAGGTTTGGGTAGGCAGATGTGTGATGTGAAAGATCATTTGTTATGCATACCATACTTTATCTATGTGGAGAACTCATCTAGTCTTCCATGTATATGCAGAGAAGGATAGGGAACTGGGAGAAGCTCATGCTGAAATAAAGGCACTAAGGCAGTCAGACCGCCTAAAAGAGAGGGCAGTTGAAGAGGTATCTTCCCCCCTTTCCAATTTTTTTGTACACTGCATTGTGTTGTATTCAAGTGTCTCCAATTAGGTAATCTTTAGTGATAAGAAAGGTATTAATATCAAAGGAGGTCTTACATGTGGTGATATTGATATGGTTGTTCTGAGGTTTTGTTATTACAAATGAACCTGTGTCACATGAGATAGTGGAGAGCTATACCCTCTCAGCTTTGATTTCCAAAACGAGACCGGGGAGGGGGGGTCGCTGTAAACTTTATACTGTATGTCTGTATTGGGAGTCTTGTTGTTGATACACTCTTCATGGGAACTGAATAAGGGTATTATACTGAAGGGAAATCTTAGGCAACATGCTGGTTAACTCGGGGTGTATGTTTCTGAGAACAAAGAGTTATGGTAACCATGAAAAACAACGCAAAGGGCATCTTTCACTACTATAGTGATAACCATAGTTTTATGAAATGCCTCTAATTAAGCTTCCTTTTTTTTCCACTTGTGCACCATAGAGTTATGATTTAGAAGATGCGGATATTTTCCCTGAAATTCCAAAGGGTGCTTACCATTTGATCCAGGACAAGAAGGGCTGGTTTTTGGCTGGTGGCAAAAATACAAGTAATGACCAATATAATAAGAAAGCCTGGAAGTTATATGTTTGCCTGTCCCCTTTGTAGGAACTGTATAAAACTCTGTTCCTTTGTAAAATATTAATCTAGAATCAGATCTTTGTTATATGAATGAATCTAGAACAAGCTGTTAGGTTGGGAACTCGTGATTCAGTAATCAAGTTGTCATGTGATTCTTTTCGTTCATTCCAAGCTACCTCCTCTGCATAAAAACTGATAGAGCTGCTTTGTACAATAACCATAAAGGTTGCATATATGCTACAATGCTAGTATGTATGGGGGATAGCTTGCTGTTTTGCTGCTGATGGACCTTTAATGATCTCTGTCTAAGTAAACCTTACACTCTAGTCCTTCATGGGACTTCTAGGAAAGCAGCTTTGTACTTTGCGCAAAGCGGTTTCATAGTATAAATTTTTGTGTGATAAGAACTGTATTAAGTGTAGCAGGTTATTGATGCAAAGTTATTGTGTTCTTGGTTTTAGCTTAATGAAGAACTTCACAAAGTGGACATAAAGCTTAAAGCGACTGAAGCCGTTGTTGATGGCAAGGTATCATGCTTTAATGTTACCTTGGAGTTTTGGGCAGATGAAAATCACTTTGGTTACGTCGCATTTGAGACTTGGAAGCTAAGATTTGCAACTAATTGTTCAATGGATCGATTTTAATACTCCAGACTCTTGAAATCAAAAAAATCAATGAAGAGAAGAAAGCGGCTCTCGCTGCACAATTTGCTGCAGAAGCTACACTTAGACGAGTTCATGCTGCGCAGAAGGATGACGATATGCCTCCCATTGAGGCCATTATCGCTCCACTAGAAGCAGAGCTAAAGCTGGCCAGACTGGAGGTATGCCTTCTAATTTTCATGATCAAATACCACTTGTTCAGGTGTTGGGCATGATTTACTCCTAGAACAACTTGGAAAGCTTTTAGGTTCCTTAATCAATGCTATACTATAAATCTAACACTTTTTATTTCCCGTGATCAAATACCAAATGTTCATGTGCTGTGCATGGTTTACTTGATGGTGGCTACGTTCTTGCTTGATTTGGGTCTTTAAGGAAAGGGAAATTTGTCTTGCTTTATTCATAATACATGATTTGCTGATTGCTGGTCTATGTCTCTTTTTGCAGATTCTAAAGTTGCAGGATGACAATAGAGCTCTGGATCGTCTCACAAAATCCAAGGAGGCTGCATTATTGGAGGCTGAGAAAACTGTTCAGATGGCTATGGCAAAGGCATCTTTGGTTGATGATCTTCAAAACAAGAACCAGGAATTGATGAAGCAAATTGAAATTTGTCAGGTTTGCATCACTTGCAAGTTTTCAAGTTAATTTCGCTTTTGGCTGTGGTGCTTTTCGACATCATTTACAGAAATTGCGACTCTTTCAGGAAGAAAACAAAATTCTGGACAAGATGCACCGTCAAAAGGTTGCAGAGGTTGAAAAGCTAACACAAACTGTTAGAGAGCTTGAGGAAGCAGTCTTGGCAGGTGGAGCTGCTGCAAATGCTGTTCGAGATTACCAGCGTAAAATGCAGGAGATAAATGTAAATTCAAGTACCTGAAATATTTGTTTTGACTGGCTGCGGGAAAAAAGCCTGTTCTTGTTGGTGTGTTTGCCTTGTTCTGAATTTAGTGTTTCTTTCTTTTTATGATTTGTACAGGATGAGAAGAAAGTTCTTGACCGGGAGTTAGCTCGTGCAAAAGTCACTGCAAATAGGGTTGCTACCGTGGTTGCTAACGAGTGGAAAGACGGCAATGACAAAGTAATGCCTGTAAAGCAATGGCTTGAAGAGAGAAAGTATTATCAGGCATGTCACTATATGTTTGAACTTTGAGTTACATCTTTATGATGGTTTATTTTCTATCCGATGTGCATTTGGCAAAACACATCACTTTTACAATTCCTTTAATCATTGGATGATGTACATGTTGTTCGCACGAATGCATTGTCATTCTGATCATGTGTGATTGCTGGGGACTGGGGACAAACACTGATTTTGGTTTGAAGTTTGTTTGCTCTTCTACAAGGACACAGAATTACAAGGTGATTTTTAAAGAGATAGATTATAGTGGAAAAAATCAAAAGGGCTGGGGAATGTAGTTTGATGCTTAGGGAATGCAAGATGAATTATGAAATTGGACCCTGATATTACATTTTCCGATGCTCACTCCTGTGGTGAATCATGCCCATTGCATGATGGCCTCTCTTCTGAGCTTTGACACTAGGTATAATAATTACACAAACATTACAGTGCAACTGTCGCCACCCTCTTGTAAAGCTTTTCATTATTGAACATAGTATATAGCAGGAGGTAGTGATTATGGTTATTAGTCTTCTCTAAACTAGTAGATTGCTAAACTTGTACTTTAGCTGAAACTTTTGTTTTGTGTGCTGTAACATTCTGAAGCGTTGTTTCGTGCTGTGATATATTGCAGGGAGAAATGCAGCAACTGCGTGATAAGCTTGCCGTTGCAGAGCGCACAGCAAAAGCAGAAGCACAGTTAAAAGTGAGGGTTTCTTCTTCTCTGTTTCAATGTGATATCTTCTCTTTCACTCCTGTCTAATTCTTTGTCCACATCTGTGTAGGAGAAATACCAACTTAGGTTCAAGGTTTTAGAAGAAAAGCTGAGAGGAACTCCTAGTGTTAATTCCTTTCGTGGTCCCTCAGAAGGAAGAAGTGTGAGCAGTGGTCCTTCTCTGGTGAGAAGCATGAGCATTGGTCGAGCTAGAACGACAGGTTCGTCATCTGGTACCCTGCGATCTAATGGTGCAGCCGCATTACTTAAGCACGGCAAAACCTCGTCATGGTCGTTTGATGGTGGCAATGTCTCTAAGTTGGCTTCAAATGGTTACTTACCTAAGAGAACCACAAGTTCACCCTCTGGTACCCTGCGATCTAATGGTGCAGCTGCATTACTTAAGCACGGCAAGACCTCATCGTGGTCGTTTGATGGTGGCAATAAAGCTGAAGTGGGAGACATACCAGGTCCAACAGTAGGGGGAACAGCCAATGCAATATCAGATGGCGTAGACAAGGACAATAATGGTACTGTAAGAGATTCTGAGGATAATAACTCAGTTAGTAAGACTATCACAGACAGTGATGATACTGTGTCTGGGGCATTGTACGATATGTTGCAAAAGGAGGTTGTAATTCTTAGGAAAGCTTGTCTTGAGAAAGCTCAGAGTCTCAAGGACAAGGATGATGCTATTGAGGTTATTAACTGCTCCTGCACTGTTGTACACCCCCCCCCCCCCCCCCCCCACACCTGCTTCATGCCCACTCTGCAAAAATTAATGTCTATTTTACTGAAATCCCCAGATGTTGTCAAAGAAGGTAGAAACCCTAAACAAGGCGATGGAGGTTGAAGCAAAGAGAATGAGAAGAGAAGTAGCATTGATGGAAAAAGAAGTTGCTGCTATGCGCATCAACAAGGAGGAGGATCAACGAGCTCGGAGAATGAGTATTGCTGGTAAAGGGATCGCTAATGGTTCTCACCCAAGGTAACATATTGGTGAATGTAGATTATTGTTTCTTTTCATCTTCTCTTTGACTCTTTCTTCCCATTTTTGTTTGCTTGGAGGATTTGGTTTATGATGGTTGTCATTTCTATTCAGGAACATCCGAAATCTGTAAGGATGATCTTTCACACGATATGCTTGCACAGAAAGGCTTCAGTCCTTCTACATAATGATAGGCTTACTATGTTTTGCATGCCACTCAGCTCCAACACCGCTTCCCTGTACGTGTCCTGACTTTTGTTCCTCTTCTTCCTCTAGGCGTGATAGTATCACAATTATTTTGTAAAGAGCTGACTAGTTTATCACCTCAGGTAGAGTTCTTGTAAATGTTTTTCCATCGACGTGATTCTGAATTTATGATGAAGTATTAGTATTGTAGATCTGTAGTGTTTATTGTCGAGAGCAGTTGAAGTTTGGCCTAATGTATCGCCGAGTAAAGAAGCATGTACATCCGTGCCTTATCACTCGACTTCATCAAAGGCTTTTAGTTGATGTTCTGGTATATTTGCTTCTCTGGACTGTCACACTGTTAACTTCCCTTGTGAATCCCAGTTTTATATGTACCATCATTCCCTCCATGTAACTTGAGCGTGAATTTTCGGATTTTGCCGGTCTTCACTCATCTGAATGTAGCCTACTGATGAGTGACACTGATTGCCACTGTAAAAACCTTCGAACTCTGACCAGGGTGAATCTAGCCCCTTAAGATCATCAGCTAGTATTCGTATTTTCATTTTCAGTTCCGGAAAGTGGCGAAACTCCCGCAAATTCGCCCCCGCGGCCATACCCTAAGGGTGTACGTCAGTCATCTCATTCCCTGGGCTCCCATGCATATGATTACAACTGAAAATTCGCACATGCTTCATTGTTACACAAGAGCATGCGCACATGCTTCGTTGTTGCTTTTACACATTTTCAAGAACTTGTCACAGTGTTTGTCATTCTTAGTGAAACTCTCTACAAACCATAAAACTACTAGTAAAGTTATGGTATTCCACAAACCATAAAACGTGACAATTAAGTTTTACCCACCAGTGGCTCAAACCCGAAACCCCAAAGCGATTGATCACTACTCCGTATATAAAACTCGGTAACATTTTATTTGGGACGGGATGAAAATGGTAAGTGTTACATTTTTGCGAAAATAGAAGCCAGGGGGATGGAAGTAGAATTTAAGGATGAGGCAGGAGAATTGTAATGGAAGATAAAGAGTAGTGGAGCTGACAATATACCTAGAGTAGAAGCTAAGTTAAAAAAAGTGCAGGCTGTTTTTATGTGGGTTATGTTCTGGCATTATTCCATAGGGGACACTTTGATGTCGTACGTACCTTAATAAAAGGACTATCAACAAATTCCCATTTTAGAACAAGACAACTTTCTGTTATATTGGATTTTTTTAGTTAATTATTGATCTACTTGAATATCTCTATCAAGAACTCGTTACGATGATGGAACTCGAACTTATAATATCGATGATAAGTGTATACTCGTAGTTCTTTTTCTCTATTAATGACTGCTTAAGTAGATCTCAACATTAACCGTCATCTTTAACACTTTTTTTTTTTTTTTCTAAAACACGAGCCACCACTAATATACAACTCGAGTAATGGAAAACTAACGTAGGCTAGACTTTCCGGACTAAGGTCTCCTAGACCGGAACACACCCGTTCCAACCAAAAACGCAAGACAACACATTACGCATATATAAAGGTACAACATGTTGCGATAAGAAGTCGAGGCAAGTTATATGAATATCAATAGTTGGTGAAGACAAAGTATGAAGTTGGGGGTTTGTGGACCTGTGGTGGGTGCGTGAATAGAATCTTGTGATGAGTACGGAGGAAGGAGAATGAGTGCACACATACATCTTTTTCTTCTCACTACATACACAATCTTCTCACACACACACACACACACCATGTGCTTAACTCTTTGCATGTGATATGTGTCCCATGTTAATCTTCTTCTTGAGCTTTTAATACCTTTTCATTTATGGCTTTACCTTTTTTCTCATCTTTCTTTTGTGATTATGTACTTTTTAGTGATCCATTATCTTATCTTAATCTAGGGTATTACAATTTTGATTATTAAAAGATTTCAGGAGTTTGATCAATTGGTATGTAATTATGTATGTACATCATTGGTGTGATCCTGGTCTTTGGATGAAACGGAAAGTGAATGTATAAAAGAGCGTGTTTTTGAGAAAAGTGCGAATTTGATTTGAAACAGTTAAATAAGCGACGACTTCATCACTTTGTCGCTCTCGAGTTTCCACTCCCATGAGTATATTACCAACATGAAAGGTTTTAAAGTTAAACTATTACTCTTCCATTTTCATAAGAAAAAGTCATGAAGAGGTTGTAACACGAGAGAGTGGATTCAGATACAACTACATGTGAAATATGTTTGCTTTTGAGTTCAGACCAATGGTTTGTTACGAATTTGTCAGTCATGCCCAATTTCTTAGCTTTCAGAATTGTCAATCTTGTCACCAACACCCATTTAATCTCCAAAGTTCAACCTTAACTTAATTAACTCTACAGAGTGAATCACTACAAAAAAACGATTATTCAAATCATAATAAATTAGTAATCCGACTTTAAAATTGTCAATCTTGTCACCAACACCCATTTAATCTCCAAAGTTCAACTTTAACTTAATTAACTCTACAGAGTGAATCACTACAAAAAAACGATTATTCAAATCATAATAAATTAGTAATCCGACTTTAAATATGAAATTACTTTTGTACGAAACCAATCATTTTTTCGAATCCAACTGTGAACCATTTGCGACCTCCTGGCCTAGCCTAGGGTATGGATAAACAGAATAAATTCCAAGGTAAGATTGTAGCAGAAGATGAAGGAAAAGGGGAAATAAAACATCCATCACATGTCAGAAAGTGCAGTAGCATCAACTGCATCATCATAGCAATACTGTTCTTCATTCACATTCTGTAAACGTGGACCAACTATCAATTCCCACCATCATTCATTAATCACAACTTTTATTAAACTAATTAATCATCCAATCAATACAATAAACTCTCTCTGACTTCTTTTAAATTAAACAAAATTGCCCGCCTGAAATCTCTCCCATCACATCTTCAAAGCTAATTACCCTTAAACTAATAGGGTCTTGTAATTGAAATGTGGAGTATTATCTAATAAATTCAAACAAAATGCAAATAACCTAATGAAATGGAGGGCGTAATTAGAATATCAATTTGTATACGGGTTATCTCGGGTTCCAATCTACAATCACATCACTACCATATTAGCTGCTAAAAGAAATCGGTTTACCAATATACCAGAAAGTCATCAGAATATAGACATTTACTTGACCCCGCCTGTAAATCATCTCGTGTAATTAGAGTTTTCGAGTATAAACTTTAGACTGAATTAGTGGTTTACTAATAGTTTTTTTTGTGGAGAAATTTGATGATCTATATAATTATCTAGATCGTTTTTTTACGATATGAAATAGTGCGCATGAGAGGAGAAACTACCAATATTAATATCCTCATAAATGTCAAACGCATTTTATCGATTCCTTGAACCGTGAATCCATGATTAAACAATGCACAATTTCAAAAATACATTACATACCGTATATGAATTTTTTTAACACATGCCCTATGCCAATAGGGCACTGAATAAGAGCACGACAATTTTGTCAATTAATCAACGAGATCCCATATTTTTATTTTTTACGTGAGAATTCCGCGGGTCACATATACAATAGAAAAAAAAAACCGATCATTTTGAACAATTACAATTTTGAACACAAGAACAAGAAAACAAACATTTTGAGAAATTCAAAAAAAGACACAAGTAAAAACAAGATCAATTTAAAATCTCACCATTCCAATTCCAAAACAAACCAAAAAGGCAACAAAAGAAAAAATTAATTCATTTAAAACTTCTCTCTCACACTTTTTCTCTCTCGTAAACCAAACATTCAAGCACTCTTCTTTCCAGTCTTCTTCTTCACTCTACCTCTCTCCCTCTCTCTCTCTCTATCTCCTCTGCACTTTAATTTGAACAACAACAAGAGGGTTTGATTTTTTCAATAACAATTTAAAATTTCCCCCAAAATTCAGATCTCACCGGAGAAAAAAACCCCCTTAAAATGTCGAGTAGTCATTACGGTAACGGCGAAGTTACGCCGGCGCCTGCGAGATTGACGGCGTCGGCGTCGTTAAAGGGTAGGAGGAAGAACAGCATTAGTGGACATTCACGGGTTAATTCCGAAGTTGAAGATGTTATGCATATGTTACACGGGTCGGATCCTGTTCGGGTCGAACTTACCCGCCTCGAAAATGAAGTCCGAGGTTTCTTATTATTTACGTTTTACTGTTTCTTACTATTCACATCTCCTTTTTGTCATTTCTTCATATTATTATTATTATTGTTATTGTTATTATTATTGTTATTTATTTACTCTTCATTTGATTCCATTGTTTTTTTTTTATTTGAATTTGAATTGTTTTGTGAAAAAAAAAAGATCTGTATGTTATAGTTTATTTATGACTTAATTATGTGGGGTTGACTGAAATGTTGGGTTTTATGGGGTAAAAAGTTTTGATCTTTGAATTGGATTAATTTGTGAAAAGTTGGGATTTTTTTGGTAATTAATAGTGGATTTTTTATTTGATTTTGAATTTATACATGAAATTTTCTTGATATTGTGGGTGGTATATTGGGAAAATGCTGTCAAATTTTATTATTTTGGTAAGTTTTTGGGAAAAGTTATGATTTTTATGGTAGAAATGAATTATTTAATTACCAAAGAGTTATTTTTTGATTGATTTTTAAAAAAAAGTTGGAGAATGTTTAGAGAAAAATCACACTAAACTTGGCGAAGTTTGAGTTTCTACTGAATTCTTCAGAATATTTTAATCATGGCATTTTTAGATTTTAGGAGTAATAGAAAAATGTTGGTTCTTTATTCATGATATTTGTCTTTGTTTGAATTAAATGAAATGTTTTTCTTTTTCTAATTTGTTTTGTATGATTTTCGTCCATTTTAGCGTGAAATCGAAGCTTTTGTCCTGTTTTCCTGGTGGAAAGTAATTGTCTTTTATTGATAGAATAGAAATTTGATTTCTTTTTTGTCTTAGTCCGTTACAATTATTTACTCCATTCAATGAAGATGTTGGATGTGTATATTCAGAAAATTTCACCAGACAATTTTATTTAGTTAAGCTTATGGGGTAAGAATTGTGATTGATTAATATGGTAAAATGGAATTATTTGTTTTAAAAAGAGTACATTGTTTTTAAATAACTTGGTATGTTTTAATCAGCTTTTTCGGTTTATTATTAGAAATTGCTATTTTTTCATGCTATCTGGGTATCTGCCTTTGTTTTAATTGCGTGAATGTTTTTCTATTTGAAAAATAAACAATTTTGTTTGGTATGATATTCAATGTTTGTTAGGAATTGAAGTATTTGTCCTTTTTTCGCGGAGGGAAATAGTGTCTTATCTTGATAGAAAGTGATTTGTATTTTTGTCCTAGTCCATTGCAATAATTTTTTTGTAGTTGTAGACTTGTAGTTGTAAGAGTGAACCCTGTGGCAGTAACTTGCAAGCTAAAACAACCTGAAAGGTGATGTTTTGAGTATTGTCCCTGCTACTAATTTTGGTGACTGAAAGCAATTCTGGTGCTGTTTTTATTACTCAATTGAAGACTCTGAAATGTCGACATGTATTGGTCATATTCATATGTAGTATAAAGTTTTGGCAGCTCTCCAGTAATTCCGAGACTGCATTAACCCATTTAATTGGGTCGTTTATCTTTTGTTCTTTTCTTTTTGTGGGCGATAGGGAAGTTGTTCACGTTATTCATTCACATCCTATGAAGTAAGGACGCAGACAAAATTAACTAACATGACTCTGTTGTGTCAAACCATCAATGCAGTTACAACATTGAACTACTCCGTATGTGGTATAATCTGATGGTGAATCGGGATATGTTGAATTGAAGGCCATATGCTTTGCTTACCAAGTAAAACTTGTCTACTATAGCTGGATGATGTTTGTACCTTCACATTAATAATTCATAACATCGACCTCCTATGAGCAATATAGATGGCGGATGGTGAATTTAGCCCTTGTGAGCTTTACATAAGATAAATACACAATGCTTCGACAATGTCCTTGATTTGGCTGGGGGAAATGGTAATTTATGTATGTTTTCTACTAATAATAATATTGATGGCAGTCGGTGGGTATGAAAATCTGGCAATTTAATCATAACTGACCATTGTGCAGCTTTAGGTTGTTTTGTGACTTTCTGAGGTTTTATTTGACAGTCTGATGTGTGCCGTGAAAGATGTTTTTGTTATGCATGTAATATGTTCTTTTGATGTCGAGAGTTCATCTAGTCTTTCATGTTTATGCAGAGAAGGATAGGGAATTGGGAGAAGCTCATGCGGAAATTAAGGCACTAAGGCAGTCAGACCGTCTAAGAGAGAGGGCAGTTGAAGAGGTACCGCTCCCCCATTCGAAATTTTTGTACACTGCATTGTTGTGTATTCAAGTATTGTCAGTTTGTTACCATTTGATCCAGTATAGGAAACACAGCTGTTTGACTTGGTTGCAAAAATAAAAGTAATGACCAGTATAATTAGACGGCCTGTAAGTTATTAGCTTGTCTGTTCCCTGTCAGGATCTGTATAGAGCTGTCATATCCTTCATGAGATATAATTCCAGTTATAAAACTGTCATGTGTGTTTCTGTTTTATCTTTTTTAGCAATAACTTCCCAAGGTATTAAGTAATAGAGCTGTTTTATTTAGTTAATCGTAAAGGTTGTAAACCCTTTATACCCCTGCTCTTGTAGAAGAAGAGCTTTGTACTCAACGCAACACTGGAGTCGTGTGTGTTTTTGTGTAATTAGAAATGGATACAGCGTAGCAGGTTACTGATACAAAGTTATTGTATTCTGGATTCTAGCTTAATGAAGAGCTTCACAAAGTGGATGGGAAGCTTAAAGCAACTGAAGCTGTTCTTGATGGCAAGGTATCATGCTTTGGTGTTTCGTTCAAGTTTTTTGGCAAACAAAAAGTACTTTTGTTGCGTTTCTTTTGAAACTAGCACTTGACCATTGCATTTCATTCTAATTCTCTAGACTCTTGAAATCAAAAAAATCAATGAAGAGAAGAAAGCGGCCCTTGCTGCACAATTTGCTGCTGAAGCTACGCTTAGACGAGTTCATGCTGCGCAGAAGGATGATGACATGCCTCCAATTGAAGCAATTATCGCTCCACTAGAAGCAGAGCTAAAGCTGGCCAGACAGGAGGTATGCATTCTAACTTTCCATGATCAAGTGCGAAATGTTTAGGTGCGGGGGATGAGTTGCTGGATGGAAGGCTGAGACATGCTTGCTTTTTTTTCCTCTCTTTTAAGTGGACAATTCGTTGTGCTTTGTCCAAAATAAATGATCTGCCTGTCTACTTTTCTCTTTCCAGATTGCAAAATTGCAGGATGACAATAAAGCTCTGGATCGTCTCACAAAATCCAAGGAGGCTGCATTATTGGAGGCTGAGAAAACTGTTCAGATAGCTATGACAAAGGCTTCTTTGGTTGATGATCTTCAAAATAAGAACCAGGAATTGATGAAGCAAATTGAGATTTGCCAGGTATGCATCTCTTTTGCAAGTTCCCAGCTATTTGACTTATAGCTATGGTGGTTCTATTATCTTTTACTGAAATTAGTGACTCGATCAGGAAGAAAACAAAATTATGGACAAGATGCATCGTCAAAAGGTTGCAGAGGTTGAAAAGCTTACACAAACTGTTAGGGAGCTTGAGGAAGCAGTCTTGGCAGGTGGCGCTGCTGCAAATGCTGTTCGAGATTACCAGCGTAAAATGCAGGAGATAAATGTAATTACAAGTTCTTGAAATATGTGATTTCACTTGTTAAGGATGAGCCAATTTGTGTTGTTGCATTTGCCTTGTCTGATATTTAGTATTGGGTTTCTAATTATTTCTGTAGGATGAAAAAAAAGTTCTTGATCGGGAGCTAGCTCGTGCGAAAGTCACTGCAAATAGGGTTGCTACCGTGGTTGCTAATGAGTGGAAAGATGGCAACGACAAAGTAATGCCTGTAAAGCAATGGCTTGAGGAGAGAAAATATTATCAGGCATGTCACTATATGTTCGAACTTCAGGCTGCTATATTGTTGACTAGTTTCTTGTTAACCTTTATGCATCTGGCCAATGAAAACCCTCTGACCCTGTACTCTTATCTGCACAAGCATTCGTTTCACCATCGTCTTTCCATTACTTCAAACCTTTTACTTGTCACACATGGTCATTTCAGTGATGATTACTGTTAGTTGATCCTAAATCATTTTGGGACTGAGGCTTTATTGTTGTAATTGTATTAGGAGATAGTGGATACACATTATTAGATCGTTCTGTAAATTCAACTTCTAAACCTACTTCAGCTGTCTTAAAGTCTTGTTTTTGTTTGCTCTAACGATGTAGGGAGAAATGCAGCAACTGCGTGATAAGCTTGCAGTAGCAGAGCGCACCGCAAAAGCAGAAGCACAATTAAAAGTGAGGGTTTCTTCTTCTTTGTTTCACTGTAGTATCTCCTTTTTTTATTTTTTATGGTCTGTAGTATCTTCTCTTTTACTCCTGGCTAATGCTTATGTTGATTTTGTGTAGGAGAAATACCAACTAAGGTTCAAGGTCTTAGAAGAAAAGCTAAGAGGAACCCCCAGTGCTAACTCCATCCGTGCTCCCTCAGAAGGAAGAAGCGTGAGCAATGGTCGTGCTCAGATGAGGAGCACGAGCAATGGCCGAGCTCGACGTCAATCGCTGGGAGGAGCTGAGAATTTCTCTAAGTTGGCTTCTAATGGGTATTTATCTAAGAAAATCACGCCTTCTGCAACCCTACGATCTAATGCTTCAGCTGCATTACTTAAGCATGCTAAGACCTCATCGCGGTCGTTTGATGGTGGCAATAAAGCTGAAGAGGGAGACGTACCAGGTGCAACGGCAGGGAGAACCAATGCAACTTCAAATGGCATTGACAAGGAGCACAATGGAGCTCTAAGAGAAGCTGAGGATAATAACCCAGTTGGCAAAACTAACACAGACGGTGATGATACTGTGTCTGGGGCATTGTATGATATGTTGCAAAAGGAAGTTGTAATTCTGAGGAAAGCTTGTCATGAGAAAGCTCAGAGCCTCAAGGACAAGGATGATGCTATTGAGGTTAGAAACTGCCCCCGACAGTGTTACAACCTCCCGCCCTGCTTCTCATCCACTATTTATGAACTAATTTTGTCTATTTTGCAAAATTCTCCAGATGTTATCGAAGAAGGTGGAGACCCTGAACAAGGCGATGGAGGTCGAAGCCAGGAGAATGAGAAGGGAAGTAGCATTAATGGAAAAAGAAGTTTCTGCAATGCGCACCACCAACAAGGAGAGTGATCAACGATCTAGGAGAATGAGTATTGCTGGCAGAGGGGTTGTGAATGGTTCTCAGCCACATTCTGCAAGGTAACATTTTTTTTTCTTTTTTTGCTTTTCATGCAAAAGCAAAATTGGTGAATGTAGATGCTTATCGGTTTTGATCTTCTCTTTCCCCCGATTTTCATTTGCTGGGAGGATTTGGTTATTGACGGCTGCCATTTCTATTCAGGAACATTCGAAATATTTAAGGGTGATCCTTGCCATGATATGCTTGCACAGAAAGGCTTCAGTCCTTAAATCTCTTCAGTGATAGGCTTAGTATGTTTTGCATCTCTGCTCCAACTAGCCCTTCTCTTTACGTTTCCTGACTTTAGTGTTTCTTCATCCTCTAGGCTTGACAGTATCACGATTATTTTGTAAAGAGCTGACTAGTTTATTGATCCTGGGAGAGTTCTTGTATATGCTTTTTCGTTAACATGATTGTCAATTGACGAGGAAATAGTAGTGTTTTTGTAGCTTAGTAGTGTTCATTCTCGTGCTAGTGTGGTTTTTGGTCCCTTACCATTGAAGGTCCGCTAAAACTGTTGGAAGTACACTGGTGCATGCTCGCATTGTGACAACAGTTCCTGTCTGATTTTCTGGATATCAAGCCTCAGCCGTCACCAAGGGCTTCTTCTCCAGTTCTGAGGGGCATTATGATGATGCCTAGATTCGGGTGGATCTAACGAGGGCATCCTCATTTTGTATCTCTTTCCCATGCCTATATTTTTCAGAATGGTGTGGTAGAAAAAGATCAGTAAACACTTGGTGTGTAAATGTCGTACTTTTATCGCCATTACATGGTGACCATAATGAGAATTTGATCATGTTGTTCACCATCTACTGCACTGTTATTCGTTTCAATGTGTATAATGCACCCTGTCAATCTTTATGATTTTAATTAAGGGTTTAATCTCTGAGCTAAGATGGGATACGAAGTTGCCATTTCTGCATATCATTTATACATTTGCTCAATGGTCACAAAAACCAGTAGGAAACTTGAAACTTACGATTACAATGAAGCTAATTTTCAATGCGAGTGTGGCACCATTCATGCATGAATTACATGAAGGAGTAACAAGAGTTTTCCTCTTCTTTGTTATCGAGAGAGATGGCACTAACAAGACTTGTATGTGATTGGAGAAAAAACGATAATTTCGGCAGAATTCGATTTCCCTCTCTTTTTAACATTAAACTAGAAAGATTTCTCGTCGAACAAATATCTCACAATTAAAACTCGCCATTGAAAAGATCTGAAGGCCATCCAAACATTCCGAACTCCTCATTTTCTTCCGTTTATTTTCGTCATTCAAACAACATCTAAATATCCAACATAAATAAACCAGTTTCGAATCAGGATTTCATCACCGATCAATCACATTATTTTACTTGCGATAAAATTTAACTGATGGGTCAAGTTTATTTATTTATTTATTTTATTTTATTTTATGCTGTAATTTTTTTGAAGGGTTTTAGAAAAAAAGAAAAACAGTAATTATTTTGAAATATTTACCCCACATAGAATGAAAGGTTATAACCAGAAGCAGCAGAGAGCAGACATATGAAGAGGATGGCGCTCTTACTACGACAACCTCGCTATTTTTCTCTCAAACTTTTAATGGCCTCTCCTTCTTTACGCTTCTTTTCTTCTTCTTCTTCTTCTTCTTCTTCCTCCTTCCACTCATACCCTTCTCCTCTTCCTCCCCCTCATCCTTCTCTATCTTCCTCTTTCTCTCTCCTCCCCTTTTCTTCCAGGTACTCTCTCTATACTCACTGTAATTTTTTTTAATTTGTTGTTTTTGTTGTGTAGAAGTTGAAATTACTGTGCTTTTTTACTAAATGAAGTGATTTAATATGGTGGGTAATCTTTAGAATCGTAATTTTTGTGAAAAGTTTCTATCTTTTTACCTTATTGTGGGATTTTTTTTTTTTTGCAATTTGTGGTTGTTTTTATGAGCTGGGTATTTAGGGTTTTGCATGGTGTTGCGTGTCTCAGAAGGCCCTCTATTTTTGTGTATTCATGAAGTTTCAGAGCTAATTTTCTAGGTTTTGTGGGTTAGTATATGTTTAATGAGTTATCGTTTGTACAGTATTAATTTGGTAAGATTTTTTGATTTATTTGCTAAAACAATGTGGTTTACAGAGTAAATTATACGTCGAAGAGGGTTTCGAGTGGACCGTTGCTTCGAAATGTTGCATCTCCGTGTGCATTTATGCCCTTCAGCACTGCCACTGAGTCTCCTAAGGAAAGCAAGGCTTATGGGTCAGAGCAAATTCAGGTAATGCTTGGTGGAGTTGTCGATTCGTGGGGTTCTTACGTGCCTTAGTCTCATTTCTTTATGACAGGAGAGGGTTTGGTAATTCTGACCTGTGTACCGTTTGTTCATTATGTGAATTGAATCGGGCATTCTAACTAAATCAGTGTGTATGCAGCAGCATTGGTTATTTTGCTTGTTCTATGGGGTGATATTCTTGTAAAGACTGGGGAATGCTTACTTGTGTCTTTCTAACACAGGTGTTGGAGGGCTTAGATCCAGTTAGAAAACGGCCGGGGATGTACATCGGTAGCACAGGTCCTCGTGGATTGCATCATCTGGTATATAGGCCTTCCATTTTATGTTACAGCTCTTTTGTGTTGAAACGCTAACTTTTAGTATGAGTTAAGTGAATGGGGAGGTGACATAGTGATGCTCAAAAAGATTACCGTGTGATGTTCCAGGTCTATGAAATACTGGATAATGCTGTTGATGAGGCTCAAGGGGGATTTGCATCGAAGATAGATGTTGTCCTGCTGCCTGATAATTCAGTCAGCATTACTGACAATGGACGTGGGGTAAGTAACATGAGCGTGCATTTCTCTACGGTTTTTCTTTTGATATTATGTAATCTCTGTTGGAAGCCCTAGCCAGCCTCCTAAATAAGTTGCGGGTTGCTACTTTTTGCTAAATATGCTGCCCCCGGAAATTGAATTGCCATGCTTATGATAATGTTTAGTAAGACTGGCTGCTTCCACTTTTTCAATACCCATACACAAGTGAGGGTAGGCTCATTGTTCAGGCGTTTTGGAATACTTCCTGGTGCTATTGGCACTATCATTTGCTGCTAAATAGTTAGTTCGATATTCCATATCTGGCCGGAAGTTGACGTTAGGAGAATGCATAGCTTGAGTCTCTCCTGCCAGTGTCTTTTTTTATGTACCACATTCTTTTTTTATTTTGTATTTCACGTATGATGACCTACTAGTGTATGTATCATAGTTGCCATTGCTCTTCTCAGTAAAACTATGAGCTTGACTAGCTCATACAAATCATCTCTTTAACATAGTTAAAGACCTGTGCTGTTCAAGTTTTTGTGTAGTGCCATAACATTGGTGTAGCTGCTTTTCTGATGTTTGCTCAAATTTCAGAATAGTATAAATCTTGTTTTCTGTTTTTCACTTTATTGTCCAGATTCCGACAGATATTCATCCTGCAACTAAGAAATCTTCCCTGGAGACTGTTTTAACGGTAAACTCTTGGATCTGACATCTACTGAACACTCTTGGTTAAAGTTCATCAACTAACTTCTGCTGATCATGTGCCATTATATACCAACAATAATTGTTAAATGCGGTTGTTGAATGATGCAGGTATTGCACGCAGGTGGAAAGTTTGGGGGTTCAAGTAGTGGGTACAATGTATCTGGAGGGTTGCATGGTGTTGGTCTATCAGTTGTTAATGCATTATCTGAGGTAGGTACTCATCTAAGTTTAAAAACTTGGACAGTTTACTGTAGTTGCTAATTCTAAATTTTGGAGGGTACCTTATCATCCACTGACATACCTCTTGTGATCATTAATGTACTATTACGTATCTAGAAAGCTGTTTCTGTTAGCTGTTAATGGAATTTTGGTTTTATAATGAGCTTTACGTGCGCAAAAACTGTCTGTTAGCTTTATGAGCTTTACAATGGCTCATAAAACTGTCTGTGCTTCTTATTTTGTGAAGTAGCAGTCAGCCGGTGCGATTCTCGAAGCAATTTTCATTTTGGGTCATCCGAGCGCAACCTCTTTATGTTTCAATAGGGGTAAGGCTTGCGTTCTTCCGACCCCCCTTACCCCGCCTTATGGCGGGAGCCTTTAAGGCACTGGGGTTAAAGATGTTGTTGTAATGAGCTTTACGTGGTCAGTTGGTTATGTAAAAGGGATAAAGAGTTGTACCTTGATTTGTTGACCATTGAAATGGGGAAACTGTAGTTTGACATTGATTAATTGCCCCAGATACCAGTCATTAAGGGACTAGTATCTTGCTGGGTCCTAGCTTTGTTTTGTATAGACAATTGGACTATTCTTATGAACAGTGGCTGCAGAGACTCCATGTTGTTTCAATTGCCACTTCATTTTGTGAGCATATGTGATTGCGGCTTGGGTGATTCTAGCTGACCCCTCTGTAGTTGCCAGCCCTCAAAACTCAAAAGTTCAGCACCTTATTGACTTAAGTGGTATCTTAGTTGAGAAGGGCTCCCACCATGAACAGGTGCTTGTGCTTTCATTGTTTGATGATTTGGTTTTATGTTGCAGACCCTCGAAGTCACAGTTTGGCGAGATGGAATGGAGTACAAGCAAAAATATGCTCGTGGAAAGGCTGTATCAGACCTGTCGTGTCATGTGCTTCCTACTGAAACCGAAGATCGACAGGGGACATGTATCAGGTTTTGGCCTGATAAAGAAGGTAAGTGACAGTTAGTTTGCCCCTTCTGTGTATTATCACGATTTGTTTCTTTGGGGTCTTTCTTAAATTTTTTGTCTATTTTTGAATTCTAATCTGTCTTTTTTCCGTATTAATTATGTCGCAGTCTTTACTACTGCAATTGAGTTTGACTACGACACAATTGCTGGAAGGATCAGGGAGCTCGCGTTTTTAAATCCTAAGGTGAGAAACTGGCCATGTATTTTTGTATGGTTTCTTTGTTTCTTCTTTTTTATTTTATTTTGCATTTGCAGCTGAAGACTGAGGTTTTATTATAAATAGACTTATGCAATAGATTCAGAACACGAAATTAAAACTTGGCAACTAGTTGAACTTGGCCCTTTTTTTTGGGTGTCGCGTGTGAATGCTGGTGACCAAGGGGATTGTATTCCTAGTTGGAGTTTTTTTACTGTTGCTCATCGTTGATCTTTTGTTTTTCTATACTGTTGGCAGCTTACTATTGCTCTTAGTAAGGTGGCTGAAGACCCAGAGAAGAACGTATCCAATGAATTCTATTATGCTGGTGGTCTGGTTGAATATGTGAAATGGCTAAACACTGATAAGGTACAGTTTTCTGTTAGACATTAGTTTATCTTTTGGGATCCTATCATGCATTTTATTTAATCTGACATACTAAAACGAGACGAATAATTTTCCAGAAACCAATTCATGAGGTTGTTGGGTTTCAAAAGTCACTTGATGATATTACAATTGATGCAGCTTTGCAATGGTATGTCTCTTCCATACTCTATCTGAATATGTCATCAGCCACTTCTCAATGTTTAATGGTTGTACATTTTTAGATCACTCTGCTAGTGGTGTGTGACTTGGGTTATACTGTATATCGTCCCTACACCCTACTTTTTATCTTCTTTGTGTTAGAAATCACAGAAGGGAATATATTCCTTATGGTACACTGTCAGCCTGTCAGGTTGAACTTGGTCTGTTGCTTGTGGTGAGGGGTTAATTGTCTCTTCTCGTTTTCTGATGAGTTAGTCCTCTACAATCTCAAATACGCAATTGTGGCTGATGTGGAACATTGGATTGATGTGGAATTGTGGACTTGGTTTCCATTTATTTGGTTTAACTTGTTGATTCATTTTCAGGAGCTCAGATGCTTATTCAGATACAATATTGGGATATGCCAATAGCATACGGACTGTTGATGGTGGTACACACATTGATGGTTTCAAGGCTTCCTTGACTAGAACGTTGAACAGTTTGGCAAAGAAATCGAAAGCTAACAAGGTGCATCCCGTCCCCCCCCCCCCCCCCCCCCCGGGAAAAACTATTCTTTTATCCTGTTTCTCAGAGTTGCAAACCTAGCAATCATTTTGCGGAATTGCAGTAACCCTCCCTCTTCAGACTTCTCATTTGTGGTCTGTTGGGTTTTCCAGTGTACATATGCTTTTGGCATTTTCATGTTGCACGGAGATAGGAATGATTACTGTTTTTGGAAGTGAGAATCATTTTTGCCAAAAATCTTCTAAGAGTCTGATGCTGCTTTCAGGATAAGGATTTGGCTTTAAGTGGTGACCATATTAGGGAAGGTTTGACTTGTGTCATTTCTGTTAAAGTACCCAATCCAGAGTTTGAAGGCCAAACAAAGGTTCTCTTTTTACCCTTTTTAGTTTAGCCAAGTGCAGTTTGGATTAGCAATCACGAAATATCGAATTTAAATGACTGATCTTGTATTAATCCATGGCCAAAGACAAGATTAGGGAATCCTGAGGTGCGAAAGGCTGTTGATCAATGTGTGCAAGAATATATTACAGAATATTTGGAGTTGCATCCTGATGTACTAGATAACATCCTTTCGAAGGCTTTGAATGCTCTGAAGGTAACTATTCCACAATCTTTTCTATTTGGTGCAACCACATTTTGATGTATGCGTTACTTATGCCAAAGGCTCTCTTGTTTCTACTAGGCTGCTCTTGCTGCAAAAAGGGCAAGGGAACTAGTCAGGCAGAAGAGTGTCCTCAAGTCATCTTCTCTTCCTGGAAAACTTGCTGATTGCTCTGCCACTAATCCCGAGGAAGCTGGTAACTCTTTTAACCTTTTTTTCATATTTAGCTGTGGTCTTTCAAAAAGCCTTTGTTTCCCATTTTCTTTTATATAGGAGCAATATGATGACCTTGTGAGTTTAAAAACTTCTCAAACAGGGGAACGGACCCTCACATCCATAATGGGAACTCAAAATATGTCTGGGGACAAATTTTGAGAACATTCCTCTCCTCTTCAGAAAACTGGTCAAAATTAACTAAAACTGAAGGTTATAATCCACGTTTTTTGGGCCAAAAATGGCTCCAAAATAAAAATTCATATTTTTCCAATTGTTCTGTGGTGTCATATAATGAGGATTTACAAAATATGAGGGGTAAAAATCAATGCTAGGTACCTAATTTGGCAAAAATTATTTGATAGACTTGACGGATAAAGTGTACCACTTAGTTTAAGGAGGCGCGAGGCGCACCGAGGCGATGAGGGCCCGATGCGACGAGGCGCAAGGCGTGAGGCGAAGGCGCACGCCTCATGCACGCGAGGCGCACTTTTCTGAAAAAACCTCTATAATCTAATTCTAGACCTTATCTAATACTAGTTAAACATTATTTCACAGCTCAAGTGCCAAAAAGAAGGGAAATATTATTCATCATACTATAAATAAGTCATGAATCAACACCGAACATCATAAATAGTTTAGATAGTACATAAGAAAGACCGAAAGACCTCAAAAAGACCTTAAAGGTAGCTAATAATACTAGAAAATAAGGCACATAAACACATAGAGGATTAGAGGCATAGGGGCTGCTTTAGATACGCTCACTCGTCATCCTCGTCGTCTATAATGCCTAACTCAAAGTCATCTCCTCCTGAGATAATTCCAATATCTTCGGCATCATCCATAGCTAATCAGAAGAAAAGAAAAAAAACAAGAGGAGAGGAGAGAATTGAATTGTCGGCAGAGAAAAAAAGAGGAGAGGAGAGCTTGATTAAACAAAAGGAGAAGCAAAGAAGAACAAAAGTAGATGCAGAGAAGTGAACTTACCAGGAGATGAGGAGATGTCGAAGCAGAGAAGAGAAATGTCGGCAGAGAAGAGAGAAGAGAAATGTTGAAGCAGAGAAGATAAATGTCGAAGAGAGAGAAAAAATGAAGTGAATGGCGGCTCACTGCAGTTATTAGGGTTAGATGTAATAAAAAAGTAAAAAAATAATTAAAAACTGGGGTTAGTCACGTGTTAATCACGTGACTTTAAATGAAAAATCTCAGCTTCATGGGCCTGTCTACAAAAGGCGCGCCTCACTGCGCCTCCTGTACTCCACCTGCTCCTGGGGTGCCTAAGGCGATAGCATCTGCGCCTCATGGCGCCTTGCGCCTAGGCGCGCCTTAGGCGCGCTTTTTTAAACTAAGGTGTACCATAATTTATTTGTTGGCCTTGAGAGATAAAGTGTACCAAAATGAGTTTAAAAACTCTTGAAACAGGGAACTGACCCTCACATCCATAATGGGAATTCAAAACATGTCTAGGGACAAATTTTGAGAACATTCTTCTACTTTCAGAAAAACGGTCCACTTTGCCTAAAAGAAGGTTATAATCCACGTTTTTTTGGCCAACAATGGCCCCGAATTAAAAACTGCTCAAATTCTTTCAATAGTTTCGTGGTGCCAAATAATGAAAGATTTACAAAAGATGAGGGGTAAAAACCAATGCTAGGTACCTAATTTGGCAAAACTTATTTGGTCGCCTTGACGGATAAAGTGTACCGTAATGGGATTAAAACCTCTTAAAAAAGAATTGACCACCTCATCCATGATGGGAATTCAAAACATGTCTAGGGCTAATTTTGAGAACATTATTCCACTTTCAGAAAACTGGTCAAAATCAACCAAAATAGAAGGTTATAATCCACCTTTTTTTGGCCAAAAATGGCCCAAAATTAAAAAGAACTGAAATTCTTTTAATAGTTTCATGGTGTCAAATATGAAGATTTACAAAAGATGAGGGGTAAAACCCAATGCTAGGTACCTAATTTGGCAAAAATTTCTTTGGTAGCCTTGGCGGATAGAGTGTACCGTAATGGGTTTAAAAACTCTTCAAAAAGGGGAACCAACCCCTCATCCATAATGGAAATTCAAAACATGTCCACGGGCTAATTTTGAGAACATTATTTTACTTTTAGAAAACTGGTCAAAATTACCCAAAATAGAAGGTTATAGTCCAAGTTTTTTTGGCCAAAATTGGCCCCAAATTAAAAACTGCTGAAAGTCTTTTAATAGTTCTGTGGTGTAAAATAATGAAGATTTACAAAAGATTAGGGGTAAAAACCAATGCTAGGTACCTAATTTGGCAAAACTTATTTGGTAGCCTAGACGGATAAGGTGTAGCGCAATGGGTTTAAAACCTTTTGGAACCGACCCCCTCATCCATGATGGGAATTCAAAACATGTCTTGGGGCTAATTTTGAGAACATTATTCCACATTCAGAAAACTGGTCAAAATCAACCCAACTAGAAGGTTATAATCCACGTTTTTTTGGCCAAAAATGGCCCAAAATTAAAAACTGCTGAAAGTCTTTTAATAGTTCTGTGGTGTAAAATAATGAAGATTTACAAAAGATTAGGGGTAAAAACCAATGCTAGGTACCTAATTTGGCAAAACTTATTTGGTAGCCTAGACGGATAAGGTGTAGCGCAATGGGTTTAAAACCTTTTGGAACCGACCCCCTCATCCATGATGGGAATTCAAAACATGTCTTGGGGCTAATTTTGAGAACATTATTCCACATTCAGAAAACTGGTCAAAATCAACCAAACTAGAAGGTTATAATCCACGTTTTTTTGGCCAAAAATGGCCCAAAATTAAAAAGAACTGAAATTCTTTTAATAGTTCCGTGGTGTCCAATAATGAAGATTTACAAAAGATAAGGGGTAAAAACCAATGCTAGGTACCTAATTTGGCAAAACTTATTTGGTAGCGTAGACGGATAAAGTGTAGCGCAATGGGTTTAAAACCTTTTAAAAAGGGGGAACCGACCCCCTCATCCATGATGGGAATTCAAAACATGTCTTGGGGCTAATTTTGAGAACATTATTCCACTTTCAGAAAACTGGTCAAAATCAACCAAAATAGAAGGTTATAATCCACTTATTTTGGCCAAAAATGGCCCAAAATTAAAAAGAACTGAAATTCTTTTAATAGTTTCATGGTGTCAAATATGAAGATTTACAAAAGATGAGGGGTAAAAACCAATGCTAGGTACCTAATTTGGCAAAAATTTCTTTGGTAGCCTTGGCGGATAAAGTGTACCGTAATGGGTTTAAAAACTCTTCAAAAAGGGGAACCAACCCCTCATCCATAATGGAAATTCAAAACATGTCCACGGGCTAATTTTGAGAACATTATTTTACTTTTAGAAAACTGGTCAAAATTACCCAAAATAGAAGGTTATAATCCAAGTTTTTTTGGCCAAAATTGGCCCCAAATTAAAAACTGCTGAAAGTCTTTTAATAGTTCTGTGGTGTAAAATAATGAAGATTTACAAAAGAGTAGGGGTAAAAACCAATGCTAGGTACCTAATTGGGCAAAACTTATTTGGTAGCCTCGACGGGTAAAGTGTAGCGCAATGGGTTTAAAACCTTTTGGAACCGACCCCCTCATCCATGATGGGAATTCAAAAATGTTTTGGGGCTAATTTTGAGAACATTATTCCACATTCAGAAAACTGGTCGAAATCAACCAAACTAGAAGGTTATAATCCACGTTTTTTTGGCCAAAAATGGCCCAAAATTAAAAAGAACTGAAATTCTTTTAATAGTTCCGCGGTGTCAAATAATGAAGATTTACAAAAGATGAGGGGTAAAAACCAATGCTAGGTACCTAATTTGCCAAAAATTATTTGGTAGCCTTGACGGATAAAGTGTACCGTAATGGGTTTAAAAATCTTCAAAAAGGGGAACCAAGTCCTCATCCATAATGGAAATTCAAAATATGTCCACGGGCTAATTTTGAGAATATTATTTTACTTTTGGAAAACTGGTCAAAATTACCGAAACAAGAAGGTTATAATCCAAGTTTTTTTGGCCAAAATTGGCCCCAAATTAAAAACTCATGAAATTCTTTTAATAGTTCCGTGGTATCAAATAATGAAGATTTACAAAAGATGAGGTGTAAAAACCATTGTTAGGTACCTAATTTGGCAAAAATTATTTGGTACTCTTTGATGAATAAAGTGTATTGCAATGGGTTTAAAACCTCTTCCAAAAGGGGAACCGACCCCCTCATCCATAATGGGAATTCAAAACATGTCTAGGGGCTAATTTTGAGAACATTATTCCACTTTCAGAAAACTGGTCAAAATCAACCAAAATAGAAGGTTATAACCCACGTTTTTATGGCCAAAAATTACCCCGAATTAAAAACTGCTCAAATTCTTTCAATAGTTCCATGGTGTCAAATAATGAAGATTTACAAAAGATGAGGGGTAAAAACCAATGCTAGGTACCTAATTTTGCGAAAATTATTTGGTAGCCTTCACGGATAAAGTGTACCGTAATGGTTTTAAAAACTCTTCAAAAAGGGGAACCAACCCCCTCATCCATAATGGAAATTCAAAATATGTATAGGTGCTAATTTTGAAAACATTATTTTACTTTCTGAAAAGTGGTCAAAATTACCCGAAATGGAAGGTTAATGCACGTGTTTTTGGCCAAAAATGGCCCCAAATTAAAAACTGCTGAAATTCTTTGAATTGTTCTGTGGTGTCAAATAATGATGATTTACAAAAGATGAGGGGTAAAAGCCAATGCTAGGTACCTAATTTGGCAAAAGTTAGACAAATAAAGTGTACCGTAATGGGTTTAAAAACTATTCAAAAAGAGGAACCGACCCCCTCATCCATAATGGGAATTCAAAACATGTCTAGGGGCTAATTTTGAGAACATTATTCCACTTTCAGAAAAGTGGTGAAAATCAACCAAAATAGAAGGTTATATAATCCACGTTTTTTTTTGGCAAAAAATGGCCCCAAATTAAGAACTGCTGAAATTCTCTTAATATTTCCGCGGTGTCAAATAATGAAGATTTACAAAAGATGAGGGGTAAAAACCAATGCTAGGTACCTAATTTTGCAAAAATTATTTGGTAGCCTTCACGGATAAAGTGTACTGTAATGGTTTTAAAAACTCTTCAAAAAGGGGAACCATCCCCCTCATCCATAATGGAAATTCAAAATATGTCTAGGTGCTAATTTTGAAAACATTATTTTACTTTTTGAAAAGTGGTCAAAATTACCCGAAATAGAAGGTTATAAATGCACGTTTTTTTGGCCAAAAATGGCCCCAAATTAAAAACTGCTGAAATTCTTTCAATAGTTTCGTGGAGTCAAATAATGAATATTTACAAAAGATGAGGGGTAAAAGCCAATGCTAGGTACCTAATTTGGCAAAAGTTATTTGGTTGCCTTAGACAAATAAAGTGTACCGTAATGGGTTTAAAACCTTTTAAAAAAGGGGAACCGGCCCCCTCATCGATGATGGGAATTTAAAACATGTCTAGGGGCTAATTTTGAGAACATTATTCCACATTCAGAAAACTGGTCAAAATCAACCAAAATAGAAGGTTATAATCCACGTTTTTTTAGCCAAATTGGCCCCAAATTAAAAACTGCTGAAATTCTTTTAATAGTTTCGTGGTGTCAAATAATGAAGATTTACAAAAGATGAGGGGTAAAAACCAATGCTAGGTACCTAATTTGGCAAAAATTATTTGTTATCCTTCACGGATAAAGTGTACCGTAATGGGTTTAGAAACTCTTTAAAAAGGGGAACCAACCCCTTTATCCGTAATGGAAATTCAAAACATGTCTAGGGGCTAATTTTGGGAACATTATTCCACTTTCAGAAAACTGGTCAAAATCAACCAAAATAGAAGGTTATATCCACTTATCCACGTTTTTTTGGCTGAAAATGCCCTCAAAATAAAAACTGTTCAAATTCTTCCAATAGTTTTGTGGTGTCATACAATGAAAATTTACAAAATATTCGAGGTAAAAACCAATTCGTGGTACGAAAATCGGTGACATGTATTTGGCCTCCTTCACCCCTAAAGTGTACTGTACTGGGTTTAATAAAAACTTTTCAACCCTGGGAAATTCTCCGTCATTTACCGACCGATGGTTTAATCAAGAGAGAAGGCCCCTTGTCCCGGTTAAAAGGTTCAGCGATGTTTCTCTTTGCCGAATGAGTTGGTACTCGGCGAGTTGGTGCTTAGCGATAGATGGCTACGATCTTAGGCAGCCAGCGCCAGCAGCCCTAACCGACCCTCACATCCATAATGGGAATTCAAAACACGTCGAGAGTAAAATTTTGAGAACATTCTTCACTTTTAGAAAACTGGCCAAAATGACATATGAGATGGTTATAATCCACGTTTATTTTGGCAAAAAATGGCTCCGAAAAAAAAATAGCTCAAAACCTTTTTAATATCAACAAAGTTAGACCCCTTACATGTCCACGGATAAGTTGCTACAAAAGAACTTTGAAGTTTTGAGACATGTGGTTATATATTTCTCACTGACTGCTTCCATCTTCATCATATTGAGCCTTTATTTTAGTATTACTGTAGTACATGACCCCGATATGTTGAGAAAGTCTATTGAAATTGGCAGCAAGACATCCTCAACCCTAATATTGAGGTTTTTGTTTCAAGACCCCTAGATTTAGATATCGAACCAGTAATAGTAGGACATGTTAATATTTTAGAGATACTTACTTTTTCGGTGAATAGAAAGGGGTTATTTCTGAATTCTCGAGCTGATTAATCTTCTTTACGGAATACACGTCTTTTGATAGAGAGATTTATTTTAATCCAAATCTTTGAACTTGGTCAATGTTCACAGAGATCTTTATTGTCGAGGGGGATTCAGCAGGAGGAAGTGCAAAACAAGGTCGAGACAGACGTTTTCAGGTTGGTATATACATGAGAGCTTTGTTCAAACAATTTGAAGTGTCATGCACCAATTTGTTCAGCTTAACTTTTTGATTGTTTTCCTTCGGGCGAGTAGCTTTGGCAGCACTTTTGACAATTTTGCTTCCGGAAAAAGTATAGTTTTCCCCAGTTCTGGCAGTCAAAAGTAAAACCAGAAGCTTTAAAGAGCTTGTAAAGTTGTAACCTTATCTTGTGGTGAATGCGGGCTTTCCGTCTTGTGAGGAATTGATCTCAAAATTTTGGTTTCATTTTCGAATAGAGGTGTTATATATCACTAAAACTTGGCAACACATTTTATGGGTTGTTGGTCAAGCATGGCTTACTGTAATGATATAATGAGTGCCTTTGCAGTTTCAGAGTGGCTCACATGATCATCCTTTAAATCTTTAATCCTATCCTTTGGCTTCAATTTTTGGGATACCGCACAGCTTTAGTTCTTTCAGTTGGTGTAACAGTGCATTTTGGACACTTACCTGCATGGAAATCATGATGATTCCTCGAACCGCAAAATTATTTTCCAATCGTAGTGTGTCATTGGTTGTCTGATTTGCCAAATCTGTTTCATGATATTATCAGGATATATAACATGTGATGCTCTGTTCTTGCAGGCCATCCTCCCCTTGAGGGGTAAAATTCTCAATGTTGAGAGGAAGGATGATGCAGCAATGTACAAGAATGAAGAAATCCAAAATCTGATTCTCGCTTTGGGACTTGGGGTGAAGGTAATCATACTTTATTTCGTTACACTTATTTATCAATTTATCGCCATCCCCGCAGCATTAGCTGCTCTTGTGTACCAAAAAAAAACAATGATCAGTTTATCACCCAACTTAGTTCTGAGAAGTTTCTGTTATTGACAGGGTGAGGAGTTTAAGAAGGATGATCTGCGCTATCACAAGATTATTATTCTGACAGATGCTGACGTTGATGGTGCCCATATTCGAACTTTGTTGTTAACATTCTTCTACAGATATCAGGTATGTTAAAGTTGTTTCATCTGAATGTTCTGTAATGCCAGTATCAAGTCTCACATACAAGTTGCCTGTTTGTATGTAGAGAGCTTTATTCGATGCGGGCTGCATCTATGTAGGAGTTCCGCCCCTGTACAAGGTGCAATTTCCTTTTCCCTCGCCACAGTGCTTTGTTTGTATAAAGTCGTTAAAGCTTACAGATATTTATATGATTTTCCCGTGGATTTGTCATAGGTTGAAAGGGGCAAACAAGCCCATTATTGTTTTGACGAAGCTGAACTGAAAAAGATCTTGAGCACCTTCCCTTCAAACGCTTCATACAATATTCAAAGATTTAAAGGTTGGCAAATGTTTATTTATTTATTTATTTATTTTAATGGTAAGCCCGGCCGCCTATTACATGGCCGCCTATTACGTTAGAATCAATGTAGACATGCAGTTGGCTTTGTTTTTTTTTGGTATGTAAATGCCTCATATTTCTTAATACAGGGTTGGGTGAGATGATGCCTGTGCAACTTTGGGAGACTACTCTAAATCCCGAGAGTCGATTGCTCAAACAAATGACAGTAGAAGATGCAGCTCAGGCAAATTTTGTTTTGTCCTCGCTGATGGGGGCTCGGGTAAGCCTTTTGCATTTGTGAATACTGTCCATTCTTTCTATAATTCTATGTAGAAAACCGTTGGGTATATATCTCTTGCTTCACTGATTCCAGGTGGATATGCGCAAGGATCTGATAAAGAACGCAGCAAATATTATTGACCTAGAGCAGTTAGATATATAGGAAGATAGCAGTGACTCAGTGAGTAGAGAGCGGGTCTACTGGTGCTATATGGAGAACACTTGGTAGGGAAACATGCAACAACTCTGAAGTCTGATCATGAACACTTCTTGCAACACTTGATGCTTTTCATCTGTCTCGTTTCCGGCAGGGGTTTAGTGCTTCGGAAAGTATTTCCTGGTTTTGTCGAAATGTATTCGATAGTCCACAAGCTGTAGGTTTTTGCTGCCTTGCTTAGGAGATGTAGAAGATTATCGGATCCATACTGGGAACACCGTGATCAGATGTGTATAGTTTCGGTTACATATAAACCTATTTTTAGGCATATGTAGGTAACAACAGATGCATTCAGTATTTATGCAATCACAGGTTCACATTCCTGGAAAAAGAAAAACCGTAAACTAAACTAAGAACCTGTTCGCTATCATTGTTTCGTTTGTAGTTTCCAATAGTCCAATAAAAACCGAACAATTACTCGATATGTCATTCGCATTTCGGCATCATAATTCATGAATTTATCCAATAACTAACGTTATATCAAATGTATAATAACCCCTTGAAATTTAAACCACGAGGAAAACCCTCTTACCCAAAGAGTTTGCTCGTTTCCTTTATTATTGGTTACAAGACTTACAACTAGCCATGCTGCAACTCCACAAGGCCGCTTAAAACAACAAAACAAGATGTTAAAACAACTCAACATAAGCGGTCAAAATAACAAAACAAGGCGTTAAAGCAACTCAACATGGCCACTACTCTGAATATGAGGGTTGGTCTTTAGTACACCCGATGCAGAAACTCGTACCATAAGAGATACATGACATAAGAATGGCGAAACGGTCTCATACGAGAGTTGTTGCTCACTACTGTACTACTAACAATGGGCTACGAATCAGTCCTCTCTAAAAGCCCAATCGTATTCGTCACTCTTCATTCCATTTCACCCCGAAAAACAAAACAAAAGGAAAATGAAATCCCAAATCTCCACTCTCCCGTCTCTCTCTCCTCTTTTATTTTCTCGTCATTTCTTCCCCCGGCGGCGCCACCACCTTCACGGCGGCGATTCGATCCAATCTAACTCAAATGCAATGCACCACCAGAATGATAAAATCTCCTCATTACATACTCTCCTTCCTCCGCCGCACATCCACCTCCGCCGCCGCCGCAGCTGCCGCCTCGCCGTCCGATGACTTCATCGCCGGCGAGTTGACTTCCATTCTATCTCGACCGGATTGGCATAAACACCCCTCCCTCAACAACCTCGTACCTTCTCTCTCCTCCCACCACCTCGCCGCGCTTCTCTCTCCACCGCACTATCTCTCTCCTCAAACCGCCCTCGCTTTCTTCACTTACCTCTCCCACCGCCGCCCCGACTTCCGCCGCGATGCCGCCGCGCACGCCTCCTTATACTCATTCCTCCGCCGTTGCCGCGCGTTCGCCCTCGCCGACCGCGTCCGCTCCTCGATGATCCACTCCTGCGCCGCCGCCTCCGCCGACGCCGCTAAGTTTGTTCTACACTCCCTCAGAAATCATAAATCCGATTTAATTAATGTTAATGATGTTGATTATCGTGAAATGCAGTTTATTAAGATGAAAGTGAGGAGTTACAATTACTTGTTAATGGCGTTGTGTAAGTTTTGTCTGATTGATGAGATGAAATTAGTTTATAATATGATGTTAGATGAGATGGTTAGTCCAAATGTGTATACTTTTAATACGATGATCAATTGTTATTGTAAGTTGGGAGATGTTGTTAGTGCTGAGTTGTATTTGAGTAAGATTTTACAGGCCGGGATGCGGCCGGACACGTTTACGTATTCGTCGTTAATCCTAGGGTTTTGTAGGAGGAAAGATTTAGGGAATGCGGTTAGGGTTTTCGAGGAAATGCCGAAGAAAAAGTGTAGGAGGAATGAGGTTTCGTATAATTACTTGATTCATGGCTTTTGTGAGGATGGTAGGGTTGATGAGGGGTTGAAGTTGTTTAGTCAAATGGCCGGGGATCATTGCTCGCCTAATGTTAGGACTTACACGGTGTTGATATCGGGATTGTGTGGTGAAAGGAGGGGGGACGAGGGGATGAGTTTGTTTGTTGAGATGAATGAGAAAGGTTGTGTGCCGAATGGGCATACTTACACGGTGTTGATTGGTTATATGTGTAAGGAGAAGAGATTGGAGGAGGCGAGGAAGTTGTTTGATGAGATGGTGGAGAAGAGGGTGGTTCGTAGTGTGGTTACCTATAATGCTTTGATTGATGGGTATTGTAAAGACGGGAAGGTCGAGGCGGCTTTTGAGATTTTGAACATAATGGAGGAGAATGATTGTTGTCCTAATGTTCAAACTTACAATGAATTGATATGCGGTCTTTGTAGTGTTAAGAAGGTCCCTATTGCTATGACATTGCTTGAAAAGATGGTTGAGAGGAAGTTAACTCCTAGTTTGGTTACTTATAACTCGTTGATTCATGGGCAGTGCGAGGATGGGCATGTAGATATTGCATTTCGATTGCTGGCTTTGATGAAGGATAATGGGTTACAGCCTGATGAGTGGTCGTACAGTATGATTATAGACTCGCTTTGCAAGAAGGGAAAGGTCAAAGAGGCACAAGGTGTGTTTGATGCTCTTAAGGAAAAAGGTGTGAAGGCAAATGAAGTAACTTTCTGTGCACTTATTGATGGTTATTGCAAAACGGGACAGATTGATTATGCTCATGTCTTGTTTCAAAAGATGATAGAGGAGAAGTGTGTGCCAAACTCTTGTGTGTATAATGTGCTAATTGATGGCTTATGCAGAGAGAAGAAAATGCAGGAGGCTGTTATGCTGTTGAAAAAGATGGTGGAAAGCACGAAATTAAAGCCAGATGTTTGTACCTACTCTATTATTATCAATGGATTGCTTAAAAATGGTTCCTTTGATGATGCTCATAAGGTCCTTGAGCAGATGCTTGCTGCAGGGTATAGGCCTGATGCCTGCACCCACACAGCGTTTATTCAGGCATATTGTAGGGAAGGAAATTTGGAGGCAGCTGAACAATGCATGACGAATATGAAAGACGGGGGCATTCCACCAGATGTTGTCACTTATACCGTCCTAATTGATGGGTTTGGCCGCCTAGGATTAGTAAGCCAAGCTTTCGGTGTCTTCAAGTGCATGATCGATGCTGGTTGTGAGCCTTCTCGGTTTACTTATTCTATTATGATCAAGCATCTGTTAAAGGAGTCCAACAAAATTACTGAAACTGATTTATCCCTAAATTCCTTCTCTCTAACCGTTGATGATGTTTGGAAGGTAGTGAAATTTAAAACTGTTATGGAACTTGTGAACATGATGACTAAGCATGGTTGTACACCGAGCGTTAGCTGTTATAACATCCTTGTTGGTGAACTTTGCAAGCAAGCCAGACTTGATGTAGCTGAGAGGCTGATGGAAAACATGAAACAGCAAGGAATTTCTTCTAATGAACGTACCAATAATGCTGTCGTCAAATGCTGCTGTGAGTTAGGAGCGTTTGAGAAAGCATTGAAATTGATTACGGACATGATAGAAGTGGGTGAATTACCACACTTGGAGTCTTTCAACATGCTTATTTCTGGACTTTGTGACAAAGGGAACTCGGAGCAAGCAAAAGCAGCGTTTTCAAGTCTACTTGGTTGTGGGTATAATAATGACGAGATAGTTTGGAAGATTCTAATAGACGGTCTATTGAAGAGGGGTCTCTCTGACAGTTGCTCTGAGTTGGTGAAGATCATGGAGAGGAACGACTGCCACCCCAGTCGTCACACTTATTCAGTGTTGATTGAGGCTTTTCTAGGTGTTTCAGAGGGGAGTTGATTCATGTTCTCTCTGTGGCTTCCAAGCTAACATGTTATTTGTCCTAGATATTGCTGCTGTCAGACAGGCTACCGAGAAGCAGATGCAGCAATGTACGAATTCGAAGGGATCAAAATCACGTTCCTGCTATATGGTGTCAAGGTACTTGATTATATACCACTCCCCCCCCCCCCCCCCCCCCCCGCTCAACAATCCATTTTGAATGTCATGCTCTCTGTGTTCGCCCTTTCTGTTCGTTACTATTTTAGTGTAGTATGTCAGAGTTACTTGAAAAAATGTGGGGTAAGTGCATTTTCTACAGTTTCTTCTGATTAATCGACACTATCTCAATTAAGCCCTTGTGATCGTTATTACTTGCATGTCTTGAACTGGCATGATGGAGAAGTTTAGAGCCAGTGATACTGGCTCCTTCCTTCCTTTACCATACGGATAGAGGCTTATAGGGTGCAAATGGCCTATGGCTCCATTACTCTGGCAGTTTAGAAATTGTTCTAAGGTATTGCCACTATCAATAGCAGGTTTTTGCTGCCAAATTGTTTTTTTGGGAATATTGGCAAAAATAACGAACCTTGAGTGGTCCTCTAACAATAATGTTATATTTCATGTATTACAACAATGAAACTTTTTTTCTTGAACGAAACAAGTCCCTCACAAACCACTATACTGTTATAAAATTTATGATATGGTATTTTCCTTCCGCCTCGGTAGTGTGAGGGTGAAGGTAATACATCTGAAAAGAATATGGCAATGTGCTATTGAGGCTCCTAATAGAGAGGTATGGGGAACCAACGTATAACGATAGGAGTAATGTGGATATGTGTGAGTTTAGGCTCCTAAACTTTAGTCTTGGCAGTCATGTCTTTCTTACTGTACCAGCTCTATGATTTATTGAACGGTAACTACATGTTATGGTCAACCAGTTTATGTATCATCATCGCAGTTGATCTGGTTTTTGGACCTATGACTTTCACTAGCTCTTATAGTCAAGGATTCTGCATTGTACAAGTTTAATAGTATTTGCATAAGAGCATGTCTAGTGATCTTAACATAGGAGCAGCCGCTCCCTCTAGTGTTTTGATCAATTTTTGATAAAGGTGTTTGTTTTGTGAATTTACAGTTTGTATCTTGCTGATCTTATTGAAGCGCACCCCACAACGAATAATTTATCTGCAAAGACTGTCCTAATGGTAATGCCTGTTGTTAAGCATCTATAAGACTCTTGCTTAGTTCATTAAAGGATGTAGCTTTTGAGGCAGACAGTATTTGTTATATGGTGCTGTTTAATGATGCAGGTCTTGCATGCAGGTTGCGATTGGTGGTTCCAGTGGGGGCCTCGTATCTGGAGGATGGAATGGTGCTGGTCTAAGAGTTCTCATTGCACTACCTGAGGTAGATAAATGTCCCTAAGTTTACATAAAGCTTGACCATTGCAAAGTTTGAAGTAAAGAGTCTAACATAGGTTTAACTCTTAACTGGTGTTCCCTAGATACTGCCATACCGGTCATTTCTGTAAAAATAGAACCCTGTTTTGGATCCTGGCTAGGGTAAAGTCCTTCAAATGATTATTCTTCATCATGTTTCCTTAATTGGATTGTTATTTACGAACATTGGCTGAGGAGCCTGTGCATTGTATATAATTGCCTCTTTGTTTACTGTTGAGTATTTGTGCATGCATCCTTATATTGTTCTCTCTGATTTCTTTGTATTTGCTAGTCAACTTTTGCCAGCCATCAGAATCTCAGCAATGTGATTAGGGAAGGGTTTCTAACAAGAAGTGGTTTTGTGTTTTGTGTTTTGACAGCTTGTGAATATCTGTTTGTGTTGCCCTGGAAGTCACAAGTTATGAGATGGGATGCAGTGCAGCTGCGCAGGGTGAATATGTTGGAAAGCCTGATGTGCTTTGTCCTGAGGAATCTGTAGTAATGTATTAAGTCTTGGCCTGATAAAGAAGGCGAGTCACAAGCAGCACGTGTTGGTATGGTGCCTTCCTTTCTCGGTATTCGTACCTTTTGCTACTGAAGTGACAGTGTACTTCCTTTCTGTCAACTCTGCTGCGGTATTTGCCTCTTTAAGTTAGTTTGATTACTATTTAGGGAACTAGCTTTCTGTGTCTATCCTAAGTTGGGCATATGGCGACCTCTCTTAATACCCTAGAATTTGGATGTGAATTATTGGTAATAAGCCCATGAGCAGAATTTCAGTATAAAACAAATTTGGACATTTCTTGTCTGGCTTCTGGTGTTCTTTTATATGCCAAAAGAGAAGTTTGATTGATATTGTACTTTCTACTTCACTGTTTCTCAGCATTGCTGATCCGAATTCCCTGCTGCATCCAACCTACTAATGCTTCTACAAAGGCTGGAGACCCAGGGAAGAATCTACACCATGAATCTTATACGCTGATGGATGTTTGTACTATGTAAAGTGGCTAACCATTGATAAGGTACTTACTTCTCCTGGAACTTCCAATTAATCGTTTGTCTCGTTTTACATTGCTGTATGAATTTAAATTACAAGAACTATAAAGGGGATCCTATTGATGAGGGTGGAAGGTGGTTAAGAAGTTACGAATTTCTGTTTGTCCAGTGTACAACCTTGGTAGATGGTTATAATATAAGAATGTGTGAATAATAATGTAAAGTAAAGCCACAAAATTTGTTACCGTTCCCTTATTGTAATACCTCCATCCAAACCGACCATTTGAGAGGCGGTTAGCTAGGGACAATAATGCTCATTCTTGTTCCTCTTTATACTTCTCTGTTTGAGATAGAAACGTCTTTCTAAATAGGGTTGGTTTGCAAGTGGCTACTGTAGTTTTTGTTGCGATAGCTGCATATAGGAGAACGGAAGGATGAGAGACTTGAACTTTTTAGAGCTAGAAATGTTGTTACGTCGTATCCTTGATACTTTAATCCTGTATTTGTGTGATGCCATATCATTGAGGAAACATACGAGGTGGTTCTCACGCCTGTAACACACATTTGTAAAGTCGCCTTTAGAAGCATTATGAAGTATAGAGTGTAGGGTTTGTAATAATCTTGTCCACCTATTTTTCCTCACACACACCATATCGTATCTCAAAACTCTTCTATTTATGTATCCTCTTGTCCATATCGTGTCCGTGTTTTGAAGAATAACAAAACCTTCATTGCTTATTTGGTGCAGCCTTATCATCACTTTTTATGACGGGAGGAAATTGGCAAAGTAACTCCTAGAGAGAGCGTCACTGTTATGGACCATAGTTTTAGATGCACATCTTATGCGACAATGTTGATAGAAAAGTCATACTATGTTCAAGACATTTATTCCCCTGAATTATTGACGGGGGATATATATTTGTGTTAAATGAAAAGTAAAGAATTTAATGAAACAGATGAAGTATATAAAAATCGCCTCGGCTATGGCTGTTGCCATATGCATTACAATGTCACGAGGGGCACTATTGCATATAATTATTTTTCAATAATAATAGAACCATCAAGATATTGCATACTCCGTATTTAGTAGTTTATCGTCAAGACTCAAGAAGACAGTGGTATCATGCTATCTAATTAAAGAAGAGCACAAGCAGGCTCCTTGCATATCCCATTTCTTCATCCGGGCGGATCGTAGCATATGCCCTCCCACCTTTATCCGGATCCACGAACTTGTAATAATCCGCTCCATCCCTATCTAATCGGACCTTAACTACATTCCAATCCGTTGGCCCGATTACCCCCGCATCCAAGAACACCTGAAATCATTTACATTATGTTAATTGGGTTTCTCGTTTTCATTTTGCCAGATTGTAGTGTATGTTGGACAGTTTGACTGTGCCATTGATTCTATCGGAGAAAAATGAGGATAACAAAAGCTACCTTGTTGTTCACAGCATCGAAAGCGACCACCCATCTGCGAGCAGGAGGGTGCTCAGCATCGGTATACACCAAACCCGCTTTGGAGCCTCCCGGGAGTGGTCCTTGATGCACAAATTTCTGATGGATAGGTTTGGACCAATCTAAGACCTTGGGGAAAGATGGTTGGGTGGGTTGTCCGGACCAGTTGTGGTGGTCATAAAGTCCCAAGGTAGTGTTGGGATTTCTGTGACCATTCCACATGAAACCTCGTATCTTAGGTTCGTCCTCATTCGAACCACCAAGTTGAGCTCCCTCCGAAGCTGCAGCTTTGTCCATAGCCTCGATCATCCTTTTAACAGTAGCTCTGTCTTCTTCGTTGAACTGTGCTTGTATTGATGCCATGGTTTACTCCAAACTCTGTTAATCACAATTAAAAGTCGTTAATTAATTACATTTTTGTGATTAGTTAATTGGTTTTGTTGATCAAAGAGACCATATAGCTTAATTACTGTATTTCGACGTGACAAACTAATCCATTGATAATACGAGAATTAACACACATTATACCTATAAAATGACATAATTGTCTCAAACACTAGTTTACGATTGTGTTTATAGAAGGCATGAAAAAACGTTAGATTACCTGAGATCTCTGAAATGTTGTTTGCTGCACTAAGAGATTGTTCAATTCATATATAGAGGCGGACAGCATAGGGTATTTTTGTAATTATTTTTGTGAAGGATTATTCCTTTTGAATTTATTCGTGTGTATAATATGCATAAAAGATAGTATAAAATATAACAAAAGGTATAATGCATAAATTCTAGATAAGATAGAGAGGAAGTAGTGAATATGTTCAAATGTCACACGCTCATACTCTATTCTTTAGTATAAAACACGTTAATGCCCAACTTATATCATGTATCTTATATTCTTATCGGTTGAACTAGTTACGTTTCATATACTTATATAGTAAACCGAATATTAGCCTCTAAGGTTGTTTAAAAAAAAAATGACTCCACTTCGTGATTTGTGGCTCCACATCTCGTCAATTATTATTTATGACCACTCAAAGACAAAGGAAGACACGAGTACTACTAGTTTGTACAAGTACGAAAACTCGGGAAGTTGTTGGCATAACCCGATAAAACATTATCCACTGGTGTTACTGTTACACCCACGCTGTGTGTTTTTCATCCCCTCAAATCTCAATGCGTATAGTATAAGAAACTTCACCAACTATGTTTTTCTTTTTGGCCTTTTTCTCTTCTGCTACCTTGTCCTCCTAAACAAAGGTACTTTGTACTCGTATTTAATTTGTTAATCTCTTTTTTCACTTTAATTCGTAATAATCTGCAACTTTGAGTCCATGACCAACAAAATTTCTGTTCATAATGTATAGTATCTGTATAGTTAATAGTAATGGTTTTTTTTCGTGATGATTTATGTTGGTCAGCATGTTAGGAGTATTGCTTAAGAATTCGTTGATCATGATCATTACCCCCAGTGTCTCCGAAAGAGAGATATTGGTTTTGCTGCATGATCACGATCTACGATGATGTTAGTCGACTCCAAATCAGGTCTAGACTAAGGCTTTGTTGTTATTGTTGTCTTTGTATAGAGCTAGAAAGACGATCAATATTGAAGCCGAAAAAACTGGAGATACTGGCTCCTGATCACCTACAGGAAGAAACTTATAATGGAAGCCAGAGGTTTAGGCTTGTTTTCGCAAACAAGTCCCAAGGCATTCCTAGTCCCTGGAGTTTCAGCTTCTTACCCATCACCAAACATGTCACTAAGGTCAAGCGTTGGCAATGCATCTCGACTTAATGTTGTTGCTCCATTAAATCTTTCCTCAATCCAACAACTTTGCAGGATTAGTGATCATAAGTCCAAGTTTTCGACTTTTAAAGCCCAAACTCGCGCAGACAATGCTTGTGCTTGTGATTCTGAGGTACAGCAGGCAGCTATATCACCAACACCTGTGAAAATTTTGAGCATCTTTGGAGAAGGTAGCTTAAGTCCTCTTCAATCTGCTCCTTGGCAAGATGTTCTGCTTCATACTGTAAGTTTTTCGAGTTTTCCCTATGCTGGTGAATGGGGTTTCTTTGAACACTGTTATACAGTTAAATGAGAGTTTCTAGCAAATCTGATTTCTGAGCAGGCTAAAAGACTGAAATGGATTGATGAAGGATTTGAAATGAGTGTCTTCTCTGACAGTCTGAGCCAAACCAGCCTCGAGAACGAGATTGCAGATGCAGATGTACTGTTGGTGGTTGCTGTTACTAGACAGGAATCTGTGCAGTGGATCAGGAAACGTGTTCAGAACATTCGTAATGTCGTATGCTTTGAGTCCTCCCCTGCTCTTGTAAATAAACTAGGAGGGTCTTCCATTGACACTAAAATTGAAGCAGATCTGTTCAGCAAATTGACTGGCTTCTTAGTAACCAAGGAAGGCAAAGAGAAGACTGAAGTTGTGCAGACTGTCACTGAGGCTTGGGAACGAAATAATTCAGATGATATCAGATTTTCACTGTTGGTTATAATCAATGCTTACATCAGGCCTGTCCCCGTTCTGCAGAACTTGAGAGCAAAAGGGTTTTCGACATTAAGCTGTATGGTGAAGAATTGTGGCCCTCAGATTCTCAATTGTTTGTTGGATCCGAACTGTAGGAAGGCGCTTCAATGCTTAAACAGGTGCAGTCCTGTGGATCAGGTGTGCAACTATCGCTGCATTGCTTCTTATGAAAGTCCGTATCTTGAAGCATTCTCCCTTTGTGTATTACAAAAGCACAATTGTCTGCAACTGGATGCAAAAATTCCTGAGAAGCCTTATGTACCTCCTATGACCTCGTTTCGTGGCTCAGAGCTGTGTCATGAAACTGCTGAAGATCTGTTTGTTGGTTGGTTAGGGAATTTAGACTGGAGCTGGCGCGTTGTTGCAGGCCAAAACCCGGCTTATGATCAATTCCCTTGCCAGTACCAGCTTTTTTACAGGGGAAAGGCCAAAGGCTCATTCTGGTACGAACCTGTGTTTCAAGTTAGAACTCTAGACGGAGAAATCGTGTGGAGGAGGAGGAGATATCGAGTGAAGAAGGGTAAAACACCAGGGACATTCTTCTTCAGTGTCTTAGACAATGGTGTTGTCTCGAACGAGTCTTGGACGATTGTGGATGTCGCAGATGACCTTAGTTGGGGTTTATTTCATTACCATGGTGCTGCTCAAGCTGCAGGACAGTCCTACACTGGTGGTGTTCTTGTTAGTCCAGACGGAAACTACCCTAGTGAAACCGAAAGTCCTAGATTAATCAGTGCATTAGAAAAATGTGGCATCAAGAAATGGGAACTATTTACAGTCGATAATTGCTCGTGTTTTAACGCGCCATTGGGGATCCCCGAAGGTTCAAGCTTACACTTCAAGATTGAGGTTGAACATCGAACATAAACACGTAACTTTGTAGTTTTGGCACATTTTATAGGTTGCGTAAATTGGCTTGCGCCATTGAGGCCCGTTGGGGCGTAATTCATTCTAGATACAGCAGAATAAACTGCTAGTATTACATATTGAGAAGAGTTTGGTTCATGGTTAAATTTATGGAAGGGCTGACTATAAGCCATTAATATTGCTTTGATTTTCGTAAAATTCATTAACATTATAAAGACAACAATTAAAAAAAAAAAAAAAAAAAAAAAAAAACTACCAGACTACCACACGTTTCTCTCTCCTCTTCAAATACATCAACAACCACCATCTCAAACACCACCACTATGATAGATAAAGGCCACCATAATTGGCACAACGCTCCTCTACCCACCTTAAAGTTAACCGGAAAGTGGGACCCTAAACCTTTTTTCCGGCCACTTTAGGATAGTAGTCCCGAGTTGGGGTTCACCACACCCTAACTAGGGTGTCCTTTGCAAAGCCGGGGCATTTTTTCCGGTCAAAGAGAGGTGGTGCGGGCACCGGAGGATAGGAGAGGCGGTCGTAGACGGTCGTGCATAGTGTCAACTAATTGGGGGTTCATTTATTGTTTTGTCAATTGTAATTTTCAATGTATACTATTTAATGAGGTTTCACAAAAAATCATAGCAATATTTATTTATTATAGTTATATCATAACCCTAAGTTTATATATAATAATATTCCAAAATAATTATAAGATGGCTTTTGAGAATTAGCAAGTTGCTGTAGGTTTTGCGTGAATGTGAAGAAACATTAAGATGAAGAGGAAAAAGAGTAGTAGTTGTACTACTAAAGGGTTGATAATCCCCATGGATATAATTGAGAACATTCTTTCATGGCTTCCAGTAAAGCCTTTGATACGCTTCAAGAGCGTTTCACCTGAATGGTACACTCTTATCAACAGAAAGTCCTTCATCAACCTTCACTCAAAACGGGGTGATTTACTACAAAACGAGGACCGCCTTCGAATGTTCTTCTCGTCTTCACCCTATTCCAAGGCTAGGTGTATGACCCTAGACCTTAGCACAGTCGATAATCACGGTGTTGGTGACGCTAATGATAATAATGTTGGCGAAATAATTAGGGCTGAACGTGTCCGTATTGCCCTGCCTGGATCCCTTAGGTATGAGGTTGTTGGATCCTGCAATGGCATTGTATGTCTTCGAAATTGTGATGGTTGGGGGTTTACGTTGGTGAACCCGTCGACTCGAACCCATGTCAAAGTTCCAAGTCTCAAAGACTATAAACGTCGTATAAATCCTGCCCCTCGACCGAATCAAATCGATCAATGTATGTATATGTGGTATGGGTTCGGGTATAATCGAGTAGCCGATGATTACATTGTCGTAAAGATTGAACAATTTGGTAGGAATGTCCCTCCTAGAGACGACGATGATGATAATTTTGTGTACGACACTAAGACCGCAGTCTATAGTTGGCGAAATAAGAAGTGGGATGAGACGATTGAGAGTAAGATTCATGGCCTTGTTTCTGATGGTGATGGTCCTACAAAAGGTGTTTCATACAACAATGCCCTACATTGGTTAGCTACGACAGGGCAGCCGCGACTAGTTATCACTAGATTCGATCTTTGTACTCGAAGATTTGATCCCGAGTCTATGCCATTGCCGGTTGATTTTGACATATATGAAACTGAGACGACTCAATTGTTGGTGGATATTAAGGGATGTCTACATTTTATGATGATCGAAGATAACTTGAAGACATATGATAATATGTTGAAATCTGTAGCCGATATATGGATGATTAAGGATTGCTCAATTAAGACGACGAGAGAGGCATGGTGTCGATTGGGTAAGATCGTTGTTCCGTTTAATTACCCTTCGGATGATCGACCCTTTAGTCGTTGTTCACCGGTGATCAGCTATTCGAAAAGTCACGATCAATTTTTAATGTCGTATGCTCGGTACATGACTTTGGATGGTACCGGGGATGTTACTTACGGGTTCTACTTAAAGAATTTACGTAGTGGTAAACGAGGTGCTCGTCACGAGTATACGTGTACTGATCGATTTGCTTCTATGCAACCTTATGTAGAGTCACTTGTAAGCCTTCACGATGTTGATGAACAAAAGTTGATGAAAGCATACAAGAAGAGGAAACAAGGTACGTACGTAGTACATGTTTTTCTGATCTGAAATTCTGAAAGCAGAGGAAAAGTTGAAGAAGAAGCTTAAGAGGTCTCGAGAACATGAGAAGTGTTTGCAACTAGAGATAGACAGGCTGAAAATGAGACGAGGTCGTAACAAATTTGCGTTTTGGCTTACATATGTTTCAACTTTACACTCCTATGCATTCTTTTTACTGATCTGATTTTCTGAAAGCAGGGGAAAAAGAAGCTGAAGAGCTGCGAGAAGAGCTTAATAGGTCTCGAGATCGTGAGAATTGTCTGCAAACCGAGATAGACAGGCTGCAAAAGTGTGTTAAAAGAATGACCAAGCTACGTGCAAGCCGAGCTGCAGAAGTCCGAGCAAAGTGTGAGGAGATCTTACAGTGTTGCGGGTTAGACAATGCCTGATCATTATTTACAGTAATCAACAGTAAACATGTTTGTTCTCGTTCTGCAGTTTCAGACTATTTCAGCTCTGCTCGAATTTAGAATGTCTATAACTATAATTTTAACCTGCAAGGCTGCAACATAGATAGCTTATCATGTACGCATCATTAGATGCTCTTATATATCATACACTTTCATGGTCTGTCTTATTGATGGTACTTTCGGGTTGAATGCTGCTGAGCATGTTGGACATACTACCTGAGGATCAGGTTGCAGCACAGAGCTGCTACTTTTTGTATGCCAATTTGAGGAATCGATGTACATATCATAGGACTTGCAGATCTCTCAAGTTTTTTAGGAAAGTTTCGCGAATTACAGATTCAGACTTCACAAATACTGCAGGAAAACCTAAAGGAGCTTCTACCTTAACTTCTGTGCCCATGTTTGTATATTCTTTGCCAGTCCAAACATGTATCCAGGAAGAACCTTCTCCAAGAGGAAAATAGACCTTTGCTTCCCTTTTTCCTTTATCGACGACTGGTGCAACTAAGATCTCTGATCCTACCAAGAACTGCTGGTATGTCAGGGTCTGCACATACTCGTCTTCTGGATAGTGAAGAAATAGGTGCCGGCAAACAGGAAGGCCCTTCACAGAAGCTTCCTGGTTTGAACAAACAGTGTAGAGTACAAGAATGTTAAATTCTGCTGTCTGATTCTGAACTTCATTTCTTACAGTATTGTATTCATAAATGCTCACCTTTACAAGCTGAATTCTGTAGAATTTCCAAGCCTTGTACACCTTTGCAAATCGCGCAAAATGTGATAATGTGTTGTGGTTTGAGTAGAATTGAGAGTTGCAAGATGGTTTATTTCCCTGTCAAAAGTTTTAATTAGATTATAATAACAGCATACTTGATGAAATTATCGACTGAAGTACTCGAGCTAATTGACAGTCATTGTCTCAGGAAATGATATTAACAGAAATCATGATAAATTGTTAGGTATGTAAGAACTTACTTCATGGGTTCGGAATACAGTGGTGAAGGAACTGAGCTCCATCCATCGGATAAGCAGCTCCTCGCTCCTGAGATACTTGATCAGAGGTAGGTTTACTGAACAATATCCTCCAATGTCACTATGATTAAGAGCATAACCAGAAATTCCGCTACTGAGCAAGCCAACCACAGCACTTTTAATCCCATCATTTGTTTGCCAACTGACCATTTGATCCCCTTCCCAGAACAGCATTGCCCATTTTGGACTGTCTCTGAAACCGGCCCTCATAAAGAACACGAGAGCCTCTTCAGGATCTTCCCTCTCCTTGCCAACACAAGATTCTTTCCACTCGTCCACAAACTCCCTATTTATCTGAGCCCAAAGCTCTGGGTACCTGTTGTGTGCTGCTATTGGATCCTCACCTGAACAATCAGTGCAATTTACGCAACATCAGTGTTCCAGAAACAGGATTCAAAGTGTTTTAAGATGTTGACTTTCACTTGTGTAACCTCACTCAATTTCGGAAGTAAATCACTACAGGAAGTTCAGGTGTGTAAGAGTACCTGAATACAGTATAGCATCTACTGGTAAGCCTTCTCCGAAATCTGCCATCCATCCTCTGACTCCATCATCTACCATCTCTTTCAGGACCAATTTGAACCATGGTGCTGTTTCAGGGTGCGTCAGGTCTAGCATACCTACATCAAAAGCCGTATTAGGTACCATGTATGTCTCTCCAGTTCGGTCCTTGACTAAGATGTCCAGTTTCTTTGCTTCCTCAAAAAGGTTTCTCCTTCTGTTCGGTTTCTCATCAGTCTGTGAAAAACATCAAATTGAAAACTGAAAAATGAGGACATGAACTATTTGGTGACTGAAGTGATAAGATCAAAAGCCGAAATCATGTACACAAGAATATCTTACTGGAGCTAGACAAGGGTTGCAGTAACTCATCACTTTGACATGCTGATTGCTGAGATCTTTAACTAGTTGTCGCCAACCTTTGTATCGCGTAGTGTCTACTTCCCAATTCCACCATAGCTGTGAACCAACTACAGTTTCTCTCTGGCCAACCCAATCCTGAATGCATGATGTTTTTAGAGTGTCATTCACAATCGCTGCTATTATATAACATTGTCATAATTAAGTTATAAACAACTTTGCAGTCACTTGGTACCTGTAACCAGAATGATGAAATGGGGACATCATAAGTCTTCAACATGTCCCATGTCTTGCGTACTGCCTCAGAACCGCCCTGCATCCCGACCACAGCACCTGATATAATCCACTGAGGCAGCTCAGGTGGTCTGCCAATAGTGCCTGTGAAGCTCTCTATTAGCTCAGTAGGCGAGTTCCCATGCAATATTGCTCCTTCAACAGAATTCCCATGTACCTGTCAAGTATAAGCCAATCTGACTTCTTTAGTTCATGACACAGTTTCCGTATACAAATTGTTTGCAGTTGAATGCAGAAATCAGCACAGTTTACCACTTTACCTGAATTTGAACCCTGTCTTTCTGAGTTAAGTCGAATATTGTATAATCGTATCCTTGAAGATAAACAGACCTGATCTTCGATGTCATATAGAAAGGAGACGGAGCATAGGTTGTACTCCAGTCGCCAGCTGCCCTGCGACAAAATATCGAAAATTTACCAATCTCAGTTACAATTTAAGTAGATAACAGTAGGATGAAAATGTACATGAGTAAAATAAAAATAAAAAAGTAATCACAATCAGTCTTTTTTACCTATAGCTGACCAGATTTATGGCTAGAGTTATTGGTTGGTCACCTCTTCCAATTCCTTGTTCTTGCACAAGTATAGGAACCCTTTTACCTTTAAAATCCATGTGTGAAAACTGTTCTCCAAAACCATAAAATCTCTCATTTTCATCACTGGCATAAGTAATGCATATCCTGTTAAACTCGTCCGATTGCGAAAACCAGTCCATTTCCTTCTCATCATCTACTACTGATGTTGCTGACACCATTGCCAGGCCTTTAAGCCTTTTCCTGAACCCCCAAAGTCCCAACTTTCGTAGACGAAATCGGCCTGACCCTTTTGGTTTTGGATTTGGATGATGAAACTCAAAGTTTGGTTTGTCAAGCTTCACTTGGAAGGCAACTTGATGATTGTCTTTCTCATAGAAAACAACCCAATATTTAGCAGAACAATATGGTGGTGCGACAACAATATCAGAAAAAAGTCTTTCTTCAACACCAAGTTTCCCAAGTTTCCTTCTTTTTCTACTCTTCATGCTAAGAACCCAACCTGTTATCAGCAGAACAGGGGATTTTGCAGCATTTAACACTTGTTTAAAATCAAACCCAGATGGAAAGTCTTGATCTTTAATGTTGGTCACTTTCATATCATCAATACTTTGGTGATTACATACTAGGTGAATCTTCTTGTCTTTTACAGCAAATGATCCTCTACTTTCCTCGATTTCGGTCTCGGCCAATGCAGCAGAAACAAATGCCTGCCCAGGGATGGTAGACCAGATTGATCTTTTCGGGTTCGAGACATGGGATATCGTAAAGTACCCACCATCTGAGGAGCTCCAAGAAGCTTGAAAATGGGTACCAATGGAGTACACATGGTTGGAAGGGAGTGTATGAGGATTGTAGGAGACGTTTCCTTGGATAATAGGCAAAGATTTTGGGGGAGAAGGGAAAGGGTTATTGAGATGTTTGTGGTGTTTTTTGATGATCTTGAAGTTTGACATATTTAGCAAAAGATCAAATGTATGAGAAAATTAAGGGTAGCTTCTTTAAGAAGAGATTGTTCTTTATTGAATCATGTTGGTATTTGTAGACTTTGAAATTTTGGGTTTTATGGGTGAATCTAGACCACCTATGAGATTCAAGAAAATGGGAATGTTGTTTAGATTCTTGTTGACTAGTTGTAGTAAATAGGGATACATCCAACTTGGGAAAGGTGGGGAATGAAGATAGATGATACATACACAATTCTTGATATGATGTCGCCTTTCATATGTGCCGATCTTGAAAATATTTTACATTAACAGAGTTTTTTTTATTATTTTAAAAATTGGATGTTAATCGTAATTTATGTTGAATTTTTAATACATACATCTAAATGTATGTGTAACTTTTTTATAAGGGATAAGGTCGAGTTAGATTTGGACAGGTTTATTAAATTAGTCTAAAGTCTACAAAGTATCATTTCTTTAAGTTTTGACTCTTTCTAGCAAATGGACATATTTGACCGACATGTCTTTGCATGATTATATACCAATGCCTATCCAAAAGACGAAAGTAGCCATCCTAATAAAATTTGGTAGGACTTTCTCATATATCTCTTTCAATTTTGGCACTGCAGTTTAAAGAAAAAAAATTCTACGAAAACTCCCTCATAATCAATGAGATGGGTGTAGCTTAATATCGTAGTCATGCGCTTGTGCAATAATGTCTAGCATGTTTGCGAGCTGTGGTAGGATGGCAATAGCCAATGGACAATGGGATAATCGACCCGGAACTAGTAGTAAAAAATGGTAAGACTCAAACTCAAGACCTGCATAAGCAAAAGTAGGCCGCTTTCTATGAAATTAAAGCCCTTAAAATGGTGACATTGAGAAACAAAGTGCCGTGTCTACTTACGTGATGATTACTCGAACTTGGCTCTATAAAACGACTAAATTCACCATGAATTTGGGAATATGAATCTACCACTGAACAAGGGATTGTTCGGAGATTCGTTTCACACTTGCATACAAGGAAACAAAGTGACAAAGATTATACTCACAGTCAGACAAAAGATCACTCATTATTTGTGAAATCCTCCCTCTATTACCTGCATCATATTCATCCCATAGTGTAGGAACGAATGTGGCCTTCATATAAGCTTGTAGTTCACTCTGCCAAGCAGTATGGTGTCCGTGTTCATGTTGTTTGAAAAGAATCGAAAGAAAGCTCGGGTTGGACAATCTTATGACAACATCACGAAATAACAATTTGACACCACCGGTGGAATTTCAAAGGTTTATGTACAAACCATGAAAGATTTCGAGTTCAAAACTAACCCCAAAACCTTGAAAAACAGTGTTCAATCAAAGACAATCCTACCACGAAATCTTGATGTTAACAAATCCTTTGATATGAAGTTTTTGGTTGCCCCTGGGCGCTTCTTAAGGAATTCAACAGGCAAGTTTCTACTTACCAGTTACGGACTTACGAGTGAACTGCAGCCACACAGAGAAGCAAATTTTTCCACAGCTCTGACACAGATCAAAATGACCTTGATACACTATCAGAACAGCTACCACCAAAAGGCTGTACATGAGGTCAGAACTCAGAATCATGGCGCGGCGTTACCACCAGGACTGATGACCATAAACCACTTCCCAGATATATGATCCGGTACATTAAATCACAAATGTTGAGGCACAAAGGTTCTTAGCGACTAGCGCTACTACGCATAGACAAGTATTCACATTGGCACGCAAAGGTGAATGGAAATGTCTTGTAAACCTACAGTTATGAGCTAAAAGAAAGCAAAAGGGAAGAGAAATATGCATTATAAGAGCAGTTCCTAGTCCAACCTAAGCTCAACATATATGGTAGTAAGACCAAAACAGAAATGAAAAATAAACAATTAAAGTCTGCATCGTAGAGATATGAATTACCCAGTTCAGAGGATTCAACGGAAGCAAACCATCTCTGGCACAAATCTTCAGCAAGAATTTGCTTTCCAGATCATCAGACAATGGAACTCTTCACTCGAGTAGTTCTGATGCAGCATTTTTCCTAAAAGCATCTACAAGAGCCAATTGATTAGCCAATCCTTTGTTAGGGAATAAGTTATCTGCCTTCATCCTCTCTCTAAACCCATATGCTGGAACCTTAGCATTTATGTAAGTTTGGAGAAGAGCGTGAAATGGTTTAGCACGAGCAACATAGCCAGCCTGCCTCATCTTTTGGAAAATTTTCTCAGCATTGTGAACATCGCCTCTTCTAGAATACTGGTCTAAGATGGTCATATAAGAACTAAACATTGGTCTCAGCTGCTGTTGCTGTTGTGCTGCTTTCTGCAATACTGAATCCGCTTTCTCCACTTCCCCAACATCCACATAAAGCTTGACAAGAGCATCCCAAGCCATTGGTCCAATATAACAGCCATCGTCTGCCATCCGCTTCAGTAGCTCCTTTCCCTTGCTCAGCATCTTGTTATCCGCATAAACTTTTAGCATAACGGTATAATGCCTAGGAGAGAGATTCTTGAATGTTTTTGCCATTTTTTCAAAGATGGCTTCTGCCTGTTCAATGTTCTTAAGCTTTCCCCAGGCGCTAATCGCAGCAAAAAAATCTGGTTGTCTAGGACTTGACTCCACAGTTTCCCAAATTCTTTCAACTTCCTCAGCCTTGCCAAGATCGGCATAAATAGGGAGCACAATGGGGCAGAAAGAGCGGCTACTCTTCAAAATCTCTTCCATCTTTTGTAGAACTGCCTCGGACTTTTCTTTTAAGCCAGCAGCAGCATAATGTCTAGCCAAAATGGCTTGAATACGGATGTTGGGTTCTACACCTTCAGCCTTCATTGTCTCAACAATTTGCTCCATTCCTTGGATGTCATTCGATTGGCCTTTTGTGTCTATTAAAACTTGGTAAGTAAAAACAGATGGCTTGAGATTCTCTTTCTCCATCATCAAAAGCACGTCAGCAATTTTTTTCTTGTCAGTTCTCTTGTACAGAAGCAGCATTTGGTTGCAAGTAAAAACTGAAATCGGAAACCCTAAGTCCTTCATTTTATTGAAGAGCTCTTCGGCTTTGACCACAAGTGTTGACGACGCAAAGTTTGCGAGTAAAGTTCTATAGACCATCTCTCCTCTGAAGGATTTAGGAATCATGTTGATGTAGCTCTCTGCTTTCAGAACTCCCCGTACCTTAGCAATCAGATCAACCTTAGATCCATAATCTCGCTCCGTGAAATCAAAATCCTCTCTTCCCTCGAGCCATTCTGACAGCTGCCCCAAAAAAAAAACAGCAATGTAACACAATATGGATAAAAATATTACATACTATGAAACATATGAAGAAAAAATTAAGCAGGTTTAAAATGGAAGTCACTCTTCCTCGAATAATATGCCCAGCATCCTCAGCTATGAAGAGTCCGAAAGCTTAGCAATACAGCATCTTGTTTCTTAATTAACAAGAGTAGAACAACAGTCCAGTAATTGAAAGCTTAGAACACAAGTGATACCTCTTCTAAGTTTCAACATGAAAAACAAGAATAAAAAAAGGGCATGGAACTAAAAAATCAGTAAATAGCAAAACTGAATACTTTTGGTATCCTTTCGGAGTTTCGTATAATGACATTATTGCAAGTCTAAAACATATATAAAGGTAACCCCTTCTCCCTCAGGCATTGGAGGTTGAAATCGCACCCTTGCGAGTGAGAATCCCCTTCCCAGCCCTCCTCCTTGCAAGGAATACACTAGGTATACATCAAGAAAAGTAGCCACGGATTTCAAATAGCAATAAGATAAATCTGAAGAATCAAGCATTATAACAAGGGACTCATTTAATAAAAAACACAAGAGTCTCCCCCTCGGAAGATGCAAGCGAACGTACCTGCAATGCCCTTATATAGAGCTTGCGTTTGCGTAGGTTCATCAGAGTTTGATAAATTTCAGAACGACTTAACTCCTTGCCTTCAAAATATTTGTCAAGAGCACCAGAAATAGATGGACCAGACACTTGAATTACACACTTGAAGAGAGCTGAAGGCGCATATTTCTTCTTTGAAGCTGTTTTGTCATCCTCTGTATCTCCCAGCAGAGTTTCCAATGTCTCTTCCAAATTTCCATCAAGAGTAGATAGGTCAGATTCAGAATCAGAATCAGATGTTGAATCGGAACTACTTTCACCATCTACGATATCTGCCCCAGTTGTTTCAGAGGCTTCAGGTCCTTCTAGCTCAGAAAAACCATCTTCCAAATCATCCATTTCATCTCCACCACTCTTAGTGCCTGCTTGTGAAGATAGACTTTGACACCTGATTGAGAATTGTTTGGGAACAGGTAATGAGCCATGGCATGTTTTAGATGTTATCCATCTACCACCTGTCTTAAAGTGAAGTTCAGAGGCACATGACTTGTCTTCTGCATGGCTGCTGAATGGTCCAACTCCACAGCCTCGAAAAGCTGCTATGTTCAAGCCTGGAACTCTGAAAATACGTAGAAATGCTACACCATTACCTAAATGTGATTGAAAGAAAGACAAGCCAGCACTCAAGCAAATACTACTATTAACAAAACGGTCGCAACAAATACTGAATCATGAGATGGCACTTCCCTCTCTCTAGGCTAAGGCATGTAAGTCAACCTACCTACAATGTCAGCATACATGGTCAATTACTCATTCTGTAAAATGTAGATATCCTTATCTTGATTCTAGAGGATGTCTTACATTCCTTGTACAGGCTGATTACGTATATATGTGCAACTCGAAAAACATTGTACCTACATTACCACCAATCAGCCCCAATCCAAAGCCCGACGAGCCTACACCTCTCTCCTCGACCCCTTCCCCTCCCCCGGTTAGTCTAAGGAATTCGTGCATTTCCTTACATTGTACCCTAAATAGGAGGTTGACCTAAGAAATCAGAAACGGGTTTTCTCCCTCGATCGAAATTACAATCCTTTTTATTAAACCAACACATGAGTCCCCTCAGGCAAAGAGTAAAGTCAGCTCTTCTGATCAACTTCACACATAACAATACAATACAACACAATAAAAACCCGAAATCGCAACAATAGAACATTGATTTGTACTCGCAAAACCTAATTTATCAAAGAATTATCCTCAAAGAAATGTTCTTTACTGATCATAACAATAACAACAAAAACAAAAATAACCCACCAAAACAAATTGGGAAAAAACTCAAACAAACAAATTATTCATGCATTTCCTTCATTTTAATTTAACACCCACAAAAATAAACACTGTAAAAACCCCATTTTTCTTCCTAATTTTTCTTCATAATATGAAATTTTTTTGAAAGAACAACAACAACAACAATAACAAAAATGAAGAATGAAGAGAGAGGAGAGAGAAAATCATACTTGAGAGAAGCAGATGAAGCTCGACGAAGAGCCCACATTTTTCTGTAGTTGATAATTGATGAGAAACGTCACGAACAAGTTGAATTGAAGTGGAGGAGCGAGCAAGAGAGAGAGAGAGATAAACCCTAGGAAATGAAGTGTTGTTGGAGAAATGGGATTTTCTTAAACCCTACTTAATTGATCAGATGGGGTTTTTTTGTTCATTGGATTACCATTTTGCCCATATGGAGAGATGGGGATTTTTTTGTTCATTGGATTACCATTTTGCCCATATGGAGAGATGGGGAATTGCGGAATCGGAATATCGGATAAGTTACGTATTCCTTAGATTGAAATTCAATTAGTAGTCGTTAATCTCTCCACTGTTTGCTATTATATACCAACATAGACCCATTCGGGTTAATCATTCACCTGAAGTGTGGCTTGCTTTAGTTCTTTAACTCGCCTTCAGTGTCCTTACGAACCTCCCCTTATGGAAACGTCGATGAGTTTGATCTATTGAATTAGCTACTCGTACTACTCTACTATGAAGCTCATATTGTGTTTGATTTGTACGATCAATACGAGACATTAACTTTACGGAGTATAGTTTAGACTCATTATGCATACGTTTTAACTATAACTTCACATTTTCAAATGTCAAAACTCACTCAAGACCGTGAGCATTTGTCGATTTACAAATTAGTCATGAAGTGTTGATTGACGAGGATATTGATTGACCTCCCATTAGTCTTGACCAACTATTTTAGTGACTAGAACTTTTAAGTTTTAACAAATTTAACAAGAGTTTTCGATGTGTTATGTGTTGCCAAAAACGATATTGAGACACTAAAAAAGCCTCGACAAAAATTTGAACTAAAAATCTAAGTCGAATGGTGCAAACCAAAAAATGCCGAGAGCCGAAAATATCTAAAGCCAACCTGAAAAAGCACTAGAAAGGGGAATAACAAAAAGACCCAAATAAGAGTAGTGAGAAAGAAGTTTAAGGTCACATTCTCAGGCGACAATTTACGACGTTAAACAACCGTGTAGCGGTGGAGAGAGAAAACAACGATTATTCGAAACCCTAAAATTTGGGTAAGTTTTCGTGCTCTAATTCTCTAATCTCATTATATTTCTGATTTAATTGACTTTTCGTAAGATGTTTAGAATACAAAATTCGATTTTGAGGATTGTATGATTCTAGGGTTTCATTTCCCCCAATTTTTGTAGAAATTTCTTATCTTTTTGGATGAACTTTTTAGGGTTTTATAGCACTATTCTAATTCAATTGATTATTGTGGTAGAGTTAGTTGATTATTCGCCAAGTTTTTTTGTGGATTGAAATTATAAAGTTTCTGGCTTTACTGTGAGATACGTTGATATGTTACTGCATTGTGAATTCTGAGAAATGGGTTGAGATTACCCATATGCTGTGATATTCGGAACCCGCCTTTCGATTAGCTGGTTGTAAGGTTGCGTATATCTAGAGCTCTAGTTCCTGCTTTGTGGGGGTTTATTATGCTAGGTTGGATTTGTTCATCTTGTTGGAGGATGAAGGAGTGTACGTGGAGTGATTGCTCGGTTTTTGTGAGGTTAAAGTTTTCATTGGGTTAGCGAGACTTGTTCGCTGTTGTAAAATGCGAAAGTTAGTTACTTGGAGGTCCATGGTTAATAATTTTGAAATGGTATGGTGTAGTAACTATGTCAGGTTGTCGAATGAATGTTTCGTGTTCAAGTTTGGTGTCGTGGTCGCAAATCCGACATTCTTTAAAGACTGTACATTACTATAAGAGCAATAAGATGGTCAAATGATGGGAAGAATGAAGGATCTAGGAACTGAATGGTTAGAGAATTAGGATTTTAAACATGTAAGATGAGAAAGAATAAAACTTTTCAGCTTGGTGAGATTGAATTATGGTGAAATGGTGGGAGGGACCTTATCGCGTTACTTTCAGTTGTTTCACTGAAGCAAGGTCACTCCTCGCTTTTCTCATTTAAAATTTCTCATTCAACTGTGTATACACAAACATTTACTTCATGGGGATTGGATGTGCTAGTTCATAGGGTCCTCCACCATGTTTGATCTTTAGGTTAGTTGCTACGGCTGAATGGTATCCATACATTTCCCCCCTAAGAAACTTATTGACTTCTGGAGTTGATCAGATACAGTTGGAGAATATATTGGTTTCTTGTGTGTGTTAAGCTAGAGAAGTGTCTATCAATGCTTATAGACGTGCCATGATTGTCCATTGTTTTTGGTATTAGTCATGCACATTTGGATTCTGATTGCAAATACATGGGGAGTTACATTCATCTAAATCTGAATTATACTATTGTAGGACACCTAAGGTGATGCAATAGGTGTCCTTTCCTTTGGTTTATAGTTTTATACTTACCTCTTCCACATTTTTCACAATGGAAGCTTTGTGGTATTCAACTTTTATTTGTTTTTGCAGGTCTATTTGGTAGCCTGATATTGTCTAAATTCTGACTATGGATTCTGATTTAATCACCCCCAACCAAGAATGTAACGAACAGAAGGCTGAGTTTTGCAAGCTCACTAATGACGCAGCTCATCGAAAATATAGGCGTCGTTCTCCTGTGGCTGGACTGTCTGATGAAGACGGTGAGTCCTTCCTCTTCTGTGATATGCACCTTAGTGCCTTACTGATTGGTTGTTTGCAGTTGGAAGTTGTTGCTAGATGTTAGTTGATCATACTGTTTTATTAGTACTAAGAAGAGCTAGTTAATTGAAATTACTTACTGCTATTTAAATATCACACAGCTGCATCTTACGAGCATATGCTTAGCACTCTTAGAAGAGGGAAAAGGGGATATTGTTAGCTAGTGCATGATAGAGTCTATGTTAGAGTGTTGCTATATCGTTAAGACTGTACTTTGTCCAGCACTTGATTCTTATCATTTTCTTTTTAGGCCAGTTGGTTCACATTTTAAAACAGTAAACGGGACTATATTTTCTTTATATTCAAGTTAAGCAGGTTGGGTCTTGTAATTGAGGCTGTGTTAGTGTCGCAATATAGATATGGAAAATCTCCTTTGTTCTATTTACTTGTTGATGGATATTATGCTGAAGAAAGTTAAATCTTTTCATGGGCCATGAACTTTTAGGTGGTTAAAAATGACGTTTTTCCTCTATGGTCTATACTAGCATGCTTCCCACTGCCATCTTTTTTGCATTATGGAGTGTAAGCTGAAGTATCCACTGGCTGCTTTCTCTTCAGGTAGTCTAAAACATGATCGTGGCTCTGCAAGAGATTCCAAAGTGACTGATTATGAGAGAAGGAATGAAGACAGAATGGATGATAGGCGCTCCAGTAAGAGGCAACACGGTCGCAGCAGTGACTCTTACAAACATTCTTCAAGAGGTAGTAGGCATGACGAGCATTCTAGATATGGTAAGCATGATGATGAAGATGTTAGAGGTAATGCGAAGTCGTCATATAGAACAAATCGAGAGTCGAGAGGTGGCGGTCATTCTGATTTGAGGGACCGTGAGAATGACCATTATAGGCCGAGGGACCGCTACAGAGATGCAGATAGGTATTTGCGAGATCGATCTGATGCTGCAGTTAAGAAACACGAAGAGAAAGAATCATCTTCAGGTAGGATTGGGTATGATGGGAGGCATGGTAGTAGGTATGATAATCGTGATAGACATGTTTGGGACAAAGATCACCGAGATGATAAGAGGGACTATAAGAGTTCTAGGGATTATAGAGCTGAACGTACAACTTCCTGTGAAGATTCTTTACCGCAACGAGGTGATTCTAATTCGAAATGGGAAACTGATGATATGAAGGATGTAAATGGTGCAAAGTCGGAACGTGAATTAAGCTTGAAAAAGGATAAGCTGGACGGGCATGGTGATAAACTTGATATAGCAGGAAACGCTGAACATAAGTCTGGTTTTGTGAGGGAAGATGTTACTGCCAAAAGACCAAAGCTATTTAGCTCCAAAGACACTGAGGCAAGGAAAGGTGAGATGTCGCCGTGTCGGCCAATTTAATTTTTTTTTTTTTAACTTTAATGTATTTTCTCCTCTAGATTTTGTCATTTTGGCCAAGATTGTAATTGCAGTGTATGATACAGATGGTTCTAAACTTTCGCCTGACCAAGTTGCTGCTACTGGTTCTGATTCGGTCCCAAGTGTAGATGCTGCTAAAGTTGCTGCGATGAAAGCAGCTGAGTTAGGTAATTAACAATCCTGTTAAATTTTCTGTCTTACCGTTGTATGTAATGGATACCCACTATCAAAGCATAGGCGCTTTGTGTTTTAAGTTTCTACTGTGCTTCTTGCATCTCCCAATGGGCTTGTGTTACTGCACTTCTGTCTGCTGTTTAGAAATTGGTGTAAGGGACCATGTATTGAAAACAATGGGCTTGTGTTACTGCACTTCTGTCTGCTGTTTAGAAATTGGTGTAAGGGACCATGTATTGAAAATAGCGGGCTATGTTCCTATAGCTCTTTAGTTTCATTGGCATACCTTTTCTGGTAGGTCTAGATTGTCTAAAGTCTTATTTGTGATATCTTTTACCCAGTAGAGATGTGTCAAAACTTAATTTTGCAACAGAACTTAACTTCTAAGGTATCTAAAATGCGGAGAAGGTCGTGAGATGATCTGTTGCCTGTAACTGTCTATATGTTTGTCACATCGTACTCCGTTTTTCTCTTAAGACATCCCTTTTGGTGGGGTAAATTTACATGGTGCAGACGATGGAAGCATAGAAAACTAAACTATATCTGTATCAAGCATGTGCTATGAAGGTGTTTATGGACATGAGATATGGATGTAGTGATAAATAGCAATTACATGTGTTGTTGATCCTGGTATCGTGCCACATATTACCACTTTCTGTGTAGGAATGACTTCAGCGATATGACATGTTTTTGATGTTTGATGCAGTTAATAAGAATCTTACTAGTACGGGGTTCATGACTGCTGATCAGAAGAAAAAGCTGTTATGGGGAAACAAAAAGAGCACCACAGCGGAAGAGGTACTTAGGTCCTATGCTCCTTTTATAGTTGGTTCTCTCTCAATGAAGTGAAGTCAGGGCTAAGAAATATCTATACCCTGACTAGGCATTCAATATTGACCCTTTGCCCTAATTTTTAGGTAGCAGTCATACGTGCTTGATAAAATTGACTTCTCTCTCGTGCAGTTCTTTTTAGTTGTACTGGCACGATAAGTTTATATAGATTTCTTCTCATTCTCCTGCCCCAGTTGATCCAAGAAAATTCCTGTTCGTAAACAACTACTGATCATCTCAAGAACTTGCATTTTGTGTCGTAGTCGAATTTTTTTTTTCCTGCATCATAGTCGAGATTATTGGCAAATTAATAGAGATTTCTTACTTTAGTAGTATTCCCTATATCCAGGTGCATTTGTCGTTGTCAAGGCCTGCAAATTTCTTTCCTTTGCACCAATCTTTTGTGCTTATTTTTCTTCTTCTTATTTTTGTATGTCTGATTAATATATACAGCCTAGCCACCGCTGGGATTCTGCCACATTTTCTGATCGTGAACGGCAAGAGAAGTTCAACAAACTCATGGTAATTCTCTTTCATATAGCATTGCTTTGGTTTTTCGGCAACTTTATTATAAAGAATATGCAAATTCTAGGTTATTATTTGCTGATAAAGAAGATTACTAATAATGAATTAATCCAATTCTTAACCTTTGTTAGTATATTTTACTAACACATTTTCAGAGTCTGAGGTTGCCTTGGTACATATGGCCAATTGTAGGGTGTGAAGGGCGAAGTGAAGGTGAACTCAGTTCCCGCAAGCAGCCAAGATGCAGAGAAACAGAGAGATTTGCAAGTGGATTTGGAGAAGCAATACACTGCTGGGCTCCGACGAAGGGATGGCCGCACTGTTGGTTTAGGACTGTAAGGGTTTGCTCGGGAAGTTTAGCTCAGACATCATTTCTCTGTTTTATATTTGTTCATTTGTATGAGAAGTTTGTACTCTTTTCTGTCATTTCACATGATGCATGTTTGGTTAGCTGCTGTTGTGTTGCGGACCTGCAGGGTTGGTATGGATATAAATCAGTTATTCATTCATTTCTCCCTTTAATGTGATCGTCGTTATCATGAGTAGATTTTTGTAAGACCGTCCTATGATTAGATGTATCGATCTTTCAAGATTGGGCGTGAGTTTCCATAATGAAACTTTCAAAACACACCAAATCTTGAATTCTTACTCCGTCTTACTGCAGGACCATCTTTGCCCAAATAAAGGGGCAGAGGAGTTTCCTGCGCCTGTGTTTATTATGTGTCATCATATGCATGGAGTAAATGGTTTTAAGGATTGGAAACCATAGCGCTTTCCTGTGAAATATCGGTAAGCGACTTCCAAGGTCTGATGAAAAATTATGGAAACACAGAGTGGCTGATGATTGGATCTTCTCCAACCTGCTGACTGCCAGTTCTCAGTTACAGGATAATATTTATGGTGTGTATGTCACATATGCTATGAAATCGTTGCCGTTCATTTGATCTGTTACTCAATTTCCTGATTTCAAAAGTTGATTAACTTTCCGATTATTTATAGAACATGTGGGCCGAAACGGTATACCAATACTATCGTGTATTGTACTGTATATCGTAATGCCGTCCATATATGTTGTACTAGGACCATATGAGTATAGTATAAGAGTGGTAAAAACTTTAGAACCATGGTTTTCATATTGATTGAAATGCGACTTCCACAAGCAATACAAAAGAGATGATGGTTGAAATTTGATACAATGTCCAAACTAAAGGAATCCCACTAATTTTTTTTATTGCCTTTGTTCCTTGTGATTGACTCAAAGGTGGCTATGAATAGTAATAAGTTTGTTGGAGAAGTTCGGTAGAATTTAGGCAAGATTCAGGTGACCTTCCTCTAGCTTCCTCCCATTTTTTCTCCAATCCTCATAGTTGACACCCAGTTGCAGGCTTGCAGCCCTTTGAAATTTCTTAGACTGTCACTTTCTCTCTCTTCCTATTTTTTTTTTGTTTGTTTATGTTATAGTGACAACCTTCTCTTATAAGTTTCAAAAATTGCACAATACACTTCAACTTTACCAATTCTTTTAAACCTTCTTTCATGGGGTTTTTCTGGGTTTCTTGCATTTTGGTGAATTCTAATGTCAAAACTCCCAAAGTTGTAAACTTTCCTTGATTACCCTCTTCTCCTTCATTCACAAAGATTCCTGCTTTTTCAGCATAATTTGGTAGCATAACCTTCATATTTGGTAAATTTGATCATCTGGGTCTGCATTTTTGGTAAATTTTTTATGTCAAAACTTTAATTACAAAGCTTTCCTTCTCAATGATTCCTGCTTTATCAGCATATTTGATCATCTGGGGTCTGCATTTTAAGGACAATAAGGATAAATTTTGAGTGGTTGTCAGTCTACTTTCCTTCAGATATTTTTTGTGTTCCACTTGTGTGAGACATAATCACGAAATTCATCTTACTAATAAATTCTACTATGTTGATGTAAAATAATATTTTTCAGCCCAAAAATATACAGTTTTCTGTTTTGATAGTGGTAGCAGTTTGCTGTATCTAGATGCACAGCAGCATTTATGCACCTCCCATCTGTTTTGTTGTTGTATGGTGTACTCATATGTTGTATGGTCAGTGTTAATATTCTTTAAACCAGTAACTACCAACCATTAAAACGGTGTCGGTTGGGTTGTCTATGATTGTCCTTTCATATTTTAATCAAATTTTCATTAATTCTTTCCTATAGATTCTCCTGTTATTTAGCTGAGCTGAGCTAAGCAAGAACCACTCTCTTGCTTTCATTTTTTGTTCAACTTTACTCAACATTTTGTATAGATTTTGCTGCCACTTTAAGTATTATAGGATAGGATTCTCCTCTGCAGATCAATTTGGTGCAATAAAGTTTGGATCTTGTTGTACCACAATACCAATATTTCAATTTTTTTTTTTAATATTATTACTAGTTGGACCAACTAGGAGTATATAAGTAGTAGTACTATACTTTATAATTTATATTATTTTGATCTTTGATTCAATTCCAATGCTTTTGTTCTTGATATCTTGTTTCTCATTCATTTTCTTCTTTAAATCACCAAAATTGCCTGAAATGGTGAGATTATTGACACCAAATTTCTGGGTTCAGCTAACCGAGTCAGTAGTGTGTTATATAAGAAAGAGGGGTCTTATATTTGGAGTTTTTGAAGTTGGGGTTTTAAGGCCAATGTTGAAGAATCATGCAAGTTTTGAGCATGGAATGTTGGGTGATATGGGAAATTCATTGTTGGATTTGCATGATTTGGCATTGGATCTAATTTTGGAGCAGCTTTCACCAGCTGAGTTGTGTAGTTTGGCAGGAGTGTGTACTTACTTGAGAGGTAAATGTAGGAGCAATCATATGTGGGAAAAACACATGGAGAAAAAATGGGGAAGAGTGATTGGTAATGCTGCTCTTAGAGAGTGGCATTGGTATATGGCTCATAATAAGAGTAAATACACACTAAGTGTTGGTAAAAATGGAGGATTCATTGAGTCCATTTGTAGTGTGTGGCCTTTTTCATTGATTCGGCCGAAGTCGGAACAAAGAAGTGAAATCAAGTTGGATTTACCCCCTGATTCTATCATGGCTTGGTACCTTTCCCTTGAAAGCGGCGAGTTTTGGTTCCCAGCTCAGGTTTATAATCGTGAGGTACAAGCTTTGTTGATGCATTTTGACCCATGTTTCTGGTCCAATATGAACATTTGAATGGTAATCACTAATCACCATTTTTTTTGGGTTGATGCAGAATGGGCATGATGGATTCATGTTGTCATGTTATGATGCTGAACTCAGCTACAATATCAAAACAGATACCTTCCAGGCTAGGTACAACGAAAATCTTCACATTTTTTTTATCTGTCGCTTGTTTGTTTAATTTTGATATCTTGAATTTCACGTGACGTAAACATGGGTGAGACAGTCTAACAATGAGTAGAATGCGTGAGCTTTTATGGTTTGAAGTTTCACATTTCGCGCTTGTTGCCTTGTTCTTGTGTTTACTCATGCCGTCTTACCCAAGTTTTTGCGATGATAGTAGAGTCTGCATGCATGTGATGTACAGTACCTATGGTGGCTCACAATATAAATGTTTGATGTATCATAGTTTAGTGATTGATAACTTGATAAAGGGATTTAATCTGAGAGTTTTCATTTAGTGAAGTAGAATGAGTTTCTAATGTTTTCGAATGAGCTATTAAGATTTCGTGTTTAAATGAATCACCAAGACCCTTAAAAGTTAAAAAGTCTTCCTGTCTCTCATGGATATGCCATCTCACCTTTATTTTTGGTTTTGATTGAAGTGTGGAGCTTACGATATTAAGATATTCGGACTCTTCAGAATTAAGTTTAGATAATGGTTGCTTGTTTATGAAACTGAAACAATTTTATTTTTGATTTAGGTACTCCCCACATGGTCGGCGTACATTAGAGGAGAACATAACATGGAGTAGGCTCAGAACACCTCCCATTGATACCCCTCCATATAATCTTCATACCTCTGATCACCTCGATGATCTGAGACCAGGAGATCACTTTGAGATTCAATGGAGAAGAAACAGAGCATATCCATATGGTGTGTTAGACTACTGTCCTCTGGAAGCATTTTCAGTGATTTGAATTTTCTGTTTGTATAGACTTTCTGATTGCAACATTCTTATGATGTTCTCTCCTGTGCCGCAGGTTGGTGGTATGGAGTTATCGGTCATCTGGAATCGTGCAGTGGAAATGAATTTCACTGCAACTGTCATGCTAGTGGTGAGTTTCTTAACTAATAATTTGCTTGCATCAAAGTATTGTTTTGAAATGTATTTGCTGATTCCTTGCATAATGGCTTCACAAGTTGACGGTTTGATATGAGGATTCATGTTACACCGGTTGCTGTATTTGCTTAAATGGTGAACTTTCCCATGAGATGATTACTTGTGCTTGTCATCATTCGATAAGTCGAATTGTGTGGTTTCTCATTTGCATGTTCTTACTTCTTAGGAGCACTGAAAGGGGAAAAGTCATAACATACCATCTAAACTCTGAGGCATAATTGCTTTAGGCTGTACTTAATCTGAATCATCTCTTCAATGCATTTTACTTTCACATCGCAATTTGTTAGTCTAACGCAATATGTTTTGCTATTTATGTTGTCTAGTGACTAATCGAGCATAGCAGATTAACAAGATACGCCGAATTGCAATACGGAATATCTTTAGATAATATCAGAGTCAGAACTGACTGTATCCAAGATTTTACACCGTGCACTCTTCTTTGATTTCGACTTTTTTGAGGGTGGGAGAATGATAGCTTTTGCCGTAAGTACTGATTCCGCACTTGCACATCAGTCGATTTTGGGACAATAGGTTACGAGTAGGCAATAGATATTGAACGTACGTGGTGTGAGTTTTTGTGGTCCTCGGTCTCAATACTGATAGCTAACAATCATTCATTTAGTCAAGATCATGGGACCATCTGATCCATTACTTTCAATAAACCTGATGTTGAGGGAATCAATGAACTATGAAGAGATCACATCATACAAATACAATTGGTTCCTGATGTCTTTAAGAGAGGTACTCAACTATATGGTGACAAGCTCTCAGCGTCTCGTGCATAATGCGCATACAGCTGATGTAGTTGGAGAAAGCTAACGCATATAATGTCCAACTGGGGTCAGTGGAAGAGTGACCATGTAAATAAGGAGTAATAAAGAGTCAACATGAAGATTGTGACTTTGAAGTCTTGAACTTGTTGGTACAGATTTGCCAGCTTTAGTATATAGTGTGGTTCCACCCATGTTAAGTTGCCTCCTCTTATTTACGGTTTCTAATGACAGTCCATGTTAGTCGTTGTTCTTTGTTCGACTGTGGTTTAAACTGCACGAGAAATTTTGTTCCTGTCATATGCAGCCTTCAGAGTTTGAAGCAATTTCGATTCTATGGCCCTTTTCACTTTTATGAATCAAGGCAGGCCTTTTTTAGTTTCTTTTTACCTGCAAGACAACGTTTTGTTTCTGATTTGATGATTTGACTTGACGCAATATGTCATGTTAACAGACTCGGTGTTCCTGGAGTTCAACCAGTACGCTCCTGATTCACGATGGAGGAGGAAGAAAGTAAGCAGGAAGAATCATCAGGAAGAAGGAAATGAGGCAGATGGATTCTACGAAGGAATCAGAAAAATATACAGTCAAGCAGAGATAACCATATGGAAAGGCCTATGGCCAACCAAGGTCCTAAGCTAGTTTTTTCGGCTTTTTTCCATCTACACTTCATGCCAGCTGATGACCTGAGAACCTGAGATCTTGTCATCTGTCCAAGAACTGTAAATATAGCGCGAAGGCTCTGTGATAACAGCAATGTTCAGATCAGAATGCGATTTTTGCCTCCGGTTTTCATACCAAAGAATGCAGAGGCCTGTACAGAGTACATCATATTGTATTATACAATTTTTTTTGGTACTGAGTTATTGTATTATACGGATTAAGTTCATACGAGAACCACTCTACATTCTTATACCTTAATTCAAAATTCTCTTTTGTGCGTATATAGCACCATTCATATAACGCGCTTTTCCATTTTCTTATATTTCTATATTCTGACTCGACTAAACTCACCCGTAACTCTACTACCTAATTAACAATCCCTTGAAAAACAATAAATAGTGTGTCTTGTGCAGTTGTGCAATACTTGATCGCAATAGATGTGAAATTACTTGTAACGAATCCTTCTTTTCTATTGAATTACGGATTTTAACAAATCAAACAACGCGTGAATCATTAAATACTTGTAACGAATCCTTCTTTTCTATTGAATTACGGATTTTAACAAATCAAATAACGCGTGAATCATTAAATACATCGTTTCTTTTATTCCGTCGCAAAACGGACAAGCTCAACAGCCAGAAGTCCTGCACTCCATAAGTGAACTTGAAACAATGCACATAACGAATCCAAACAATCCCTAAAGAATGTGTAACGAATCCTTCTATTCTAGTGGAATACGATTTTAACAAAACAAACAAGAACACGTGAATCGTTAAGTACATCGTTTTTTTCTTTTTTTTTTCCCGTCGACAAGCCCAAGCCCAACAACCAGAACTGCACAAAATCAAATTGTAGAGGGTTGACCAAAAAGACCCAGAAAGTCGAGGAGTAGTGTTGAGTAAGTTTCAACAAATTCCAAGGTTTCCAACTTTCACCAAACCTCAGACAAAATAATCCAGCGAAAATAAACACCACCCCAAGTTTTACTTTTTTTTATTTACTTTCTGGGCAACAAAGTAATTAAAATCGAATAAAAACACCACAAAAATCCATAAGAAAGAAGAAGGAGAAGAAGAAGAAGAGGGAGAGGAAAAGGCGTATTATTCACTCTACATTTGAAGATGAACGGTGGTCCATCTGGATTCAGTGAGTTTCTATTATTTGATTCATTTTTGTTGAATTTTAAAGCATACCCATATCATAGATTGTGAAAATTGAGGTGCCCATCTTATAATTTTTTGCGAATAATGTTTGTATGCTATGATCTCAATCCAATTTTTCGAAACTTTGAATGTCGTTGAACTTTTGGAGTATTGTTAGTCAATTGATTGGTCATATATGAGGTGAATGTTGATTATATGGAATTTGTGTAACAATTGATGTTCAAAGTTATGATCTTGATGTGTATATAGTGAGTATATCTGAAGTTATGTTGAACTTTCGGAGCGTGGCGAATTCGTAGATAGAGCCAAAGTGAGATGTTATTGTGCAAAATTGTAGCTTGTTGGTCACTACTGTGGTGTAAAGATATGATCTTTAGGTGTGTATGTAGTGGGTAATTGAAATCATGTCGAATTTCAGAGCACCCCTACTTCATAGATTAGGCAAAGTGAGGTGTTTCAAAGTGATTTTGTGGGAATTTTGACAAGTTGTGATCTTTATTTGTGTGACAGATAATGCTCCTGTTACTAAAGCTATAGTTATATCCTCTGCCCTCTTCACTATCTTCTTTGGATTTCAAGGGCGTTCTCACAAGCTTGGTCTTTCGTATCAGGTGCCCTTCTTTCTTATATTTTGATAAGCTGATGTGATTTGTGTGATCTACAATCTTTTACTTTGGTGGGCAATTGTTCATTGTTTGTGTTACTGATTATCTGGGTGGAGTGAAATCTCCCTTCTCGTGGGACTCGGACATTAATCAGATCATAGTTGGAGTGGATACTGAATCTAGCTTCTCTTTGAGCTAACTAGCTAAGGTTGTGACTTCTGAGGGCCTTTAAAGGGATCACAAAGTTTAAACTTTATTTTCAGTTTTAATGTGGCTGATGGGTTTAGCTGCTTAGTTTAAGGAGGCGCGAGGCGCACCGAGGCGCCGGGGGGCCGTTGCGATGAGGCGCAAGGCGAAAGGCGAAGGCACACGAGGCGCACTCATTTAGCGAATAAAATTATATTTTACGAAACCATATTTTGAAAAAAAAAAAAACCTTTTTTTGGTATTTAAAGAGGGACAATGGGTTAATAAGATAGTGATAGAGTGTGGATCTTTTTATTTCAAAAGGATCAGTACAGGCTACATGAGTCTTGATGACATTAATCTATTTTGATGTAATCTGATTTTTGTATTGTCATTGGAACATGATTATTACATTTTGGGTTTGAATTTGTGCGCCTGCTGTTGTCTCATGCTATAAAAGAGATATGGCTTACAAATGGTTGGGGGGGGGGGGCAAAAGGGAGAAACAAGTTGGTCAAATTGCCCGTGTCTGTACACCTTTTACATTATCTTGTTTTGTTTCACTATGAGAATTTATTATGTTACCCTTGCATCTCGTGTTATTGGTCTGGAGTAAATTGGCATTGCAATGATTTCAACTAAAGACTTTGTTCCTCTGCAGGATGTTTTCCTGAAGCCTAAGATATGGAAGATCATTGTGTCATCGTATGCATTTATGTCGACTCCTGAACTGATGTTTGGACTATTCCTGCTGTATTACTTCAGAGTATTCGAAAGGCAAATAGGGTCCAATAAGTATTCGGTAAGTTAACCAACTAATTCCCATAAATTTCTAGGGATAATTATGTTATTCACTTCTTGCTTATATAACCTGATATGGCTGTTTCCTGGACGGAATGGAATTTAAAACCTGCAAAGATCCTATCAACCATGGTGTAAGTGTGGACTCTTGTATATCTCTGATCGTAATGTGTCGTCTCACGCATGGCTGTATGTTTCATGGTCATTTTTTTCTTTTTAAAAAGCGGAAAATAATTAGTCTTGGAAGAGCTCCATTTTCCATTCATGTTCTCTCCCCATATGCAGATCCCTCGAACCAAAAACTCTCCATATGATATCATATTGCTTGTAAGTATATTTTACTTAGTTTTCCTTGTAGTTTCTCTAATTTTAGGTTTTATTCTTCTGCAGGTGTTTATCCTGTTCTCTTTTGCAGTTTCGTTTCTTCTAGAGAGTGGTGTCTTAGCTCTGCTTAGAGGTACTTTATGTTGCTAATTGATGATACATTATGCTTTATTACTCTTAGTCTCTTACTCAGTTAATGCTGCCTGTTTTTCTGGAGAACTTCTAGTGGACTTAGTTAGGTTTAGTCTATAGAGAACTTTATTGCCTGTTGTATTGCTTGTTTTCCGTTTAGTTGAGCCAAGGACTTGCTATTATTTGGTTTTGGACTATGATGAAACAAACTACAGTGGCTTACTAAAATGTTTTGGCTTCTTAGTTCTTATAACAACCTTTCAGAGTCTCCACTTTGTCTAATTAACTCACTCTGTTTCCACTTCTTATCTTTATGGATTCTCCAAGCAAAGTGGAAACACTGTGAGTTAATTGGACAACTTATTCTTTTTTTCAGACAAAGGGGAGGAAGTAACTTGTTGTAGAGGTGAAAATTGTCTTTAAGCATTATTAGAAGCCCGCTGGTGAGAAAAGTGATTGAATACCGAAAAAGGTGCCTGAGGGTTCCTACAATATTAGTTGCAAGCCTGATCTGACGCCTTTTTTTTTGTGACACGGTTGTTTTGTTATAATGTTGAGAGGGGGGGGGGGTTAGATGAAGCGGGTAATCTACGCCCAAGGGCAGTCTGCTGTAGTATAAATGTCGGCCAAGTTGCGTTCTTCAGGTTCTAAGTCTCTGCTGGTTCAGGCTCCAGAGTTAATACTTCATGGATTTTAATAAAAGAACTTGATTACACAAGGAACTTACTTTCTATAGTAGTTGCAAGAGTAATATCGAATTTTGGCCTCCAAGTGAAGAATCGTAGGGATTGGTGGTAAGGTCCAGTTTGGAAGCAGGGATGTATTGTCTTTTTATTTACCAAATTCATCGATGTGGCTATGCCTTTAATAATGTCTATGGGACATTGATTAAGAATAGCAACAGTGCTACCTCAGTGTCTATGACAAGGTAGGGAGGGAGGGTCAGGCACTCAAAGTACAGTACCCGGTAGTTTTTTATATTTTATTTGGTGGGGGGGGGGGGCGGGGTGGAATTCGACTGTGTTTTTGGGACTTGTGATGTTTGAGCTTTAAAGGTCTGAAGCATTTTGGAGTATGGAGAATGGTGCTACTGGTTACGTGGCTACAACAGTTCTATATTTGTTACTTTATCAAATGAGCTTGGAAATTGAAACGGTACATTTAAAATGTCAAATTGTACTACTGTAAGCATTGTGATAGGTAATCAAGCAGCTTGTGAAATTTCTTTTGAACAATGTGGGCAATAAATGGCATTGCTTGTTTTCTTTACCCTTGATTTTGAGCGTGCATTGTTATACTGCAGATCCCAGCTCTTCAATCACTGCCGGACCATATAGCCTGATCTTTTCTTCCTTTGTACCGTTCTTTTTTGATATCCCGGTGTCAACACGATTTCGTGTGTTTGGCCTGCACTTCTCTGACAAGTCTTTTATATATCTAGCTGGCCTTCAGGTAATTTTAGCTTCTATTTTCCCCCTCTTCACCCCTCAGTCTGTGTTGACAGCTCGGCAAACAACTCTCTTGTTTTCCACCTGATTGACAGATCTTCAGCTTCTCTGTCCTTTTCAAAGTTTCACCCCTGTTTTATCCTTAGATAATATGTGTGTGCTACCCTGCAGTTGCTTTTATCATCTTGGAAAAGATCTATTTTGCCTGGAATATGCGGTGTGACTGCGGGCTTCTTGTATCGTATGAACATCTTCTACATCCGCAAAGCAAAGGTTAGATCATAATTGTTTTTTTGAATCAGACTAATGAGTATGATGAAGTTTTTTTGGTTCCCATTCTATTTATATTTTTCCCGAAGAATCAGAGATTTGGAATCCTCCTTTTATATAATGACCATGTCTCTCTTCTCCTGGTATAATCAGTGCTTTAGGCCCACCTTGTGATCTTGACATGATGTCGTGGTTTTTTATTTTGCAGTTACCTGATTTCATCGCCTCATTGTTTTCACGAGTCTCTTGGCCATCTATGGGCAGCCCACCATCTGTAGCTGGAACTAGAAACATCCCTGGCACCGGTAGTGCGCCTCATTATGCAAGCCGACAAGTGGAGGCAAGTATATCTGCTTCATTACTCCCCCTACCTTTTTCTTTTCTCTGCCCGTGCTGTACTCCTCTTTCCAGTTGACCCTAATTCCTTGGGAGTTCAAATCAGTTACAGCCTACTCTATACTAATATACTTGTTTGCTTTAAATTTATCTGGTATGTTGCAACGTTGGAGTTATACTATCATAGGCTATAGCTCGGATAGCCGGTAATGGTTGTTCTTAATTCTCAGTCTTCATATTCCACCCTTAAGCAAAGATATTGTTATCAACGTGAAACTTATAACTCAGTATGTGTTCTATCAAATATTCATTTATTACTCAGTATGTGACCTTAAGATTTAACAAAGCCATATGTTGGTAAAACTGTAAACATGATCATTTAATTCGCATGGAAAAATAGTTTCCTAAAATCTTGCCTTTGTAATCTTACAATATATTTTCAAATGATCAAAGTGACTGTTTGAATGTGTCTTTTGTAATTAAAAAAACGAGAACCGAGATAGGCCAAATAATGACGAGGTTTGTATTCCTAGTCTTCATACCAATGACTATACCAGGTAGAAGCGTGATCGCATGCTGAAATAGAGTTCCCTGGTACAGAGGGCTTAAAAGAGAAGTGAGATATTGTGTCTAGTAATTATCAATCTTTCACCCACACTAATAGAAATGTAGGAAGACCGTTACACCTGCATGGTGATTCACTGTTTTCTGTGTGGTTTACTTGGATTTTAGTTGTATATGTAGTCTTGATTGTTTCACCATCTTGAGGGTTATAATCTTTCATAGTCCAACTGCAAACATCTTTTGAGTTGTATTATGAGTTGTGGCTTGTGAGAGACATATCTTTTGACATTTGTGCTATCATAAAATTCGTTTTAGATGAAGCAGTAATCTGCTTTACCAGTGATCAGCAGTGCAAAGCTTCCCACTTCAACAATATTTTTGCACCTGTTTATACTTATTGAAAGTTGGCTGTCTTTTTGTCGTTGTAGAGAAATTATCCTTCTCCAATCGCTGGCTCAGTGGAACCATCAGAAGATTCAGTTACAACGCTGGTCTCCATGGGATTTGACCGGAACAACGCTAGACAAGCACTTGTGCAGGCTAGAAATGACATAAATGTCGCTACTAATATTCTTCTTGAGGCTCAGTTGCATTGAGCCAGGTGATGATTTCGTTATCTGGATATCCAAATGTTAAGCAAGTGATGAACATGATAGCCATGCTTTCTCAGATGTGCCACAAGATACAAGAAACAGAAGGTAGCTCGCTTCCATTACGCGACTAACTTTACAAATTGTTTGGCATGCATAATTCTTCTGAGGGAATCTACTTGTTTGAAGATTGACATTGTGACAATGCATGCATATACTCGCTCGTACACAAATATTCTAATTCGAGAAGCTTTTATGCATTTTGTTCGCAGTATTTTAGGATGTAGACTAGTACAATTTTATGTAAATGACAGATTCTGAGAATGTAGATTTTCTATATGTAGTAATCGATGTACTCGTACTCTTTTACGCAAATCTTTCATCCTCGTTTTGGAAAGCTATTCAAATATGAAAATATCATATAGTAATCACATTAAATTCATCAGAGGCGCTCGCTGCCAAGAAATCTATGGTAGTAACTTACTCCGTACTAGTAAGTAGTACCCTGTAACTTACCATATTGTATTAGGTTAGTTTAAGGTAGATTGTAGAGCTTATGTTTACTATTTAAACAAAGTCTAGGACGTTTCTTTTAGGACGTTTTCTCATCCCCTTTGCATTCGTTTTAAGTTCTAAAGGTGATTTCAAGACAGGGAACGCAAGGCACTCGTTCTATCGTTGATCGGCTAGAGGTACTAGAGGTCAAAGGGTAAAACTAAACGACCGTACTGTTTAGGAATTGGCTTAGTTCAATTGGGTCTCTAAGGGCAGAGATTCATTCGTCCAAATCTTTATTTTTCTAACGACCGTACATGCTACGCAACTCAAGCTCCCATAAGTCTAGCAAATGTAAAACAGACTTTCCTCAGCCATCATATACATAGGCCATACCCACAAATGTATATATAGCTGCTCAGTTTCCTGCTGCATTATTTCTCATTTTTAATTGTAATTTAAAAAACGTGGGTGAAATGGGTCACGAGTCAGAAAATACACGTCTTCACCAATGAAAAAGCGATTGTGTCAATATTTCAGGACTACGATGGCTGATGGAGCATGACAGATTGTGGGACCCCCAAATTAAGATATACAATATTATAGTCTGACCCCCCCCCCCCAAGTAAAATTTCCTGGATACGCCAGTGACTATACTCCCCTCTTATTGTCAACAAAAATTGGGGAATTCAAAGCTTATTCTACGCGAATCAAATCAAATAAAAACCATGAAACTAAAGGAAAGACACCATCTTTTCCTGAAATCAAGCCAAATCACTTGAAATAAAGTTGAAACAAATCCAACAATAGTAGGTCTCTTGTGAGACCGTCTCACAATAAATTAGAGTGAGACGGGTCTTATAATCCAGATTTTACTATCCGTTTACCCATGTGAAACTGATATTTGATTTGTAAAATAAGAATAAATCCTATATGAAAAAAAAAAAGACTAAATCCCTAGATTTTCTCCAATTAAACTCCCTTTTAATTTCTCCAACCAATTAAACCCATCATTTTCTGTTTCTCTCGGCTGCTTCATCATTCCCTCTCTCTCTCTCCCTTTCTCTTCAACCTATTTTTGGTTGAAAGCATTCCATCGAAGGCCATCCAAGGAAAGAGATTACAGAATCCAAGAATCCAAGGTTTGTACACTATTTATACAATTGCATATGATTTCCCCAATTTGATTTAGTTTATTCAAATAGTTTTAATTCTTTTAGATCATTTTTGTAAAAAAATCTTGTTGATTACTGTAGGTTACTTTTTTTTTTAATACTATTCAATAATACGTGTTTTTTTTTATATATGGTTTATTCGTAACCTGCATTTGTTTGATGGTAATCCATTTTGAATGAAACGTATGGGTTACTAAAGTGACCCCTGTAAGTTGTAATGTAAGCTAGTTATCATCAAGAGTAGTAGTCTTTCCTAAAAATTTTAGGTAGCCATTTTCGATCATATTTTAGTCCACATAAATGTTACCCATTTTTTTTTTTAAAAAGGTCACACTATAAAGCCATACTTGGTTACACAAGTCGTGATCACAAACGTCATCAAATTACTTACAATCGAGTAACCTACATTTCTTTAATCGTAATCCACTTTGAATAAAGTGTAAGGGTTATCTAAGTAACCCCTACAAGTTGCGATGCGGGTCAGTTATAGTAAAAGGTATCGTTACCAAAGTGGTCACAAGTCATCACTTATTGTTTGGTAACCTGCATTTCTCTCATCGTAATCCATTTTGAGTTAAGCGTTGGGGTCATTAAAGTAACCCCCAAATGTTGTGTTGTAGACCAATTAGTCTAAGTAGTACCATTACCCAATTTTTATTTGAAGTAATCCTTTCTAATCATATTGCAGTCCACTTAATTATTGCCCATTATTAGATAAAGGATGTACTATAAACCATTTCTTGGTCACAAGTCGTGATTTCATGATTTTTACATTTCACCATATTACTTATCGTTGAGTAATTAAACTGCGATTCTTTCATCGTAATCCACTTTGGATCAAACGTAGCGCTTATTGTACAAAAGTACAAATGTATTCACTTATCACTAACTGATGTTTACTTCTTCTTTTTTTAATGTAGATGAAACTCATCGACCTTCAGCTCGAGTGAGTGGACCTGTTGAAAAGTTCAAACTGAATAAGGCTAGGGAAAATAAAGGTAGAGGTGCTGCGTCTTATTCAACTGATCAAGCAGATGGTTTACATAAAGGGATAAAACTTGCATCCGAAAAGATATATTTGTCGTATTGCGGACCTTGATAAGCCTCGGCTCATTTGGGCATGTTAGACATAATCAATGATTAGATACCATCCTTAATTTTAACATATAGTAACATTTAATCATGTATACTGATATAAGTGTAGCCCTGAATACGTGTATCGTGACCAATATAAGTTGTAAGGTAAATAACTTTTGAGTAATCACATACGAAATAATTCTTATGTTCAACACTCGTTCGGATAATATTGCCCTCATAAGTATCACCACGAATCAATTACTGAAAATTCAAAGTGACCAATAATATTCAAAATGTGAACACTATATATTACAAAGTGACCGGGAAATATTAACAATTCGAATACATGTCCAGTGCATTTGTAAATTATGATACTTTCGCCCATTTTCATCATTATCGTTATCATATTCATTACTTAAGCCCACAAAGAGAAGAAAATGATCAACACAAAAATGTCCTTTGGCTATAAAAAAAAAACCGACATCAGAAGGAGTAAACTATGAAGAACAAATGGTAGAAGGAAAAAACGGTAGAAGAAAATCTCAATCAAGAATAATGTGATGCAAAGTGTATACCTTGGAAAAGAGGCAGCCAACTTCAATGATGGAAAAAAAAAATAATTGATTTCAAAAAAAAAAACTAATTAGAAGTAGTCAACGCAAAATATCAAGTTTCCTACGTCTTAGGAAATAAAATATCATAATAAATCTTAAAAATACAAAAGAAATCATTTTTTTTTAAAAAAGAAAACAAATCATAAAATCAGAGGTATTTGGGTAATTGGTTATGTTAATTGATTTTTTTTTTATCCGTCTCATAGTAGGCTACTAGGATGAAGGCACGTGCATTGCACGGGTCACATGATAATGTTTTCTATTAAAAAATATATATAAAATGAAAACTATAATTTTCACCGTGGGAGATAATGTACGGCTAAACACTTAAACATCCAAAAAAAATAATATATGTTTTTGTATATAATCAGGGATTAGTATCCAATCAAATAGGATATGAGAATTAGGCCATTTATGATACAATTTGGCTATTGTGAGACCGTCTCATACGAGACTTGTTGATCCAACAATACTTAGTTTATTGCATACTCTGTATTTTTTTTCAATCCATTGGATGAATAAATCATTGCAAAAAAAAAAACCACACTTGAATAAATTAATAAATAAATGAGTTTTTTAGTTTTTTAGTTGTTTTTTTTTCAAAAAAAAAAACCTCCCAGCGTCTTCCTTTGTAACAAAGGCCGACCCCTCCCCCCCTATAAATAGCGCCTTGATGCTCATACTCTACTCATTCCAAAATCACATCATAAACAGAAACAGAGAGATCGAGATCGAGAGAGATGAATATGAATATGAATATGAATATGGTTATGGTGGTGGATGATGAGGCAGAGGAGAGCATGGGGAGTAATAATTATTCCCCTCCGCCGGAACCCCGTAAACGGGTTCGGGTTCCGGGCCCTTGTGAGATATGCAATGAACCCGGGCGCAAAGTGTTAAACCCGAATACGCATTCGATACATTGGCTGCAGGTAGAGATGAAAGGGGTAACAAAGATGGTAAAAGCATTGTACAAGGGTAAAATCCTCAAGTTTAGAGTATCATGGACGACAACATACGACCAATTGACGGCGAATGTAGCAAGAAGGCTGAAGAAGAAGCCAGGTGAATTCCTAATAGAGTACATGGATGCTTTCCATGATTGGATATTCTTTCGTTGGGATAAAAATGTGGTGGGTCTTCTTCATGCTGCTGCTGCCACCGAAATCGGTCAAACACATGATTATACATTGACTATCGAGGATTGGGATAATGCCACCCCTGACGGTTACCCTATCCCCTTCACCAAAGCTGCCATCCATAGTTGGCGTCGCAATTACTCCAGGAAGGAGGACAAGGAGAAGGAGAAGGAAAAGGAAAGAGCTTAGCTTGAACTTGAAGCTACAATTACTCCATTTAGTCTCTCTGTGTTAAAACCCTAGTTAAGTTCTTAATTAATGTTTTAATTAGGATAGAAATTTTGAGGTTTTACTAGTGTTGTTTCTTGATTTTAATATAATTGTTGGATTTTTGTTTCAACTTTATTTCAAGTGATTTGGATTTGATTGAGGAAAATATAAAGATGGTGTCTTTCCTTTAGTTTCATGCTTTTATTTAATTTGATTCGTGTAGAATAAGCATTAATTCCCCAATTTTTGCTGACAAAAAAGAGGGGAGTACATACAGTTGAGGTGAATTGTTTAGGTGGTAGTTTGGAAGACCTAGAAAAAAGATTCAATCTTTGCTGGTGTTTCGTCCCTGAAAATAATTGGAGTTGTTGACGACTTGGTTTTATGTGAAAAGAACTTTTAGATGCTTTGCAATCATCTACTGTGAGTGATACTTGGTGATAATGTGTGAACATAAGTGAATGATAAGATCGTTTTTTTTTGTTGGAATGTTCGAAAAATGAGTAATAATGCAGCAGGAAACTGAGCAGCTATACATATGTGGGAGCTTGAAGTGCTTAGCATGGTCTTCTTTGACATGGTATATGATTTAGGCATCTAATTCTTATGAAATTGTTGGGTTTGTGGTATTTTTTCGCATGGTTTACTATATGAAAGCTAAATACATGAACTTTCAGATGTTTGACTGATAAAGTGATTATAAAAGAGTGATCAGTCAGGTTGATGTATTTCTCAGTCTTGTTTATTTTGCACTAATCTTGATTAACATTCACCTGATAAGACTTTGGTGGCCTTTTCTATATTTCCTAGTACACCCGAAATGCTGGGGCACAGGTGCTGGCCGTGCTCTGCCAAAATGCCTTCTGTATCGACTTTTAATGTATGGCGGATTGATACCATCTTAAATGCTGTTGTACAATTGTATCAGCACGTATGGGATTACTATAGTTGTCGTCACTGCTCTCATCTCCAGCAATGAGTTGATAGCAGGTTTCACCGGGTTTTGGCTTCTTCCATATAATTTCTGATAATCTCCTTAAAAATCAAAATTAATGGTGTCAGAGGCACACAGTTGCCTACACGATCAAGTTTACATGTTCCTAGACTTCTTACTCCCTGGTTGTAGTAGCAAAAAAGATTCAGGATAACGTATTCCTAGACTTGTTCTGGTTGTTACATGTTACTGGTCCTGTTTGATGTTGTTACATTGTGGTGGGGACACATGAACTTGCATTGGATTTTGATCGAAGGATTGATCTTTGATTGAGGAACGAAAATGATTATGGTATCCGTAAACTGCTCTGCCTTTTGTAGTTACTGATAAAAGTTCAATCCCCTTCCCTTCATATGGTGTTGGGTTTGTCTGATCAATGAAGTTGATATCTTTTCAGAAGTATTGAATTGATCGCGGTAAATTCATCGTTTTGATTATGAAAAAGTGACATTCAGGATTCACTGTGTCATTTTTTAGTATCTGTGGTACTACAATTTTTTCAGGTTTTCATTGTTTATATATACTATTGTTCATACTGTCTCTTAGTTTTGCATACTGACAGCAGTTAGAATTCACTGTCTCTTGGGTTCCATACTATTGTAAATCAATTTGGACATCTTGCACTGTATTTAGTACTTTTTGTCATTTGAAAGATCAATATAACTGTCACAATGTTTTCGGAACATCTTTGAACTTTCGCGTGCCTGTTAAGTTTTGCATTTGCTTCTGTTGCTTATAGCCTTGTATTAAGACTCGGTATTCACATTCAGTAGTAATAAGCAGTAGTGTTTGGGGAGGGGCAGTTTAAATCAGCAAAGGTTGAGGAGCGTGATGTGGAAGCAGCTTCTTACTGAGTTACTATGACATGATAACAGTGGAGCTTATCTCTTAATGCTGGGACCTAGAGGAGCCGGAGAAGAAGCCCTAGTCTTCTGTTATTACCAAGTAAAAAAAGGAACTGAATGATTTCTCCAAGAAAATCAAAGAATAATTCACATCCATCACCAGGCCATCCTGATTCGTCTCTGCCTATGTATAGTTCTAATCAGTAAAACTCATCTGAATCTGCTGACATTTGACTTATATAAATAAATGATGGATATCTGTGACTAGCGTAAACCTGTGTCGTGGTGACTAGTGTCTGAAGGTCCATGAAAAACTAGATGACATCTGTGAGACTAAGTAAAGCTATACTTTGAGATCTGACAAGATTACTTCTGACATCATTTTACTTCACAAAAGTTTGGGTAAAGAGCTAGAGAACCAAAATTGTTTGGCCGGCCTGTTGGGTTAAGATGTGCGGGATCTTCAGACCCTTGGGCTGTTTTCTGGCGTGGCAAATACGGATCTTTTTAGCTCATGTCGTGATCCTAGAGCTGATGTCCAATACCTTTTAAACAATTGAAACCTCGTGGTGCTGTCATTAAAATGCCCAGCTTCCCAGAACTTAATACTTGTATAGAACAACAATCTTAATTTGATTTTTCACTGGGCTTTCGACAATTCACTCTGAAATAGTTAACAATCAAGACGCAAGGCCCTGGTTCACGCAATCACACCAGTTGATTAACAAAGCAGAGTGATGCGCCACTTCTTCTGACAAACAGATTCACGACATGCTTTTATTTTTGAAATAGATCGGAATTTCATTAATAATTGCCCAACGGCACTTACATTAAGAATTGTAAAAATCTAAATGTGACCAAAATATTCAAGTAATAGTAGCAAAAGGACTAAAAAGGACTAGGACTCTGAATTTGGTAATTTCAAACAGCCCTGAGTAATTGGGAAGAGCTTCAACTCGGCTTCAACTGGGTTGGGAATACTGGCGGAGTAAAGCGTGTCCAAAAACAGTTTGTAGTTGGGTTGATTTTCCATCACCACCCAATTATCTCGGCTGTCGCGATAGTTGATGGTAAAGTCCTTGAAGCCAACCGCAGCTTCAATCTCTTTCCGGAGTGCCGTCTGTAGTGGAGGAAGTACCAAGGTACGTACGCCACTTTCGACGAGGAGTCGAGCTTTGAGAGGAGACCCTCTTATGCTCCTCACATGCTCAACAATTACTCACAATAGTGTTGCAACCTTGGTGGATGCAATGTGTGAGCGGGTGATGGTTAAGAAAGACCACCGCCTATGCCGAGGAAAGTTGAACTAGCTCTTGCCTCTTACTCTCAATTTGCAACACATCAGTGTGCAACCAACCGAAAAGCCGGTTCATTTAGTATAGCGAAATCGGTGCCGATAGTGTGTTTCGCCACACTCATAAACTCGTAGCTCCCATCACTGTTTCCCTCCCAAATCACACCGAGTAAAATCTGGCTGCTCAAGGTTGAGAATAGTTTATCAAGTGATCCTTGCAGTAGCTCAACATCAGATAACAAAATCCGCGAATCCAACGTATCATCAATTGGTGGGGGAGCCTGTTGTACGGTAAGTGCCGTATTACTTACTCCTCCGATCCCAATCCCTTCCTCCATTGAATTACTCTCTCTCTCTCCCTGGTAATTGTGTTTTTTTTTTTTTTTGGTACTATGGTAATTGTAATTTGGAATTATAAAAAAAAAATGTAATATGGAGTCTGTCTATATAATGGAGGGTTTTTATGCGATAAATAAAACCAAAGAAATGAGTTTTTGACTTTTTATTAAACAAAGTTGAGTTTTTTTGTTTATTTACTTGTTTTTTGTTTATTTGTGTTTATTTACTCAATTAAAAACCTTGTGTTTTGTTTATTTACTTGATTTTTTTGTTTATTTAAGTTTTTGACTTTTTTATTAAACAAAGTTGAGTTTTTTTGTTTATTTACTTGGACCCGTTCGGTATCACTGCCGTTTTCAGTTTTTGGTTTTTTTTTTGCATAAAAAAATTAGTTAAATAAGTTGTAAAAATTAATTTAAACTGTATGTTTCTATAATAGTCATACAGAAAATGAAAACTGACAACTGAAAACTAAAAACCACTTTTTCTGGTTTTCAAAAACGGGACTTTGGTTTTCAAAAAAACAGAAAACTGAAAACAGAAAACGATGCCATACAGACCCGTTTTTGACTTTTTTTTTATTAAACAAAGTTGAGTTTTTTATTAAACAAAAAAATGGTCTTGTGAAGGTTTGAACCTGTAACCTTCAATATTGTATGAGTTACAATTTTAACACTTCAACCACTAGGGCAGCTGATTATTTTGATATTTTTATTGACAAAGTTATATATAATGGATTTAAAATTTTAGGAGATAATTCCGCAAACAATTTTGGACGAGATAATCTGAATCATACCAAATCATTTTATTTTTGGAAATAATTTAGGAAATAATATATATAGGCGCAATATATTATGAAGTAACACATCTTGGGTTTGTTTCGTGTCGACGGGTGGGGTCAGAGTTAAAAAAAAAGTGTGTTAAATAGTAGTCGGGGTCAACATGAATTACAGTTCACAAAAACGGGACTCGAAGATAGCGGGTCACGGGTCATAAATTGTAATTCGTACATAACATAAAGCACTGAAATAAATTCGCTATACTTAGGCCATGTTTGATAGGACTGCATCTTTCTAAACTGAACTGATCTGATCTGAAGGATTCTGATCTGGTCTGATCAGATTTGAATGATTCTGATCTGATCTGAATGATTCTGATCTGATCTGAATTGGTTGAAAATTTGATTGAATTTCAACTAATTAGTATCAATTATGAACCAAATACATAGATAGTTATTTGACATTTCTGAACTGAACTGATCTGATCTGAATGATTCTGGTCTGATCTGATCTGAACTGAATGATTCTGATCTGATCTGAATTCATCTGAAAATAAGTCCTATCAAACAGGGTGTTATTAAAAAAAAATTCATTGAATCAAACATAACTTCTCTAAGTTGATACCAAATCAAACACGTTTCTTTTCGTCTTAATTATAAAAAAGTTGACAACGGGTCATCCCAAGTTTAGCCTAAAAGAATATCGGTCAAAACGGGTTCGAGTTATCAGTGGCCAGAACTTGATTAGGATAAAAATGGGCTATTAACCTTGACCAACGGGGGTCACATCTAGTCGTTTAAGTTTTTTACGGTCCTACTATTTTGCGTTAATTATGGCTAATAAAATAGAGTTATAACCAAGTTCATATAACAACCCGTGCAAAAATATCACAGGCCAATAAACTAGTCATGTAATAACAACTCAGTAGGAAGCTGCTTCCACATCATGCTCCTCCGCCTTTACTGATCTAAACTGCCCCTCCCCACCCATGACACCACGCAACCGCCAACCAAAGTAGTTGCTTGGGCCGCCTAAGATTTCTAACCCTCAACTCCTCAAGTATGCTTGAGCCATGCGCAATAACCCATTCTGAACCTTTCCTCGCTCTCTTCTGAAGCAACAACAACGGTATAAGCAGAAGCCATACCTCCATTCTGAAAGCTGCCAAGAAGAAAGGCAGAGACATACATCTCAAAGCAAAATATCAACTCCAAATACCTGGGGAGCAAATTGAAGTGACACATACATGAGATGACTGCACTACTGCACTTCTTGCTTCATCATAATACCCACTTATCAAATAAAAAGTAAATCTTACGACACATAACCAAAAATACTGGAATCATGCACGACCTTGGATGATTCTATCCTCAAAAGGAAATCAAGCGTCAGACTATTATGCATAAACCTATCCTCAAACGAAAGCAACTGCACAAATTATTAGGTACCCCGGGGGTAGGTACCTAGAGCTACGTACCCCCCGGTTAACTGTTCACTCATTATATACCACATTATAGTCATTATATACCTTCACTCATTATTTTATAACTGTTCACTCATTATATACCACATTATAGTCATTATATACCTTCACTCATTATTTTATAACTTTCACTCATTATTTCTCAATTTCACTCATTACATACTTTCACTCATTATTTTACAATTTTCACTCATTATTTTACAATTTTTACTCATTATTTCTCAATTTTACTCATTATCTTCCGATTCTCACTCATTATATATAACATTATAGTCATTATTTATTTTCAGTCATTATTTCTGAATTTCCAATCATTATATACAACTTTATTCCAATCATTATTTCCCAATTTTCACTCATTATTTCCCGAATTCCACTCATTAGTTTTCAATTTTCACTCATTATATACCGTTTGAACCGGGGGTACCTAGAGCTACGTACCCCCGGGGTACCATATACCGATTGAAGCAACTGAAGTACTGAACCAACTTTTCTTCACATTAGCCGATCATAAAAAGCAAGAACTAGTACTACTACTGCAAGTCTGCAAGGACTAGTAGACTGTAGACATACAGCAAGAATTGCAGAATACTGAAGAAGTAGTAGTAACTGAGAGTATGTATGAGACAGTAACCGCGGAAGGTGATAGAATATACCATGAAGTTACTTGCAAAAGACGATTTTGTAGACTTCAAAAAAAACTCACCAGCCAATGTCTGCGCATGATCAATTCACAAGATAAAGGAATGAAAAATACAGAATAATTTGGGGTGAAGGCTTGTCCACCAGAAGAAAACGAAACAAATAATCTCCAAGCAAACCTGCACAAGATGCCTTATCTTCTGCATGCCAACTGATTTTAACCCAGGTGCTTCAAGACCAAGACTGTATATAGCAACCATAAATGCTGTAGCAGGCTTCAAACAGAAAATTGAGAAGCAAACAAACATAGTAAGTCAAGAGGCCTCTAGTAAGTTGTAACCAAAGCAATCAGTATATACCAAACAAAACCTACACCTTTTTACAGAAGCAGTTCATAGCTTCCGCCTTATCTTTTTCAGTACGAAAGCATAGCCAACACAAAGATGCACAAATCATAACAATAACATCAGAGAGACAAAGATCAAGGCATGGATTAAGCTCCTCACAGCCTCAGCATACGCAGAAGCCCTTTTTCTTGGATGGACTAATCAACACAAAGATCTTGGTAATATCTTTGAAACGGATTTGGATCCCATGGAGTTGCCAAATAACTCTATGGGGTGGAGTTGAGCAAATCTCAACCTTCCATTTCAGATCAATGGCTCAGAAAAAGCTACACATTAAAAAAAAAAACTTATTTTTTTTTGTTTTTGGATTTGGAGTGGGAAGGTGACGTGGAGTATTGAGCACCACTAATTACAACTCCATGGAACTCTACATAGAACTTTAGTCTATATCCCAACACAATTTGGTCAGCATCCTCTTACGAGCTATGATCGTTGCATCATTTCTCTTTGTTTTACTTCAATTCTAACGTAAGGGGTAAATCCCCTCCTTTTTTTTTTCAAATGATGTGGACAATTCAAAAAGACTTAGAATTAGTCGTTCGTGATTCCTGAAATGAGAGATTACAGGGGTATCACAGGTGTAGACTCGTTAAAAACTGTAAAAAGGTTATATCAATAAACAAAGGCCAAGAAAGGAACAAAACATAAATTGGCAACATTTTCAAATAACTTGATGTCCTAGCTTCGGATTACATTGCCGGAGCTACGTAATTTTTTTATAAAATCCCATGACTGGAGGCAAAGCGATACAGGTGTGGTGGGCTAGATACTGCTGAGATCCATCCGACTCTTGTGGAGCTGAAACGCTGGGGTGATCCAACTCCCGCAGTTGCATTGACTACCTGCCCAGTTGAAATAGCCCAAGCGAGCATCACAGTGGGCACACGATAGCTTCCCCTCGATACCCCCTTCTTCAACTGTGCACAAAACAACACTTGCTTGAATAAAAATTGAAGATTGAATTTCATTACAAGTTTACAACATATGAGGTGGATGTATTGTGAAGGATACTCAGCACATTAAAGGCACAAGCAGCAAGAGCATAAAGAGGAGGAAGGGACACGTTTTCAACCGTCAGATTGTGCATAGGATATGTCAAGCTTTAGGGGGAGTTTACAACTTCGAGAGCTCACCTGAAAACCTTTAATCCCCCACCCTGTCTCGACATAAAACTATACTCGTATTACCTACATTTTAGCCTTCCACATATACACTCATCTAAACTGTAATGTTACACCACAAAAACCTGAGCAAATCATAACCCATTCAATTGGTAACTCGCATGCTTGCCCTTGCAAGAGGAAACAGAAGCGCTCCTTCTCTTCCCCAACGGAAGAAATATATAGAAGGAATTGAGTTTCAAACATAGAGAATTCGATAAATACCTGTTTTCATCCACTTCAATGGCAAAACAAAGACTGAAGTACAACCAAAATAGTCAGGGTTGTTGAAGCTGTTTCCACCATTTCTCTTGTGCCATTGGAAGGCTGACATACCTTCCCCCGGGATGTGATCCACAATATTCTGTTGCAGTGCGACAACTCTTCGGCATTTCTTGCAACGATATGCTACATTAGACTTTGCATTACTGACGGAAGATGCTTCTGGCTTGTTAGAGGCTATGTCTTGTGGCAAGCCAGGATCCACTCCAAACTTAGAACTGTCTAACCTCTCACCTCGATTATATGAATCACCTGTAATCATGAAATATTCTGTAAGTTTGTAAGGCAAAACTGGTATCTGGTTTTTTTTCTTGTGCACTATTAGTGCACTACAAGCTCTTATAAATGATCTCAAAAAAAACTCTTATAGTGTAATCATAGTGACATATATTGCACTCTATTCTACAGTAAGCATCCTAACCTCTCAAGCTTCAATCAGCTCTGTGAAGCTCAAGATGTGTTCAACCAATCAAAAGACTGAACAGTAAGAGCCAACCTATTTGGCTATTTGATGAATAATTATATCAACCACAGATAATTAACACACCAAAACAAACTACAGTATACTACTACATAACTTGATCGACCAAAGATGCTCGGGTAGTCGGGTCGCAGCAATTTGACACACACACACACAACACAACAACAACAACAACAACAACAACAACAAAAAAAAAAAAAAAAAAAAAACAACAACAACAACCAACTACACTGGTTGTTGTCTACTTGTCTCTGTACTAAAGCATGTCAATACTAGCCTACTAGGTCCTGTTGATTGCAACGCACGAATAAAATAACAGCAAGTAACTATTAATGAGTAGAGAACTATCAGCATTCAAATACCAGGTAGCAAAACAAAAAAAAAACAGCGATTTTCAAAGAATAGATCATACAAAGGATATGGTACTCATATGCAGGATAACGAAACCGAAATATTACACCTATGATGTTGCGGAAGGCAAAGTAAAGAGAACGCACCCATCATTCTCAAACGAAAACGCTTGTATTTTGAGCTTCCATGATCAACTTTAAAACCCATCTCCTCAAACATTTTCAACTGCAGCAGAGATCAAAGAACTTAGTTGTGTCTAATTTTAATACTAGAAGGCTTGCGTACATCCAACCCCCCCTTACCCTGCCTTATGGCGGGAGCCTTTGAGGCATTGGGTTAAAGATGTTGTAATAGAACGTCTAAGGCACTGACAACAATCCACAATGGCTCATGACATCAAACCATAAGAAGGGCCTTCTCTCACCTGTTCCAAAAAATTATCGTTTGGTGACACACACTCAGAACTTTGACGCAGGGATTCCAGCGCAGCTGCATAATGTTTCACAGACATACAAACAACGGTGTCAGAAGATGATTGGAGACAAACAAAAAATTATTGGTAACTGACTAACTGGATTGATAGTTTGAAGAAAATTTAAGGAAACACAATGTTAGAAGACTGTTACACATACACACACCTTCTAAGGATAGTTGTTCTGATCTCATTAGATATGCTGTAACGATGGATGCACTGCAGCAAAAACATTTAAAGATTCAATGTGGACCTGTATGAGTAAGGCTTGAGAAAGCAGAATAGCAGAAAAAGGGTATAAGGCAGCCCATAACAGTAAAACTATCTACAGAGACCGAAAACACAAAATCTCGTTTCACTGATCCATACTAGATTATCTATTATCCAGTGATTACAGCATCTTTAATTGGAACCTATGGAACTGCACAGTCGACACTCTTCTGAAAGTCTCTAAGACTAAAGAACAAAAACAGACTACGATTAGAAAACTGACATCTTTTAAGAGAGACAGCACAAATGCCCAGTTCAGCCTCTGATATGCAACTTCCTTTCATAAATCTAGTCTAAACTAGGAGACACTTCAACTAGAAGTCAGAAAAACAGTTTCATTTTCCCACATTGAAAGTCCATACTGCACAGTGGCTCTTTGCATAAACAGCAAGAACCCTAGGATTTATCGCAAGCACTCTTACCACTCATCCTGTTTAGTGCTCATAAACTTAGCAGACAAATGACAACCCTCATTTCATATCACCCTATGCCAATCTTCTTAAAGTACCATCTACGTGATCCACCCACTAACGATCATCAATAGTCGAAACCTCATGTTTCAAGCAAAATAATTCCATCATAGGAAGAGTCAATCTTAACCAATGAAATACATTTCAAAAAAAAAAAAAAAAAAAAAAAAAAAAAACTTCTCTGATGTCGTATGTAATTACTTTAGATCATTTAATAAGACGACAACCCTCGTTTCTTATCACCCTACAGCAAACTTCTCAAAGTACCATTAACTCTAAGATTTGCCAAAGAATCATCGAGATAACCTAATGGCTCAAGCAAATGAATACATCACTTAAACGACGATATCTTTACCAATGCAATACATTTTATTGCTACAATGTTTTACTTATGATGTTAACCTTAGATAATCTAATAAGATAAGACAGTTTTAGTTCCTATAAACTCAAGAGACAACATTGACACCAACAACAGAACACTCAACAATTCAACAAAATACCGAAAATTTATGATTACCTCCTAGAGACACCGGCAAAACAATGCACCAAAACACGCCCTTGTTTTCGACTCTGATCGATAAAATCCAAACAAACCTCCAAATAATCCAACAAATTCTCATCATCAGTATCCTTCAAAGCCACTGCCATCCTCATCACCTTCAACTCTTTCCCCGCATACTCCAAATTATACAAAAGCTTATCCGGGGACAACGCACTTTTCGACAAACAATCCTCCCCGCCGGCTTCAGAATCTCCGGCAAACACTCGCCGGATTTCCTTCGCCGGAATCACTAACGAGCTACGCCACTCCGTAAAAAACGATATCGACGCCGAGCTTACCGCAGACAGCATGTACGTAACATCGAAGCTACCTTTCTCAAGGATTTCCGCAGCGTCGGAAATGTCTCCAATGAACAAATTTTCTCTCACTAAATTCGGCATATTCACACTAACTTCACTCTCAAGATACTCACTATCACCTGCCGCATAAGTTCTAATCAAATTGAAATCAATTTGAAAAAGTTATCCTAAATTTAACCTAATTACTGCAATTCTCCAAATTCTATTACAAATTCTATTATAAATTCTATTATAAATTCTATTATAAATTCTATTACAAATTCCACAGCATTCAGTTACATGAAGCGTAAGGATGAATATTTCGATAAATTTTCCATTAAATGAAGCAAAACTTATCATCACTGGAAAAATATTCCGGCGAACGATCGGAATATTCCGAAAATAGTGCGAGTATATGCTCTGAATTAAATTATTGAGGAGAAAATTTGGAAGTTACGAATTACCTGATGAATTTAGAATGAACATAGCCGGCGATTTAACGGAATATTCCGGCGAATACGGCGGAGAAGGGAGGCGGACGGTGGCGCTTGGTCGCTTGAAACTCCAGTGGTAGTGTGGGAGTGAAGATTGAAGAAGAAAGCGGCAGTGTTCAAAAAAAAAAAAGGAAAGGGGAATGGCACGTGCGAATGTGGGAGGAGGTTATGCTTTTGAAGAGCTTTCGTACGTGCGAGAATATTTGACCAATTTTATTAGTGTTAATTTGTTATGGGTGGATATGGAGTGGAGTATTTTGAATGGACTATAATTTTTAGATGAAGTATTTAGATTTATTCATCTGAGGCCCATGATGTTGGTTTTTATTTTATTTTTTGCGCACCTTTTGGGGATAGTGCGGAACAGTGTCGGGTATAATCGTACAAAAAATTGAATCTATTACTCGTTACATGCGTTTAAATATGATGGTATTGTACATTTCTATTTTGAATTATTTTGAAATTAAGAAGTTTTATTTAGTAAGATCAACTTCTTGTTGGTCTGACGCGCTCAATGCGCTTGGATATAAACAACTTTTTAATAATCGTATTGACATTCAACTTGGATATTCTATATAACCATTTTGTGTTTCTTAGTCTCTTGTACCAAACTTTGAAGCCAATTTTGTAATATTTCCGATTTTTTTATGGTGGAACTTTCGTAAATTGTTCTAAGTAGAGAAGAAACTCCTCAATTGCCATGCAACTATTCAGACTTTGCATTTGACTTCCTTCAACCTTAAACCGGGAAGGTCTTTGAGGTCGATCTTGACGAGGAAGTCTCTTTTTTATAATTGGTCTAGTCTCTCTAGTAGACCGTTTCCATTGGGCCGTTTATAATTCAAGTTGTTAGACTACTTGTTACATTGCCGCAGTCCTCTTATTATGGTCATGGACTCGAATTTGCACGGAAATTGTCCCTTCACTTCAAAGAAAAGTAATCGGAAGTTCGCCTGCAAAATGCATTTAGATTTGCTACTCCAATCTATCTTCGGTCGATTTTCCGTACATACGGTTACACACAAATGACCATTCACCGAGTATGACCAATGAAATTGATACCTAATCGAATGACGGGACAATAGAAACCTAATCAATCTTCCTGACAATTCCAAGCCAATAAATCTAATCTACGCAATATTTAGGACACTCACTTAATAATATACGGAGTAGATAGCGTTTTACACTTTAACGTATCCATTTCAGAAATCTCTTTCAGTTTGCACCATTTTATCCCGTCTAAAATCCAATCATACGTACGTAATAGTACAAGGACCAAAAGGTGGACCGACCAGTCAATAACTCAATACACATTCATTTCCACATAATAACATGCAATTCATTCATATTTCACACCGAACAACCACCCTTTGCCTACTTATATATACTCTGCTTCCCCAAACTTAAACGTTACACTTCCACGGTTCCACCACCCTCATTACATCTAGCCAAAAAAAAAAAACAATAATGGCCGAATCCCATCAACAACAACACACCACCACCACCACCAACAACAACAACAACCAAACGAAAAGCTTCTCAAATTTGGAAAACAAAGTAGTAATGGTGACGGGTGCGTCATCCGGCATAGGCCGTGAATTCTGCCTCGACTTGGCGAAATCAGGGTGTCGGATCATCGCGGCCGCTCGTCGGACTGATCGCCTTAGGTCGCTCTGCGATCAAATTAACGCTCTTCCGCCGTCGTCGACGGGTAGTGGTGCGTGTGTTCGTGCCGTGGCGGTGGAGTTGGACGTTACAGCCGACGGGCGTACGATTGACGCTTCTGTTAAGATTGCTTGGGAGGCGTTTGGGCGAATTGATGCGCTTGTTAACAACGCTGGCATTCGGGGTAAAAATTAACTAACTCTTAATTTGTCGCTTTCTGTTATACACTAATTTTCATGATTACGTGTGATTTTTTGTAACACCTTGCAATTAATTAACTAGTTGTACGACTAATAATAGTTATCAAATTCGTAGAAATTGTATCGTGTTTTTGGCGAATCACTGATAGGTTGCGTGGATCCAACGTCTCTCTAGTCCTCTACGTAGTAAGTGTCTTAACGAGTTAGCGTTATTAAGACATTGGTCGAGTCGATGTCATAGATTTATTGATGTATGGGATAAATGATGCGTACGTCTCGGATTAGGCAATACATTAGGCCGCCTAACCCATGATCGTATACGATATGACCTGCAATTAAAAACGGTTTTATATGACAACTTATATTAGCCGACCTCAAAACATTCCGGGACTATGGTTTTGTTGTTGTGTTGGTTGCTACAAGTGTAGGAAGATGCAAATAAATGACTAAAGTTTCAATCTTTTGTGCTGTACTGTTATTTCAGGTAATGTAAAATCACCATTAGATACAACTGAGGAGGAATGGGACACTACCTTTAAAACAAACTTGACAGGAGTATGGCTAGTATCAAAATCTGTATCTATACGTATGCGTGACGCTAAAATGGGAGGATCAATCATCAATATTTCTTCTATTGCTGGTCTCAACAGAGGCCATTTGCCTGGTTCTGTAGCCTATTCTGCTTCCAAGGCAGGTGTAAACGTACTGACCAAGGTATTGCTTCCAACATGTAGTCCATAGAAACAATGTTATGTTAATTAATTCACTTGCTACTGTAACACACATGAAAATTCTTTAATTTTCGAACCATACTTAGAGAACGTTAAGATAGATCATAGAGGTAAGAGTGCGTACATCCAACTGATGTAGTCATGTACCTGTCCTATTGTCGGAACCAATAAAAGGTCGAGTTTTCAAAAAAACGTAACTTTGTCCACAAATATTAAATTTAGGTATTTCTAATACTTAACCAGAACTTTTACTTGCAAATCTCGGCCTCGTCTAGTGTAATAGCAGGAAGACATTGTGACAGTGGGTAATGTACTAATGTTGTTGTTTTTCGGTTTTTCCCTAAAGAATGTGAAAATATATGTGAAATGTGATCATTACGCTTTGCAGAAACTTTAGGGTATGATAGCTAGCATTCGATTTATGTGTCACAGACTGTAAACTGGATTTGTGTATGCAGATGATGGCCCTGGAACTAGGTGTATACAACATTCGGGTAAACTCGATATCACCAGGACTATTCAGATCAGAAATCACAGAGAGTCTTATGGAGAAAGACTGGTTGAATAGAGTTGCAATGAAAACAGTCCCTTTAAGAACATTTGGTTCAACTGATCCTGCCTTGACGTCGCTTGTTCGATACCTTATACATGACTCCTCAGAGTATATTACAGGAAATATTTACATTGTTGATGCTGGTGCCACTTTACCTGGTGTCCCTATTTTCTCTTCTCTGTAGGATGAGTAATTGAGAAGTAATTAATTAAAGCAACAAAATTCTTGTATACGACTTCTGTTACCATAATATCTTATATAGCACGAATCATGATGATAATAACGCTGATAGTTTTTGCTTCTAATAGTTTTAGTTACATTGAGAATTTGTTTTCGATTTTTAAGCAGGGGACTTGAGTAAATGGACTCGAGTACGTGCATACTTGATAGATTGTAAGAGAATCTACATGTACGTATACATTTTCTATCTCGGATTCTCGATCTGTTTGCTTCAAATTGTGTTACTCCTAACCAGTGGCGGAGTCAGGATTAAAACCTGGTTTGGGCGGAAACTTATTTATTCGAGTTGGGGTGGGCTGGATACCACGATTTACCTTATATTCACTAATTTTACGGTAAATTTACACAAAAACTTTCGATTTTTCGGAAACGGGCCGTAATCGAGATAGCCCCCCCCCCCTCTCCACCCCTGCTCCTGAGTCCTGACGTACGTTGCCATTATATTTACAAATTACAATCAAGTACTACATTATGCCAATAATGTGATTTACTGGTCAAGATACGTCTTCTGAAATGGGCGAGTTAAGCCATCAGCCAGAACGATAAATGGTTTTAATTACGTGTAAAAAAAAGAGTAAGGCTAAATCAATATGACATATATACTTATAAGTGTATATGGAGGATAAGAAGGTATTTTCACCACTTTTAATGACTTCACATCTCTTGTTCTCATTCTCAAATGCACACTCACATGTAACAGATTACTACTCATGAAATAGCATGTCAATTCAGATATAAAGATGTCAATTCAGAATACATCAAAGCAAAATCACTCACAAATGATAATGTCAACTCAAAATATGAGATTGTAAACTCAAAATATTAAATGTCAATCCAAATAAGCCCAGAAAAAGGAGATTGGTGGGGTTGAGGAGAGAGAATTTGGTGGATATATATTTGGTTATGTATATCCATATACATAAAGGCTTTCTCTAAAAAAAACGTATGTAGCCTAAATTTTACTATTAAAGACGACGAGTGACGCTAGTGGTAATTTGGATTGATTTTTTGGGAGAGGTGGATCCGAATCACCTCTCCAAAAATTATGGGTCTACTAGAAAATAAGCCTACCAAATAAGGTCCGGCCCACTAATAAAAAAGCCCAAAATGTAGCCCATAAAATAAAAACGAGCATATGCATGTGATAATGTCAGTAAAATGGTAGTACGCATGGAGGGGTTTGAGATTCCCAGGAATGGCCGCAATCATTCCAACAATTGGGAGTTTCAATGTCCGCTTTTCCCTCAGCCTTTGTTTCCCAACCTTTTTCTTATTCCCTTTCCCTATCACTTCTTTTGTCTTCTTTCCCTCTTACACATTTTAATATTAGCTTTCGTGTTTCGACTACGGCGCTTCCTGAACCTCTTCGCATTTAAGTCGGATTCGAGTTAGATATGACCATATAGATTCTTCTAACTAAAGTGATTAAGTATCGTACTAGCTTAAGTAATTACTTAAGACACTTATATTATTTTAAATTATGTTTAAGTTAGATACAATCATATACAGAGTCCAAATCTCGACTAAGTTAGATCGAGTAGTGTACTAGCTCAAGTAATCCTATTCAACTATTTGGTGGCTGATCAAATATGTGTAGCCAATACTTTATTGGATGCATACATTTCGAGATCCAAACTTTTATTGGAGGCCTACATTCCCTTCCACTATACTAGTTTATTGGATGCCTACATTTTGAGATCCAAACTTGTACTTGGAATAGAGCAAATAAAACAACACACATGAAATGGACTTATTGCCTAATGTCTAGATTTTGCCAAGATAAGATTTCATGTCTAGATTTAAGTAAAGATAACTAGTTTAGAAGTATGGAGCAAAGATGTGTCAATATGGCAAAACAACACATTGTGATGCTAGTTATTTGTCCATATGAGCATTACATATTGTAATATTAGTTATGCGCATATTCTGATTATATCGACATTTAACTCTCGACGTCTCTTGTTATGAATTGAAATGAATAAACATACTCTTATTTATTCAGGTTTTTTTATGACGTTACTATTCAACAATCACGATGAACAAAATTTCGATGCTCCGAAATGTTTGACAAATGAGATATTAATCCTCAAAAGTCTATAAGTATAATCAAGTGCTTGTTTGTCATTGTCATATTCCAACATATTATTTTCAGAATCCACGAGTTGTTGTTTAACAATCTATGGTAATGATTGGCAGTAATAAGCTTTTAAGATTCTCTGATAACTCTTGTCCGAAAATTGAAAAAAAATCAAATTCCTCTCATGCAAACAGCAAAAGAAGTGCTGATTGATGTTGAACTAGAAAGCATATTCCACAAAATGTGATACCCTTTTTTCTTCCTTTTTCCTTCCCCAACAATTTTTTGTACTCGAAAAAAATGGCAATTGTTCGAGTTGAGTCACCTCATTCACTTGGCCAATAAGCCTGAAAAGAAGCGTGTTTGCTTGTTTGGAAGCTATAGAAGTTGGTGAGGACCCGGTTCATTGGTGATTTGGTGGTCATAGGTTGTGATGATGAAGACTTCAAACTTTATGTGGGCAAGTACTCTAGGGCTTTTAAAACGGGCAAACGTTGATATGATTCGACAACACGATGTGAATGATGGCTCTTATTGTACTTTGCGCTAATTGCCAACCACCTTAAAATTACTCATTTGCGAGTCATTAGAAGAATTTGATACAAGAGATCGGCTTTTAAGTTTAATGGATCGAGTTTTAAGTTAATGGACCACTTTTAGTTATCAGTTGTTTGTAAGTTGGAATTCATTGGATATGTGTTGGTCCGTTTCTCTATAAGGGCAAGCCCATTGGCTATCTAACATGGTTATCAAACTGGAACCTGCTATTGGCCCATAAGAATAATTTTTTTTTTCTTTTAAGCACGTACTTGTTGAAAATCTTGAAATGTAATTGCGAAGTTAGCAATAGAATAAGAGTTTCGTCATTGTCTCATTCACAATAATTATTTTTTTTGCTTTAATCATTTCATAGATGAAAAATGAAAAGTTACAAAATCCATACTCGCAGTTTTGTTCAATTAAACCAAATTCGTCATTGTTGTATCAAATTGAGTATCTCGAAATAAAATAAAAATATCACCTATTTGTATTTGTCACATGTTTTTTGTACTTTAAGTTAGAAAAATAAAACTTTCAGGATATAATAGGTAGGAATATAAGAGAGAATAACTATAAAAAGTCGGATTTAGAAAATTTTCATTAAAATTATTCTAGAAAATCTATTTCGGATACTCCGATTTCTTACAAGAGCTTCTCCAATGGTAAAAAATAGTTGTAGTTTTGGTTGGCAAACCAATGACATCGCAACTTGTACCATTGGAATTTCTTTTAGAGCTTGGCTAGCTACGTTGCTTGGAAATAAATAAAAAATAAAAAATATTTGATTAGTAGAAAATTATAATGAATATTAACGTTAAACTACAACCATTGTAGTCTAGCATTGCATTTAACGTAATATTTTTGACTGACAGTTTTCTCTCTCCTATGTGCCATTCAAAAATTACAAAACTTGTAGCCTATCATTGAAAATGCTACAACTAGTAAATTTGGTAAATAAGATTTCATTTCATTTTAATTTTCACAAAACAAGTAAATAAAAATAACAAAATATTACCCCACAAGAAACTCTACATTCCCATCATCACATCATCACATCATCACATGCTTCCATATTAAAATCATCAAAAACCCTCCTCAATCTTTCATCTTTTTTTTTCTTTAATATATTTTAAATTTTATTCAAAGAAATGAAAAAGCCAAAAACATAAAATAAAAAAAAGCAGCCCAAAGCTTTTACTCCCTCAGACCCTTGTCTGCCATTTATAGTCACACACAAGCCATAAATAAAAACTCCCCCCAAACATTCATCACTTTTCCTTTCCATTCACAACACTTCACTCTTCAATTCCCACTCTTTCTCTCTCCTCTGTTTTTTTTTTCTTCTTCTTTAAACCCTTCCAAAAGCTCCCAACTTTCTCTCTCCACCTCGCCGGAAAGTCATCCCTCCGGTAATTTTCCGGCGACCTCAAATGGGTTAATCTCCTTTCTCCCCAAAACCCCCTCTAAACCCTTCTCACACAAGCCACCAAAAATATTAAAAACAGAGTATTTTTAATTTTTAATTTTTAATTTGTATTTTTGTGGTCTATTTATTACAAAGTTGAAATCTTTCTTACAAATTCAACCACTACTAAGAAAACCCAGAAAAACCCACATTTTAATTTATCCCAAAAAAAAAACCCCAAAAATATTAAAAACAGAGTATTTTGTTTAATTTTTCTTTTGTATTTTTCTGGTCTATTTATTACAAAGTTGAAATCTTTCTTACAAATTCAAAAAGACCCAGAAAAACCCACATTTTATTTTATCCAAAAAAAAAAACCAAAGATGATAACTTTACTTGATTTATACCATGTTTTAACCGCGGTTGTACCCTTATATGTAGCTATGATATTAGCATATGGTTCAGTAAAATGGTGGAAAATATTTACCCCAGATCAATGCTCAGGAATCAATAGATTTGTTGCACTTTTTGCAGTACCACTCCTTTCATTTCACTTTATTTCCTCAAACAACCCTTATGCTATGAACTACAGGTTTATTGCAGCTGACTCCTTGCAAAAAGTTATTGTCTTGGTGATCCTTTCAATTTGGTCTAGGGTTAGCTCAAGAGGGTCTTTAGAATGGTCAATTACACTTTTCTCCCTCTCAACTTTACCAAACACACTTGTTATGGGTATCCCTTTACTTAAGGGTATGTATGGGGATGATTCTGGGACACTTATGGTACAAGTTGTTGTGTTACAGAGTGTTATTTGGTACACAATCATGTTGTTTTTGTTTGAGTATAGGGGTGCAAAACTACTGATATCTGAGCAGTTTCCTGATACTGCTGGTTCAATTATTTCATTTAAGGTTGATTCAGATATTATTTCATTGGATGGGAAAGAACCTTTGGAAACTCAAGCTGAGATTGGTGAGGATGGGAAGTTACATGTTAAAGTGAGGAAATCAGTTAGTTCTAGATCAGAAATCTTCTCCAGGAATTCTCATGGTGGTGGGTTGGGTGGTGCTGCTGGTGGTCATAGTAATATGACTCCTAGACCTTCTAATTTAACCAATGCTGAGATTTATTCACTGCAATCTTCTAGGAATCAGACTCCTAGAGGGTCTAGTTTTAACCACACTGATTTTTACTCTTTTGTTAATGGTAAAAATTTGAGTACTGTCAGTCCTAGAACTTCTAATTTTGGAAACTTGGGTTTTGACGAGGAAACTGGTGGTGGTGGTGGTGGGGTACCACCATTTGGGGCTAGAGGGGTGAATAATGCACCTGCTGGTGGGGTCCAGGGTGGTGGTGGGTATCCGGCCCCACCTTCTGCTGGGATATTCTCACCGGCGGCTGGGCCCGGGGCAAAGAAGAAGGGTGGTGGTGGTGGTGGTGGTGAAGGTGGTGGTGGGAAGGATCTTCATATGTTTGTGTGGAGTTCAAGTGCTTCTCCGGTGTCAGAAGGTGGTCTTCATGTGTTTAGAGGTGGCGCAGCTGGTGGTGGTGGCGGTGGCGGCGGTGGTGGTGGTGGTGAATATGGGCATGATCTTAGTGGGGTGGCTCACCCTAAAGGTTTGTGCTTTTGTTACTTTCAGTAAGTGGTACTATTAACTTTTATTTAGTGTACTCATGTTTTATTGATGTGGTATGTTTGTCATAATTTGGGAGGACTTTATTTATGAGATACATCATCTGGACATCTGGTTACATGTTACTGTTAGTCTATTCTGTTATAAAATTCAAAAAGATTGCTTTTGGATTATTTTCTATCTTTGATGGATTGTTTGGTTTCATGCGACGGTTCATGTTACGGAACTCTATTGATTTTGGGACTAAGGCGTCGTTGTTGTTGTAGTAGTATCGGGTTTTGGCGTTCTTACTTGGTTTGGAATTTGGATGTTTCATTACTACGTTAGTGTTGTTTTAAACATAAATTCTGACATGTTATTTTGTGTATTACTTTTTCCGTTCCCTTGAATTAATAACGGTTGGTTGAAATACGCTCTCGTGTTTAAATCAATTATTTTGACAATCCAAAAGAAGGGATGATGTAATTGCTTGGGCTTGGTTGAATTTTTTCATATTAGATTTGTTGAGTCAACAAATTTGGGATTGGTGTCATGTGATTTTAATCTTTTTTTAAATGTTGCTTATATCTGTTGACTGTTGTTGATCTTGGAATTTTCTGAGGTTTTTGGAACTTACTCAACTGTAATGCTGATTGTGAACATCCCTTTCATTTCTCCATAAAGTGCGCTGGATTTGGTGGGAGATGGTTTTTTTTTTTTTTTTTTTTTTTTGGGTTTTGATTTGACCATCTTATGTAAAAATAATGCATTTCTATCCATAATGTCCTGGTTTTCAGAAGCATGATTTCCTGACTGTTCATAGTTTTGGCCTTGTTTGTTAGAATTGAGGTATTAATTATTGTTGTTAAACTCTGAGATTATTGTTTTAATCTTAATCTATCTGGTACAATGAATGTAGATTATGATGATTATGGAAGAGATGAGTTCAGCTTTGGGAACAGGACTGGTGGTGGGCAGGAAGGAGACCCTACGATGTCGAAGTTGGGATCGAGCTCCACGACTGAGCTTCGACCTAAGTCTGCCGCGCAAGGTGAATCAAAGAACACTAACATGCCCCCTGCAAGTGTGATGACAAGGCTTATTCTGATCATGGTCTGGAGGAAGCTTATCAGGAACCCAAACACTTACTCGAGTCTGATCGGTCTCACCTGGTCCTTGGTCTCATTCAGGTGATTGAAAATAAGGCTTGAATACAATTAGGCGAATGTTGTACTATATGATGAAATTCTGATGCATACTGCTGTTTCTAATTTTGATTTATGCAGGTATCACATTCAAATGCCTGCTATTGTCGCTGCCTCAATCAAAATCCTTTCTGATGCAGGGCTTGGAATGGCTATGTTTAGTCTTGGTATGTCTGATGTGTCTGGTTTATGACTTCAAATTCCATCTAGTTTGGTGCTGGTAGACGTCTAGACGGGATTCAATCTAATGTCTGGTGTCGTGTTGCAGGATTGTTCATGGCATTGCAACCAAAGATCATCGCCTGTGGCAATGCTGTTGCTGCCTTTGCTGCTGCAGTGCGGTTCATCACAGGTCCTGCTGTCATGGCTGCTGCTTCAATTGCTGTTGGTTTGAGAGGCACCCTCTTACACATCGGGATCGTGCAGGTAATTACTCGTCGTCAGATTCATGTTACTGTTTCATACTGTACAGAGAGATTAGGCTAAGAATATGTTCTCCAACATTCATGTTTAATCTCTTTCTTGACCTTACAGGCTGCTCTACCTCAAGGAATTGTGCCTTTCGTCTTTGCCAAGGAATACAATGTCCATCCTGATATTCTCAGCACAGCGTACGAATTCTTCTCCTTGCTTGTACTTCATAGAATACGTCTATTTTACTTACAAAGTCGACAAGACACCTTTCGACACACAACAAGGGAAATTGCCCTTTTTTTTTTTTTCCATACCGAGTGTAGATTAACGAGTCCATTGAACTAACCTTATAACGAATGCATTGTTTCACCAACACATTCGATTTGAAAATGCAGGGTCATATTTGGGATGCTAATAGCCTTACCAATCACTTTGGTGTACTACATTTTGCTCGGACTTTAAGAACAAGAGTCAGCTACAAGAATGATCAGAGATGTTGGTGTACAACAAAAACCAGCTCAAACAGTAGGAACTTTTTACAGTAGAATCCTCAACTTTTTAGGGTCTCTTTTTATTATTTTTATCTTGTAGTAATATGTTTAAAATTTAACTGGAAATCATAGGAAGTATCTCAGGGAGTAGAAGACAAGAAATGAGTAAGGTAAAAAAAACAAAGGAAGTGGTTAAAATCTGACATTTGAGGGGTAAAAGGGGAATATTATTTTGTCTCTTTGGTTGGCTGTATGGCTGTATTCCATTCCCCTTTTTTACCACTGAACTTGGTGCTTTTGCCCTCTTTGATGAAGGAAAAAAAAAAGTAGTAAAAGCTTTGTCTGTACTTAAGCTTACAATTGACACATTTACCTTCACACATTCTCAATGTCCAAGAATTTTGACCCTTTGTTGGAATCTCTATGTTGAGTGTGTGTACGAAGAAAGATCAAAAAGATTTGCATGGGTTCTCTTAAAAACACGGTCATTTGAACTTTACTACTCCGTATTATCAATCGAAAATTTAATTGTCGCTACTATTTGTGTTGAGCTATTTAATTTAATTCATATAAGTCGATATGTTGACCAAGTCAATACTCTAAACACGTTCAAAACTAATTGTTTATTTTCTAATCGAGGTTCAAGTTACATCTGATTCGATTACGATTGAACTCTATGTATATGAAAGTCGAAATGTTGACAAGTATAGGTGTGGGAAATCACAATAGGGACTCTTAAATCCAGTGAAAGGCTACACTTAGGGCGGCTTCAAAGACTGAATAATCATAATTACCATTTCTCTTAAAAAGTCGGATCAGCTGTATTAAAGCATGCAGGTTTTCATGGAACACAATTGTGGAAAAGCACTAATTTTTTTCTGAAAAAAAAAGAGTAAATAAAGGCCCTACAACTTTTATTAGTTGGGCAAGCAGAAAATATCACCATCGATCTTATTATAAATCTTAATTAACATACTTAATTATCGATACATCTTAATCAAAGCAGACAATATGCTGTTCATTTTACCTGGCTTTTCCAACTTTGTTTCTTCTCACTTTATACCTTTTTTTGCTTATTTTAATCACTTTGATCAACATTCTGCACACATGAGTTGATCTCCTAAAAGCATTACTAATCTAATCTTAACTTTGTACATTAATCGTGAAGCGTAAAAACGACTGATTTTAAATCAAACGTTAAAAGTTTAAGTAAAAAGTTAGTAATATTGTACTCTGTACTATTAATTGTTTAGTAGAGGTAAAGACTTACCATTGAATAGAATATACCCATTTTGGTATACAAGTACTTGTGAGAGGTATTAGGCCAATTGAAACCTTATACGGAATACTCTGTATATATGTATGTCATTTAATTTTTCTCAACGATTCACTTCTGTTTATTAGTTACGTTGTTACGGTGAATATGTACGGCCAATAAAACTATAACACGAAAATTTCATTGGCCACGTGCGTATAGGTAAAATTTGTTCTAAAGTTTGATGGTCATTTACTAATCTCACGTAAGATGGAGAACTATTGACACTTTATCTTACTTCAAACACTAGCTACTGTAAGTCTGTAACTTCTGCTCCTATACATCTATAATGAAATCTTTTCCTACACACAAACTCGCTAGAAACAGTTAATTGTCACCAGTTACCTCTATTTAATGTTCACCTGCTTGACAAACCTTATGCTAGAAGCCTAGAAGTGGTTATCAGTTCTTCCTAACACTGTATTAAACTGTTAATTAAGTCGATACAATTTCATTATCACATTTCGAGTTCAATTCAAGAGCATATATAACAATTCTTACACAATCACGAATGTATGTAATCATCGATCTCGTCCGACTCAAATTTAGACTAAACGAAACACTGAAATGACGTTAATATAGTAATATATCTCATCCAACACCAAGCGGGTCTACTCGACTACACCACACTAAGTTACAGGCTGCTGATAAAGACAGATTTAGAGACATTGCAGACAAACAAACAAATGTGGAGGTAAGATGTGTAAGGAGTTATTTTTGTTGTGGTAGCAAAAATAAAGTCAGTGTCATAAAATTGGAGGACATGTAACATTAAAGATCCCCCACGAAAGCGTACCATATATAGCCTTCGTCAATATAATCATAAATTGATGTGCCATGTTGGTACGTCTAGACACACAAGCAACCTCTCTAGCTAGACTTCCATTAAATTGCTACTATATCACTTACGTTTTTATGCTACATTGCTACCTAGTTGGGTACTGTGAATCAGAGCCAACTCTAGACTCCCATCACATTTACTGTATAAATTCATCCTCTTACATTTCCTATTGAATAATCTACGATTTCGGATCGTGGTCGTAATATTGGTAGTCGTGTAAAACCGTAGCCCGTAGGTATTTCGGTAACATTAGGGGGATTTACGTCCGTTTATAACATGAAACAATAGTGTTAACTAAAAAACACTCATTATTTTGATTTTATTGTTTCGTTGTTGTGGGCTTGTGGCCGATGATTATATTCATTTTTAAGATAGATAGGTAAGACTTGAGACTTTACGAGGGTATGAACATTTTCGAAGATTGGAACACTCGGACCGCAAACACAGTCTCCTAATGTTTATTGAACTAGCTCTGAACGGGACTATATGAGTATCCAGTCGAGTCCCGGATGTATGGTAGACTTTCTAGGTGAAGTTACTATTTTTGAAATAAATTCTTTGGGATCATAATCAAGCCACATTATTGGGCCAGATTTATTGATTCTCCCTTGTTTTTAATGGGCTATTTCTTTTACCAATAAAAAGACATCATAAAGATATGTAATGGGCTTGAGCCGTCCGATCCAGCCTCATTGACTGATTAACTCAGCCTGGGCCAACTATTTAGCCCGCACCCAAATATTACCTTTTTTTTTTTGTTTTGAGGTAGTAAATAGATTACCTTTTAACTCTGGTTCTTAATCAACACAAGTTCAAAAGCAAAAAAAATTGAAGGAGTGCATGGTAAAAGTAAAATTTATCAATGATGATGAATTGGAGTTAATAATTTCTTTAATTCAAAGGTTATACTACGACATTTGATATTCATTCGTACTCCGTATAACACTCTATCATCTTATAGGGAAAGTGCGATTGACAACGTCTTACAAATTACAACGTTAATCATAATTTACAACCTTGGAAGTTGGAACTCGAATACTAGATCACGATAGCATAAACTCAACTGAGCGCGATATATATGCAACATACTTTTATTACCAATCAAAATAAAAGCATATATACATGTAATTTACCTACGACGACGCTAGTACAAAGTATTAGTGGCCAAAATTGTTGTCAAGAATGTGGAGCGAAGACGTGAGCTAAAGTTGGAAAAAGAAGAAAACGACGAACAAGAAAGCGAATGTTTTCGCCCTTCTAATGCTTTTTCGATATAATGATCTTTTTTCTTTTTTTTCTTTCTTGGGGCAAATTTTACAATCTTCTTTCTCAAAGAAGCCTTTTTCTTTTAGTAATTTGGGTTTTCTAACGTGTATCTACTTGGCACATATTAAGTTTGCATTTCCTTCGTTAATTAAATGAAATTCGCACTTGAAAAAAAAAAAAAATATGACACCTCGTCGATGAATTGGGGAAAATGTCACTTAATTAAGGAGGAAAATATGTTCTTATCATGTGCCTAGTGGACACGTTATAAAAACTGTAATTGATAATATGTTCAAACTAAATATGATACTGTTAACTGAATGTAATCTCAACTTATCAATGCTAATTATTTGCTATATTACCGGCAAGAGGCGATGTTAGGGTTTGAATAACGTTGAGGCCAGAATGTTAATTTTTCTTTTTTAAGAATAAAAGAGATAAGATAAAACATTCTATAGGAGATTGAATAGACCATACAAAGATTAAGGAATTGCATTGCAATTCTATACATTTCAATTATGGAGTGAATGTGAAGAGTCGATTTGAGATGATTTCCACGAATAATAATCTAGAAAATGAGACGAGTTTTTGGAATTTGTGCTTGATCATGTCTTGATAAGCATATTGTACGTAAACTGCGATATGTGTTACTGTTGAAATGACACCCAAAATACTCCACATATGACTGTCCCACATTGGAAAAATAGAAGAGATTTTTCTACCATATAAACCAAGGAGTTACTCCTCCTATTGCCAATTGGTTTTAGGATGGAACCTCCTTGGTCTTATCAAGTGGACTCTCTCTTCTCCTTACGGGTGTGGTTCAGGCCCGCGTAATTTCACATGGTATCAGAGCCCATGGTTAAAATCCTGGGTCTCAATGAATTAATCTGATCTGGGCCGAAAATGCCGATAAATCGGCCACTGATAAATCAGTGCAAAAATGCAGCTAGCTTTACGTAAGCCAATCTGCCCTTAAAAAGGGACCTCATATGTGAGAGAAGAGTGTTGAAGTGACACCCAAAATACTCCACATATGAGTGTCCCACATTGAAAAAATAAAAGAGATTTGTCTACCATATAAACCAAGAAGTTATTCCTCCTATTGCCAATTGGTTTTAGGACGGAACCTCCTTGGGCTTATTAAGTGAACTCTCTCTTTTCCTTACGGGTGTGGCCCAGGCCCACGTAATTCACAGTTACCATGCCGTCTTGAAATATCGATAGTAAGTTTTTAACTTGGAAGTATCGATAATAAGATTTTAACTTGAAGTATCGAGTCTAAATTCTTACAACGTGTGTATATGTATTTACCATAGTGATCGATCGAAATTGTATATGGTGTGAAGTCCGGAGTAATAATCAATAATATTCAATAACCTAATTATCCTATACCCCTTCTTCAATTGTCTAATTCCACACTATTTGGAAGTGTAAATTCCATGATCAAGGGTAATTAAGTTTAAAAAAATTCGAGTGAGCTAGCATTTACGCAATATAATATATAGACCCATCAGATGATGACATGAGTGCGAGCTAGGGGAAGGGGGACCAAGCTAATTAAGCTAGCTAGCGGCTCGAGCCCAGGCTTACCAAAAACGGAGTATGTATATGAACGGCTCTGGTAGGTTTCCTGTAAGTTGTAGCCATTGTTTATAGCAAAGCTAGCCATTCATTAACGGGATTAGCCGCCACATTAATAAGTTTCCATCATTGTCCTTTATTACCTCTTGCAATCCTGCAAAGGTTAGCTTCATTTTTACTCAGATGTGCGACTCTTTAGCTTGCCGTTAACCTTTCAATCCGTAGATTATTGTTCGGGTGGTGCATGTTATTGAACTTTTAACGTTTGACTTGAATAGAGATATAGTACATGTTATAAAATAATTAGTTTCCCTACACCAATACGGTATATGTGAGATATTAAGAGTTTGATTATTAAGTTTAGATTAGATTAGACTAATAAATGATTGATTGATCGATCATTGAAAGTATAAGATCACATTCATTTCCTAATTAAATGCAAACCTAAACCGAGTCTGTTGGATCGATCGACCATTTTGTCATTCAAATTAAATCTCATCCATTACTTATAGACTCAAAACAAAATTGTAAGATCGATTTACTAAATGATAATAACGTGACATGATTTGGGCTACTATAAGTAAATAAAAGATATCAGATCATTTTTGTACCGAAACAAAGGGTCATTTACTCTAAATGTTAGCAATTGTAAGGTCGATTTATCAAATGACAATACTGAGACATTTCTTAGACTAGCATTTTGCAATTGTTCTTTGTACGCCATGACATAATCACTACGCCAGGCTTACGTCTTAAAAGCAAAGTTCGAGTACCAGTGTATCAATGCCCAACAAAAAGAAGAAAGAATGAACAAGATCGACTATTACTTCTAGCAAGTGGGAATTTGGTCCCACATTTCACAAAAAAAAAAAAAAAAAAACCAAAAAACTTCATTGTTTAAAGAAATTCCCGCGATCTTTATTATAACGACAGAAACTATAATAATATTTAGACAGAGTATCATATCATACTACGTCATTCGATAATAGAAATAATATAATTTTCTTAATTCATATTCATTTTAGTTCTATCAGAAAACGGACAATTCAACCCAAATCACCGATTCACCAAATATTAGTATACTAGTACGACCCGAAGTCAATACCATCCGATCGACTCGAAAAGTAATTAGACGAGAGCACTAGAGAACCAGAGGTGGGATATAATAGTGTATAATAGAATATATAGACGATCATCATCATTATCATAATCACAAGTACAACAAAAAGAAGGTCACCGAAAAAAAATTCTCTTTATTATTACCTCAAAAGTCCCACTTATATTTTAACAAAAAAAACCCTAATAATATTTCCCACTATATATATAATCCTACTCCTTCATTTCTTACCATCTTATCATATATTCATATTATTTACATACCCTTAATTTCCAATATAAATGTAAATATAAAAAAAATGCAACGTTACATGGAAAATTCAGCTGAAATGGAGATTTACCGATACTTGGCGGCAGGAGGAGGTGGTTTAAACGACGGCGTTAGGTGGCCACCGGCGGCGGTGATGAATTATAATTACGGCAGCGGTGGTGGTGGTGGTGGCGGTGGTGGAAGTGGAAGTAGCTCGTCGTTTTACCCTGGTATGGCGATGGGGTCAATGAATGATGAGACAGCGGAGGCGAAGGCGGTGGTAGCGTCAAGGATACACCACAAAGAGGCTGAGAAGCGTAGGAGGGAGAGGATTAATTGTCACCTTGATCGTCTACGTTCTCTTCTACCTTGCACTTCTAAGGTAAATATTTTTATTACTCTACTTAAATTAAGTATTTATGTTCGAGTTTTGTAGTAAGATTTATCGACTGCCAAATGTTAGAGCTCTAATAGTATATATCGGTTGTCGTCGATCGATATACCTTTAGTCTTTCTTAGTAAAAATTACACCACATGTTAAATCTTGAATATGAAGTCTTATAATTAGTTATCGCAATATGTGAATGTGTATTTTGTGATAGGTAACGAAATGTCAAATGTTAAAGGTCTAAAAAAAGGTATATGATGCGGTACATGAATCTATATATGGACGGTAGTAATATAATGGAAAAATGTGGAGTATGATATCCTTTAATATGTTTGGACTTGTTTGTTAGATTGTAGTGGAAGTTAGGGTTTAAGTTGTTTTTTTTTTTGTATGTTTTTATGTTAAATTTTTGTTGAATGAAGAGTGACGACTATATATGTATGAGTACATGGGTTTGGTGAGCTATATCACTTATATGTAATTTGTTGACCCAAGTCAATGAGATTCTAGTTTTTGGGTCAAAAAAGTTGAGTCGAAGATGATGTGCAAAATGTAAGAATAATGGTTGGAGTAGTCAAAGAAGAATACTGTGATCGATCGTCTTAATGTGATTTGGATTTGCTTACACGTACATCGTTTAATAATTAAACTTATCACCCTAGCTTAGCAAGCACAGTACATTTTCGTGCGTATTTGTTTCGCTTTCTTCTGATTGTTAACGTCCGATTAGAATAGCTGTCGCAGATGATGTAAATAAAGGTAGTAATTTAAAGGAAGTGATTCCCGATCAATTAACCAAATCAATGACCCTTAAGAACAACTAAACAAGTCAAGATCCCATGTAATTGGCTGTATTGATCGATAAGGATATAAATTCCTGATTCTCTGAGGTGTAGTAAGAAGGCGAAGTTAGCATTTGAAAATCGGGATTGTAAAATTACCGTGAGGTAGTGAAATTGGAGAGTAGTATCTACTATCTAGTTTAACAATATTTTGGGATAATTTGTGATTGCAAATTACAAAAGTTGCAACTTAATTCGAATTCTTTTTACTAGACTAGGGACGCAGTCATATAAATAGACGTCGTAACATCTTGTAACTAACTAGATACGCCACTGAGTAGTACTAATATTACTAATACTACTTAGAATTACTCTTAATTGATGATGTAGGGTATCGCTTAACAAATAATCCTTGGTTAAATTAATATTGTAAGTTGTTTAAAGAGACTATCATCATCTTTAGTAACTTCATCAGCACCTCGAAGATGTAATGTAAATTTAATGGCATTGGGACAAAGAATTGTTCGGTAATATACACACCTAGGTAACTAAAATTTACAAAGATAGACACAACCTTAATTAATGTCGAAATATATCACACATTGAATGTTCTGGTGATTTCGTTGCTTGATCTTGATGTTCATTATTGTAATATCACCTACTTCGGCTCCATTTTTTTTAAGAGTACCGTCTAAATCGCAAAAGTTACGTTTGAATATGCGAAATACTCCGCAAACTAAATGTTATGTAAACGTGAAGAAAGCATAATTTCGTTACTACTTCAAGAAGTACTAGTGCAACAATGTTTTGGAGAGATGCTTCTTCTGTTTCTGATCATCTGAGTATAATCGTACCTTTATGATAAAAAATGTTCCACTTTATAAAAACAATAATGCATTTTCCAATAATAAGAATCATATAAAAATGAAAAACATTCGATAAAGGATGGTCTGATGGACCAACATCATGATTACGGCGTGAAGAGAAAAAGAAGTGAGAACTTGATTGGGATTAGAGTAGTCGACAGTCAAAATAATAATACTGTGTCTTTTGTTCTCGCTTTTTTTTTCTACAATTTCAACCATACGCCACCATGCATGCACTTCTTCTTCTTTAGGGTTCATACTTTATAGACTACTCCGTATATATCACCATTTATATACCTCTATCTTTTGTAAAGTACTTCACCTTTTGTGTCCTCAAATGTAATTAATTATTTGTACTAATAATGTTTAGTAACATGTACTCGCGAAACTTCAAACTTCAATTTGTTGTACTATTATAGTATTATATCAACTTGTGTCCGGAATGTAACGAGAATTCGAGTTGAGTTTTCTTACGATTTTGCTAGTAGATTTATTCTCATGAAACTTTTGGTGCAGATGATGTGTGTAGGTGTTTTATGCAGACATATAGTGTAGCGGTGACTTAGGTACCAAAATATGTCACGTATATGCCAAAACAGTCATTTATAGGCTATCTGTCACATGGAAGTTTAGTGGCTTGTTTAGACTATTTTGACCGATTTTTGATATGTTGGTGCATGTTACACATAGTATCTATTATTATGTGTAATCGTTGCATGCAACCTTCTCTTTATTACTTTTGGAATACGTGGTAGTATTAATGCAGACGAATTTTGAGCATTGATGCGATTTTTGAGTAATGTTCTTGCATATATTTACCCTTGTCACTTCTTTTTTCTTATTGGCAGACAGACAAAGCAACGCTCCTTTCCAAGGTGGTGCAGCGAGTGTTGGAGTTAAAACGGCAAACCTCGGAGCTCCTTGAGCTGGACAGTTTGATGATACCCTCAGAAAACGATGAATTTGCTGTCTACATTCACAATTCTAACAACAACATTAATAATGAGAACAATAACCAATCTTGTTATGAAGATGATCATGATGTTAATAATAATGATGATAAGATCATATTAAGAGCTTCAATATGTTGTGAAGATCGACCTGACTTGTTCACTGATCTTAATGGAGTCCTTGATTCCTTGAACTTGAAGACTCTTAGAGCTGAGATGTCGTCCCTAGGTGGCCGGGTTCAAAGCTTACTCATTGTGAGCGCGGATAACAGCAATCGTCAAAGCGACGAGTGTGCCGTGTTTCTAAGGGATGCCTTGAAGGGCATTGTGCAACGGTCTGGGTCCGAGGAACGGTTGAAACGACGGCGTAGGGTGTTTGAGACGGAGTGTTAATCTCTGTGGTGTTTTTATTGCTTGGATTATGGTTAATCTAATCTTATATGTATGTATGTATGTATGCAAGTTGCTTTGCTTGGGTTGGCTTGGTTTGGTTTAATTTGGTTTGGCGCAATTAGCGAATTTGTATGCTAATTACGTTATTAGGGTTTGGGATCAAGGTATAATTAACATAAAAGATCTAGGTATGGTATACGTTTGTTAAAGCAAACATGTCTTGTAAACTGAGTTCAAATGTTTGTTGTTGGTGTACACTCGTGACACCAAATGAAGAGATATTATCATTTCGCATTGCAGTACTAATTTCATATATTTTTTCTCTAGCAAGATCGATTATCTTACGACTTTGACTTTGCAGAGACTTGTGTCTTTGGTAATTAAACAGTCGCGCGGGCCAAAGTTCAGACCCGAACGGATGTATTGTCGAGTTTCTTAAAGAGAGTTGTCTCGTGCACTTATGACCGGCTTTTGAATAAGACACATTAGCAAGTCTGATCTCCAAATCCGTATGTAATTAGTTAAGGTGACGACCTATAGATTGTTCTGTGAGATTATCTCATTCGCAATTTCGGAAGTGGGAACGTGTACATGTTTTGATATCAACTGACGTCATGGGGAACAATAGCAAACATTATATTGGTTCGTGCATGCAAACTTCTTGAGTTACGAGTTCACCTAGGAAGTGAAAGAGAAAAACATTATTGATGATTTGGGTAGTTTTGCTTAAATGGTGTTAAGTCAGATCATTTAATGCGGAAGATCTATGAGATTCTTGTATGCGTAACATGTACAGAAATTAAAAATGAAGCTGCGGCATGCAACAAAATTAAAGATGGTGCTTGTAGAAGAAGACAAAGGCAAAGCTAAGCAAAACATTCTCGCGGAGGTCGAGGTGGATCTGTTGTTGTACCTCGGAATCTCACCTTCAGATCGCAAGGTCTTTTATTTGACATGCATGAAATGAATACTAGTTGGGTCCAACGAGGAGTTTGCCCCGTTTATGCTATGTTCGAGTATGTCCCTAAACCCCTCTAAACTGGTCTTATTGTCAATACAGACGACCGGACGTAGATAAAGGTATAATGTTTATTTCGAAAATTTAACGTGTGAATGATTCTAATTTCAAATCCATTTCAAGAATAATCCCAACTAATTGACGTAATGATCGATGTGTATCTCAAAATAATCTCAACTTTTAAAAACGCTACATAAGTGATTACTCGTATTAGTGAAAGAAACGGAGTCGGCGAGTGAGTCCGAAAGAGATCGTGAAAGAAACGGAGTGGGCGAGTGGGTCCGAATGAGTCCGAAAGGTTAAGAGTAGGAGGGCGACGTATGTCACGAGCTCTCCCTGAGAAGTCTCAGTCTGGGAGTGGTAGTGTAAATGGGACGCTCATTTGATTAGCAAATAGCGTGGGCACAGTAAGAGACACACAAAATGTGTAGAACAATTGAACAAAGAGTGTGTGTCCCCCCTCTACGGCGCCCCCCCCCCCCCCCCCGACTGCATAGCGTGCAGTTTGCAGCTCAACTTGTTTCCCACGCCAATCATTATTCTTCTCCCACACTCTTTTTCTTCCTCCTCTTCTTTGACTCACCCATTAGTCTTTGCACATTATCATTGTCCCTATTGACTACTACTACTAGAGTGCTAGATAGTAATAATTCCTTTATTTTTGGGATTATATGTACCAAAAGTAAAGGATTGATGTTAAAGAGTAAAATATATTAAAGTAAAATAAATTTATAAGTCGCGGGTTAGTGTGTTACATGAAGTGAGACGCGAAATGGGATACAAGATACGCTCTAATGTTAAAACCACCATAAATATTTTGATTTTCTCTAGTTCAATGGTAGATTGGTTCCAGAAGGCTCAACACCTTGTGATGAGAATTTATTCATAAACGGAACTTATCGGTATTTTTAGGAGTTTTAACCATTTCCCCGGATGAAACTTGTTCAAAGTCGGTGCTCACGAGTCATGATATTGTTGAAGTTTCAGATATTTTATATCGATTAGAGACGTATACTTAATTTAGCCACTAACATCGGCCCGAAATCTAAACTACTCGTAGTCAAGTTCAAATCTCAGCTGCCCCCTCCTAACATCCGCATTGTCTACTTTAAGGCACATTCGATGATTTACACTTTAACACGCCCCGTCACGACTCGTAATTTCTTGTTTAATGTTTGTCTCGATTATCGACTCCGAGAAACATGGGCTATAAACCCATAAACGAGTAGCAAATTTCTCCTGAAAATTGACAACCCACAAATATCTTAGGCCTCAAATGAACCCAACCCGTTCAGTGTAGTAAGCCCATAAACTTGGGCCTCACTTTGCACGAACAAACCCGACCCGATTTCTTCGTTTTCTGCTGCTTCATCATCATTTCCCTCTTCTTGTTCTACTTTAATCTGTATTCTGTCGCTTGTAGAGGAAGTTTTTGATGAGAGTGAGAGATGGGAAGAATAACAGTGGGGTTAATTGTAGCATCATGGGTAATTCCTGTTTCACTGCTTGTCAATCACATTGTTCCAGACCCTTACATGGTATGTTTTACTTTGGTAATTTGATTGATTTTTACTGTCTTTGTGTGGAAACATTCTATGATACGCTTTGTTTTTGATGAAAAGTTTGGAACTTTTGATTGACAGGATGAAATATTTCACATCCCACAAGCTCAACAATACTGCAAAGCCAATTTTCGGAGCTGGGATCCCATGATCACTACTCCTCCTGGCCTGTATGTTCCTTCCTCTACACACTTCCTTTTTTTTTGTGTGTGTGTTTCTATTATCAAATTGTGAATTTAGGTTGGATTTGTTTATTTTTTTCATATGTAAGAGGAATGTGAAATTGGATCATTGCCCATGTCAATATTTAGACTAATGCCATATAATTTGGGAGTTTTTTTTAGTGTAATTCTCAAGTTGTAATAAAGAACTGAATAATTCAAGGAGAAGCTAGAATGCTGGATATTATCTAAATTTGGGTGAGTAAGGCGCTGTGGAGATACTAGATTAAGCAATTCATGTGTGAGTAACTAATGATGAGTCTGGGAGAAGGGTAGGGGTACATTGAATGTATAAGATGATCCTGAGATTTCGATTTTGGGGATTTTAAGTTCTAGATTTCGATTCATGTGTAAGTAACTAATGATGACCGCTACATTGAATGTATAAATTTGACGAGGATTAAGAACTCAGCTTTATATTGGTGTCTTGTGGGTTGTCCTGGAATAGGTAAGGTGGGGTATTTATGTAGCTACCTCTCAGAGTAGATGTGTTTAAACTGTCTGGTGCAAGTTGGAAGTGTACAAGCGTTTTGTAAATGGCTAACAGGAGAGTGAACTCGTACACATTGCTGTCAACGGCAAGATCATAGGATTGCTCAACTGCCCACATCATTTAGTAACTCTTATAACTGGTTCCTCGTCATAAGTGTAGAGCAAAACTATGCGGTATACTCAAGGCATAAGTGTAGTTTAGAGCTGATATTGGTGTTGATTTTGTGCAATTCAAAACCTTTGCAGGTACTATCTTTCACTAGCCCATGTTGCTTCTTTGTTTCCAGGCATCCTTTTGCTGCAGCGGTCCACATCATTTTCAGATTTGTGTTCAACAGCAATCCTTCGGTCTGTCAATGGTGCTCTAACTGTTTTGTGCAGCATTCTTGTCTATGAGATAATCACACACTTACAACCGGCACTTGACAGAAGAAAGGCTACCTTTTTTGCGGTTGTCCTGTCATTGTACCCGCTTCATTGGTTCTTCACTTATCTTTTTTACACTGATGTGGCATCCCTGACTGTTTTCCTGGGCATGTACCTGGCATCCCTGAAGAAGAAGTATTTTTTCAGTGCTTTGGTGAGGACAGCTTGAAACCCTACTATTTCTGCCTAACATCTCCATGAATGTATATAGCCTCATTTTCACATCCTCTTTCTTGCAGCTTGGGGCCTTGGCGGTATGCATTCGACAAACCAATGTCATATGGATGCTTTTCGTTGCATGTAGCAGTGTAATTGAGATGCTTCTGGTCCATCAGAAGTTTAGCTCTGTAGAAGAATCTGAAGTAACTAGTGGAAAAAAGGTTCCGATAGCAAAAGATGACCCTTTAGTGAACCCTGGATTAAGAAGACGAAAGAGGGCAGCGGCTCCAGCTTTCGCTATCCCTAGTGGGGATACAGATTCTGTTTCAAGATCATATATCTCAGGTTATCTTCTTACAGTCATTCGCTTTGAAGAAATCATTGCACAAACTTGGTCTCTGAAGCCTTGTGTTATCTATTGTGTATCGTGATGTTATAGATGGGCGTGGATGTCATTCTTCAGTTTGTTAAATTTCCTAGCTTGATAAGCTCTCATAATTTCTTAGTGCATTAATATTTAAGTGATGCGTACTTCTCATGCCATGTGTCTTGTTTTGAATTTTTAGCGTCTTACTTGAAAATCCATGTCACAGCGTGTTTTAAAGCATTCTTACCTGTTGCTCAATTATGTTTTATCATGTCCCCACCATATTCTGCAAACCTTACCTTTTGATTAGACGTCTTCACAACTACCAGACATTGGCATACTTGTTGAGTTTGCTGTAGAGTTCTCAAAAGTGCATAATAATTCATGCAACAGAACTACTAATTAACTTAGTTCTTCTGTGTACTTTTGTAGACGAGTATGAGAATCCGGTTTGAGGAAAAGTGGGTCTTCGTAGATTGTGTATATGGGTGCATTGTAACTTATTCCTATCAGTTTTCCAATTTTCAAATGGAGTACTACTCTGTAAAAGATCTGTATATGTGTGCATGCATTTACGAGAAGTTCAGCATCAGGTGTTTGTCCAGGTGCATGTATGTGTTGTATACTTGTATGCAGTAGTGACTAGTCTTCATCTAGGAGCCAGAATGGCGGGGATGATTTTGTTGTGTTTTATACCTTTCACCTTTGAGAACATTTTCTATATTCTTTGGTTGTGCTACAAAAAAAAGTTGGGAGTCTTGTGACATCTGAACTAGTTTTGTTTGGCTGTTGTGCAGCGTTGATTGATGAGATTCAGGGTCTGCTCATTGGAGCCTGGCATTTCAAATGGGAGCTTTTGGTTTCTTTTAGCCCCTTCATGTTGGTGCTGGGGTCTTTCATAGCTTTTGTTTATTGGAACGGAAGTGTAGTTCTTGGTACTGATCTCTCTTTCTGTTGCCTCTTTTCCCGAACTTCATAACATTCTGGATTTATATGGCCTTCTAAACAAAACAAGTTTATTTATTTTATCTAGTCTTGTATTTCAGGTGCAAAGGAATCCCATGCCGTCTCTCTTCATTTTGCACAGATAATGTATTTTGCACTTGTTTCTGCATTATTTAGTGCTCCATTCCACCTAACTTTGCGCCATGGTTTTGGTCTACTGCAAATGTTATGGCAGAGTAGACCGCATAGTTTTGCTCTAGTATTTGCGGCATTGGCTGTTGGTCTGCTCTCTGTGCATTTCTTCAGGTCAGCGTACTTCTGAATATTTGCGTGAGCTAAATGTTTGTTTATGATTAAATGCTTATGTACTATCTTTCACTTCTACTTTGCAGTCTTAGCTATTTTACTGACCTACCACATTGTCATCGTCTATCACTTTGGGAACTTACAACTTCATTACGAGTACATGTTTGAAATTGTTATACTTCATTGATTATGTATTGCTTGTAATACTGGGACATGTATTTTTTTCATTTACCTAGTAGAAACTGGTTTAGGAATGAATTAGAATATGATTAGAAACCTAAATTATACTAGCATTGTTTTATGACATAATAAACTTAATAGTTACGAACCTATCTGTCTACATATCGGCTGATAATCTTTACCTGGGTTCTTTATGGCTTTCATTGTGATGTTCTATCGACGACTAATTGTTTATTAACAATGATGTTGTTAATCGTCGCAGCATCGCACATCCCTATCTTCTTGCTGACAATAGACACTACACATTCTATATCTGGCGGAAGGTCATCAAAGCTCATTGGTTGATGAAGTACTTATTGGTCCCATTATATGTTTACTCATGGCTATCAATTCTGGGCATTTTGGGTCAGTAAGAAGGCCACCATTTAGTTTTATGGCTTAAATTTTCTTTGCACGGTAAAAATATGTTGAAGCCCTCTTTCTTTGCTGTTGCAGGGAAGATTCGGAGAAAAATATGGGTGTTGGCTTATTTCCTAGCTTGCGTTGCAGTTCTCGTGCCTACTCCATTGGTTGAGTTTAGATATTATACAATTCCGTTCTTCATCTTTATGCTTAATTGTGGCATAGAAGAAACTAGTAAGTGGCTTCTACTGGTAATCCTTTTTATTGCTATCAATGCATTCACCCTTTTCATGTTCTTGTATCGGCCATTTCACTGGGCCCATGAACCTGGTGTCCAGAGGTTTATATGGTAGCTTAGCTTCAGATTCTTTCAAAAGATGATAAAAGTTTCATGTTACAGATTTGTGTCGTGACATGTTTGTGCTTGATAGGGTTCCACACTTCCATGATTACATTCTTCCCCTCATAGATGTCAACTAGCTTAATGTCGAAGTTTATGCCTCTACCTGCTAACACTTCCATGGAGGAAACTGTATACTCCGTTCACTGAAGAGCCATCATCCTGTTTGAGTATCATGGTTCCACTTTGAAACATTAGTTGTGTTAGATTTGATTTCCGGGATTTAGTTATTTCTCCGATATTCTAATATACTCCAGAAATATACTCCAGTTAAGACCCTGGGAGATGTTTTTTTTTTCCTTTGACAGTAAAAACACCTGCTTTAAGAATTGGAAAAAGGAGCTTGTGTTATGTTTGAATTGATATTCGAGTCTAGTCGTGTCCAAGTTTGTATAAGCAGGTCGTTCTGACTGGAAAACTGGGTAAGGATTTGATGTCCCAGGTCTTGTTGAGAAACCTAGATATAATGCAAGCTAAGCTCCTGTTGTTTCGATTCCATCGTGATGAGTGTTCATCTCCTTCAGCCTAGAGGTCATATAGTATGCCATTTTGCATTTGAAAGGATATAGGTTCGATCTCGAATCTTGTGCAGTCGTGTAGTCTGCAGTCTGCACACTGAGCAGCTCAATATTGTTCAAGTACAAATGTCTGGAGTCTGGACTACGAATGTGATAGACCACTGGCATAAGACTCCACCACAGGATAAGCCGATAAGCTGTACACGAAACAACTCATATTTGTGATCGTATCACTGTAGGGTCAATACTACACACAAGTTATCCTCGAGGTCATTGTTTAGATCGCTTAAAGTAACGCTTGTTACATGAGATCGTCTTGCCATAAGGTCGTGGTCCTCGTATTAACCTTCGAGCTGCTACGAGTGGTGATAATCAAGAATCAGCACTCAAGTAAATGATGTGAAATGTTGAACCATCTTTTGTCAGATTATGACCACTTGACCAGTACGCCTTGCGAATCTATGTTATTCCCTTAGACTCTGCACTTTGTGGTAATATGTTCTTGCTTTATTCCTTCTACTAACTTTATACGAACGTAAATACGGAGTAATCGAGTTTTTTTCCCACCATCTTTCTAAACCACAGGCTTTCTCTTTCATATTCCCGGATTCGGGATTTCCTCGTTAGGCGAAACATAACACCACTTTTGAGTACCTATCGTTGATTGTTTATTATCTTGAATTGCATGTTAAAAAGTGACGTTATGTTTCGTGTGAATAGTAGAGACGAAGGAGTATTATGGTGATAATAAAGTGCATGATTTTCGCAAATGGAAAAAGGAGTTGGAAGATTATGGACTCGAGAATCAAACCTTTGTGCCTTGTAGCACAAGAGAATCGGATACTCATCCTATCATCCATGATTGTCTTGTATAAAGACACTTTTCGCTATCGATATTGAGAAGCTATACCAATGAAATGACAAAGATATTCAAATATGATTATGACTGACTAACTCCCTTGTGATTAGTAAGAAAGTCGAAATTCAATTTCGGTATCACTCAATAACGTTTTTTCATAAATAATATAACGTGTGACCACTTTATTGTGTTGTGCATTGCATATAACGATTAACGACTAATCCATTATATAACTTTTGCATTTTGATAATCGTTTTAGTTTATGAGTGTGTTTTGATTACGTTTGCGATAGTATGAATGTTTTGTGGCATTCCAGCAGAGAATCTCGAATCCCGAGAACCACCCCTTATATATTAAGCATAAACTTAATTCTAATGCCAGAACGAGTCAGAAGATTACGTAGTAGCTAGTATTTTACTAATTAAAGATCACATAATTCCTTCATTATTATTGTCCTAAATCCATGAAATGCTGGTGATTCTCTGGCCCCCGATTTAATTATGTCCTGTTCATCATTTTGTTCACTAATGTTGATTTAATTATACTTGTTAATGGATCACCTAACAACCATGCACCCTCAATGCGACCGAAAGATAACGGATAGGAAGAACTTAATTATCCTTAATGTAAGGCAATGTTATTGTAAAAACATAAGCGGATATAGTAGACCAGATGATCCGCACTTTTTAAAAACAAGCCTAACGTGGATCAAGCTCAATATATTACGATATACTAATGCGAAGAAGTTTAGATATAGCGATATGCATAAAAATCATGAAAGGAAAATCGACACCTCTTTTCGAGTTAATGTTGTGATAATAATCATAAGTTAATGATTTAGCTATTGTGTTAATAAAGCCAACCCAATTACTTTAAACCACATATCATGTAATCAAATGCACAATCCACCAAGTAGATTTTACCTTAGTAGTAATGATCACTACTTCACTACATTCTACTCCTCGAGTAGTCGAGTGTTTGCAGAAATTAACATGAAGAAACTTTATTTTTTTTGCCTTTTAGAAAGTGACGAGAAGAATAGCATAATTGTAGGCACTACTATTCTAGTGTTCTATTAGTACCCATTGGTTCATAAATAATGACCTATGACTCTATGAGCAGTAATTCTTTTCTTTTCCTCGCTTCCGATTCATCGTAATTACGATCAAATTACAACTAAATCTTACCCGTATTGCAAACTTAACTGAATTTTCCGATAGAGAATTTTTTTTTATCTATAATCTTACGGTTAGCTCGAACTCGAAACCTTCCCAAGTACTTGTCATTTTTATACAACCCCTTGCTGGTACGGCTACGGCAATGATTTAGAGTATAGTGGAAGTTAGGGTCAAGGAAAGAAGTGGGCATGCATCGTAATCGGGGGTCTAAAACCATAGGATTCTCACCTTATTCTAATCAAAATCATTTGGGTCCTAACCAACATTTGACCACCAAAATAGTTGATTGTGTCTTTTTTTTATCAAGTTATTCCAAGCATTCCTTTGCAAACATCTGTATACCATGTTCCTCCATGTTCACCTATCTATACCAAATTTCGTTTTCCTAGCCAATACATGTACATTCATGACGATCATTGAGAATTCTTTTGTAAGCTAAGCTAGGCATATCATCTACAAGAAAACGAGACAGTAATATCATCCGAATATCGTTTCGTTCTTCATACCTATAATGGGTAATTAACTTCAATCATTGTTTTCATATATGTACTCCGCATATGTTAGTTTGTCGCCATAACAGAACGAAAAGTCGTTATCACGTACTAGTATATGACATTAAATATGGAATAATTTATATCGATGTTTCTCTGATCTTAAAATGTGTGCTTAATGGTTTATGCACGCACAAGTCTATCACAACATTATTAGTTAAATTTGCTTAGTTAACTACATGTTGACAATGCACCCACTTTTATTTTTTCTTTGTTATTATCTTTTTTTTAGGTCACTTTTTGTTTACTACGTTTGCTTTATTCCGTTGGGCATTAGAACAAAGATAGATGGGTAACTGGGTCGTATCAAAGAATAAGAATTTTTCTTTTCTCTCTTTTTCACAAAGCTTCCACTTAAAAATAATGGAAAAGGGGAATATTATTTACCTATGTGTGACATTTCATCAGAAAATGAGATTTATGTGTGTATGCCCTTACGTGTTACGTCATTTACTCATTTTATTTACTCGGCAAATCGCAATTATGAAAGTTAAAAGTTCCGTCCAAATTTTGGAAGAACTAATAATACGAGAATAAAGTAAATAAAATCATCATTCGATGACGGAAACTTTTCATTACCTTTACAATTTTACGAATTTGATTTGCTTTGTATTTGCAAATTTATAGTTCAATTATTTAATCTTAATCGGGGGCTTAGTAATGTGATATATGCCGAAGAGATACTAGTAGATAGTGGTGCAATTGTGTGCATTAATCTGTAGGTGACCCACTTTAATGTATTTCTTTTTAGTTGAGCAACTTTATTTGCTAGATTAAAAGAATGTTAATTTGAGCTATAGCTTTAAATTCATTAGACCGTTGTGGAGTAAACTTCAAATTTGAGAGAGAGATAGATACAATACAAAAATGGACCAGCAATGTATCTTTAGCATTTTGGATTGAGCAGTAAATGATAAACTACCTATCAACTTAAAATGAGATTTAACATGTATAAGTCGTTCGTATCGTTGTAAAATTTCTACTAGATATTTGCTCCAATGTATTGCACCAAATAAATTTTAACAGTTTCGTAAATCCTACCATTTTATCAGTTTAAGTTGGGAAGAGACCATGACAATTCTAAAAAGTTCATTTTTTGTTTGGTTTTCTGAAATAGATGTTAAATATAGAAAGATGGAATACAAAAATTTTAAGTTACAAATAAACACTAAATACTTTGTTCTTTTCATTGGTATGAAGTTATTAGGGGATAACATGACTTACCCTTCACTTAAATCGCTACAAATTAGGCATTTAACTCAATATAATACTACATAAAAATGTTCCTCTCAACCGTAAAATAATAGCTTAACCGAGTGAACCAAACATTATACTTAATTAATGAATCATGAGCACATCAGCTAATGATAGAACTCTTCCAACTGCAAATGGAATGTAAGAGGATGAGCCAATCAAAAAATATAATAGTGCCCACAAACAAAGAAACACAGTCAAAGCTCAAACACAAAGGCACAGACAAATGTTTTGAGATCACTACTTTAATTTGCAAATAAAAAAAAATCAAAAAAAAAAAAAATTTGTGCATCAATTGAAAAGAAATAAATCTACTGTTTAATTAAAACCCACAAAAAGACAGGCTGGAAGGATCCAAGCACCAAAGCCCCACCACCCCCATTATTTGTAGTTTGTCTCTCCCCATCATTTTTTTGGGGTTATATACCTCTTGTAATTTAATCTAACCCTCTCCCTTAATGTAATTTCTTTAAAGTAAAAATCTGTTTTTTTTTTTTGAGGTCAAGTTTTTTTACATAGTATATGATCTTAATTTAATATTATAAATTATCGATTTGTACTTTACTAACAAAACTTCCAAGTCATTGGTTACATCATTCTCTCACAAATTGGAATCGTACACTAGATTTGTCCTTAAAAATATAAAAAGACATATAATTTGACTTATCATACAGTTATCATAGAAAGAAATTACCAAACACATAAGAAAGAAAGAAAACAAACTGATTGAAAAGAAAATAACTTTTCGCATAAAATGTGTGATTTTAAAATAAATGCTCAATGTTTAAGGTAATAAGAAGACTAATAATTAACCTTCCACATCATTTCTTATTATAAAGTTTAAAACTTTAACGTTCTAGATGAACAAAACATAACATTTTATTCTAAATTTTTTCCGTATTATGATTTTTTTACCTTATCCAAAACTTTCCTCCTTGATAATTAAAGTTGTATTCAGTCAGTTCAGAGTCATTCAAATTAGATCAGATCAAACTCATTCAAATCAGACCAATTCTATCAAACAGGGCCTAACTAATACTCCCTCCATTCATATCCAATCTTCCTCTTATTTTTTGCACAAAGTTTTAGGTATGTATTAAAAATTATTGAAAGCAAGTGGGAAAGGAAACAAGAGCACTTTGGAAGCATTTCATTGGTTCAAATGTTACTAAAATAAAAAACATGAAGATTGGATGTGAATTCCCCTAAAAGGAAAACATGAAGATTGGATATGAATGGAGGGAGTACGAGTAAACAATTTCAGTTTAAAACTAAGTCTAATAATTATATGCTCAATAAATTTCTATACTAAATATAATTTTTCTTATTTCTTTTTACACAAACTACACTTCTTATCACGCTAGTATTATTTATCAAAAAGTAAAATACTCATCTATAATACGGAGTAACTCGCCATACGACGTCTAAAGTGAGTTCTCAATTCCCACACTTTAACGCTAGTCTCTCTCTCTCTCCCTCTTCCTTGCAACTTTTCTTTTCTTTTCTTTCCATTCTTTGCTTGTTGCTTCTTCAGCTTAGCATCTTTTCCAGTCTTTACCTCTCCACTACTTTTGTTATCATTCTCTCTCTCTCTCTCTCCTCCAATTTTTCCCCCAATTATTTCCAATTTAATTTTCTTCTAAAATTCCCATTTCTTCTCAATTAGTAGTAGCAGTATATTATATATTCTTCTCCTTGTTTGCTGCACCCAAAATTTTCCCCAAATCTCTCTCTCTCTCTCTCTTAATTTTTAGCTCACCATTGTCTTATTTTGATCATAAAGTTTCCACCTTTTTCCTCCTAAATCACTTGTTTTACTCCCAAATTTTCATACTTTCCTTGAAATTTGAGCTTGGTTAAAATTTCCCATTTCATTTCTTGGTGAATTTTCTCTCTCCTTGACAAAAAGTTGTTGTGTGTTCTTCAAGCTTCAATTTCAATTCCAATTCCCATATTTTTAGTTCAATAATCATGATTTTACCTCCACTTTAACACCCACAAAAAAAAAGGGGATTTTTTTTTATAATTTTTTTTGTTGTTGTTCATAATATAATTTTGGGGGGGGGGGATTTGGGGGTGAATCAATGGGGTTGTGTCATGCAAAACCCATAAAAATCCCAGAAACCCAGATTAATAATCAAGTAATTAGCACAGAAAATGGCCAAAATTTGCAATCAAGTAATAATAATAATAATAATGAAAGTGGAAAAACCCCAAAATTCCCATTTTATAGCCCAAGTCCATTACCAAGTTGGTTCAAGAACTCCCCATCATCAAACTCTAGCGTGAACTCTACGCCACTAAGGTTCTTCAAGCGCCCGTTCCCGCCACCGTCTCCGGCTAAGCATATCCGGGCCTTATTGGCCCGGAGACATGGGTCAGTTAAGCCCAATGAGGCCTCTATTCCTGAGGGTAGTGAGTGTGACATTGCTTTGGACAAGAATTTTGGGTATTCTAAGCAGCTTATGAGTCATTATGAGCTTGGTGAGGAAGTTGGGAGGGGGCATTTTGGGTATACTTGTGGTGGTAAAGGGAAAAAAGGTAGCTTGAAGGGTGTTGATGTTGCTATCAAAGTCATCCCTAAAGCTAAGGTGTGAATTGGTTTTTCAAGTTTTAATCATGGATGCTTGTGTTATGTTTTGTTCAATTTTCGGTATCGTTTTCGTGGTAGTTAGGGGTAAGGTTGCGTGCATCTGAAGCTCCCGGACCCAATATGGCCTATTGATTGCTATTGGTTTGTTTGGTTTTTAAGATGCTATGTTTTTATGTGATTGATATTTGTGTTGACTTGTTTGTCAAAAATAGAGGTTCATGTGGAGGAAATGGTTGATCTAATTGCCTGTTTAAGTTGTTGGTAGGGTGAATTTGGGTTGTTTTTAAAATTTTTGCTGAGCTATTGATCAAATTTATTATTTGGTATTATGATTGGTGCATCATGTCATTGTGATGGAGTGTAGAATGAATGAATGACATGTTTGCTGGTTAGCTGAAGGGGTGTTGATGTGTATAATGATGTATGTACATGTGCCTCTAGGGTCTGGTAGATATCTTTGATTGCGCGTACCTAATACGTTTGTCTTTGATAACATGTATGTATGCGGAAAGAGGCAGTAGTTCTTTACATATGATCTGATAGGATGTGGCATCATGATTATCTTGTTGTTGCTTGGAATGTTTCTAGAGGCCTTTGTGTAAAAGGAAAGTGAAGAATTTGCTATCATTAGTTCTCTATCTTTCGATGTTGTTTATATGATTAGTCTTCGGTTACTGTAATTAATGAAATGAAATGCATAATTACCCTAGCTTAGTATCATGATTATTCAATTAACCTTTTTTGGTATAAGTGAAGTTTGTCCTTTGAGATTGAAACTGTTTAGGACTTTGTGGAAAGTGGCCTTTTTGTCTTATGAAAATGTTTAATTTTGGTAGATGACAACAGCAATTGCGATTGAGGATGTCAGAAGAGAAGTCAAAATATTACGGGCACTGACTGGGCATAAGAATCTGGTGCAATTCTACGAGGCATATGAAGATGACGAAAGTGTTTATGTTGTCATGGAGTAAGTTACTGCATACGTCTAATTGATTGAGCAATCTGTTCTAATAGACTGCTATGACACATAAGTGATTGTAAGCATAGTGATCTTATATTGCTAAGCATGGTGAGTCAAGTAGCTCATGTCTTTCTTATTAATACAAGTTGAACGAGTGTCGTATCTGTTCTTCTCACTCTTAGGAAATAGTATTTTGAGAATTGAATGTTAGTTTGAGTTGCTAACAAGTGATGACGGTCAACTGTCTTCTTAACTTAAGCTTATGGCATGTCCTTTGTGGTCCTGTCAGCCTGTCTAAGGAATGTGGTGATGAGATATTGGGTATTGGTTTAGGTTGCTCAGAAATGATGAATTTGCTTTTAACCTCATGCCTCATTGAGTTGGGCTTGTTTGGTGTTCTGGCATTCAAATACGATATAACTACACTGCTGGGAGTGAATGATATATACACAACCGAGATTCATTTCAGCATTTGTTCCTTAGCAGCTCCTCTTGATAATATTTCTGCGTTAAGTTGTCTTTGAATATGAAGTCTTGAATAAGAATACCCTAGTATTCTTTGAGATTGTATTGTATTGTATGTTTGGATCTCGTAGTTTGAGATTGTATTGTAGGCTTACCATATTGTATGTTATGATCTCGTAGGCTATGCCAAGGTGGTGAATTGTTGGACAGGATCCTTTCAAGGTATTCATAATCTTTCACACTTTCAATTCAAGTAGACATGTATTAGTGCCAACGAACTTAATTTGGCTTGTGATCTTCAGAGGTGGGAAGTACTCGGAAGAAGATGCGAAGGCTGTCATGGTCCAGATTCTGAGTGTAACAGCCTACTGTCATGTTCAAGGTGTTGTTCACCGAGACCTCAAGCCAGAGGTAATTAATTCATCGTTCATTTCCATTTAATTCTTCTGTGAACATGAAGTCAAAATCTTCTTGGTATAATGTAAAAACGTGTTTTCATTTTGGAGGCAGCTGTGATTTTGTGAAATGTTATCCTTCTATAAAGTCTGTGAAATTTTCTCATGCTGTATTGCACTTTGATGGTTTGTGTCATAGGAAATAAAACCTTTAGCTAACATAAGAGAGGTGAATAAACACTTGTAGTCGTATCTTGAGGACTAGCTCCCATCTTCTCCAAACATTGTGCTTTTGAGGGGATTGGATATCTTCGGGAAACATTGTGCTGTCATCATTCTTTGCTGTCTTTGCTGTCATTGGATTTTTTTTTTCCAGAAATGCTGATTTTGTTACAAAGCAACATCTATACCAAAATGCATATGGTGTGTGTGTTTATCAATTCCCTGACTGGTGGTTGTTTTGAATGCGCGTTATGATAATGATAACATTTGTACTTCCATTGTTTCCTCCTGCATCTCTTGTTGACTTCAGTTTCTGTTGAATTTTAACTTGTTCTAAGGAGCTTCCTTCAAAAAATCTCTTCTCATGAGTAGACTTACAATATTTCTTGCTCGATCCTTTTGTTTCATCACTGCAGAACTTTTTATTTACTTCCAAAGACGACAATTCCCCTTTAAAAGCCATCGACTTTGGGTTGTCCGATTATGTAAAGCCAGGTAAGTCCTCAAATAGAAGCACGCTTCTCATCTGTTTCACGTTCGAATGCACTGCTAACTGTTTCTTGTGTCTGTGCAGATGAGAGATTGAATGATATTGTAGGAAGTGCATATTATGTGGCTCCTGAGGTTCTCCACAGATCTTATGGCACTGAGGCAGACATGTGGAGTATTGGGGTCATTGCTTATATTCTTCTGTGTGGAAGCAGACCGTTTTGGTCTCGTACAGAATCTGGGATATTCCGGGCTGTTTTAAAGGCTGATCCCAGCTTTGATGAAGCTCCTTGGCCATCAATGTCATTAGAGGCAAAAGACTTCGTCAAGAGATTGTTGAACAAGGATTACCGCAAGAGATTAACTGCTGCACAGGCACTGAGTAAGTCCCAAATTAATTGCGATGTTTTCATATTGATGTCTTATGTGGTCTGGTCTAGTCCCTTGCAGTAATGGTTTCATGTAACAATATATATTAGCCTACCTCATTGCACTTTGGAACTATGGCTTTACGGCTCTTGTCTTAAACTGATGTGTCTAATATCTTCTGCACCATTTTTGTGTAGGTCATCCGTGGCTTTCTGGTTATCAGGATGTTAAGATCCCTCAAGATATGATAGTGTACAGGCTTGTAAGAGCTTATATATGTTCATCTTCCCTGCGCAAAGCTGCTCTTGGGGTAGGCAAACACTTTCCTGTGGTTGATAGAGGGACTATTATTATTAAATCCGTGGAATCAAGCTTTCTCTATTTGCGTTTGTTTAATTGAGTGACACTGTTTGTCAACAGGCTCTTGCAAAGACATTGACAGTACCTCAACTAACGTATCTCAAAGATCAATTCCAGTTGTTGTCTCCTAGCAAAAATGGCTATGTATCACTGCAAAATTTTAAGACAGTAAGTATGGATACTGATGGTTTCCGTATTCTTTCCTTCGTGGAGCCTGTTCTAATGGCGTTGCTGGATTCTGTAGGCAGCGTTAAGGAATGCTACTGATGCTATAAAGGACTCTCGGGTTATTGAATATGTCAATATGGTTTGTGCTACTTCCATACATCTTTATCTTACCTTAGCAAGTTTCCTTAGTCTGGTCAGCGGCTTTATTCTCACAGTATTTGGTGAACTGAAGTAAGTTATCTGTGCTGCAGGTTAGCTCTCTTCATTACAGGAAAATGGATTTCGAAGAATTTTGTGCGGCAGCCATTAGCGTGCATCAATTAGAAGCAATGGACACCTGGGAGCAACATGCACGTCGTGCGTATGAGCTGTTTGAGAAGGATGGAAATAGACCAATAATGATTGAAGAACTCGCTTCGGTAAATTTTTTCTGGGCCCTTAGTCATACTATAGTTTTTACATTTTAGGCTCGCATAGATATCTGGAAGAATTTGCTTCGTCAACTGATATCTCTAATATGACTCTAGTTGTCAGTTAGTTTGCTTGTATCTTCTAGTGGCGCCTCTTCAATTATGTGATACCCTTTAGTGTGTAGTGGGAACTTCCATTAGGACATATCTCGTAGCCTGCTCTTACTTGTGCTTGGTTCCGTCGTAGAAACCAAGACTATTGTGTGGGATTCAAAAAAGATCTCTTTTGCCCGCAGTCAACTACTTAAATATCCAGCTTCCAACATGTCTTCCTTAGGGTACATGTACATGGCTGATTGGCTGTAGAAAGTAAAAAAAGAAAATAGAAGTCATACTAATTAGGGTCATTTGGAGAACATGCTCAGTTTGCAGTATTTTGGCCGGCTGTTGAGGATAGTCCTTAGCCACGGTGTGTCTCCTGTTTTAGGCTTGTAGTCGACTAAGCTAGCTCTCTCTGATTTGACTTACAGATGCATGCTATTAAATCCACTTCTTGAGAACTTTCTACTCCCCGTCTTTGATTTTCTCAGAAACGGGTGAGATGTAAGCCAACTAATTCTCATGTTACAGATATTTGAATCTGAGACCCAGAGACACAGTCTTGAACACAGTTTTTAAATGTTAAGCTGTTAACAGAGCTTTTATTTTACCTTATTTATGCAAATGCCTAGTCACTTGACCGACACTTTTCTCTCGTGATGATGTATGAGTTATCTCTCAACTTTTTGAGCAGTGACCGCCAATATAGGTATTAACATCCTTATGTTTCCACCAGGAGCTTGGACTCAGCCCTTCGGTGCCCGTCCACGTTGTTCTTCAAGACTGGATCCGACATTCAGATGGGAAGCTCAGTTTTCTCGGATTTGTTAGACTCCTCCATGGGGTCTCTTCTCGTTCATTTCAGAAGGCTTAAAGTGAACAACCTACCGGAGCTGGACACTAGTAAATCTAGTAAAAGATTCTAACTCCCCCGGTGATCACATTTCACACGGTGAAGCATCTTTGCTTAAGATGAAAGGTTCCGCCATGGAAGCACAGCCGCTAAGGTCACGTTCTTGTTAACCCATGTATGACTCGTGACGAGTCTGAAGCTGTTATAATGATGAGCAATCTCTGCCTCCTTCCTATCCCTATTTCTTCATAAAGTGCTTTTTTTTTCGGGTTCCCGTTTCTACTGTCCTGTCCCTCGTCCCTCGTATAAGTCCGTGTTTGCGGGGATGGTTCCATAGAGAAATGTACAGAAGACGTTTAGATTATCAGTGTAGTGAATGGCTTGGCTGGGTTAGATTTAAGTTTTGTCATATTTTAGGTGGAACTTGTGAACTCTTATGGTCTATAAATGTCAAAATAATAATAGAAAAAAAAAAGATAAGTTGTATGTAATCCGTCACCGAGAATGAACTACGCAGCAAGACCTCGTTGCATTTTTTCGGTTTTCTTTCGTTCATTCTTTTGACCGTGAGGAACTTGTAGCCGCTACCTTTGGTGCGCCCCGAGTTAGCATACTTCGTGTTAGTTGGTCCGTCGGTGTTATTGTCCAACAAAGGGTATCAAGTCATGTTCATAGTCATTTTCACCCGAAATAACTACGTCTTTCGGTCTCAAGTCAACTCTCTATGTCTTCTTCTCAGGCCAAATTGTCACTTTTAAATGAATACAAGTTGTGTCGATCAACTCTCAGGTCACTGGAGTTTCGTCCAATTGGTTCTACATAGTCATATATAATTATATACTCGCGTAAAGTCATGAACACGATTCATGCTCGAAATATTTACACAACTCGTTACGACAAAATTTATGTGGCAAACAACAAAAATCTCGATTTGCTTTGTCCCTAGAAGGTAAAATTTCCGAAGTTTCTTTTCCAAATCGTTTGGATGAGTTAAGAGTCACTTTTGGTAAAATTAACTAAACTTTTCCGCGAACACATACACACAACCAAGTCATCTCAGAATTCAATATCGGGCACAAGTCATCCACGTCATTGTATCCCAGAACAATAGAAAGTGTGACTTACAAGTTACACCCTCGCGATCATATACAAACACAATCACAAAATCTCAGAATTGACCGGCATACATCGGGTACGAGTTCTCCACGTCATCGTAATTCGTAACTTCCTCTTCTTCGGAGAGAAATTAAACCTCCGCAGAAAAGTATATATGTCCGCAGAAAACATTTTCTTCTACTAATTGTACACACCAATGATCTCCCTTCTCCATCACACTTTCCTCAGTCTTCATCTTCACCATCACTCTTCTGACAAACACTCATTCTCTCTCTCTCTCCTGAAGAAGACTTTCCCAAAATGGCAACTCCAAAGTCTTCTCCAACAAAACCCAGATCACAACTGAGCAATTCCATACTAATTTTAGGACTGTCAATCACAGGGACAGCGCTGTTGTTCTTATTCTCATCTTTTGTGTATTCATCAGCTTGGTTTTCTCTCTCCTCACCCAGAATCAGCATTCCTAACCTCCGTGTCTTCAGAAGCAACGGGACCAACATTGATGGTGATAGTGACAAGTTTTTGTATTGGGGTTACAAGATTGATTGCCCTGGTAAACATTGCGACACTTGCGCCGGCCTCGGCCACCAGGAATCTAGCCTTCGTTGTGGTCTTGAAGAAGCTTTCTATCTTCAAAGGTATAATCTTTGTTTTTTTTTTTTTTTTTTAATTTGGGGTTTTATGGAATTTAGAGATTTTTGGAATTTGTTGGTGTGGAATTTGTTTGTTAAGAGTGAGTTTTGATCTGGGTTGGTGTAAAGATGGGATCTTTTTGTTGTTTGGGGATTGTTTGTTATGTTTGACATTTTGATCATTGTTTTGATAATTTTGGTTTGTGATTTGTGTTAGATTGTTATAGAAGCTTCAGTTTAAATGTTGTTGTTGCTGGGGATCTTTGTGGGTTTATTAATATGCCTAATCTGGTGCGAAATCGGGTTTGTTTTTTATGAGGATTATTATTGGAAATGTTTGTTTGTTGCTATAGATTGACTTGGAATGACTATTTTTGTACACGGAATGTGTTACATTGTAGTCTAGGTTTGCCTTTGATTGGTAGTGAGATTATGTTATCTGCATTGTTGAGGTTTCGACTCAGCGAAGCAAAGTTTGGGGTGATGTTGGTTTAGTTATGATGAATATCTTGTATGTCATGAAGACTGGTATATGGAGCTGCTTGAATACAAGTGGCAGTGTAGTTGTCTGTTGTCCTGTTGTTCCTTTTGAAGCACGTCAAATTATACATTGGTTTATGAGCTGATTGAGACAATGCAATCCATATTTTCAAGCTACAGAAGCAGTTTTTGATGTTGTTTCGATTGTGATATGATCAAGGCTTGTGAATTTGGCTTGAATTACGATTGATTTCATTTGGACTCTGGTTTTTGTCTGCACTACTTATTGGAATAATCTTGGGTCTTCTAATCTTTACCTTATACAAGTTGTATGATAGGGTAGTGTAGTTCTCTAGTTCTCCTGCCATCTCCCTTTGCCTAGATGTTGAATCTATTGGTGTCTGTATTAATTACATGTTAGGTAGTACTTTGGAGAGAAATATAGCGTGGGCGTGTCGAGGGTGTTGTTCCTAGAAAGAGGGAGTTTTCCATCGGGGTCGAGGGATCACTAATTGATTGTCTCTATAGTTGAGAATTCTGATTGCTACTCAAGTGTCATTTGTTGCTTATATCTGTTAAGGTGACTTCTTGACGAGCAATGAATACTTTACTCAATTGCCATACTCAATGCCACATACTTAAAAGAGGGGTTTTGCTGCAGGACATTTGTGATGCCTGCTAGAATGTGTATCAATCCAAAGCACAACAAGAAATTAGATCAGTCGGCTAATGCAAGTTCAGACGAAGGGTGAGATTCATGTCTTCTGTATCTCTAATTGGCTCATGAGACATTTGAATTTCCAGTTTTTCAGTTCTTGAAAGGGGCCACTTTTTGATGCCATCACAGATTATGATAGTAATTGCATTCATATCTTGCCTGGTTTTAATCTAAAATCTATGTTGTCTACTAGGTGGATGGCTACATCTTGTGCAATGGATTCTTTGTATGATTTGGGACTTATTTCCAAAAAGATACCTGTAATTCTGGATAATTCTGAAATGTGGCATCGCGTATTATCTACCGGTATGAAACTCGGTGCAAGAGGTATTGCTCACGTAGAAAATGTGAGCAGACGTGAGCTTAAGGAGGATTCCCGATATTCGAATATGTTGCTTGTGAATCGAACTTCTAACGCTTTGGCATGGTAATCTATCATCACAGATTCTCAATGCTTAATATTCTGAGTATTTGCTGTGTGGAGATATTTTCTAGGTTGCTATATAACGCGTTCTATCTGTTAATTAAATTTCCTCGATACTCCTCATTACTTAAGTGTCTTGTTCCTTACCTGTGGAATCTATGTGTGACTTAATTTGAGTTGACTGAAGTGTGGAAGCAAATGCAGGTTTATGGAATGCAAGGATAGGAAAAACAGTAGTGCTATACTGTTGCCACACAGTTTTCTTCCATCAATGGCAACAAAGAAACTACGAGATGTTGCAGATAAGGTAGGTTTATGTGTTCCAATTAGTTTTTGCTTGCTGTGTAAGTTTCATCGCAGTAGAATTTGGACTTTTTAGTGTTCCTTACATTGGTCGAATTGCTTTTTCGATAAGGATATTGGTCAAATTGCTTGAGCACATTTTATACAGTGTCAGGCACTATATGCTGTATGAGGGTCTTTCAAAGAACAACAGTTGCAATCTTGTTTAATTATGTGCTGACCCGACAAAGCGGTCCATTGTAATATGTGTTGTACTAATAATCAAAAGAAATAGAAAAGGTGGCTAGTTTTGTTGTATATATAACCATGGTTAATACAAATTGCTTGTGCTCCTACCATTTGAACTTTTCTGTCTGCAATCTGGGCTTCAAGAATTTGAGTGGCTTAAGTGATCTGAGGGAAGGAACCCTCTATTCTACAGGTAATAATTTATGTATAACCTCCGCATAGTTGAGTGGAAAATGGAGATTCTGATGGGAGACCCCATAATCAAATGTTAAATAATTTATCTAACATAAGGTGAAGTTTGAACTCCTCTAAAGTATAACATATCAAGAATCAGAAAAATGAACATGTAGCCAGTGACGTTCTAGTTATTCAGACCTTGTGTTTCAGTGACCTTTAAAGGAAGTCGTACACTGTGACTGAAAATCATTCCTTTTCTATGATTTGAGTTTTTGAGAGGACATATAGCCTTAGGCCTCACGAGATGTTGATGGTTCTCACTGATCTTTGGTTGCATAGACTTTTTCTTTCTTTGAACAAAGTTGGACTTTGAGGTACCTTGAGCTGTGGATGTTTGAGAAAAAGGGATTAGATGTGCTACGCGAGAGAAACTTAAATTTTGGGATATGGCAGTAAAGGTGCTGAGGTTTATACATGAATTATGAGTGGCGTCCTCTTTTTCAAATATTTGGTATAAAAGTATATTTTCAAGGTGCCAGGTTTGAGAATCCTATTTGATTTGTGGCTGCATTAGTGATATGCATTATGCCTAAGAAAGTGAAAAAAAGAAGAGCAATATATGGGATTTTTTTTTAATGAACCGGTTAGTGCAACTGTGCAAGTCATCTCCCTGTCTATAGTCCAGGTTCAGCTCAGGTATGGATCAAAGGCTCAGGCCTGTGAGAGAGAGGGGGAAGGATAAGGAGGATATGGACTGCTATTTGCACGAATCGTATACGAGGCCTTTACTAGAAATCCATATTCATATCTGTGGTGCGGTCTCTATGTAAATTCTTTCCACAATGTGCAAAAGGACGCCACTCATATACGATGGCTTTGATATAGTGAATGCGTAACATTATGGCATCTGAGAGGAGTTATCTCATAAATTTGTGTCCTGACCTTGTTGAACTGTTGCAGTTTACCACTAGAGTGATTTTTGGGTAAGAGAAGTGGTAGGTTTACCCTGAGTGCATCCAGAAACTCTTGAAAACAATGATCTTGCAGATTGAGAGGGAAAGGTATTATAGAGGAAAACATATATTTGATTCTCTTTGAAATGCTAAATACACCTTTAAATAGCTCATCTGAATACAGATATCTCATATTGTGACTTTGTGTGTGTGTGTGTGCCCCCGCGTGCGTAACCTATTCTTTTTGGGTGGCAGATAAAAGCAATACTTGGCGACTATGATGCTATTCATGTTCGCAGGGGTGATATATTAAATACAAGGAAAGACAGATTTGGCGTTGAAAGGAGCCTACATCCTCATGTTGAAAGGGATACAAGGCCGGAATTTATTCTACTTAGAATTGCAAAATGGGTCCCTGCAGGTCGGACCATTTACATCGCATCAAATGAAAGGACACCAGGATTCTTTTCGCCCCTCGGTGTCAGGTATGTTACTCATAAGTCATACCCAGAAAAGGGTTTCCTAAATAAAGTCCTGGCCCCTGGCCGTACATCTTTATGAAGCTGTGGAACACCTATATATTTTATGTCTCCCACAACTGGTGTATGATATCCTGATTCTGGTTTCTGGAAATAAGCTTGAATATAACTTGGCCATAGTGAAGCCTCTACTGTTCATCCCTAGAAGTCACTTACTTGCGTTGAGTCTTTTGAATCATAAATCGACCTACATTCTTGGACATTCCTTTTGCTTTCTTTCTTTTTTCTTTGAGGAGAACAGCTGTGCCTTCTCGTCATTTTATCCGTGAGGCGTTATTGGTATTCTACTCAGCCATGTGTCCAGGCTCAGTGGCTAATTTTAGTTATTAGTGCGCCTATCCTGTCAGCTTTGACAACCATCTCACCCCTGTTGTAACGTTTCTTGATGTTTTGCTGGATGTCTGATTCCCTAACTGCAAGTAAAATATGGTCTAACTTATGCGGTGGCTGCTTTCATCTGACTCTAAGCCTGAAGTCTAGTGAGCGTAAAAATAGGTGGCTTGATTGTTAATCAGAATACTATCCCGAGTGTGTAGGTTATCTGGTACGTGTCCTTTTTGTGCATAGATCACTGTCATACAGTTTTTGTTCATTGAACTCCAGGGACAGAAACTTTATGTGTGTTGAACGTAGTTGATTCTGTTACATATCAGTGCCAACCTTCTGATTATTAACCATTATCTGATTTTTACAGGTACAAATTGGCATATTCGTCAAACTTCAGTATGATTTTGGACCCAGTTCTAGAGAACAACTATCAGTTGTTCATGATAGAGAGGCTTATAATGATGGGAGCCAAAACTTTCATCGATACCTACAAAAGTGACGATTCAGAGTTCAGTCTAACCGATGACCCTAAGAAAAACACCAAGAATTGGGGGAAAGTGGTTCATACTATGGAGGATGAGCAGGGCAGCTGAGAAAAAAAAAATCTCAAACTGAAATTTGCGACTGAAGTTGCCTGAAGCCGAGTTTGAGAAGCCTGTGCATGCCAATTCAGTGATTCAAGATTTCCATGAGGTTTCCTCCTCCATCATTTCGGCATTCCTACATCACTGTATAGTTTTTGGCTTCTATCTAGTCTAGACAGCACGCGAGATACCTCAGCCGGGTTTTTCTGATCCTTACCAGAGCGCGGCAATGTTTGGATTGGAGACCTCAAAAAATTCGATTGTACCATGTACAGAAACTACAAGGTTTGCAAATAGTGGCATGTTCTTATGAATTCTCCTGTACGGCTGTACCCCGTCAACCAATTTTGTACAAATTTGAAACCTTGTTCAATATTTATTTTAATTTTTTCATAATTAAAATTCGCTGTTTAATATATTTTGGTTGGTCCAAAACTAGCTGATCACTTTTTCATTTCGGTTTATCCGAAAGTAATTAAGTACTATATTTATTTTGATTTGTTTCGTAAGTAGTTGATTACGATTTTCCCGTTTTAGTTTATTCCAAAATAGCTGATCATTGTGTCATTTTGATTGGCTTTAAAAATTACCAATCACCTTTGTAATGTAAATTAGGTAATAAATTCATGCTTTGTCTGTATTGCAGGATTGGCATGAAATGGCCAAATAGGCAAAACTCAAACTTCAGCATAACGTTGTACCTCTCCACTTAGCCGCCGGGTTGGTAGGGAGATGATGTATTGACATTGTGTGTACTATTTGTTTTTTTCGTATATGATAAGGCGCGGATTTTATATAACAAGAGACGGACAATGCGAATATGAAACTTTTTACCTTTATTTTAGTTATTAAAGCCTAGATTATCACCATTTGATTGATTCCATGTAATGTAATACTTGTATTTTTGCTAAGTGGCTTCTATTTTATATGTTCTTGATGTGAATTGTATTACAAGATTATTGACTTCGACACTTGTTTACATTGTAGACGGATTTTGAAGTTAAATTATTATGTACAAGTTAATTTGTTTGCAAATGCTAGAAGCTAATAAGTATAGAGTATAAATTAATTTTAGTAGTGTAACTAAGAGCAAGTCAATCTTGATAGATACTTTTAAGTATATGTAAGCATGCATTATTGATGAAGAAATTATAGATATGCAAGGGCAAAGTTATTTATCGTTCTCGTTTAAAAAAAAACGCTAAGACATACTAGTGTATAATTGCAATAATCACAATATTATTCTACGAGTACCTATGATGTGTCTTTTTTTTAATTAAGAATAGCTCAATTATTACACCTAACAAAACGAATATATATTTTTTGATGCCTAAAGACAGATTATCTAATTTTACTTGACTTTTTAACATGCAACAAGTCTTGTGTGAGACGATCTCACCATAAGTTATTGTGAGACCAACACACAAAAAACTGAAATGTAAATATCATTATTTATTATTTCAGTGTATTGGTCTCACAATAACTTATGCTGGGACGGTCTCATATGAGATTTGGGGTTTAACATGATGATTGCCTATTATCTAGGCCTCAATTAGTGGGAAAAAAAAATCTCGTTCCTTGTTGTTGATTCGGTTGAACGGATTACTAGTTTGATTTATGTTTATCCCGAATACATTTTTAGCTAAATCTTTTCTTTTTCTAACGAATTAGCCATTTTGAATCCTTAAAACAATTACATATAACGAATTGAACGTTATGTTCCTATCAAAATAAGGGTTCACCAAGAAAAAAAAAGTATTAGCTACTATATACGGTACGTCAGTACCGTATACGTACTACTACATGATTTTAGTTACTATATTATCAGCCAATTGATGATATTTATATCAATGTCGTCTGCTCAAGATGATGTAGGACTACTTCCCAATAGGAAGTGGTTGGCCGATATTTTGTTATACAAATAATCGTGTTTAGGGTGCTCTAATTTATTTAGACGAAATGTAGTATTTTTGTATTTATTCTAAAGATAAGAGCATTATATATCTCGCATAAATTATTAAAAAGAGTACTATTAAAGTTCAATATATTTTAGGAAATGCCTATATATATGTGTGCGTGTGGAGTCCATACATGCATGTCAATATAGTGTATGGAGATAGTCAGATAGATCGAGTAGTGTAGAACACGTATTCTGAAGTTTACTAAAGATAATTGGATTTTGTACACTGAAACCTGAAAAAGATGGCAGAAGTTGAGAAAGAAACGGTACCGGGGAAAGGGAGAAGCAACCGCATAGCGGCGGCGGCCGTCGATGACGAAACAGTCATTACTAGCAACACTAGTGCTCCACCTTCCTTGCCTTCTAGCAAACACTTTGAGCCCCTTGACGAGGTTCTTACCCCTCTTGTAAATTCTTTACGTGCGTTTAATTTTAATTTATCTTCATCTCTAAATTTAAAATAAACGTGAATATTTGTCTGAAACGAAATGAGTAAATTGTGCACATGTATCAATATTATCGCATGAGCAAGAACTTGATTAGGTCACGAGATACGAGTATTATTTTGAATTGCAAATCGAATGTGGACTAACTTAATCATCTAAAAATCCGATTTATCTCACCGGAGAATAACACGGGATGATATTAACCTACATGAACATGATTACGTATCTACGGTCCGAAACTCTACTCTCTTCTACAACATACTAGTATATGTGCACGTCAAAACGATTATATATCTGATATGTGTATATTAAGTTAGATTGTTTAATTTGATGAAGAGTACTATTGAAGTTTAACGTGAAGAGTACTGATGAAGTTTAACGTGATGTATACATAGGAACCCGCTTGGAGAAGGTTTCTACCATACGTTGGCCCTGGTTTCTTGGTCTCCATAGCTTATCTTGACCCTGGAAATTGTGAGTTCATCTTATTGTACACATACATGGCCAAAATTCTCAGTTTTAAAATCTAGTTTTTTTTTTTGTTCTAACAAAATTAATAATAATTTGAATTTGTGCAATATGTATTTCAGTGGAAACTGACTTGCAAGCAGGAGCTAACCATAAGTATGAGGTAATTGTCTTATAAAGGATAATGCTTAATTCTCCAAGATTGAAAATAAAACCGTTACTCCATTTGTTTCTTTCAATTATTTACGTGTGTTTGGTTTGGTGTACATATAACATATACTAACGACATATATGTAACGCATGTTCTTCTTTTCAGTTGTTGTGGGTAATTCTTATTGGATTAATATTTGCACTAATAATCCAATCTCTTGCTGCAAATCTTGGTGTATCGACTGGTAAACATCTCATGTGTAACAAACATCGTCTACGCAATAAATTCTGGTCAGATCAGTTTCATTAACGTTTAACATTGTATGACTTTGACCAGGTAAACACTTGTCGGAACTATGTAAAGCAGAGTACCCTGTACTTGTAAAGTACTGTTTATGGCTTCTAGCAGAAGTTGCTGTGATAGCAGCTGATATACCTGAAGTAATAGGCACTGCATTTGCCTTAAATATACTTTTTCACATTCCTATTTGGGCAGGTGTTCTTCTTACCGGTTTGAGCACTCTTCTCCTCCTAGCACTCCAAAGATATGGGGTACGTATATTCGTAATTTTCGACTTTCACTATTTGCTTATCACGACTTCTATATTATTTGAACCCGTTTCACGAAAATAATAAACTCGTCTCACTTCAAAAGGAAATGTTGTGTCACGTAAATATAGACAAAATGATTTGATCGAGTTATTATTTTTAAAGTTGCGGATTTGGCGATTTGTTTAGGTTCGAAAGTTGGAAATGTTGATAGCAATATTTGTATTTATAATGGCTGCTTGCTTCTTTGGGGAGATGAGCTATGTGAAGCCCTCAACAAAAGAAGTGTTAAAGGGTATGTTCATACCTAGGCTCAATGGCCATGGAGCTACTGGTGATGCTATTGCGTTAATGGGAGCCCTTGTTATGCCGTACGTTCACTTTCAATCGCTAATTGGTATATACCGTGATCTCGTGGACGCTGCTAGAGGTCTAATGTTTATACGGGTGTTTATCAATTTTACAGGCACAACTTATTCCTCCATTCAGCCCTAGTGTTATCGAGAAAACTCCCCAACTCAATTCGCGGTGTCAATGTATGTATCAAAATTTATTCTCTAATTATCATATATACAGGGTAGCCCGGAGTACACCTCCACGCGGCATTGCTCCTTCAGGCTTTCGCCCATTGCGGAAAATTCCCCACTGCTGCCTCCCGTAGGAGTCTGGGCCGTGTCTCAGTCCCAGTGTGGCTGATCATCCTCTCGTGGCGTCCCCGCTAAGCGAGGGTCCGAGGAAGGGTCCCACCACAAGGGTGTAATGAGGGCAAACCTTCCCTTGTCAATTTATTTGACAAGAGGCTGCTCCCAGGACTTGAACCCGTGACCTATCGATCACACGGCAACACCTTTACCGGTGTGTCAAGGCTCCCCTTCTCTCTAATTATCATATATATCTACCAAAAATCAAATTTCTAAATTTTAAACATCATGATTTTTTATTTATTGCAGGAAGCATGCAAATTTTTCTTGATAGAAAGTGGATTTGCACTATTTGTTGCATTCCTGATAAACGTAGCAGTTGTATCAGTTTCCGGAAAAGTTTGTTCATCCCAGAGTCTTACAGAGGAAGCAACAGGACAGTGCAATGATCTAACCCTAAACAATGCATCATTTCTTTTAAAAAATGTATTAGGGCGAAAATCGGCCTCCATCATCTATGCCATTGCCCTCTTAGTATCAGGCCAAAGCTCCACAATTACTGGTACTTATGCTGGCCAATATGTCATGCAGGTACACTAATCGATTTATCGTTTTTTTTTTCTCCCGACGTTCTATAATGACCGTTCTAAACACCTTTTATTATCATTAAAATCGCGGGTTTGTTTAGGGACGGGAGTATAGTCCGTATATGATTACGAAATATCGTTGACTTTTATTTCCCTTTCTTGTTTTTCATTGTCATTAAAATATTTGACTTTGTTTAGGGATTTTTGGACCTTAAGATGAAGAAATGGATAAGAAATTTAGTGACTCGATTAATTGCAATAGTACCAAGTCTGGTCGTGTCAATCATTGGAGGATCATCAGGAGCTGGCAGACTTATTATAATTGCCTCGGTATGTATATATATCTAATAATAAAACCAACAAATAAACAAATTACTTGAAATTAAGTATTACCCTTGGGATTAAGATTTTTTTTTTTTTTTTTATGCAGATGATATTGTCATTTGAGCTGCCATTTGCTCTGATTCCACTACTCAAGTTCAGCAGCAGTTCAACCAGAATGGGACCTCATAAAAACTCGATTTATGTAAGTTGATTATTTTTTTACCGTTTTTTAATGAGACGTAGACGCTAAGTTTTCGGAACGAATCATTACATATTAGGGCGAAAAGAAACCCACTTAGTTATGCATATGGGCTGACCCAATCCTTACCTCATTAGTGGCCCTTGAAATAAATTCTTGAGGGCTCAAAACAAATGAAATCAATAATATGCTTGGTTCCTCAAATGCTAACATACAAATGACGGGATGATGATTCAAACTTAATCGAGATTTTAACTAGTATACCTAATACCTCCGCCCAAATCATTAATCAAAAGAGTACATTGTTCGATATGTGTAAATGATCGTATCGGAATTACATAATGTATGTAACTTCAAAATAACACGGATTTACGGAGTATATGATTATCTTTGTGCAGATTATCACAATCTCATGGACATTAGGGGTTGCATTGATTGGAGTCAACGTGTATTACCTAATCTCAGGCTTTGTTGGATGGCTGATACACAACAACTTACCAAAAGTGGGAAATGTCTTCATTGGAATTGTGGTGTTTCCTTTAATAGGAATCTACATCTTAGCAATAATCTACCTTACATTTAGAAAAGACAGAGTTGTTACTTTCATTTCTCCTACAAAAATTGGCCCAAATGCTCAATTAGAAGAGGGATTAAGTAGTAAAGAATTAGAACTTAGCTCTAACAACATCTTTTACAGAAAGGATCTTGCAGACATTCCACTTCCCGAATGAGATCTACAAAGAGCGAAAATACACGTAGAATAAAGATGGCATCGTTGTACTGTTGTTGCTAGTTTGTTATACAAAATGGACCATTGTGTTGTAACATCGACTATCGTTTGTATGGTCCATTGTAAACCTGCAGTGCTTGTTCGATACCAGTGTAGACTAACAACTACTCCGTATAAAGTATCAAATAGCCCAATTGGTCATGTAGTGGGTGAACTCGGTGCTATTTTGTGCATTATACGAGTAACTTGAATGAATGTAGACCGTTGTTCATGTAACCCGATTACTAATCTAGATAAAAAAAATCCGCAAAAAAGAACACACCCAAAAAAAAAAAAAAACCATAAAAGTTGGGAAAAGACCATTAAGCCCTTTTCTCTAATTGTTGCATTTCCCCTATTCACCTTCTCTTTCCTCTTCTCTGCAATCAAACTTCATTTTTTTTCATTTTTTTTCTTTTCAATTGAAATAAAAAAAAGGTGATTACCCGGAAATAATCGAACAAATTCAAGGTAATTTCTATCTTATCGAATTTGGGTTGTTATTTAATTTAGTATCTTGTTTTCATCTGATACAATTAATTACAGTTCCCATATTTTAATTGTTAAATTTTAAGCTTAATTTCATCTTCAAATTGTAATATACGCTATATTTTTTTACTTTGTTGAAATTGTGTTAAATTCCCAGAATTTAATTAAATTTACGAGCTTATATATAACTTTTACTGTGGCATTATTACCTAGTGACTAAAAGGGTCCCGCCTATGGCGGGGTAAGGTGGGGTCGGATGTACGCAAGTCTTACCCTCGTGTTGAAAACGTAGAGAGTCTGCTTACGGAATACTTTACTGTTTCATATTCGTAAAAAGATTGGGACTTTGAAGTAGGAAATTGGGTTTGATAGAATTTCCCATTTGGTGGTTATTGCGTGATCAAAAAGTTTAAATTTTTATGGGTTTATACGTTTTTGATGTTAGACATCTGCAAAACCAAATGGGTTTTTACCGTTTAATCTGTTGATGCTGATCGTGAATTGGATGATTTGGGTGGAATTCCGCTAATATCGAGTTAGCTAAGTGAATTCTATGTCGTAGAAATGCTAGGACCCGAGAAACATTGTTGAAGAAAGACATGGTATGACCTTGTTGAAATCGGCTGTGAGGACTGGAATGTCGTGTGTCGTGTTGACATAGCTAGCCTTTATGGTTGAAGAGTGTCGGAGCAATATTAGTGAAAGATGAATGATGTGAAATTCGTCATCTTGGGGGTTGTTTTGGTTGAATACATATCGTTTCATTCTGATACTAAATGACCTTTTAATGTTTGTTTGTAGCTGGTGCTGTTACTGCAATGGTATTGTCAAAGGTTCTGACTAAACCAATTTTGAGGAGGGCTTGTTCATCTTTTGACTCAGCTGTTATGTCGAGGGTTGAGGATAAACTTGGTCATCAGATACGATCCAGTCCCTATGGTGCTGGACTGGGGAGCTTGTTTTCTTTGGGTGGTGTTTCTACCAAAGATTCGGAATATAATGGGAATTGCTGCAGTGATGGAGCTCTGGCGAAGCTTCCATTGTCTGCCAAGTGAGTGGACAGATTCCAAATTCTGCTATGTTAATTCTCTCACCATGCTCTACTTGCTTTCTTGTGACAAATGTTGTATCTTTTCTCTCATTTTCATTTTGATTGTCGTGATTAAAGAATTGAATTTACCAGAATGGAATCACGACATACAATGTTGACGTGCTTCTTTGGGTTCAGCTTGCCTATATGATGTTCTCTAAATCAATGATTGAGTTTGCTATTACAGTTTCGATTTCTTCAGTTACAACATTTGTTATTCATCAGTTGCCAACGGTATGATTACATGTGAGTTTTTTCTGCATTCATATTTTTGGTGTTTCGGTAGAATCTTTTGTGTAGTTCATTGGATGCTGGCTCCTAGTGTTTGTTTCTGGAACCAGCTCTTTATTGTATTAGTCAATTCTGATGGTGCCATACATTCAAGCTATTTTTCTGGTGGCAGATAGCTCACAATTCATTCAGCCATATACTTGGGTGTTATGTGATTTATGAAGAACTTTACACTTACTCTTTTCAGCAGTATGCTCTTTCAAATGTTAACTTGTTGCTGCAATTGGTTTGATTTCTCATTTTCCAGTCCTGAAGTTGGAAGACCAGAGACTTCAAGGAGAATTGCGGTTGGGGAGGTACATAAAGGATCGGTTTTGAGAAGGCCACCTGCTGCTCTAAATAAGCAGAAGAGAGTGGTTACGAGTTTTTATGATGTCCAGATGTCACACACTCATTGCTACAGTTCACAGAGCATTGATAAGTTATCCAGATACAGTCAGAACAGGGTATGTGCAACCTGATTTACAAAATGATCTGTTGGTAAAGCTTATTAGCTTTAATTAGTTATACTTTTGAGTTCCTGTACTTCAATTCTAATGATTGCGATACATCTATCACAGTGCAGGCGCTACTTCTAAATAACTTACCGAAATATGTGAAGATAGTAGAAGTTGGGCCCAGAGATGGCCTCCAGAATGAGAAAAACATAGTACCTACTGATGTGAAGATTGAGTTGATAAAGATGCTTGCATCTTCTGGCCTGCCGGTTGTTGAGGCCACCAGCTTTGTGTCACCAAAATGGGTGCCTCAAGTAAGAACTTCTCACTGCTCTGGTGTATTGTAATTTGCAGCCATTTGCTATACGGAGGTCTTATTTGGCGTAATGCTCTTTTCTTTCATAAAAGCTTTTGTGAACCCTTTTTTTATGGTTGCCTGTGGCCCATCCTTGCAATATGGTGCCTGTGTTGCTGACACAAAGTTTTACTAATGCCATTTGCAATTCCAGCGTATCCTTGTTAACAACTTTTCTTACTCCAGCTTGCAGATGCCAAGGTTGTCATGGAGTCAATCCGAAATGAAAGTGGCAACTTCCCTGTATTGACACCTAATCTCAAGGTAACCATTTTTGTGGCTGTGATCTTAATATTCAGCAAGATAAGCTAGTGAAAGTTGACACTCATATATTCTGGTTTTTCTGAGGCAGGGCTTGGAAGCAGCGGTAGCCGCTGGTGCCAAGGAAGTGGCAATTTTTGCTTCAGCTTCAGAGTCCTTCTCAAAGTCAAACATAAACTGTAGCATAGAAGAGAGTCTTAGACGGTACCATGATGTTGCTGTTGCTGCGAAGAAACACTCGTTACCTGTCCGTGGGTGTGTATAGTTGTTGATTGCCTGTATTCCTCTAGTAGCAGCACTGCTGAAGTGCTGATTAGTGTATTCTCAATTTTTGTTAACTTGCTACAGTATATAATAGGATTACGTTTCTTTAGGTACATATCATGTGTCGTGGGATGCCCAGTGGAAGGAGCTGTTTCTCCATCTCAAGCAGCTTATGTTGCTAAAGAGCTGTCTAACATGGGCTGCTACGAGATTTCTCTGGGTGATACAATAGGAGTGGGGACGCCTGGTATGTCCTAGCTGTCTCGTCTTGGTGCTTATTTTTGAATGGTGTTAATTGTGCGGTTTTTAGCCCAAAATGGCGCCAAAACAAAAACATCTTAATTTCAAGTTGAGGCACCTAGAGGTAATATTATGGGTTATAGCTAATAAAGTAGAGCCAAAAACCTTTGGTAGGTCCCAAAACCGGGCTTAAAGGTTTCTAGAATAAGTTGAGCAGTATTTTTTTATTTTTTTTTCCTCTAGAAACATACTTTAAATTAGCCAAATTTCTCAAAATTAGCCAAGTCATTTCCTCTAATTTCAGGTACTGTTGTTCCAATGCTTGAGGCTGTTGTAGATGTTGTCCCTGTTGATAAGCTTGCTGTCCATTTTCATGATACATATGGACAAGCTCTCTCCAATATTCTCATCTCTCTTCAAGTAAGATTTTATTTAATCTTTGGTTTTGTTTTGTTTTTTATTTTGGATATTGGATCTATAGCTTGTATTTTAGCATTCTTAAAACCGTAGAGAAATATTGTGAATCATATGGAATCAATCAACTAATGTCCTTACCAAGTGTGTTCTGATTCCTATACGCCTAAGCCTGTAAAGATAATATAATGGGTTTATTGGGGCCAAAACGTACTATATGTTTCCAAAATTTGAAAAACACACATGCTAAGCCGCCGTGGTGATATGTGCCAATTGGTATAAAGGACTACTTAAATAGCCGAAATAGGGCAGCTAATCCTCAATTAAATAAGGGCACTGGAATACTATACTTGGAAATGCTTTAATAAGACTTGGAAAAGCAAAATGGAAGTGTATAATGCACGTATTTTGTCAGAAAAGGCACCGACACAAAAATGATTCAAATTTTAGGAGTAGCTCTCAGGCGTCATATTGTGTGTTCTAGCAGAATATTAGAGCTAAAAACCTGTGATAGGTGCCCCTCCAACAAAGAACCGGGCCCTCAAAATCATGAAGGACACTTGCAGAATGGGATAGTAATTATAAAATAACATTTAGAAATCCAAATTTTTTGGCTTAATATGTTTTCGATACAAAAGAGCCTAACTTTTTGTTCCTCTAGGGATAATATAATGGGGTTTTAAATAACTATTAGAGCCAAAAACATATCGTAGGCTTCCAAAATTGGAAAATCTCGCACGTTAGTGTGACGAGGTGACATGTACCAATACCAATCCTTAAAGCATTTAAGGCACTGAAATAATTTACTTGGTAAAGGTTTAAGAATAATTGGCTACTTTGGAAATAATAGTCAAATTTTGGCAAAATTGAAGTGTATAATGCATGTTTTTTTTGTCCGAAAGGCATCGAAATAAAAATGACTCAAATTTTAGGAGTAGCTCATATAGGTCATATCGTGTGCTTTGACAAAATATTAGAGCTAAAAACCCATGATAGTGCCCCAAATCAGTCAAAACCACAGTAGCCTTAATTGCGGAAGGTAGGCGGAGGGGCTTAAAGGTCCCTATAACGAGAGAACCGGATTCTCAAAATCATGAAGGGCACTTTCGGGATCTTGATAGTAAATTTGAAATAATGTTTAGAAACATTGAACAGAATGGCCAACGTATCTAATACTGTAGAGAATGGAAGGTTATAATCCACGCTTTTTGGCCTAAAATGGTTTTGGGACAATAAGGTCTTAACTCTTTGTGGAAGCCTCTAGGGATATTGTAAAAGGCTTTTTTTAGAAAATATTGAAGCCAAAAACATATGGTAAGTTTCTCATATTGGAAAGTCACCCATGCTAGGGTGACAAGATGAAATTTGCCAATTGCATTTACAAGACTACCCGAATAGCGCAACCAATAGTCAAACCAAATAAGGGCACTAAAATACTATATTTGGAAAAGCTCTAAGAAGATTTGGCTACTTTGGAAAAAGTAGTCAGAATTGGCCAAACTTGAAGTGTGTAATCCACAGATTTTTGCCCGAAAAGGAACCGAACCAAAAACGAATCAAATTTTTGGAGTACCTTCCATGGGTCATAATGTGTAACATGGAAAAATACTAGAGCTAAAAACATAAGATAGGTGCCCCTAGATCAGTCCAAAGGGCACTAGCCTTAATGGGTGACGGTAGGCAAATCTGGTTAAAGGTCCCTCCAATGAGAGAATTGGGACCTCAAAATCACGAAGGACACTCGCGGGATGTTGACAGTAATTATGAAATAATGTTTGGAAACTTTGGACAAAATGGCCAAAGTATCCAAAACTGCACAAAACCAAAGGTTATAATTCACTATTTTTGTTCGAAAATGGTTTCGGTAAAAAATGGCTTAACTTTTTGTGGAAGCCTCTCGGGATAATATAATGTGTTTTTCGAAAAACATTAGTGTCTATAACATATAGTAGGATTCCAAAATTGGAAAATCATGCACGCTAGGTGACAAGGTGACATATGCTGATTGGATCTAAAGAGCTGACCGTATAGGGCAACTTGTCCTTAAAAACAAATTAAGGCACTAACTTAGGAAGATTTGGCTACTCTGGAGAAACTAGTAAAAATTGGCCAAACTTGAAGTGTACAATCCACGGTTGTTTGCCCGAAAGTGCTCCGAAACAAAAATGAGTCAAAATTTTGGAGCAGCTCCGTAAGGCCACATTGTGTGTTATGTTGAATTATTAGAGCTAAAAACATATGATAGGTGCCCCAAAATCAAACAAGGCACACTAGCCTTAACGGGTGACGTAGGCGAAGCGGCTTAAAGGTCCCTCCAACGAGAGAACTGGGCCCTCAAAATTATGAACGGCACTCGCGGGATGTTGACAGCAATTATGAAAGAACAAAGAATGTTTAGAAACTTGGGACAACATGGCCAACGTATCCAGAATTACACAAAACTGAAGGTTATAATCCACTATTTTTGTCCAAAATTGGTTTCGGTACAAAACAGCTTAACTTTTTGTGGAGCCTCCAGGGATAATACACCTATGCTAGGGTGACGAGGTGACATAAGTCAATTGTTCTTAAAGTGCTTCCTATATAGCTTAACCAATCCACAAATCAAATTGACACAGAAATACTATCACTGGTAATGTGTTTGAAAGATTTGGCTACTTTGGAAAAAGTAGTCAAAATTTGCCAAGATTGAAGTGTATAATCCACGTTTTTATGTCCGAAAGGCACCATAATAAAAATAACTCGAATTTTTGGAGCAGCATCCAAGGGTCATCATGTGTGTTATGGCAAAATATTAGAGCTAAAAACATATGATAGGTGCCCCAAAATCAAACAAAGTGCACAAGCCTTAACGGGTGATGGTAAGCGGAGCTGCTTAAAGGTCCCTCCAACGAGAGAACTCGTCCCTCCAAATCATGAAGGGCACTCGCGGGATGTTGACAGTAATTATGAAATAACGTTTAGGAACTTTGAACAAAATGTCCAACGCTTTCAAAATTGCACAAAACCAAAGGCTACCATGATTTTTGGCCTAGAATGGTTTCGGAACCAAAATGGCTTAACTTTTGGTTGAAGCCTCTTGGGATAATAGAATGGGGTTTCTGAAAAATATTAGAGCCAAAAACGTATAGTAGGTTTCCAATTTTGGAAAAATACGCACGCTAGGGTGATAAGGTGACATGGGCCAATTAGGTTTAAAGAGCTACCTATGTAGGGCAACCAATCCTCAAATCAAATTAAGGCACTGAAATACTATATTTGATAAAGCTTTGAGAAGGTTTGTCTACTTCGGAAAAAGTAGTCAAAATTGGGCTAATTTGAAGTGTATAATCCACGTTTTTTTTTGCCCGAAAAGGCACCGAAACAAAAATGACTCTTTTTTTAGGAATAGCTCCCATGGGTCATATTGTGTGTTGTGTTAAAAATATTAGAGCTAAAAACATATTATAGGTGCCCCAAAATCAGTCGAAAACACACTAGCCTCAACGGGTGATGGTAGGCGAAGCGGCTTAAAGGTCCCTGCAACGAGACAATTGGGCCGTCAAAATCATGAAGGGCACTCGCAGGTTGTTGACAGTAAGTATGAAATATCGTTAAGGAACTTTGAACAAAATGGCCAACGTATCCAAAATTGCACAAAACCAAAGGTTATAAATCCACAATTTTTGTCCTAAAATGGTTTTGGTTAAAAAAATGGCTTAACTTTTTGTGGAAGCCTTTAGGGAATAAATAATGAGTTTTTTTTTTTTTTTTGAAAAATATTAGAGCCAAAAACATATACAGAATTACGTAGTAGTAGGTTTTCAAAATCTGAAAATCACCCACGCTAGGGTAACGAGGTGGCATATGCCAGTTGGGCAACCAATCCTCAAATCAAATTGAGGCACTGCAATACTATATTTGGTAAAGCTTTTGGAAGATTTGGCTTCTTTGGAAATGTAGTCAAAATTTGCAAAAGTTGAAGTCTATAATCCACGGTTTTTTTGCCCGAAAAGGCACCGAAACAAAAATGACTCAAAATTTTGGAGCAGCTCCCAAGAGTTATATTGTGTGTTGTGGCAAAAATTTAGAGCTAAAACATATGATATGTGCCTCAAAATCAATCCAAAATGCACTAGCCTTAGCCCTTAACGGCTGACGGTAGGTGAAGCTGCTTAAAGGTCCCTCCAACGAGAGAACTGGGTCCTCAAAATCATGAAGGGCACTCGCAGGATGCTGACAGTAATTATGAAATAACGTTTGGAACCTTTGAATTATGGCCAACGCTCCCAAAACTGCCCAAAACCAAAGATTACCATGATTTTTTGCCTGTGGTGGGACCCTTCCCTGGACCCTCGCTTACCGGGGACGCCAATGTGCACTGGGCTGCCCTTTTACTGGTTTCGTTACCAAAGTGGCTTAATTTTTGGTTGAAGCCTTTATGGATAATATAATGGGTTTTTGTGGAATCGTCATCTCCTCCTCCTACATGCTGTCGTTTTTCTACATATTGTTGTTTCTTGAAATCCAGAGTTCTCGTCATGCAATTGATAAAATTTTGTGGTTCCGTATCTTTGCAGATGGGTGTCAATGTAGTGGACTCATCTATTGCAGGCCTTGGTGGCTGTCCATACGCTAAGGGCGCATCTGGTAATGTAGCCACTGAAGATGTTGTGTATATGCTTAATGGACTTGGAATTGAGACCAACGTGGACATGAGAAAGCTCTTGTTGGCTGGTGATTTCATCTGCAAGCACCTGGGACGCGTATCTGGCTCAAAGGCTGCCACTGCCTTGAGTAAAACTCTTGCTCATGCATCCAAGCTGTAAGATATACACACACCTATTCTTATCTGTAAATATACTTTTAAAGCTTTACCTTCTCAGACTTGTTCACTTAATCATGTTGGAAAATTTGTTAGTCATGTATTATAAATTTATAATTCATGTGAAATCTACTTTGTTTCCTCCGAACCCATGCTCCCATATTATCTTTCTATGTGGATGAGACCCGTTACGTACAGCCCAGAACTCAAATTTTCCAAATTCTAAACTGTACTCGTATTCACTTTAGGTGAGCAGACAATTAGGAATAGGCGCATTGCGCGATGAAGAAAAACAAGATGTCACTTTGTACTAGGATCAGTAAGAAAGATTGAGGGAGACGTTATTTCACTTAGGATCAATCTTCAAGATCTGTCCTGAAATACTATCCATTGAGGAGCTGAGGACCAGTTAGAAAGAATAAAGGAAACCCTCAATTCACTAAGGAACGAAAAGATGAAATCTTGGGATCAATTTCCAAGATCCTCCTGAAGTGTCGTTATTTCCTGCATAATAGCATCTTTCCCATTTTGGTGATTTGCCGTACTTCTCCTTATCATTGTTGTACTACAAAGGATGGGGTTCCATGAAAAATAGAAGTGGAGCCAAAATGAAGCCATGCATCTTTCTTTCTTTACCTTCTGACAATATTCTTGTGGGTGCAATGTTTTCAAGATCCGATGCCCTGTCTTCTTTAGGCTTAGGTAACCTTTTGCGACCAATCAATCTAAAAAATTTGATTTGTACATTCTCGTCCGTTAGAGAAACATTGAAAACTGCACTCTCATAGAATGTGAGTGTACGATAACTCCATGGACTCGCCTCCTGATTCTCCGTCTTGTGTGCTTAAACACCTTTCCTTTAGGTTCATGGTTTAGTGACTAACTCTAGATGAGAAGAGGAAGGAATGCTGTACCATCTAGAGTGAATCTCTGATTTGCGCAAGATTTTATTTGTAGAGGGGCTCTGGTCCTTGTATAGAGGCGTCAAGCCTGGACACGGTGCACTCTAAAGACGATCTAAGTACGGATGGCAAGGGGTTACAGTTACAGTCGTCGATTATGGTGCATCATGGGCTAGGCTCCAGGGCATCCTTACAGACTTATAGCAGAAGCTAGGTTTTACATCTTTCACTTTTCTGGTCACTAATGATAACTAACTCGTCTTATGTAATGAGAAAGCCTCATGCATGCAAGATTAACAGTAACTGCTCTGAGTGTGATTTCCTTAACATTTCATCTAGTGATCGATTCCATGGTTTTTCTGACTGTTCTAAACTCAATTTTTTGTCATGATATAGTTTAGATTAGTTGCATTATTGATAATAGGAAAAAACCGTTGTACTACTCGTACCGATAATTCTATTTTAATCCTTGATTAATTATTTAATTTGACACTTTCAGGATTCATACTTAATTATTCCAAATGACAAAATCTCAAGTAATTTTTTAGTATCCCTGCATATCATAACTCACAAGTCACAACTCACACCCCCCTGTTACACACCCTTAACCTTTCTCTCCGTTAATTTTTGGGTAGACAATGTAACACATAGTCACATAGTACTAATATACTAATCTTGGGTCGGTTTAGTTGATGATATTTAATTACATAAACAAGGCTACATTAAGAAAGATGATCCTATTTTTTTCTTAGCCACTAATTCTTACTTTCTTCTTGTAAATCTACTAATTTAATGTACAACCACTCCTTGATTATTACAGGCTAGTTTGGTGTACTCATAGCCCTATAGGCCACTGTTTTTCTGATCCTAATGACATACTGTATATTATCTATATGGACGCTGTTCATATAAGATTGCGTCTATTTTCACGTCGTATACATCTAATAACCGCACCTAGTTTCCCTCGTTTTTTAACAAATTTTAGTGTTTTCTTTTATTTACTTGAAATTTTAGTCGAACTCATATCATTTTGAGAATAAGGTTTGATTGTTGTTGTGCTTGAAATTTTAGTATCTACAAAAGTTAATGTGCGGATTTAGCAATGACGGATGTGAGAATCGACGTAGTCTGACATAATATGCAGAAATCAATAATAGTTGTAGTACTCAACTTCCAATTTCTATAGTTTTTTCCTGTACTTCTTTTTGAAGCCATTTTTTAAGAGTACTTCATGCAACGGAACAAGAAGAAACCCTTCATGCAAAAGGCTGGAATCAGACAAGAAGAGTAATTACTAAACTAAAGGGAAGAACATTATAATATACAGTCCAAAGTTAAAAAGATTAGTTGATGGTCGGGTAAAAGATGATGTAGGCTTACATTAAATAGTAGCATAATATATATCATATCAAACATTTAATGTCTTCTGTTAATTTCAGTAAGGACTTGGTCGGCCTCTGTCCTCTTCAGCTGTAAGACTTTAATTGTGTACCAGAAGTTAAAGGCTTGAGTTGGTTTCTTTGACAAAGACCAAGAGTTACGCGCAACACGTTTTTCTGGGTATCTTACATTTGTATGTGGAGAGAAATAGGCCGATAATGAGGCGCGAAAGCCAATAGCGTAGTGATCAGGAACTTGAGTCGGCGATTTATCGACCTTTAAAGTGTGTATGCATGTAAACTCATCTTTCTCAAAGTAGGCTCTTTAACCTTCTAGGTTGTGATTATGAGTATTATTATGAAAGAGAATACTTTTCTTAACTTGCTTAGTTAGTAAGAATGATTGCAGTCAATGTCCCCCAACTAATGGAGGTAATTAATGATCAGATTTGACTTGATTAATTATAAGTCAAATTGGAAAATTGAATTAGCAGTTATCATTGACTTTGGTAAAATTAGGTCAAACAGAAGTTCTAGCTGGTAGCATAGTCAATGCAATTGATATAGATTGTGTTCTGAGTTCAAACCTACAAACACGAACAAGATACAGAGTAAATTGAGTCCGAACTCTACAAATGCATTCATGTTAAAACTCGGGGGAGGGGTATGAGTCAACACATGACTCGAATATGGAACTGTGTCTCTTACTATGATAGATTGTTAGGTACTTGGATAGTTGGATTGGCTTGCTTTTTTTTACTGTCATTGTTTGACCCCCTACTAGTTCTTGCCATATTTTCACTTTCTATCTTTTTTCCTATAAAGGTTGGTCTTGGTATAGGCATGTGTAATCTTAAAAGTGGGTCTTCTAGGGAGGCAGTTTAATGAGGTTCTGTCACCTGAAAGTTTTACTCTCCTGATTGGAAATTCAGAAATCAAACTGTGCTTCTGCCAAAGCTTTAAATTGAAGCTTTGTTTGTGTTGTGAATTTGTGATGTAACCTATATTGCCAGTTTCTGGGTTTTGTGGTGCTTATTGTGTAGGGGCCTCTCTCTGTGAGCGGATACTCTCTTATGGAGTACCTTGCTTTGGGACTAGATACTCTTTATTTTCTTCGCGTTTCTTGGTCGAGAAAAGTTACCCTTAACCATAATTCTTCGGTTGTTCTATGATGGTTATACTACATATCATTATACGAGATAAACTAAAGATAAAGAGTATTACCTCCGTTTTTACAAGAAGCCGACTTTTCAATATGTTTCGAGAGTTGACATATGGTTGGATTCGATTTGATGCTATCAACCTCTTTATTTGGATGCAACCCCTCCCCCTTCTATTGCACAAATGTGGATTGTGCCCAAAAGAAGAAATGAAGGTGACTTAACATTTTAAAAGTTACTCTCAGTCACTTCAAATTAGACTAGAATCCTTCTCAAAATTTTAGTTTTCATGTCTTGTATCATCACATTTTCCTTTTGATTGTCTTACACAGTAACATCTTTTAGTGTGAAACTAGTTGGTCTTTTTCGTATATTGTTGGTTGGTCTCCTACTAAATTCATGAGAAATTGTAACTCTCAAAACATAGATTTCTATGTAGATGAACAATCCCTTTGAAATGGATGAAAAGACTTACGTAGTCCATCGAAATCTTATGGACTACGAAGTCACTGTAATCTTATGTCCATTGAAGTTTCGACCTCCCAATATCATCCAAACGACCAACTATAGAAATTCGAAGATTTTGGCTAAAATTAATTCTCAGAGCTCCCAACAAAATTTACATTCATCCATATAAGTTTCTATGACTGATTCTGATAGGTGACCTGTGAGCTCTTGTTCTAGTCTGAAGAAAGTGGGACCTTTCTGACTACTGTAGGAAAATCATGTCAGAATGTTAGCCATTTTAGGACCTTTTGGTTAATTGCCCTCCTCTTGTAAGAGAGAAAGCCAAAAGATGAGTTTTCTACAAGTTTGGTTGATTTCAATTTGCTTCCCTACATTTCCTGATTTCTGCTCTCTGTGTCAAAAAGAGGCAAAAAGCTACTGCATTACTCTACAAATCATAGTTTTAGGAAATGTTCAAGTTTTTGGGTTTCTTTCAGTTGGTCTGGTCATGTGCATGCAATCAATTTTTTGACAACTACATTCATGTGTATGAATTGCCTTCTCACTGCCAAATCCAATCTTCTTCACTCTTTCTTTTTTCATCACTTTATCAACTTTTAGTTCATGTCAATAGGATGACTTAAGCATGATGCAACTTTATTACCATGACTTCTAAATTCACCATATAGTCATAGAGATACCTAGCGTATCACATGTCGGACCTGATACGGCCTTCTAAGTCTGACCGAGGGGTTGAATTCGAGTAACACTCGTATAGTCGTCATTTCCTTCATCCCTATCCACATTGCATGCAGATGATCGTTGAGAGGTCGATGTGTAACATTAAATTCGGATGCTTTAGTTTAGGTTGCGTGTATCTGTACCTCTACAAACCGAATATCGGTGGGATATGCATAATGAGGGAAATTATTATACACTGGTACAACAAAAAGTGGTCCTGGTAATGTTGTTCATTAAGAAATTCCTGCCCTGTATATTGGGGAATCCTTGAATTTGAAATGTCCATATGAAAAAAAACAAAGTATAAATATGCATAGCAAAACAAGCTGAAGCCTTCTCTAACATTTATATGCCGTGTTCGTAAAGTTTCTTATTGTGGGTGTTTTTTTCCTACCTTATTTACTTCATGGATCTTGCTTTTTAGATTCAGTTTTTTCTAAAGGTTGGTTTACTTTTTACCCTTTTGGTTATCAAATAATGGCCTTCTCTCTGTTTTTTATCGCTTTGTTTTTTAACTTACCCTACACATTTCTTGTTGAACACTGTCACCTCATACAACCTCTGAATGTGGAAGGCATCACTTAAGAAAAAAAGTTAGGGCAATGCTTTATTACTTATTCAACCTTATTATTATTACTACTTTTGTCACTAATTCGACTTTTCGCGTAAATTTTCAATATTGGGATCAAAGATAATCGAATAAAATCTGTGATTATGTGCAAAATGTTTACACTATTTGCTGCGAATGATGATGATTGACTTGCTGCATTTTAAGTGCATTGTTTGACAATTCTTGTCACTTTTTTCTTTATTCATGGTGGGCATATGAGGCCGTACTAAGGTATTGAATTTGGAAGACGAGGGAGTTGGAATTTCATATCAGCTTTTATTGATTTTTACACTCTTCTGTATGAGATGTAATATGCAAGCGTTAGTTATACGCTTGTCTCGAGAAAGAATGCCGCGAGCATAACTCAGATTTATACCTTGCTGTTTGCAAAAATTCGAAAGTCATACATTAGATTCTAAGCAATGTTGATCAATTTGATCATTGCACATTTTGCACGCAAATGTACAATAATATGTCAAAATATGTGACCTCATTTCTAAGGTTGAACACTACTAGTATGAAAATGTACAGAAATTTTAGATTCCTGTTGATCTTATTAGTGAGAAAACACTACAAATTAATTTCGACACTAAAAGTTATGTTAGCTAGAAATAAAATTATGCTCCTACTCCTACCAACCAACCTGGAAAAAAAAAAAGCAGACAAAATATTCATTACACCAACAACTCCACTGTTAATTACTTAATGCCATTAAATACTTTGATGATCATACTCTGAATATCATAGTTCCTTCATATCAATATCCCCAGAATTTAAGCACATACACTATGAACATTGTTAATGTTCATATGCTTGTAACAGTTCATGTTAGCCGATCCCAAATTATTTCAACGTTACGACTTACGACCATTTGTTGTTGTTGTTGTTTTGTCACTCTATGAACATTTAGGAAAGACTTACAATAAACAAACAAGGGACTTAAATATATATTAGAAGAAACCTTGAACAAATCAAAGATCAAAACTTTTCATATACACTCCTACATAACTTGCAAAATCTCATAAAAACTAGTACTACTAGACTAAAAAACTTATCTATTATGAAGAGGATTTGGACCTGTATGAACTTTCCTTTTACCATCATCAAATATATCATCACCATTACCCTGTGCATTCCCTCCTTTTTTGACAGAGGAGGGTGAAGTGAAAACCCCATCATGCCCTTGTTGTTGTTGATGATGAGTAACTTCATTTCTAAATTTGTTGAATCTGCCATACCCAACTGCCAATTTGGGAGCTTTAAGGATAATAATGATTAGCAATAGAAGTGACAAGCAAGCTAGATGCTGTTGTTTTTTCAAACCCATCTTTTTCTTCCTGATACAAGTAGTACCCCAAATCATATAAGATGGTGGTGAAATAGTAGTAGTCTTCTCTGAACCGTGGCGCATCTAGCTAGTCGAACTTGTACTAGAAGTTTCTATATTACCAACTTATGCAAATTGTAACACTTCAAAGTTGAGACTTATAGAGGAAGGTAAACTGTAAAGTATTAGTATAGTTTGCAGGAATCAAAGGGAATTTAATGGGAAAGGTTGCTTTTTTACTGAAGTATATATCAGAAAGTTGAGATCAGAGGAAAAAGAGGAGGGGTTGTTTTGTTGTGGTATGTTTGGCTTGTTTTACATTAATGTTGGTGCTGTAAACTTGTAAGAAGCTTTGAAGTTTGTAACTTTTTGAAGAAGATTTGTAAGTAAGTGGTCAATCTGAGGGAGAAAGGGTCAAAATGCATAGGTTTAGGAGCTGAATAATATGTTTAATAATACTTTCTGCTTGCAGAAGAAGGCTGTTATTGGAAACTTCTTTTAGTTCTGATTTCAGAGCCTAATTTTTTGCTACAAAGTGCACAAAGAAAGAGGGAACAAGTAGAGCAAAGAGAGGAAGGAGGAGAGAGACTGACTGAAAGAGTGTGTGTGTGTGTTTAATAAAAAGTCCTTGAGCTTTGCTGTAACCTGTTAAGACTGAGAGACTTTGGAGAGAGAGGCAGCAGGGCTGTTCTTGTCTTGGTGGCTGAAACTTAAATGCTAAAGATGTGGTTTATTGTTAAAAATCCTGTGTCATGTGATGTCAATCATTTTCATTAAGGAGAGGTTTCGCTTTTTTAAATCGTTATAACGTGTGGTTATTCATGTTAATTGTAATTAGTTGATTTTAAGTGTTGTAAGCGTTTTCATAAAGGTTAATCGACATGATATATGACGATTCATGTGAACTGATCTTAAGTAATTTGAGGGATTAAGTCAACTTTTATATAGAGGTTTTGCTTTTGGTTTAGTGATTAGTTGAGTGGTACTTTGGGGTTTATGACTTTCATGAAAAAGTTGGTGATATGTCTTTTTTAGGACTTCTGGTGGGCTTATATTATAAGAGAATGTGTTTTATTTGGAGTATTATTATTTTGGCTGTATATCAGTATATGGATGATCTAAGGGAACATTACCTAAAACTAAGAGGGACCTAACCTTTTCACCTGAAAAATATGCCAGAAATCAGGTTTTGTGATGGGAATGAATGAAATTATGGGTTTTAGTCTTTTAAATTATTAATGTCTCTAAATAATTATACTGACACTTAGGCCAAGGTACATACATGATACATCTTTGAACTAACTTAATTACTCAATTACTCAATACTAGTATAAGTTAATAATGGTAAGAGCATATTTCATCTCTTTATAGGAGTTCCCTAATCCTACAGAAGAATGTTTTGCACAGGACTTAAAGAAAATTACTGCCCAGTCTTAAGCATGTTTCGTCTGGAGAAGTCATATTCAGATATTATTCCGTTTCTTTTAATCGTTAATATTTATTTTTCTGGTCAATTGTGTGCGGATTAATATGACTATTATGTCATTAGTCTCATTACTTGATTTCATTGCTCCATTGGCCCATATTTCATTACTACTACTTTCAATGGCTCTCTTGCAACTTTTGTAGTTATATGATAATTTATATGATAATTACATTTCTTTGAATCTTGTGTGTTCGAGAAATATTACTAATTGAAAGGGGTAAAAGAGTAAAGTTATTCAATACTAATATAATGCAATTCCTCAATGTGTGATGATTTTTGAAAGTAAAAACAATGAGGTATATGAACAAGGTGAATTATTAGCTTTAAATGGTGGGCACTAAGAAGGGAGGTGGAATGAATATGAAGGTATGCGATACATATAGGCAGTAATAAATTTTCTCAAGGGAAATGATGGTGTTTTCGTTTACTTTTTCTTAATGCTCTTGAAAAGAGAAGGATGAACATCGAGTGAACGAAACTCCTAGAAGTAGAACTTTTTATCACTGGTTCACGGTAGGAATTCATCACCATACCAATAGCGCACGTAAAATTTGGAGGTCCGAGATTTCTTTTAGTTACTTCGATCAATGAGTTGGATTTTCGCTGTCTGAGAGTGTGTGATATAAGAACTTAAAAAGAACAATTAAGTCAATGGACTACGATATTTGAACACACGCTTATCTCAACTTTAATTTATTTGCTTTCATATGTCAATTACTCTGATCGTTTTGGTTTTCCTTTTCTAGTCATTTTTTGTTTTAATTGTTGTTGTTTCAAACAAGGATATACTCCCTCCGTTCCCCTTTAAACACCCACTTTCCTTTTTTGGGTGTCTTTCTTTAAACGCCCCATTTCAAAATTTCTAATTGGGGGTAAGTTTTCACCACATTTCAACCCTCCACTATCTCCAAAAATAATAAACAAATCACTCATTATCTTCAAAAATAATAAACAAACTACTCATTTTCTCCAACCATAATAAACAAATCACCCATTATCTACAACAACAATAAACAAACTACACCACCTTAATCCACGAGAAAAAATGACTGGAGTGTTTAAAGGGGGACAGAGAGACTATATTTTAATAGATAGACGTAGAGGTTAAACAAGATGAAGTGTAATTATACTATATATATTGTGTCCTTTCTCTTGTGGTTATTTGATGTAGTCTTAGTAATGATGGTTTGATTGGTCTACAATGATGTACTCCGTAGTTTACATAGATTTTACAATTTGTTTGTTATGATGGGGTGCTCTTAATTTATGTATTAAGAATTTCATCAAATTTTCTTATAATGATGGGTACTTGTTAAAATATGATGACAGTTTTATGATGATGTGCCCAATCCATCATCATAATATGATACTTCTATAATACGAAGCTTCACACTGTTCTACTACCAATCTGATCTAAATACATTATCTAAATGTGATTAACGCAAATATAAACACATCGTAAATTATTTTATTTTTGTATGGACAAGTATTGTAGTTTGGGGCTTCAAACCACTTTTGAATGTAGCCCAAGTTCAAAGACCCCCACTCTATGAGCCATAGCCCATACTCCATAATCTTATACCTTAAAGGACCATGAGAATAGAACTATCACAATTATGTCCATATTTACCTCTCTCCCGTTAAGTAATTTGTCAAGATTTTCAAATGAGATCTAAAAACGATTTTATATTGAGAAGGTTGATCGCTTGTGCACACTACTCGATAGGGCGGAGCTAGGGGGGCTTACTCCGGCCACGTCCTACCCCAACTTTGCGAAATGTCGAAATTTTTCGTGTATACTTACAATAAAACTGGTTAAAGATTGATAAATCGTAGTATTTGGCCCACCCCAACTCCGAAAAATAAGTTTTGGCCCAGTCCAAGTATCAATCCCGGCTCCGCCACAACTAGTACTCGGTTAATCAAAATTCCAAAAAAACTACGACGAGTTAGAGAAACTCTAATTAAATCCCTATATAATAAACTTTTAGAATTTTAATAAACCGATCAGTGTATACCACCTTCTCTACACAAGAGTATTTTTGAAAATACCGGTGTTTGAAATGAGACGGAGGGAATACTCGATTTCTAAAATTACGTGGCCAAATTTCTTATAATTGGGCTCCTAAAAACAGACTGATATAAGTGAAAATACTCGAGAATACCCGTTTTACAAACCCGACCCAAATCACTTCGACAGATTAAACCAAACCATTCACTCTTCCACTCTCTTTCTCTCTCGCGCAGTTTTTAGGGTTTTTTTTGTGTGTATCACAAGCATCTCCCAGCTTCTGATCATCTGGTACGTTTTCCGCCTAATTCCTTGATGGGTTTTCATCGTTATACTTGTTATTCATCTGGGTTCCTCTTATTTTTGTCTAATTCATGCTTGACTGTTGTTGATTGGAGGATTCTAATTTACGCTTCTTTTTTTCTGCTAGAAGTTTTATGTAATTATTTCTGCTTAGTAGGTGATGATGAAATTCTCAATTGATATTTGTCGGAATTTCGAGGTTTCTGTGATTGGATTATTCGAATATTGTGAGCTTGTGCGATTTTTTTTTTTTTTTTTTGTGCTGAATTTATGCATTTCTTCCTTGGGTTGAATCTTGTTTATTGGGGATTTTAGGCTTCTTGTTTACTGAGTTTATGGTGAAAAGTAAAGTTTGTGATTTTTACCGTGTTGGGTTTGATTCAGTTAGCCGTAAAAATGTGTAAAAATTTTATGTAATCATTTCTGCTTAGTAGGTGAAGAAATTCTCAATGAATGGGGAATGTTGTGAGGTTATGTTGGAATATTTGTGATTTTTAGGGGGTGGGGGGGGGCTTGAAGAGGTTGAACTGAATCTTGTTAGCTCAGCAATAAACTGAAAGTCAAGTCCCAAATATGCATAACATTACGATAGCTTAGCGGTATTATAACTCACATTAGCCTCGACTTAACATAAAGAAAACATCGTAATTGACTAGAATACGATTCGATAAGCTCCACATTCATCAGGAGCAGCATCACTAAACGTCTGAAAAGCGGGGTCAGGCGTACATATCCTAATAGCAGTTGAGCTCTATTTTCCTGTAACCCCTTGATGAAGGAACGCCCATCAAAACCAAACATATTTCTACATGAATTGGCTGTTTGTTTACTGATGATAACCATTTCCTCCAAATTGAAATGAATAGAAAAGAGTCGTCATTTACTACTCGTTTCCCTTCACTTTACTGACGAGGGAACAGGGGCTAGGGAGTAAACTGTAAAACTGTACGATGAGCCGATGACCGTCTTCTTCTTTTTTGGCATGGGATATGGTCAATTGGTCATCTCATATAGGGTTGAATTGCAAGAGTCAACTCTACTCTTTTCCAAGAGCAACCAGATGAGAAATAATCAATTCGTTGATGAATAGTGAGTCATATAGGAAACATGCTTTTCAAACCAATCCTGTATTATTGCAGGTTTATTTTCCAGCAGTTGAGAATCTTGAGATGTTTTATGGGATTTGTTTTGTACCTTTTTAAAGTCCTGTAGTTTATTGGGCAAAGATAAATTTTCCGACAGGAAGATCTGTGGAAGAATTTTGATGACATCGTGCCTAAGAGGCTAAGACTACCCACATTGGTGCCTCCCTTTTGCCCTAGGGTAAATTGCCATAAACTACTGTTATATTACTTTGCCTTGAGAAGCCACAATGGTGTCTTTCCTCCTTGCCTAGGGCGTTAGCATTTCATTGGAAAATAGATATAATACTAGCCTTTTATTAAGTAGAAATGATATTTTTAGAGAGTAGAGAAAATCAAATGTGCATCAAAGTATTCAAATGCAGTCTCTATTTACAGTGAATGATAAAATAGAGCTATTGGTGTATTCTTTTTTTTTTTTTTTTACATTTATATGAAGAAAAAATAGCCTTTGCAAAGATAAAACGGTAACAAAAATGTATGGCAAATGAGAAACTGGCAAGTGGCAAACCAATAGTGGAAGAAAACAAAAAAAAGCTCACATTTTCTCTCCAATTGTGCCACGCCCCACTGCCCCAGCTTGTGTCATTTCCTCTTTGAGGGCAAACTTTGCCCTTTCTCTCTCCCTATGCTCCAAGTTTAATTATTTTACCTTTTTATCTTATGTTTTGCCCTTTGCCTTACTCTCTTTCTCTTCCACAGCCTTAGAACCACAGTCACCTGCAATAATATCATTATCGCTTGCAGAAGGGTAGCGGATTTTAGTCACTACATTCAGAATGGCGCGTAAAGGGTTAATGGAACAGGACTTGAGCAAGCTGGATGTCGCCGAACTAAATCCTCTTTCACCTGAAGTTATTTCTCGTCAGGCAACAATTAATATTGGTAACTTTTTTTTTTTTATAAATCTCACACCTCATTCATTTTTTGTTTTCTTAATGGTGTTCTTATCTGGCCCCTTCTTGTAATGCTCAGGGACCATTGGTCATGTGGCCCATGGTAAGTCAACTGTTGTGAAAGCAATCTCTGGTGTTCAGGTATGTTTCTGTCCATAAAATGTCGTTTGAGGCACTCATTCAGTCAGCAATAACATATTATTTGCTTCTTCTCTTCAGACTGTGCGTTTTAAGAATGAGTTGGAGCGTAACATTACTATCAAGCTTGGATATGCTAATGCAAAGATATACAAATGTGAGGATGAACGATGCCCACGACCTATGAGCTATAAGTATGTTTTTTTAACGTTGTTTGTAAATTTTGCTGAAATTAGCTTCTCTGTTCTCTTTGCTTTCTACTCTGAAATTAGCTTCTCTGGAAGTAGCAGTAGATTAGGTTTGTAAATGCAATTTTGTTCTCCTGCTGACATAACTGGGAAATGGTTTTGCAGGGCTTATGGAAGTGGAAAGGAAGATAGTCCTATGTGTGATGTGCCTGGATTTGAGAATTGCAGGATGAAGCTTCTGAGACATGTGTCCTTTGTTGATTGCCCGGTGAGTAATTGTCTGTTGAAATCGTTTTCTGCCTCCATTCTTTGGTAGGTGTATGTCGGTTTTCCTGAGTTTATGAGTTGATCTCTAATAGCTTCGGCTTCCCCGTGATCTCTTTCTTTTCTTTTCTTTTTTTCTTTTTTGCGTTTTGTAGAATTGGAGATTCATACACATGTATGTTGTCATTATGTATCTTTACATCAACACTACTTATTCAGTTCTTTGTGTGATTATACCGTTGAAACCTGACAAGACACTGTTCTCGCGTAGGTTTTTGATTGTTTGTTTGCTGCTTGTCGAAGCTTTTCTGGTTTTTAGCTGATACTAATTTTGTTGGGGTGTTTAACTATTGTAATTGTTGCTTCAGGGTCACGATATTCTCATGGCTACCATGCTTAATGGAGCTGCCATTATGGATGGCGCTTTACTTCTCATCGCTGCTAATGAGAGCTGCCCTCAACCCCAGACCTCTGAGCATCTTGCTGCCATCGAAATCATGCGACTTCAGCATATCATTATTCTCCAAAATAAAGTTGATCTAATTCAAGAAAATGTTGCAATAAATCAGCATGAGGCTATTCAGAAGTTTGTGCAGGTATCTTGTCGGGTCACCCAGTCTCTTGAATCTATTTACTTTCGTAAGGAAAAAAACAATGCATGCTGCTGAACTGTTTTTCTGACGGCAGGGTACTGTTGCTGATGCGGCACCAGTTGTTCCAATTTCTGCGCAATTGAAGTACAACATTGATGTTGTTTGTGAATACATTGTTAAAAAGATTCCTATACCTAAAAGGAATTTCATCTCCCCACCAAATATGATTGTGATTCGTTCTTTTGATGTCAACAAACCTGGTTATGAGGTTGATGAGATACGCGGTGGTGTTGCTGGAGGAAGTATTCTTAAGGTTCTTATCTTACCTTGTGTTGGTTGATATTTTACCCTAATTTCCACATTCCAGTACTTTCCGTGTTATATGTGGTCCAGTGAATGTTCATGTATTTGAACATGATTTAAATGTTTGATACCTTACTTCTTTTTTTTTTCTGCATTGTTCTGCTGTTTGTTTGTGCTCTTCATTTAAGCTTGAAATTTGGACTTTGTGTTGTTGTAAACTGTGCTGAATGTTTTAATTTATTGTGGGTATGTTTACAACTAGATCAACAAGCAAGTGAGATTTAAGAGAGAAAATGAATTTCATTGGCTTGCTTTTGTTGGTCTAGATTTCTCGCTACGAGGTTAGGACAGTATTGACACTAATTGGTTTTCTGCAGTAGTTTGTATTTCATAATGTGCAGAGGCCGTGCATCTGTATATCGTCACTGCTTTGTTGTCTCATGCATTCTTGAACTTAGATTACCTAACCTGGCTTTGGATGTTTGGTTAAGTATGTTGATAGTCCCAAGTTTAGGTTTAGAGCTTCTCTGAAAGTGGTTCTCAGTGTATGTGCATGCTTGCAGGGTGTCTTGAAGGTGAATCAACGTATTGAGGTTCGACCTGGAATTGTTGTGAAAGATGAAAGCGGAAATATTAAGTGCACACCCATATATTCCAGAATAGTGTCATTGTTTGCTGAGCAAAATGAGCTACAATTTGCTGTGCCAGGAGGTCTAATTGGTGTTGGGACAACCATGGACCCTACATTAACCCGAGCTGATCGATTGGTAGGTCAGGTACTTGGGGAGGTTGGCTCTCTTCCAGACGTTTTCGTTGAACTGGAGGTACTTTTCTTGTTTCTTTGAATGAGTGCCAAAACCCTCTTCAACTGTTCAACCTTCTATCCTGTGTTCAGCGATTTCCGTGGACTTCTAACTCTGCTGCCTTTCACTGCCTCAGGTGAATTTCTTCTTGCTACGGAGGCTGCTTGGTGTCAGGACAAAGGGGACTGAGAGACAGGGCAAGGTCACAAAGTTGACCAAGGGAGAGATCCTTATGTTGAACATTGGATCCATGTCTACAGGTGCCCGAGTATTTGCTGTCAAGAATGATGTGGCAAAATTGCAACTTACGTCTCCAGTCTGCACAAGCCAAGGTGAGAAAATAGCACTCAGTCGCCGTGTTGAGAAGCATTGGCGACTCATAGGTTGGGGCCAGATCCAAAGCGGTGTTACGCTCAATATACCACCATGCCCTATCTAAGTGAAAGACAAAGCAGAGAGAAAAGCGAACTAGGAAGAAAAGGTTGAGGATGTCGGAAAGGAGACTGTCCTGTTTATTAGCTATTGGTTTTCTATTTTGTAGCATGTTTCGGAGATTATTTATTTGCATTCAGTCGTATTGCTATTTTCGTTTTACGATTGTTCTGCGTTTTTTGAGCTGTACATTACTTCGGCTGCATGCGACTCGGTTTTTGACTCGTCTGTTTCAGTGCATTAATTACTCTATTGATGGATTTTGTTTGCTGATTAACTTGGTGCTTCAACAAATTTTACTAATGTGCTCTATACTAAGAAGTTTCTGTTGCAATCTGAATTAACTTGGTGCTTTAACAAATTATTAGCATCAAACTTTTCGTGTTTTGGTATATCTTAATTCCTTGCAATCTTAGCTTATCATGATCCCGTACCGTCTAGGGCGGCGAGTAGGGTAGTCTCCTTAAACCAAAAGTACTACCCAAACATGTTACTAACATTCACGTACATTGTGGTGACTGTGACTTTGACTGTTGGGAGTAAAATAAGTTCACTCAACAATAAAGTACCAGGCCAGTCACACCGCTCACCAAGTATTACCATATCAGGTCGGGTATTCCTGCTTTTGATCAAGATAAAAATAGAGTCGATGGAAAGTGTTGCCCATGGATTAGTGATTTGACCAAAAATTGCCCTCGTCTCGAATATAATTATCGGTTAAGATATGGTAATAAATTATCATATATTAATATAATGTAGCTAGTTTATGGAAAATAATTATTATGTTAGTTTATTTGAACAAAGATAAGCCGTAGTATAGTATAACTAATTTATGGAATATAATCATTATGGTAATTTATTAGATTAAAGATAAGGCAACAAGTATAAGCAATATAAATATACAGCCCGAGCATAAGTTTATTCACTATTCACTAGTGCATATATATTGGTGGAGAAAGAGTGGATGAAATAAAAACTTTGGCTGGAACGTTGTTTGTCGTGAATAAATCGATGGAGAAGGGAATACTAACGGGAAGCAAAAGCGGGTCGGATCTCCTTCCGGAGGAATTGTGGGGTGAAGTAGGAAAACGGGTCGATTGTAGGTTGGATGTACAGAGATTCCGGTCCGTTTGCAAGTCATGGAGGTCCATTCTACCACCTCCAACTCTGTTCCCTCTAAACATACCTCCACCCTTTGCTACCGGGAAATATTCAAGACCTACAAGATCTTTATTTCCGTGGTTCATCACGGAGAACTCGGTGTGCGCTATAGCGGGTGCCCACCCGGATCCTGATGTGGTGGTCTTGGAAGATATGGGTCTAGGAGGCAAGTTCCTCCACTCGGACTTGTGTTTCTCAGGATCCGGTGACCGTGACTACGGTTTTTTGATAGATTTACTCGACAAAAAAGTACAAGTAACACAGCTTGCCAAGTATTACCATATCAGGACGGTTGAACCTGAGTTTGACAACCTAGTTGGTAATAGAGCTTATGGAAAGTGTCGCCTACGGGTTGACCTTCGCACTAGTAAAACTGTCCTCGTCTCAAATTGTGATGATTCGTATAATCCTAGCTACGTCACTGACCACTCTAACCTAGCTTTTGTGGTCATTTCTCACCTAGGGGACTTGGCCGTATTACGAAACCACGGCCACACTATATGGGAATGGGAGACTTTTCCACGCCCCCCTGGGGCGGCACAAAAGTTTGATGATATAGTTAGTCACAAGGGTCGATTGTACGTTGTCGATTCACAAGGCATGACGTTTGTTATGGATGATTTCAAGTCGATGAAAATGACCCAACTTGGGTCCTATGATAATGGATTATTCTTTAGGGACTCGTTGAGGTTTGAGAGGGACTACAAGAGGCGTTTTGTGGTGGAAGGAACTGGCCGCAATGGTGACTTGTACTTGGTCGTATTGAAAAGAGAAACTCCGACCATAAAGATTTACAAGTTGGTGCAAACCCATGGGTGGCTAGAGGTTCAAAGTTTAGGGAACCAAGCCTTGTTCGTCGGATATCAGTTCTCCTTCTCTATTTCAGACGCTGCTAAGACTATATCGAGTAAAGTGATTAATTCCATCTTTCTTGACACATACACTTGTTTCAATGATTATCAGACTTACCGCAAACATGTTTCGGTGGTCGAGGGAGAAAAGTATCTTCCACCTGACGCTTTCAAAGAAGTCGATAATGAAAACAATTCCAAATGTACAAGGTACACTATCCGTGGACTCTACTTGGCCACACAAGATTCAATAACCGAGGTCGCTGCTGCTACATCTTCAGTGGCCGCCGCAACTGCAGCTAACTCTACATCGACGATTATATCACAGTATGAATCTTCATGCTGGAAGAATTGGGTTAATTATGAGATCTATGGTAAAGAAAAATACCCGTTTCCTTAAAGACGCTCCCGTGTATGAACGAAAGATCTATGATATGTTATGTTCGTACAAATTCTGAAATTCATTACATCTACTCCACTCGTAGTAGGAGACGTTCCAAAATGCTAATGTATAAACATATCTTATCTTATCCTATACTAGTATTTATATTTATAAACGAACTTTTTAAGAGGTCTAGAGTCCTTCTAATTTTCTTAGAGCTTCTAGTGAATAAGGAATTAATTTATGTTATGGAATTGTTGTTATATCATACGTGAGTTTATGGTAATCATGTATAAATTTCATATATTTTACTTATGGAATCGTTGTATACATATGTAGGTTTATGTTAATTTTGAAAAGATCCATCAATATAAAAGTTTCCTTTTAAAGTTATGGTAAGATAGTAAGTCAAGTCTACATTTAAATATAAGAGTAAAGTATAGGATATTTTCTACATTTAAATGTAAGATCAACTCTCAGAGTTTAATTAGTCGTATTTTTATTATGTGATGCTAGTAGTCTTGACAAATGTTTCTTGGAGACTTCTAAAGTTTCTGCGTTGTTGACTTGTCATGGTTATTTCAGGACCCCTAGTATTGAGAGGGAAATTTCTGTTGCGTATGATAGACTAAACTTGCCATTTACAATGCGGGGAAGGCTCCGAGGACCGTCTCAGGCTCCAAGTTCATACTTTCTAATCCTAGACCAAATTGGACCATGAAAAACTAGAACCATCACAATTATGTCCAACTTCCCCTTTCTCTTTTAGTAATTTGTTACGATTTTTGAATGAGACCTAAACTACTCTAGCTGCAAACCTCCCGTTCGATTGAAATATAATTGAAAGTGCATCTGATCCGTTGCACGAAAACCTTGATTTTGCATTATCACACGTCTCAAGTAAGCAATACCCAAACTTAAAGGACATCTGGTCCGTTGCACGAAAACCTAGATTCCGTAGTATCATGTCTCAAGTAAGCAATATACGAAATTAATCTCCATTATTCATTTTTAGTGTTTTTTTTTACGAATAAAGTACTGAGAAAATGGTAATTAACAAAGTGCTATTAAGGGGTAAAAAAAGTAAAAACGTGGTATTAACGCCACCCACGTATTTTATACACGGGCATAAACCCCCTTGACACTCCAAAAGAAAGGTTAAAGTTCTTGATAAACCCTAGCTTTGCTCGAATTAGGGGTTTTCACCAAAATCTGCAATTTCTTAATCAATAAATCTTCAATTCGATCAAAAAATGGCAAAGAAGTTTATTCCTTTGTTGAATAGGGTTTTGGTGGAGAGAATTATCGCACCTTCTAAAACTACTGCTGGAATTTTACTCCCTGAATCTACTGCTAAGGTAAAATTACTAATCCTTCAAATTTTTCATAATTTTATCATTTTTTTTTCTATTTTTGTACTCTTGATTTGTTTAATTATTGTGGGTTTCTGTTAATTTTCCCCTTTTTACTATGGTTGTGATTTTAATTGCCTGATTAACCCTGAAATTTTGTAATGGATGTTTGATTAGTTAATTGATAGTTGCTTTTCGTAATGTTTAAGTTTCATACCAGCAGTTTTGGTGGTTCTTGTTGTAAAAGAGATTTCCTTTTGTTGATCAACATTTTGTTGACTTCAATTTGATGGGTTATTTGGGGAAAAGATGATTCATTTTGAGATGTGCATTACAGTAATTGTTGTTAAAGTTAAGTCACATTTGTGATGAAAGAATGCGGCTTTATCGGTTTATCGATTTGTTATGATGGAATATGTTCAGGGGAGGAGGGAGTAGGATGTATTTTAATTGTTGAAGTACAATGCTTCTGTCTAAGATTGTAACTTTTGTTATTTTGTTAATCATATGATCTGTTGCGAAATTCGTGATGACATTGTGAAAGTGGAAGGTAATCTTTCGTGTCGTTCTTCTGTAATCCGACTTCTGAAGGGCTGTAATGGTGTTTAAGCTCATTAGTAGTGTGTTTATACATTCTTAGTATGCTATGTTTTGGTTCTGTGTGCAATACCATTAGGCCGGTGATCTACGTTTTAGGCATTGAGATATTATTTGAATCGTCGAGGGTCTGTCCTCTGAAGTTTACCTCTGTTGTGGGTTGTGATGTAGCTCAACTCTGGAAAAGTTCTTGCTGTGGGTCCTGGCGTTCGTAACAAGCTGGGAGAGCATGTTCCTACTGCTGTGAAGGAAGGAGAGACTGTTCTTTTGCCAGAATATGGTGGAACTACTGTGAAGCTCGGCGAGAAAGAGTACGTGTTTATGTTTCTTAGTCTCTATGTATTGTGGCTTAATTTCTTTGCTGTTGGTGTTGGAGTTTATCCCTCTCTGAAGAACTTGGTGACCTTTCGATCTATGTAATGTTTGGTTTGATGTAACTTCTTGGTTAGCAATGTGTTTAACATTTCTTGTGGGTCTCCCCCCCCCCCCCCCCCTTTGCGAAGATTTGTTCCTTGTTTTTATCTTTATCTTGTTTTGTGGAGGGCTGTGTGAAGGATGTTTGACGTGCCTGTTTAGCTGCACAAACACTAATGAGTTTCTGGGTAGTTGTGAAAAAAGTGTTTCGTACAGCTTAGTGAAACTCTTGAAATTACTTGTGTGGGAAGTGCTTATCGTTATGAGTCTAAGACATCACTATGATCTATAAGCTTTTTAAAACTTTGAAATATTGTGATGCATAGTTCATTATTTGAACTGATGCGTAGTTAGTGATGTGTGGTTTTGCGTCATACTTTCCGTGGGTGGGAATATGTTGAATGGCAAGGGCTTAATTACTTGGTTTGTTGTCTTATCTAGTCTACATATCTCCTTAGTTAACTGCTGTAATCTCTCGCTGCAAATCTGCATCTCCTCTACTGACCACTCTTAAACTTTACTCTATTTTTCACGGTTATAGGGATTATTTTTTTTTTAAGTTATTTTTAAATTATTGGTGGTTCTGCCTTTTGCTTTCTAGTTCATTGTCCAAAATTTGCCAGAATATGGGCTGATGTTCTGATTTTGGATTTCATAATGCAGGTATCTTTTGTTCCGTGACGAAGATATTCTTGGCACCTTGCATGATTGAAGTTTGTCGCCTTTGCTGCAGTACAACCGATGATGTGATTTAGTAGGGTTCTAAGTAATCTTTGATGAACTGTATTGGTTTTTGAAGTACCTATATAATGTCGTTGAGATTCTAGCTAGGGGATTAGGTCCTATATGGCCAAGCTATGCCCTTCTCAGAAGCAGTGGCTTTGAGAAGCTTTGTCTGCCAAGTTTCGGGCGTGTTAGTTTGGCAAAACTTCTATTAGAATACTCTTGAGAAATAGATGGAATGGTACTTTTATGCCCCCATCGTTGCACAGTAAATTTCTGAAACTAATCTTTATAATTTTCACTTCTTTAAATCCATAAATATGAAATCTGAAGCATTCATCATGTCATAGATGTGGTCAGAAACTATTTCAAAGCTTATGAGTCCGACAGGAGCTTCCCTTGCAGAAAGGAGCTAATGAGCCCTAGAGATCGGGCAGGCTGCGTAAATGGAGCTTCATGTGCAGCACCTCGTATGGTTGCATATGTCAAGATGTCTCCATAGACCCCACTCCATCCGCCAACCTGTGAGTCACATTTTCATTAATAAGTTGTCATACTATCTGTATATGGGACTAGGAACTCTAGAAGTCGTAACTTCATATTCCGACCTGTTTATCCTGTAGCCAAGGTTTGTATGGTGCGGCCGTCTTTAATCCCAACTCTATAGCTAACCCGTTCACCATGACCCTGGTTCCAATTAGCGGGATTACCGAGTCCTGGTCACCGCTGTGTTTTAGAGCCAGAAAAAGAATCGGCATCATAACGAAGTTTCGTTTATGAATGGTAATCAATAGGTAGTGAAATTATTTGATGATATACCTGTAGATTAGAATGCGGACACCGGCCTTTGTTAAATTACCCAACAACGGAAGAGTTGCGACCTCTAGGTCGTCCATGTGATAATTAAGGAAGCTGCATCATTATTAACAAAATCGGATTTAAATCAATGAAATGAAGAGTTGATGATTGATTTTTGATGGTGTTGTTCTGTTGGAAACCAAAATCAGCAGAAAACCGTCTTCTAATGGACGGATTTAGCCAAAACTTGTTTGCGAAGATTGTTACAACTAAATTACCTCCTAAGGGTACAGAACGTCCACTGAGTGACCCCAACAAGTTGTGCATTGAGTGCTTTCTGCACATCTTTCCTGTTCAAGTGTTTTGCTGTTTTATCAGTTTGACACACATCAATCTTCTCTTCATCCTGCCATGTTTATCCAACAATTACATGATATCGAAATATGTTTAGTGTGGTTGAACTTGAAGTATTCGATATGAATGAAGTATCGATGATTTAACGAGACAATAAGTAGCATTAGCATGTGTCGTCTTTATATGTCTTGATGATCCGAAAGTTTATTTCTAATATGATGAAATTATTCTCAACTTATTTACCGTGTGTGTGAGAAGACGGGCTTGTTGATGTAAACAAACATCAAGAATAACGTCGTAATAGTTGATGGAGTCTCCAATTTCACTAACCAACAGTTTTCTCACCATAGAGCATTCAGGGGTGACAGATGAACTAGTAACTTGTCTTCTAAGTTGTGACATATTGCAAACGTTTTGCAGGAGCCCTAATGTTGTTTCTGATATCAAGCCATGCGACCAAAGGTACTCTCCTCTTGAATTAAAATCTGTGTTGAATTCTAGTAGTGGATTCCCTATCTGCAAAATAAAATTAACGAGTAGCATTGTAAAATCGTCTCATCCAAAATATCTAACGTAATTGAGCTTCTAGTAGCAGCTTAACATAGGGTAACTAACGAGAATGGCTCATATATTCTTGAGATGGTAACATACTAATATGCGTAATGCATACATCAGTACATTGTAATACCATCTTATTTACGCCAAAGTTGTAAACTTACAGCGATTCCCTTGAGATCGGATTTTAGGGTAGAATTCAGTATAAGGTTAGCAAGCTGCGGTAAATAATGTCCTGTGTAAAAAATAAGGTAAAATGGTTGTTTATCCAACATATTAGACTATAGTAAAGTGTATAATTCAAGTAAGAGATTATGAAACTGGTAAAGTTTAGTAAGTATGAACCTGCATAACTCTCTCCTGTAAGAAACAAATCCCTGTTCTTGTATTCCGGGAATTTGACAAGCCAATTCTGAAGAAATGCAAGATTGTCTCTTGCTAAATGTAACAAAACCAAACACATAATTATGTTTCTTTACATTAAGATTAAGGATAAAAGGTCCAAAGATTAAGTTGTCTTATGTTCGAGGAGTCCCCTCCTCTCGTTATACTGGTCTTTGCGCGTTATTATTTACTAACCTGTCATTTCATCATTGACAAAGCCATAGAATGATTTGTTAGTAGAGTAAGAAAATCCAACTCCTGCTGGTGATTCCAGGTACAACATGTTTGCTTCTGCAATAATCATCAAGACCACAAATTACCCACCCTAGATGTAACTTGTAAGTACACTATAAAAATAGTCGATTTGATTTTCGCAAAGTTTTGGATGAGCTCGTTTCACAAGAACATTCTAGACAACGTTATGTCATTGTGAGTGACATCTGACATGTTTTAATTTATTGGGTTTTCATGTCCTCCAAAATCATCAAATGACAACTTCGAACTTTGGTGGACCCTATTATTCTATTTTTGTTTTTGTGAAACGGGTTCATCCAAAAATTCATAATCGAAAAATTTCACCTTTGTTCCAACTATGGTCATTCTTGAGCAAGGCATCATCACTTGGTCTGAAAGGTCCATTTTCAGTAAAGGCTCCATATCCAACAGACGAGCAACCAGGCCCTGCATTTACAAAATCACAAAAATGAACAATCACCATTTATGAAAACAAGGAAAAACAAGCAAGAAACACCAATTTCGTCGCGTCGAAAAGACCTCCATTAAGCCAGAGGACAAGGGGTTTGGAATCAGGGTTGGTTTCAGCTTGAACAAAGTAGTAAAACAGATGTCTTTGTTGGGTTTCATCAACAGTGATATAACCAGAAAATTGCTTGAAATGAACTGTTGGTTGCCCTGGTAAAGTCTTGATTAAATCAGATTCCGGGTAACACTGAATTTGTGTCGCGTGTTGCATAAGAATTGCAAAAATTATGAGGCAAAACATCATGTTTACTACTACTACTACTACAATTTAGTGGTTTTTGGTATTCAAAACTTTTTGGTGAAGAATTCAGTGTTCTGTTTTGGTTAACATATATATAGTAAATGTTTTGAGTAAAAGTGAGTACTTGATTAACATGTGAGCACTGAATGTAACAGTCATTTGATTTCAGTAGATCATATATAGACTGCATTAACTTGTGTACTTCACGCTAAACACGACCTTGATAGAGGTTTTAGAAACCCGCATGAAAAGTGTGTTTGCCTTCATTTAATTGGGGTTGGAAAAATTAAATGATCATTTTAGGAAGCATAAGAATTGACTTTTTATTATATGTTTGAGCGCAATTTTTCATTTTACCTTGTTTATTAGGATGGTCTTATGGAAAATAATGAATGTCTATTTAATATATACGGGCACCATGCTCCTTGTGCTCCTACGACTACGAGCATTGTATAACTTGCGTATGGTAAGGGGACGAGTAGTTAACGTTGTCGGGAAAGGGTATGTAGATGGTCATATGGTTGCAATATGAAGGAATACTTCTAAGAAACAATTTTGGTCAAACAAATGAATTTTTTCTTATATTTTCTTGAAAAAAACATATGAGTCAAATTAAAATACCCTTCTCTCCCGATCATAACGAACAACCAGTTTACAGTTCGATGTTATTTTACAATACAACATTATGTCTATTGGAGAGATGAGACACGGTTATTCTACTAAGGATTCCGTAGGAATAAAACTAGGTGTGTGCGTTAAAGCACTAGGAATTAATCTAGGACGTTTTACGTCTCGAGTCTCGACTGGTATCCTCCTTATAATTTTGGAGCGTAGATTGTACCAAAAATAATACGTCTCATCAGTCCTCTTATCGAACCACATCACCAATAATTCATCATTGATGATTTTCAAAACTTCAGCATTACGCACACCATAAATACCTAAGCGTCCCATATCTTGTAGCATGTTTATCACCTGTCGTTTCACCCATACAACATTCTCCAAGTCTTCTAAGGTCCATATACAGAACATTTGAAGTTGCACTTCTGTAAATATACCAACTTACCTTCCCACGCAAGACGCTCAACACAAATAGAATCATGCACAACACAATCGTAATCGCTTTCACATTTTGCCGGCGGATCGCGAACAATATACAACCTCTCGGTGTCAAACTTAAACATCACCATTGTGTTATTTGAGCTAGTTTTATCATAAACTTTCCAACACATTGACATTGGCAAACTGACAACATGATTTGGAGACACAGGACGAAGTAGCGTAAGAGTAGTCGCTAAGCACTTTTGGTGCTTCGTTTTCAAACCGTAAGTAGAATACTGAACATGTTCGCCATCCTTAGAATACTGAAGAATCTTATACTCGTTGTTGAGCTTATCGAAGAAGATACCTAAGACGACGCTCTCCATTGGGAGTGTTAGCGTAACAATTTTCTCTCGTAATGGATTGAATAACACGTATTGCTCGGAATCATACGACCATAATAGCAATATCCCATTGCATGAATTATAAACTCTATAGCGTTTTAATTTACTTGATTTCGAGAATTGCGATGTTCTTACTCTCATCAACTTTGAAGGTTGTCCAAGATCATCGTCTAATAGAAATAAACTTGACTTGAGACATTCGTTAACATCGACACTTGTAACAAAACGCGCAAGTAGTGTGATTGGTTTATTAGCAGCTATCTTAAGATGTTGCTCGGCGAAATCTTTGGACATGATCACTGAGTACCATCGTCGACATACAAGCTTGCATGCGAAGATACTTTCCATAGACAGATTGCAAATAATATCAATAAGAATATCATCGCAAAGCGTCGAATTCTTGTAGGAGTCCGTTTTATGATCTGTATCAATAATAATGTTTCGTGGCTGAGAAGCTGTTGCTTGATGCTTATTAATGTCTACTTCGCGAGCCTTCTCTTCATCTTGTTTCTTAAAACGCGTAATAAACTTAAGTAAGAACTCTCGAATCCTCACAAGCAAGAGTACGCCCATGTTCATTCTTCAAAAAGAAAACTTGATATTATATATGGAACCTGATCAAAGAGAAACGAAGAAACAAACAAATTTACGTGTATAATGTATAAAATCAATTTGGAGAGTTTATGCCTAAGGCCGGGAATTATATATTAGAAAGGAGTCTATATGTAGACAAATTACAACTATAAGACTAATTGGAGTTGAACTCGTAATCTTTATCCCAGAAAAAAAAACACCTTAACTAATTTTACGTTCACAATGCAAGGTACATCCAATCATCCCCCTGGTCTTTAAAGAACCGTTTTGGTATTTCTTAAGACCCAATTTGATAGAATTATATCTTTTCTAATTTGAATGAATCTGGTCTAATAATCTATTTTTTTTTTAACTTGCTTGTTGAAGTTTTAAGTGATCAGTTAATTAGACGAATTAATTAATAGCAGAAAATAGTCTAAATTCATTTATTGTTTATCTTTTTTGAGGTCAAATATAATTATCAATTAAGATATGGTAATAAATTATCATAGAGAATTATAATATAACTAATTTATGGAAAATAATTATTATGGTAATTTATTAGAACAAAGATAAGGGGTAGCATAGTATTAGCTAATTTATGAATATAATCATTATGATAATATATTAGAACAAAAATAAGCTAACATTTTTCTTATAGAATGAGTATAAACGATATAAATATATAACACGGGCGTGACACGGGCATGCAAACTACGGAGTAGTCTTTTCTAATTTGAATGAATCTGGTCTAATAATCTATTTTGTTTTGAACTTGCTTGTTGAAGTTTTAACTGATCAGTTTAGACAAATTAATTAATAGCAGAAAATAGTCTAAATTCATTTATTGTTTTTCTTTTTTTGAGGTCAAATAATCCATTGATTGTTTAGAAAATGGCTTTTACTACCGGCCAGAAGCCCACACTAGCCATACAGACCCACCCTTACGCCAACGTATGAGAATTAGTGAGCATGGCTCGAACCCTTAATCTCGGGAAGATATGAATCTAATGTGATCTGGTTTAATTAAATAAATCTGATCCGATATCATTTGAATAAATTTGACATGAACTGAAATACGAAACATACCGTCATTATTATACAACGGATTCTATAGGAACAAAACTAGGTGTATGCGTGAAAGTCGTCGTAGTATGACACAGTTTCCAACAATATCTTAGAAGAGGCTCGACGACTTGAATCCTCCTTACGACTTTGGAGCGTAGATTATACCAAAAAAAATATGGGTCAGTCTTCCATGATGACCAGATCACCAATAATTCATCATCGATGATTATCAAGAATTCAGCACTTACGTTAGAAATACCAAAGTGTCCGAATTCTTCAGGCACGTTTATTATTACTTGACGTTTCACCCACAAAAATTTCTCCCAATCTTCTAAGACCCATATATCAACCCGTTTACGGTCTTCATCGCAGCTCCGTAAAAATACCAACTTACTATCCCACTCTAGAAGTCGTACACAAGTGTAATGCTTAATAGCGTCACCTTCACATTTTACCGGATCACTAATAGCATGCAACTTCTCGGTATCAAACTCAAACACCATTATACGTGGGCACAAGTGTGTTAGAGAAGAATCTTTGTTTAGGCTATGAATGTCATAAACTTTCCAACACATTGACATTGGCAAGCTTACAACACGATAATTTGAAAACATAGGACGGAACCTGAAAGTAGCCCCTAACCATTTTTGGTGCTTCGTTCTCAAACCATAGGTGGAATAGTGAGTATATTCGCCTTGCATAACAAACTGGAGGATCTTAATCTCGTTGTTGAGCTTATCGAAGAAGATACCTAAGATGTACCCTAATGATGGGAGTGTTGACGTGACAAAACTCTCTCTCATCAACGGATTGAATAACACATATTTCCCGGACTTATACGAGAACAATAGCAATATCCCATTACATGAACCTTCAAGTTTCGTGTTATTTGGCTCCGATATTTGCGCCGATGTTCGTACTCTCATCATCTTTGAAGGTTCTCCAAGATCATCTATTGCAAATAAACCTGACTTGAAATTTACGTTATCTTCTATTGAATCAAACTGCCCAAGTGTGATTCGTTTAGCAGCTATCTTAGTAACATGTTGCTCCGCAAAATGTTTAGACATGATCAAAGAGTACCATCGTCGACATACAAGCTTGCATGCCAAGATACTTTCTATAGGCAGATTGCAAAGAATATCGATAAGAATATCGTCGCAAAGGCACGAAATTATGTAGTCCCTTTTATGATCCGTATCAATAATGTTTCGTAGCTGAGAAGCTAGCTTGTTGCCTACTTCTTCAGGAGCCTTCTCTACCCCATTTTTCAACTTCCCTCCGCTAGATCTCTCCGGTCCACGACCCGTAATTTTGAGCGGATCGTTTTGGTTGTATGCTACGAGGTCCCTACGATCAAGGGGACTCGATTCATCTTGGCTTTTAGAACACGCACCAAGCTTTAGTAAGAGATTTCGAACTCGTACGAACATGTTCTTCAGGTTAAGAACATGTTAATCTTAATCTTAATCTTAGTATATTTGTGAACGAAGCTTTTTTCGTGGGCATTGAAAAGGTTTAGAGGCCTTCGAATAATCTAAAGCTTCTGGTGAATAAGGAATTGATTTATGTTATGGAAGTGTTGTTATATACAATATGGTGAGTTTTTGGTAATCATGTACAAAATTCATGCATTAGTTATGGAAATGTAGAATACCACATAATCTTTTGGTAATCATGAAAATAAGCTTATGGTAACCAGGCTGAAGATATCACATTTTCATAATTATGAAATTATTTTATATGTTATAGGAAGATAATATTACGTATGTTAAAAGTCTAATATGACATTTTGTACAACCTTTTCGTACATATAAGCACCAAATTAATCCATGGTTTTTCGATAAAAAGGCTCCGGAGCGAAAACAGCTCAAATTTTGGTGTAGTCTCTACATATCATATAATGAGGAATGGAAGAATATTAGGGTAAAAAACATAAGCGGGGGTTAGAAAAACGGCCAAAACGGTCATAAATCCATACAAAGTGACGAACGTCGAAACGCATGAAATACTTCACAAAATGAGGAACCAACATTCAATCCAACAAGTATAATCCTAATGTATGTTCAGTAACGTTTGTAGGACATTTTGCTTTAAGTCATCGCCAGCAATCAGCTCTTATCATTTGGCGGAAAATTGATCAAATTTGACCAGAATCGCAGTATGTAATCCACAGTTTTTTCGATCAAAAAGGCTCCGAAACGAAAAAGGCTCAAATTGTGGAGGTAGTCTATACGTAACATATAATGAGAATTTGCAAAATATTAGAGTCTGAAACCTAAGAGAAAAAAAGAAAAACGGCCAAAACGGTCAGAAATCCACAGAAAGTGACGAGCGTAGAAATGCATGAAATACTTTACAAAATAAGGATCCAACACTCAAATATAAAAAGTATAATCCTAGGGTATCTACATTGATTTTTAGAGGACATTTGACGCTTTTTGAAAAATTGATCAAATTTGACCAGAATCGCAATACATAATCCACGGTTTTTCGATAAAATGGCTCTGGACGAAAACAACTCAAATTTTGATGGTAGTCTCTGCGTATGGTATAATGAGGATTGGAAGAATATTAGAGCCAAAAACCTAAGAGAATGTTAGAAAAACAGACAAAACGGTCATAAATTTATAAAAAGTGACGAACGTCGAAACACATCAAATAATTCACAAAATGAGAAACCAACACTCAAATCCAATTAATTATGGTCCTAGGGTAATAATTAAATTTTTGGAGGACATTTGGCGTGTTTCGAAAAATTGATCAGATTTGACCATAATCGGAGTACATAATCCACTATTTTTCGATAAACTGGCTCCGGATCGAAAACGACTCAAATTTTAGTGGTAGTCTCTATGTATGATAAAATGATGATTTTGGAAAAATAAGAGTAAAAAAACCTGAGAGAAGATAAGGAAAACGGCCAAACCGGTCAGAAATCCACACAAAGTGACGAGCGTCGAAATGCATGAGAAATACTTCACAAAATTAGGAACCAACACTCTAATCGAACAAGTATAGTCCTAGGGTATCTAATTTAATGTTGGGAGGACATTTGGCTTGTTTCGAAAAATTGATCAAATTTGACCAGAATCGCAGTATGTAAACTACGGTTTTTTCGATAAAAGTCTCTGGAACGAAAAGTGTTCAAATTTTGGTGGTAGTCTATAAGTAACATATAATGAGAATTTGAAAAATAATAGAGTCAAAAACCTAAGAGAAGATAAGAAAAACGGCCAAAACGGTCAGAAATCCACACAAAGTGACAGGCGTCAAACGCATGAAATACTTTACAAAATGAGGATGCAAAACTCAACTCCAAAAAGTATAGTCCTAGGGTTACTACATTAATTTTTGGAGGACATTTGACGTTTTTTGAAAAATTGATAAAATTTGACCAAAATCGCAATAAATAATCCACGATTTTTCGATAAAATGGCTCCGGAACGAAAACAGCTCGAATTTTGGTGGTAGTGTCTACGTATGATATAATGAGGATTGGAAAAGCATTAAACCAAAAACCTAAGAGAATGTTAGAAAAACCGACAAAACGGTCATAAATCTATACAGCGAACGTCAAAACGCATCAAATACTTCACAAAATGAGAAACCAACACTCAGATCCAACAAGTATGGTCCTAGGGTATCTAGTTAAATGTTTGGAGGACATTTGGTGTGTTTAATAAAATTGATTAAATTTGACCAGAATCGCATTACATAATCTATTATTTTTCGATAAATTGGCTCCGGAGCGAAAACGACTCAAATTTTAGTGGTAGTCTCTACGTATGATATAATGAGAATTTTGGAAAAATATGATTAAAAAACCTAAGAGAGGTAAGGAAAACGGTCAGAAATCCACACAAAGTGACGAGCGTCGAAACGCATGAAATACTTCACAAAATGAGGAACCAACACTCAAATCCAACAAGTATGGTCCTAGGTTATCTAGTTAAATGTTTGGAGGACATTTGGCGTGTTTTGGAAAATTGATTACATTTGACCAGAATCGCAGTACATAATGCACGGTTTTTCGATAAAAATGCTCTGGAGCGAAAATTGCTCAAATTTTGGTGGTAGAGTCTATGTATGATATAATTAGGATTTCAAAAATTATAAGAGCCATCTAAGAGAAAGTTAGAAAAATGGCCAAAATGGTCATTAATCCACACAAAGTGACAAACGTCGAAACGCATGAAATAATTCACAAAATGAGGAAAAAACACTCAAATCCAACACGTATAGTCCTAGGGTATCTACATTAGCTTTTGGAGGACATTTGGCTTGTTTCGAAAAATTGATCAAATTTGACCAGAATCGCAGTATGTAAACCACGGTTTTTTCGACAAAAAGGCTCCGGAACGAAAAGGGTTTAGATTTTGGTGGTACTCTATACGTAACATATATTGAGAATTTTAAAAATTTTAGAATAAAAAACCTAAGAGAAGATAAGAAAAACGGCCAAAACGGTCAGAAATCCACACAAAGTGACGAGGGTCAAATGCATGAAATACTTTACAAAATGAGGATCCAATACTCAAATCCAAAAAGTATAGTCCTAGGGTATCTACATTAATTTTTGGATGACATTTGAGGTTTTTTGAAAAATTGATCAAATTTGACCAATATCGCAATACATAATCCACGGTTTTTCGATAAAAAGGCTTCGGAACGAAAACAACTCAAGTTTTGTTGGTAGTGTCTACGTATGATATCATGAGTATTGGAAAAATATTAGAACAAAAAACCTAAGAGAATGTTAGAAAAACAGACAAAACGATCATAAATCTATACAAAGTGGCAAACGTCAAAATGCATCAAATACTTAACAAAATGAGGAACCAACACTCAAATGGAACAAGTATGGTCCTAGGCTATCTGATTAAATGTTTGGAGGAAATTTGGCGTGTTTTGAAAAATTGATCAAATTTGACCAGAATAGTAGTACATAATCCACCATTTTTCGATAAACTGGCTCCAGAGCGAAAACGACTCAAATATTAGTGGTAGTCTCTACGTATGAAATAATGAGGATTTTGGAAAAATAAGAGTAAACAACCTAATAGAAGATAAGGAAAACGGCCAAAACGGTCAGAAATCCACACAAAGTGACGAGCGTCAAAGCGCATGAAATATTTCACAAAATGAGGAACCAACACTCAAATCGAATAAGTATAGTCCTAGGGTATCGAATTTAATGTTTGGAGGACATTTGGCTTGTTTCGAAAAATTGATTAAATTTGACCAAAATATCAGTACATAATCCACGGTTTTTCGATAAAAATGCTTTGGAGTGAAAACGTCTCAAATTTTGGTGATAGTCTCTATGTATGATATAATAAGGATTTCAAAAATTATAAGAGCCAAAAATCTAAGAGAAAGTTAGAAAAATGGCCAAAACGGTCATTAATCCACACAAAGTGACGAGCGTCGAAACGCATGAAATACGAGGAATAAACAATTAAATCTAACACGTATAGTCCTAGAGTATCTAATTTAATGTTTGGAGGAAATTTTTATTGTTTCGAAAAATTGATCAAATTTTATCAGAATCGCAGTGTGTAAACCACAGTTTTTTCGATAAAAAAGCTCTGAAACGAAAAGGGTTCAAATTTTGGTGGTAGTCTATATGTAACATATAATGAGAATTTGCAAAATATTATAGTCAAAAACCTAAGAGAATATAAGAAAAACGGCCAAAAAGGTCACAAAATGACTAGCCTCAAACGTATGAAATACTTTACAAAATCAGGATCCAACACTCAAATCCAACAAGTACAGTCCTAGGGTATCTAATTTAATGTTTGGAGGACATTTGGCTTGTTTCGAAAAATTGATCAAATTTGACCAGAATAGCAGTATGTAATCCACGGTTTTTTCGATAAAAAGGCTACGGAACGAAAAGGGCTCAAATCTTGGTGGTAGTCTATACGTAACATATAATGAGTATTTTCAAAATATTAGACTAGAAACCTAAGAAAAAAATAAGGAAAACGGCCAAAACGGTCATAAATCCTTACAAAGTGATGAGCGTCGAAATGCTTGAAATATTTCAGAAAATGAGGAACCAACACTCAAATCCAACAAGTTTAGTTCTAGGGTATCTACACTAATTTTTGGAGGACATTTGACGTTTTTTTTCTAAAAATTGATCAAATTTGATAAAATGGCTCTGAAACCAAAAACAACTTAAATTTTGGTGGTAGTCTCTACGTATGTTATAATGAGGATTGGAAGAATATTATTAGGCCATAAACCTAAAAGAATGTTAGAAAAACCGCTAAAATGGTCATAAATCCATACAAAGTGACGAGCGTCGAAACGCATGAAATACTTCACAAAATGAGGAACTGATCCGCCCATTTTGTACGCATCAAGTTGATGGTTTTATAGTATTTTAACGTTCCAAATTATGTATTATACTCACTATTGGTGTTGAGTGTCGAGTCTTAAGTTTTATGTAATTTTGGTCATTTTAAGCATATTTTGGAGGTGGACAATAATTGAGGTATTGTTGAAAAGCTTTTCGGAGATTTTTGGCGGCCACGTTGCAAGCTTGGCGGAGCGTTAAAAGAAGCAAAAAAATCTGCGTCAGAGACTTTTCGCGGTCCGCGGTGGTGAGCTTGGCAGGCTGCGGTGAAGAGATTGGCGGACCGCGGTTTTCCGTATTTTTCTATTTTACGTTTTCCTAAACTTTAAGAACCCCCGACTCTAGGTTTATTCATTTAGAATTTTTAGAGAAAACAAGGGTTTCTAAGGATTGTATATATGATGAGCTAATTCCTTTATTTCTTGATCTATTAATCAAAGCATCGCATTGACAATATCGTGAGTTTGATCTATTAATTCCTTTTATTGTTTTCAGTTATTGTCTTATGTTTGGTTTTCAATTCATTCAATTATCTTTTGTGATTGCTAGGTGTACAACTAGTCTAATAATACTATATATTAAAATCTGAAATCAAGTAATTCTAGGTTGACACTTGATACTTATTAATTGGATAGCACTAGGTAATCATACAATACGGTAACTAAAGAGTTTTAGCTAATTTATGAAAAATAATATAATTTATGTGATTATTGTGGTAAGCTAAGTTATAGTAATATAAAAATATAATGTGATATAACAGGTGATGAGATTGTGGAATGAAGATGGGATAGTAAAACGGCTAATGTAAAAGTGGAAGTGAAATAATAATATGATAGGGAGTACTCGAGCAGAAACAAATTATATAATAATATTATAAAATAGATAAACCAACATTTTTTATAAGGGTTATGCTATACTTAGCCCTTAATATTGATAGATTGTATGTGATTTCCAATAGAATTATGTAGAATATCATAATTAATATACAAATATTTCACCAACTACTCTGACTAAACTATCTCTCATTTCCCTTCCAATTAAAAAAAAAAAAAAAACAAAAAACAAGAAAACTACAACCAGCCATGGCCCCATAACGCAAAACCCAGTTCTACTACCGCCGCCACAACCCAGATTGACCACCACCTATCCGAGCCTACGACGAACGCCGACGAAACAAAAAGACACCCTAGTTGGGGTGTGGTGAACCCCAATTAGGGACTGCTATCCTAAAGTGGCCGGAAAAAGGGTTTAGGGCCCCACTACCCGGCGCCGCTACCGCGGACGCCGGAAAGTGGGGGCCCTAAACCCATTTTCCGGTTAGTTTTCGGGTGAGCCTGGCGATGGTGGCTGGTATTGAGTGTTGTTGGTGGTGTTTGAGATGGTAATTGAGAGACGGCTTTTGGGGCTGAAGAGAGAGAGAACGACATGGTTGGTGTTTTAATTATTTTATTTTTTTTCAATTGTTATCTGTATAGTTTACTGTAACATTTATTTGTTTGTTGAAAATTATAAGAATCTTTGCATTAATAAATACTTATAGTTAGCCCTAAGGGCTGATTATAGCAAAATCCTTTTGATAAAACGAGTATAATAATATGAATATGCAGCCCGGTCATAGGTCGGGCATGCAAATAAGTTGATTATATAAGAATAAGATGCACATACACATACGCATGAAATACTTCATAAAAAAAGGAATCAACACTCAATCCAACATGTATAATCCTAATGTATGTTCAGTAACGTTTGTAGGACATTTGTCTTTAAGTCATCGCCATCAATCAGCTCCTATCCTTTGGCGGAAAATTGATTAAATTTGACCAAATTAACTGTAAATAATCTACTATTTTTCGATAAAATGGCTTCGGAGCAAAAACGACTCAAATTTTTCTGGTAGTCTCTACGTATGATATAATGAGAATTTGCAAAATATTAGAGTAAAAACCCTAGGAGAAGATAAGTAAAGCGGCCAAAACGATCAGAAATCCACACAAAGTGATGGGGGTCGAAACGCATGAAATACTTCACAAAATGAGGACCCAACAGTCAAATCCAACAAATAAAATCCTAGGGTATCTACATTAATTTTTGGAGGACATTTGACTTTTTTCTGAAAAATTGATCAAATTTGACCAAAATCGCAATACCATAATCCACGGTTTTCGATAAAATGGCTCCGAAACGAAAACAACTAAAATTTTGGTGGTAGTCTCTACGTATGATATAATAAGGATTGGAAAAATATTCGAGCGAAAAACCTAAGAGAATGTTATAAAAACAGACAAAACGGTCATAAATCTATACAAAGTGACGAACGTCGAAACGCATCAAATACTTTACAAAATGAGGAACCAACACTCAAATCCAACAAGTATGGTCCTAGGGTATCTAATTTAATGCTTGGAGGACATTTGGGGTGTTTCTAAAAATTGATCAAATTTGGCCAGAATCGCAGTACATAATCCACTATTTTTCGATAAACTGGCTCCGGAGCGAAAACTACTCAAATTTTGGTGGTAGTCTCTACGTATGATATAATGAAGATTTTGGAAAAATAAGGGTAAAAAACCTAAGAGAAGATAAGGAAAACGGCCAAAACGGTCATAAATACATACAAAGTGTCAAGCGTCAAAACACATGCAATACTTCAGAAAATAAGGAAACAACACTCAAATCCAAAAATTAAAGTCCTAGGGTATCTACAATAATTTTTGGAGGACATTTGACGTTTTTCGAAAAATTGATCAAATTTGACCGGAATCGCAGGATAAAATCCACGGTTTTTCGATAAAAAGGCTCTAGAGGGAATACGGCTCAAATTTTGGTGGTAGTCTCTACGTATGATATAATGAGGATTTGTAAAATATTAGAGTAAAAAACCAAAGAGAAGATAAGGAAAACTGCCAAAACGATTAGAAATCCACACAAATTAAAGTGAGAAGCGTCGAAACGCATGAAATACTTCACAAAATGAGAAACCAACACTCAAATTCAACAAGTATAGTCCTAGGAAATGTAATTTATTGTCAGGAGGACATTTAGCTTGTTTCCAAAAATTTATAAAATTTGACCAGAATCGTAGTACATAATCCACGGTCTTTCGATTAAAAGGCCCTGGAACGAAAGCGGCTCAAACGTTGGTGGTAATCTCAACATATGATATAATAAATATTGGAAGAATATAAGATCCAAATCCTATGAGAAAGTTAGAAAAAGGGCCAAAACGGTCATTGATCCATACAAAGTGACAAGCGTCGAAACGGATGAAATTATTCAGAAAATGAGGAACCAACATTCAAATCCAACAATTGTAGTCCTAGAGTATCTACAATAATGTTTGGAGGACAATTGCCATTTTTCGGTATATTCTTTTAATTTGACCAGAATCGCAGGACATAATTCATGGTTTTTCGATTAAATGGCTCCGGAACCAAAACATCTCAAATTTTTGTGGTAGTCTCTACCTATGTTATAATGAGGATTGGAAGAATATTAGAGCAAAAAACCTAAAAGAATGTTAGAAAAACAGCCAAAACCGTCATAAATCCATACAAAGTGACGAGCGTCGAAACGCATGAAATACTTCAAAAAATGAGGAATCAACACTCAAATCCAACAATTGTAGTGATAGGGTATCTACATTATTGTTTGGAGGACATTTGGCGTTTTTCGGAATATTGATCAAATTTGACCGAATCACAGTACATAATCTTCAGTTTTTTGATAAAAAAGATTCGGAGCACAACTCGGCTCAAATTTTTGTGGTAGTCTCTAATTATGATATAATGAGGATTGGAAGAATATTAGGGTCAAAAATCTATGAGCATGTTTGAAAAACGGCCAAAACGTTCATGAATACATTCAAAGTGACGAGCGTCGGAACGCATGAAATACTTCACAAAATGAGGAACCAATACTCAAATCCAAAAAGTATAATCCTAATGTATCTTTAATAACGTTTTGAGGACATTTGACTCTAAGTCATCGCCAACAATCAGTTGTTATCCTTTTTCGGAAAATTGATCAAATTTGACCTGAATAACAGTACATAATCTACTATTTTTTCGATAAACTGGCTCCGAAGAGAAAACGACTCAAATTTTGGAGGTTGTCTCAATGTATGATATAATGAAAATTTGCAAAATATTAGAGTAAAAAACCAAAAAAAAATAAGAAAAAACAGCCAAAACGGTTAGAAATCCAAACAAAGTGATGAGCGTCGAAACGCATGAAATACTTCACAAAATGAGGAACCAACACTCAAATCGAACAAGTATAGTCCTAGCGTATCGAATTTAATGTTTGGAGGACATTTGGCTTATTTCGAAAAATTGATTAAATTTGACCAGAATCGCAGTCATTAATCCACGGTGTTTCGACAAAAATGCTCTAGAGCAAAACGGCTCTAATTTTGGTGGTAGTCTCTATGTATGATATAATTAGGATTTCAAAAATTATAAGAGCCCAAAATCTAAGAGAAAGTTAGAAAAACGGCCAAAACGGTCATTAATCCACACAAAGTGACCAACGTCGAAACGCATGAAATACTTCACAAAATGAGGAAGCAGCACTCAAAGCCAACAAGTATAGTACTAGGGTATCTAATTTAATGTTTGGATGACATTTGGCTTGTTTCGAAAAATTGATCAAATTTGACCAGAATCGCAGTATGTAATCCACGGTTTTTCGATAAAAAGGCTCCAGAACGAAAAGGACTCAAATTTTGGTGGTAGTCTATACGTAACATATAATGAAAATTTTCAAAATATTAGACTAAAAAACCTAAGAGAAAATAAGGAAAACGACAAAAACGGTCATAAATCCATACAAAGTGACGAGTGTCGAAACGCGTAAAATACTTCAGAAAATGAGGAACCAACACTCAAATCCAACAATTTTAGTCCTAGGGTATCTACATTAATTTTTGGAGGACATTTGCCGTTTTTTGAATAATTGATCAAATTTGACCAGAATCGTTGTACATAATCCACGGTTTTTCGATAAACAAATTCGGATCCAAAACAGCTCAAATTTTTGTGGTAGTCTCTACGTATGTTATAATGATGATTGGGAGAATGTTAGAGCCAAAAACCTTAGAGAATGCTAGAAAAACAGGCAAAACGGTCATAAATCCATACAAAGTGACGAGCGTCGGAACGCATGAAATAATTCACAAAATGAGGAACTGATCTGCCCATTTTGTATGCATCAAGTTGATAGTTTCATTGTATTTTAACGTTCCAAATTATGTATTATACTCACTATTGGTGTTGAGTATCGGTTCTTAAGTTTTATGTAATTTTGGTCATTTTAAGCATATTTTGGAGGCGAACAATAATTGAGGTGTTGATGAAAAAGTTTCCCGAGATTTTTGGCGGCCGCGCTGCAAGCTTGGCGGAGCGTTAAAAGAAACAAAAAGATATGCGTCAGATGTAACAACCCGATCCCGATCCACCGTCCGTCACAACACAACCCAATAAGATGGGAAGTCACCCATTAGGCCCGAATATACTCTTGTGGGCTCTAAAAGATGAAGGCCTTAGCTTGTTGGTAGTATGATGGTAGGAATCTATTATAAACTGATCATATGAGCCTTATTTTCCCAATGTGGGACAAACCAACTCCATAATCCACTTTCCATATTCCGTAGTGTTACATCATAAACTTTTTGCGGTCAGCGGTGGTGAGCTTGGCGGGCCGCGGTGAAGAGCTTGGCGAACCGCGGTTTTCCGTATTTTTCTATTTTACGTTTTCCGAGACTTTAAGAACCTCGACTCTAGCTTTATTCATTCAGAATCTTTAGAGAAAACAAGGGTTTCTTTGGATTGTATGATGAGCTAATTTCTTTATTTCTTGATCATTAGTCAAAGCATCGCATTGACAATATCATGAGTTTTATATATTCCTTTTATTGTTTTCAATTATTGTCTTATATTTGGTTTTCAATTCATTCAATTATCTTTTGTGATTGTTAGGTTTACAACTAGTCTAATAATACTATATATTAAAATATGAAATCAAGTATTTCCTAGGTTGACACTTGAACTGATTAATTGGATAGCACTAGGTAATCATACAATATGGTAACTAAAGAGTTTTAGCTAATTTATGAAAAATAATATAATTTATGTGATTATTGTGGTAAGCTATGATATCTTAATATAAAAATATAATGTGATATAACAGGTGATGGGATTGTTGAATGAAGATGAGATAATAAAACAGGTAATGTAAAAGTGGAAGGGAAAGAATAATATGATAGGGAGTAAGTGAGTAAAAACATATAATATAATACTATCATTACTAATAATATCATACAAAGAAAAAAAGATAAACCAACATTTTTATAAAACGAGTATAATAATATGAATATACTAAGATTTAACAATTTTTAACTAGTTTTATAGTAAAAATACACAAAAAAAAAATTATATACTTTTCGCAAACCTGGGGCGGGCTGTAGCCGGGGTAAACCCCATGTCTCCACCCCTGGTGCTCCCACTCACAATAATAGGGTGAGTGATATATATACTGAAAATCATTCGAAAATTTTAAGTTATCGTAATGAAAAAACCAACAAAAACTAAAACATATAGAAAAAAGAAAGAAAACAAAAACAGGGGTTGGTCGGATCCGACCCATGCAAAACCACAAGAATTTCACCCAACATAACTTTCATGATAACGTTATATAGAAAATGAGGCCCTGGGCCTGGGCCAGCTCGCCCACTAGGCTGCCCCACGCCACTAACATGGTGGTTATATATTCAGTATGACCCACACTTAAAAAAAGTTATTTTTTATTACATGTGCCGCCCATTATTGTGAGTGGGAGCACCATGGTTCTTTTGCACCCGCAACCATGGTATAACTTAACGCCCCTGTCGGCAGAGTATCGCATGTCATTGCGGCAATGTCGCCGGTAGAGGTAGTTGGAAATAAATAGCCGATCAAATTAGGAATGTTATGTAAAATTAACTGAAATATTAGCTGACAGTGTGAAATGAATATAAAAAGGATCATCCTACGAGTTTATATGCAGACAATAAAAAAATTGTCTGTATCGTAATCAAGTATGGTAAATTAAAGATGACAAGTAGTAAAAAATATGGTTGTGTAGTCAATTTTCATTTTTGCAGTAAATTTATGACACTTACGGTAAAATAAAAATCTGTTACGAATTTATCAATGAAAATAAATTTAAATTGATTTATTTCTAAAATCAAGGACCTTTGATTATTTTTAAATTCTAAAATTTAAATTGATTTATTTTCTTTTTAATCCATCATTATCTAAATTATACAATAAAATTTACTGCACCTTTGATTATTTTTACTACAAACTATCTATAGACCACTGCGCCAAAATGACCCTTATACGTCGCCCATTATACTGCGGTTCTTAGTTGCTGTATATGGGTACCATATTAAACAGCGGTTTTGTGCCCTATTACAGCGGTTTTCCGTATTCAGTTTATTTGACGTGTACACTGGGGCCTTTAGACAACGGTTTTTAACTGCTTTCTTTGGGTACCCTCTTTCACAGCTGTTTTAGGCAATTTTACGGCGAGTTTGGACCGCAATGGTTTGGATATATTAGACAGCGTTTTTATACTCTTTAGATAACGTTTTAGAATAATTTTCCTTTCAGAAAAAAAAGGCGCCCTCGTGTAATAATATCCCGCCTTTCTCTAAAAAAAAACTCCCTGATCTTACTCCTCTTCATTCCCACTCCTCAACAGAGCTACGAGAATTAGGGTTTTTGATTTCAGATCGTCCCCAAATTGTTAATTTGATTTCGTTCAACCAAGCAATCAAGACCAAGACCAATCACAGTAGTCATGGTTTATTTTGGGTTTTCGTCCTTGCCACTCATTAGGTTTGTTCCCTTCCCCCCCCCCCTCTCTCTCCTTATTTTGTTGATTTTATTTTTTTTCGAAAATGTTGGGGTTGTTGTTGTTAGTAGGAAAATTTGCGAGACCGCACCTTATAAAATATGTTTTTTGCGAGATACAGCACATTTTATGTTAAATTTTGCGAAATAACACCTGTTAAGTCTATTTCTTTGCGAAGCAACACCTTTTTCCACTTTCTACCAATTTTGACTTCTCTCCAAAGTTGACCCGGCGTAGACTTGTTCTAACAATTTAGGGCTCTTTAATTTGGGGGGGAAAAGGGGGGGAAATTGAAGGGGAAGAATAAGGTCGGGTCAACGTTGGAGAGTGGTCAAAATTGGTAGAAAGTGGAAAAAGGTGTTGCTTTGCAAAGAAATAGACTTAACAGGTGTTATTTCGCAAAATTTAACATAAAAGGTGATGTATCTCGCAAAAAACATATTTTATAAGGTGCGGTCTCGCAAGTTATCCTTGTTAATATTGCTAAGCTATTGTTATTGAACTGAAAAATAAGTGACCTAACCCGACCCCACCCGTACTTACATACGTACACCTTACCCTTATTTGACTCGACCTGTTTAAGAAGTCTACTCGTGGGTCATTTATATGTCATTTGATTGTACTTGATGTAGAGTTCAGGTCAAAGGGGATTCTAACTAAGCTTAACTAGTATTTTGGCCCGTGCAAATGCACGGGAATTAAAATGTTTATATATCAACCATGCATGTAACATGTTATTACTTTGAATATATTGAAAAAAAATCTTATTTTAAGGATCGTATACCCTAATATTAAAAAACCATCTGTACCCCAGTTCAATTAAAGAACCGGGGGTACGTAGATCCTTATTTTCACTCATTAATTTCCAAAATTTCACACATTATATCACTTTATATTCATTATTTATTTTCACTCATTTTTTCCAATTTTCAAAAAGGCTACTTAGAGCATCTCCAATGGTACTTAAAACCTTGTAGTTTGGCTTGCAAAACTGCTTACGTCATCTGCTTGAATTGTACCATTGGAGTGAATTTACAAGCCGCTTACGTCACCAGCTTGGTGGGTTGTGTAACCTCCTCAAGCTACATAGCTTGCACAATAAATAAAAACAAAAAAAAAAATTGTGTCTTAAAATGATGGATAAAATACTTTTAATTTTTTAGACAAATTAAAACTACATTACTTGTGGTTTACCATTGGAGTAAATTAATTTTTTTGGCTACCAAACTTTTCTCTCCTACATGGCAAATTAAACTACAACCCTATGTTGCTCACCATTGGAGGTGCTCTTAATACATTGAGTTAATTTTCAAAAAGGTTACTTAATACATTGAGTTAATTTTCAAAAAGGTTACTTGTTACATTGAGTTAATTTTCAAAAAGGTTACTTGTTACATTGAGTTAATTTTCAAAAAGGTTACTTGTTACATTGAGTTAATTTTCAAAAAGGTTACTTAATACATTGAGTTAATTTTCAAAAAGGTTACTTAATACATTGAGTTAATTTTCAAAAAGGTTATTATTGAATTGATCAGTTTAAGAAGGAAAATTGGCAAGTTTTCTTCCTCTCTGGCCATTACTTGATTTCATTCATCGCACATAATAAAGGAAACAATCTCAAAATCAGTAAAATTGGAAACTTTAGATCAGATTCGCATCACTAGACTAAAAATTGTATCCAAATTTGGAATACAATCAGACTATTGATGAGATTTCAATGTCTTGACATGTGAATCATACACTTTTGCAAAATAAATCATACGTTTCCTAATACGGAGGATATATACATATATAATGATCAAATACAATTCATCACAAATTAAAATAAATAAATAAAAAGAAGTACATTTACAAGTGAAGCCATACATAATAAAGCAAATATGAAGCTTGTTGGTGGTATTATTTATCTACTTCTCCATGTCATATCAACCTTTTACCAAGCCAATGCATTTACCATGGAGATGCATCCAATCCACTCACCCCATTTACAAATTTTACCTCAAAGTTTCACCAAGGAAGAGCGAGCACAATTTCTCGTCGACATGTCCGTGTCACGATCATTCTATGCTAATAAACGAAATGCAAAATTAACACCTGATTCGATACGATATCCGATTTCTCAACAAGGTAGTTACTTTGTCACCCAAATCACGTTTGGTAAAAACGACCCTGCTTTTTCACCTTACGTGTTTGTTGACATGACTAGTAATCAAACTTGGATTCAATGTTCCAAGTGTGACCCGTGTTTCAAGTTAAAGGATCCAATTCCGGTCGAGAACTCGACTTCGTATCACCAAATGATCATCGACGATACGAGATGCATCCCCAAAAAGAACTACGAGGGTTCTTGTGGTTTCGAAGCATCATTAGGAAAAGGTCACACCGAAGGCTATGTAGGCACGGATATTTTTATTTTCGACAATCCTCAAAAAAAACCTTCGTATTTCCCAAACATCGCCTTTGGATGTGGGATCCACAACAACAATTTTGATTTTGGGGGCGACAAAATAGCCGGTATCCACGGGTTAAGCCCTGGGACAAGATCGTTCATAAACCAACTAAGCCAAGACATAAAAGGCCGATTTTCGTATTGTATACCGCGTGGTGAACACGTTACAACCACAATGTCATTTGGGGACGATGCCCAAATAAGTGGGGGCCAAACGATAGCAATGAACCCGGACGCCCGTTACCATTTATACTTGGCCGCGATTACACTCGATGGGGTTAGACTACCAATTGACCCGGCCGTATTCGAGTTAAATGAAAATGATTACTCAACCGGGTTCTTCATCGACCCGAGTACCCCGGTCACAATGTTGACAGACTCAGCGTATACGGTACTAGCAACTGCAGTATCAGCTTACTATGCTTTGCATGAGTGGATCCCCCTCCCAACACCAGGGAAGTATCATCTTTGCGTAATTCCATTGCCAAAAATTACGCTACCGCCCTCGAAACCGAAGGTGGTGTTGAATTTCATAAAATCGGCAGGTGATTCTGGAGAAGTTGATCTTGAACTCGATGATGATAGTGTGTTTGACGACATTGGTCCTCTTGCATTAGCTGGTACGTGTTTGTCTATTCGGTCAACGAGTGGACCTTCAATCTTTGGATCGTTACAACAGGCTAATCATCAGTTTCTCTTTGATATTAATGCTGGCAAATTATCCTTTGTTCCAAACAAATGTTAAGGTTCTTATAATATAATATGATTACTTAATTGGGTTGCAAAATTAACTTTAAATTATTTGTCCCTACAATAGTCATACAGAAAATAAAAATTAAATTGACAACTTTAAAGTGGAAACCACTTTTTCTGGTTTTCAAAAACGTGACTTTAGTTTAAAAAAAAAAAAACTGAAAACATAAAACGATATCAAAAAATGCCTTACATGTTTGTTTTGTTTTTGGAAATTGAAATGCACCATTGCAACCCTGCCTTAGGTAGTAAAAGAGTTTCATTCTTACCGGAATATAAGCGGGTTTTTTCCGAATCATCTTTTAACCTGATTGCAATCGCCTCAATGTTTGTCATGGGCTCAATCATCCCCCTTACCAGATAGTTTTTTTTTTCAGTTTTTGGAGTAGACCGTTTTTACAAGAGACTTAGGTCTCGTTAGATAAGCCTACATCTTTATGAGTTGATCTGATCTGATATTATCTAAATTGATTGTTCCTTATCAGATCTGGTCTAATTTTATCTGATCAGAATTTGTTGAAAATTTAATTGTATTTCGACGAATTATACCAAGATGATATGTAGATTTATCGATCGTTATTTGAACAATTCTGATCTCATTTAATTGCTCCTGATTTAAATGACTCTAAACTGATCTGAATAGTCTTTTTATTAAGTCTTGCCAGAGGTGATCATGGGTCGGGCCGGACTTATGGTAAAAAAAAAGTAGGTCCGGTGTACGAGTACGGCCGGGCTTTTCTTTCAAGCCTAGTTGGTCGGCCCAAGCCCGGCCCATTCTGGCCAAAGCGGGCTTTCGGGCTTTTTTTTAAAAAAAAAATTATGTATTACCTAATTATTACGTTTTCGATCATTTTACACATTAATATTATCTAGTACTTGCATATTTAGTTTAATAATAAATTATTATACATTTATAAAGAGGTTTTTGATATTGTTGTGAAAGATCAGATTTATTAAACAATGTGTTCAAATCAGATCAACTTCATACAAATCAAATCAAATTACATCAAAATTATCCAAATAACAATCAATAAATCCAGCCTAATTCTAGTTATTAATTCGTCAAAATGCAATTAATCAATGAATAAATTCAGTTCAGATTAAATCAAATAATCAAGTTTACTCAAATCAAATCAAATCAGTTCAATTCAAATCAAATCAAATCAGAAAAATACAGTCCAATCACACAAGGCCGAAATCATCACTTAAAAAATAACTAGTGTAGCCTAATTTGGAATACAAGCAGGCTATTGATGAGATTTCAATGACTTCACATACACTTTTGCAAAGTGAATCATACATTAATTGCCTAATTAGTGTATATGGTCAAATAAAATTTATTAGAATTATCAAAACGTGATATTCCGAGTATCAACATCATATGTTCACACAACAAATAAATGATACAAACTCCTTATATAAATAAAAACGACATTTACAAGTGAAAATATACATAATCAAATATGAAACATTGTAGTCTCTTTTATCTACTCCTCCATGTCATTTCAATCTTTTACCAAGCCAATGCATTTACCATGGAGATGCATCCAATTCACTCACCCCATTTACAGATTTTACCCCAAAATTTCACCGAGGAAGAACGAACGCAATTTCTTGTTGACATGTCCGTGTCACGATCGTTCTATGCTAATAAACGAAATGCAAAATTAGCACCTGATTCGAACCAGTATCCGCTTTCTCAACAAGGTAGTTACTTTGTCACCCGACTCACTTTCGGTCGACATGACCCGGCTTTTTCCCCTTACGTGTTTGTTGACATGTCTAGCAATCAAACATGGATTCAATGTTCCAAGTGTAACCCTTGTTTCAAGTCAAAGGATTCGTTTCCGGTCGAGGACTCGACCTCCTACAGCCAAATGACCTTAAATGATACAAGATGTGTCCCCCAAAAAAACTATGAGGGTTCTTGTGGGTTCGAAGCCTCGTTAGGAAAAGCCCACACCGAAGGCTATGTAGGCACGGATATTTTTGTTTTCGACACTGCTAAAAAACAACCCGCATATTTCCCAAACATCGCATTTGGGTGTGGGATACACAACTACAAGTTCAAATTCAGTGGCAAAAAAATAGCCGGTATCCACGGGCTAAGCCCCGGCACAAGATCGTTCATAAACCAACTAAGCCAAGACATAAAAGGCCGATTTTCGTATTGTATGCCAAGTGGTGACGATGTTTCAATGACAATGTCATTTGGGGACGATGCCCGAATAAGTGGGGGCCTACTAACACCGGTTAAAACCATAGCCATGAACCCGGATGCCCGTTACCATTTATACATGGTCGGGTTTAAATTAGAGGGGACTAAAATACCAATTGACCCATCCGTATTCGAGTTAGATGAAAAACACTTCTCGACCGGGTTTTTTATAGACCCAAGTACCCCGGTTACAACATTGACGCTATCGGCTTATACGATATTAGCCGGTGCAGTATCAGCTTACTACGTGAAGAACGAATGGTTCCCCTTACCAAATTTACTAGGCAAGTATAAACTGTGCATGCACCCACAACCAAGAGTGCCTCCAGAGCTACCACCGCCTCCGCCCTCGAAACCAAAGGTGGCTTTCGTTTTCGTAACATCACCGGGGGGTTCCGAAGAAGTTGAGTTTGAACTTGATGAGGATAGCGTGTTTGAGAATCAAGATCCTCTCGGAGTAATAGGTACATGTTTGTCAATTCAGACAACTCTTCATGGACCTTCAATCTTTGGGGCGTTACAACAGGCCAATCATAAGTTTCTCTTTGATATTAATGCTAGGAAATTATCCTTTGTTTCCCAAGATTGTTAACATCAGATTCTTATAACAATGATCAGTTATCAATAATGATATTATTCGCAATGTACGTGGGATCGATAAGGGTTTGTTTATTGGTATCGCTTTTTTGTTTTCCGTTTTCAAATTTCGTGCAAAGTCCTGTTCTTAAAGACTATATGAAAAGATAAGAGTTTCATTCTCATCGGATTAAGCTACGTCTGCGGCCAATGAGCCCAAGCTACGTCTGCGGCCAATGAGCCCCACATCGCATCGGGTCACAATTGACTCAATGGTTGTCATGGGCTTAAATCATCCCAATTCAGTAACCAGGTCACAAAGTCTCATTTTTGTACTATACCATTTTGATGAGAGGCTTTAACTTCTCAAAAACAACTAACATGTTTCAAATAAATAAAAATACACCCAATTAACTCGATTGTTCGTCGATGACTCCGCAATTACCATACACCGATACTCCAACGTCCTCTAATCCACCGAATCTCCCATTCCAACATCCGAATAGACTGTTCGATATCGACAATTACAAGTTACTCACCCTCTTGAATTCCTTTGCGTTAGGCCGGATTTTACGAGGGGGACTATGCTCAAGAAATATAGGGTGTACAATCTATCTAAACCCACCTTTTTTTGTAGAGTATGAGTCACGTTTCCCCCAAATATCACAAATTATTTGCTGAAAAATTCAGGCGGGAAACATTTCGCAAATCAGTAGCTAATTAAGCTCGCCATTCTCTCTCCTCCATCATCTGGGATTTACCATCACTACACATACACAGGTATTTCCATTTCATCTTTTCCCCAATTTCATTCCCAATTTACCCTTTTGATTTCGCTGTGAATTTTTCTAATTGAGAAAACAAAGGAAGAAACTTTGGTAGTAAAACCCTAGAATCCCAAATTTGTCTAATTCATAATTTTTGGGTCTTTTTCAACTTTTATGATTCAATTCAATATGTGGGTTATATATAATTTATGATTTTGATGATGGGTTCTTTGATTTTATTCCCTTTTTTTTGTACAATTTATTGCTGCAAAAGAATACCAAAAAAAATTGGATTTATGGGATATTATTAGCTTTAATTTGTGATTAGTTTGTCCTTGTTTTTTCTGTTATTGCACACCTTGTAATCAAAAATTCAAACTTTGGTGCTAATTTTTGCAAAAATTGGATTAATGGGATATGATTAGCTCTATTTTGTGATTAATTTGTCCTTGTCTTTCTGTTATTGCACACCTTGTAATCAAAGATTCAAACTTTGGTGTTTTATTTGTTTGATTTTGTGCTATCACAAAGAGGGGGATTTCCTAAGAAATCGGGTTGAGTAAAGAACAAGGATGCTGGACATAGCTGAGTTAATTCGCGATAGTGATGGAGGGGGTACTGTCGAAATATACGTTTTGTCGAAAAATTGCACCATATTGTGGTTTAGCTAGAATATAGTTGATGAGAAGCTCCAAATTATAGCTTGGTGTATGCTAGAAATATGTGGGTAGTTCTAGCTTGAAGAGCTAAATAGAATATGGATGCTTGATATAACTGAGCTAATTCGCGGTGTTGGTGGAAGGGGTACTGTCGGGATACACCTTTGTCGAAAAGTTTGCACCATATTGTGTTTTGGCTAGAATGTAGTTGCTGAGAAGTTCCAAATTATAGGTTGTGCGTGCTTGAGATTTTTTTGGGGAGTGTAATCAAATAAAGTACGAAGTGAAAATGGCCTTCTTATTTTGTTTGTTGGGGAAAGAATAGTGGTTACATCGTGGAACAGTTCACCTGTTATTCTGTCCCATCTGTTTCAGTGGAGCTAAGCGACTTGGAAACGTAAACCTATTCTTTGCTGGTAAGGAATTTCCGCCTGTTTAGAGTTGTCTTTGAGAGTCCAGGGATCAACACTGGTGGAAATTCAGTAACATTTTACCATTAGGCATGGAGACAGTTACATAGCTGAGTTACTGAATGCTGATGTCTGTATTACTTTTACTACTTAGTCCTTCGTTTAGCATTATTTTGGCCTGAAAATGCTTTGTTTAGTCTTTATCCCTCTCATTATGTCATGTAGTATTTTGAACCGTAGATAATGAGAAGTATAGGTGTTTTTTAAAGGCTTAGTTTTAAAGAGGTGCAAGGCTCACTAAGGACGAGAGCCCGTGGCAACAAAAGTTCTGTTCTTTTAAACGATACACTTCATGAGTTCTTGTAGCCTTAGATTTCTGGAAGTTCAACAGGTGCTCAGCTTCAACGTTAAATTGATGTAGCTTTGCTTCTTTAAAGCTCCAAGCAGCTGATTTTTTGTTCTTTAAACTTTAGTTTAGACAGGTGCTTAATCCACCAATTCCTACATCCATTCTATGAGGCTAAACTTACTGGATTCTTTTGTTGCGATTAAATTTGTGTTTTCCTTATCAGTAATGTGGTTTTTTCTAATATACAGCATTTTCTATGCTTTAATGTGTTAAACCAATGTTCTATGTCCATTGTGTTAGTATTTCAAGCGACAAGGTTGGAATAGGTCGATTTTTTTTTTGGCGTACTGGGCTAGGGGAGAGGAGGGGAAGCTCCCAACTACAAGAACATGAATTCATCGCCTAACATTCATGAGAAGTATGTGATAAACTATGTCTATGTTATGTGTGCTGGGAGGAGCTTCTGACATTTAGCACACTGATTCATCATTTCACATTTTCACATTTTTCCCTGTATGTTAGTGAAAAATCTCTCTGTGTTTATGTATGGACTGAAAATTTGCTTCTGCACCTTTGTGTTCCAGGACTGGACGTTATCAAGTGAAGGAAATTCTTCGAACTAATTGAAGCCACGACAAGAATGAAGCAACAGCCAATATCAAGCTCTAATGACCAACATATTAGCTCTCATGAACGACCCTCTGGACCTTCTAAGCAGCCGCCGCCACCTGTTCATCAAGATGATGCAGATGAGGAGGATGAGAATGTCAAGCAACTTGGAGATTGCTCTCTGGTTTACTTTTCCTTACAGGTATGTCTAACTTCTTTTTAACGAGTTGCTTACATGAAACTTTCAATGCTTATTTGTCTCTTGATTTGACATATCTGTAGACTGATGTCCTTTCTACATCTGCAGGATTGTCTTGTAAATACTGACAGGAACTGGAAATCTTGTCAAAAGGGTATATGCTTTATCGTAATTGTCTTTTCAACAGTTCTTTTCATTTCGATCTTGCAATTGTGTTTTTTACATGAGCAACATAGTCTGCATTGCTCTTCTCAAGATTGTCAGGATCACAGATCCAAATTATACTTTGAAACCGTAGTAGTGTTAGCTTTATAGCCGGGTGTCCCCAAATTAATGCCTTCAATACTTCTGGCAATCTTGAAGTTTTCTCCAGCTTATCTGCTTTAATGCATTTGGTGCAGAGGTTCAAGCTTTGAAGGCATGCAACGATAGGAGGAATAAAACGCAGTGACTAATTCTTTCCCTGTTGACTGATACTCGGAGAACATTCAATTGCTGTTAACTGACAGCTGAAAACTGTTGCGAGGAAGAAGTTCACCAACTTACATAGCCTCATGAACTCTTGAGCAAAGTGATGACCACAACATATGTGCCACTGTAGTTTTACGGCTTTTACGTTTATAGCGTAAGTCGCTTTTGACAGTTTTGTGAGGATACTCTGATGTGATGAAGAAGGTTTTTGAGATTCTATTCAGAATAGAGCATCATATACATAAGCGGATATCAAACTGAAGATGGGATCTTTGGTTATTGTTTTTCCTGTGAATGTACTTACATTTGTAGTTCGGACATGTCCTGAAGAAATGTCACCTACAGTGAGTGATACAATTGATCTCTCTTCCATTTCTGCTTCCCTTGTCTTGTTCGTTTGAAAGCTCATCTCGACACCTTATATACTACTTCGTTCTACTCTATCCATTATTTTATCTCGTTAAACATTATGGTTTAAAACAATAAATGAATGAAAGTAATTTAAATAATGTTAACAAATTGTTCGACTAATAAAACACATGAGAAGTGCAATGAAGAAATTGTAGTTTAGTAATTTGGCACCTACGTCTAACATCGGAAAAAAAAATAGTTTAGAGATAACAGTGAAAGTGAAATCATTTTGGTCCCTTGGCTTCATGGCCGTTCTTGATAGTTTAGAGACCCCTTGGCGACAGGTAAAAATAGGCCCTTGAAAGACTATTAGTAGGCAAATATGTACTCCGTATTTATAAAACGACATATATTGCACATAAACTACTCATATATCGTACATCAACTACACATTTATATGTACCTCGAAAAAAAATACCACGCTATTATCTTTTAATATTAAAGATAATTTACTATCAAACAAACAACTAATTTGATAAGATAAGAACTTGTATCTATTGATTTTAGGCCCCACCTTAGACGTGCGTCAAATACCACAAAATGCCATGTTAGACTCCAAGGCTAAGTTTCATGAATGTAGAGAAGAGCATGAGTATCAATGGTGGTATCATGACTCAGCTTTTGTTTTTTGTATCATGACTTATAAATGTTGCAGACGTTATTATTATTATTATTATTATTATTATTATTATTATTATTATTATTATTATGAGGATCGAAAAGAGGTCCATAATACTTTGATTTCTTACAGTTTAAAAGTATGTTATACGGCGAAGTCACAGTAGGCAAAGCCGAGACTGCTCACCCTTCCTCCTCTGCTTTGAGAACCGTGTGAACGGAGAGTGGGCAGAAGGGAAGGAGGTCCTTGTGACATTTTCTCACTAATAATTTTGTGGTGAAGACTGAAGATATGATTGAAATGTGATACTTCTAGAGAAAGTTTTATGAGCGATGTGCAATTGATTGTTTTCCGGGGCTAAATTTTTAACTCTAGGTTACCATACATTGTGCACGGAGCTCCTGCATCCAAAAACTTTCTAATAATAAGCGTAGTGGTTGTGTATTACTATTACTGTAACCGCACTAATACCTCAACTTGTTTGGGTTGTTACAGCTAGTATCGGAAGTTCAATGTAAGTTTTGCCTTCAAAGCTATCAGAATTAGATATGAAATCGTGTTGGCGTATATAGCTAGTCGGCTGGTCCTCCCCCAAGTTGTGATGAGATGGACGTACAATTAGATTTCACAATTTTAGCAAGTGAAACCAATTCTCAATGTGCCCCTTCAATGACGAAAATCCTAATGGTTACTAGTTTTGGTTGGTGCATAAGTCTTGTGTGAGACGGTATCACCATAAGCTATTGTGAGACAAACACACACAAAATTGATATATAAATATAACTATTTATTATTTTAGTGTATTGGTCTCACGTGAAACGGTTTCACATGAAACTTGGGGTTGGTGATTAGTGTAAAGCATTCGATCAGCTGACGATTTCGTGAGGATATACTCCGATGAGATGATGAACATTTTGAGATTCTATCAGAGTTCATCATATACACTAGGGGATACACAACTAAGATGGGATCTTTGGTTATAGTGTTTCCTATTACTGTATGAATTTGTACATGATGTCCAGAACAAATGTCACCTACGTACAGTGAGCGATTCAGTTGATCTCTCTTCCATTTCTGCTTCTCTTGTCTGGTTTGGTCATTTGAAAGCTCATCTCGACACCTTATACACGTACTTCGTTCTACTCCATCTATTCTTTTGCTTGGTTAAATGTTCGGTTTAGAACTTTAATACTCCATATATGATAGAAATCAAAACAAAACGTTAACAAATTGTAAGATTAATACAACAGATAATAAGAAGTGTAATGCAAAAATTGTAGTTTAATGCATGATTTGGCACCTGAGCTTTAACCTCATGATAAAAATTAAAAATTAAAAAAAAAAAACACGGGGACTGGGGAAATGCGCCACCGGCCAGAAAGAAATTGTCTAGTTCTTTATTATGTACTCGGCCAATAGTGGTCAGTTGGTCACTGGTCAATGAAAGTGAAATCATCTTAGTCACTTGGCCTTCAATAACTTTGTTATTCGACCTATTTTATATTACTGTCACGTTTCATTTGCTCATATGCCATATCCACCTCTGCTAGCCAAATGCATGATACGAGTGGGAGAAGTAGTCGGAGTGAAATCCCGATGAATTAACGTTCCTCTGCACCTACCTCTAAGGTATATGGAGTAATACGAATACTCCCTCCATTTTATTAGGTTTTTTGTATTGTGTTTGAATTTCTCTCACAAATTTAAACTAAATGTCAAGAACCTAATGAAATGGAGGGAGTACTTTCTTACTCCTTGTGTCCTTGCCATTACAATGATCCTACCAAACTTAAATTCGAGATTGTGTAAAACTGAAGATTATAAGAGAATCAAATTACATACTCCGTTGTTGTATTTTATTGTTTTTCCTCGGTCAAGATAGAGTAGGTGACTAATGTCGTCTCCCATGCCAACTTAATAATGTTATTTGGACGTACGAACCATGTGATCATTATATTTAACTCCTAATATAATGTTTTACATGGCACATCAACAGCTAGGAAGCATCAGCCACAGTTGCTTAGTTAAGCACATCATTGATTTTAGGCCTAGTAATTAGCACTCCACCTAGTTTTGTCTACAACAAACATTAGATTAACTTTATTTTATTGTTGTCAAGTAAATTAAAACCAAAATTAATAATATAGATTATGGATTAGCAATAATAATTTTTATTATCATCACCACCTAATAGGCTAATACCCCTTTAAAAATATAAATTAATTTGAGACTAGTTATTACTTTGAAACCTCTATTTCACTCTATAAATAGATCCCGGCCTACTATTCCATTACAACATACCTACATTACATACAACACACTAGTATTAACTTAAAGAGTTGTACTACATTCTTCTATAAACCTTAGGTTAAATTACTCTCGTGTCTAGAATAAAAAGTATTGTGAAATCGAGTCGTGTAGAATAAGATGGAGATGCAAAAGAAGAATACTTTGGTAGGGCTAGTCACTATATTTGTGTTATTGGTAGCCATACTTGAACCCACGTTAGCCGTGCGCCAAACACCACAAAATGCCCTGGTAGACTCTAAGGCTCAGTTTCATGAATGTAGAAAGGAGCATCAATGGTGCAGCGCCATAAACATACGTGATTGTTGCGACGGATTTTATTGCAGTGGATTCATCGGAGGGCTGTTTTTAGGTGTTTGCACAAAAGATTTTCATTGCATTGGCCCTGGTTGCCCTAAGGGTAACAACTAGTTCTTTGACGTGGGAAACTCGCAACTGCTGCTCTACGTACTTTTGGTGCGTATTGGGTAGACCCTCGTCGTTATTTGGTTTTCGCGTGCTTTACGTTATTAAGTATGGTTTTGTATACGCTATTGAATTTTCCTGTTGTTTTTGTATACGCTATCTCGTATGAGGTGATATATTCTTATGAATAAGAGTTGTGATTTTGTGTCAAGCTTTAATGTTAATCATGTTACTCCAACTCTGTCTTGTCTCCAAATTTCGGCAATCAATCAATATCAATATATATTATTATTGGAGGCATTTTTTTAGCTCTCACAACGACCGAGTGATATTATAGAGTCCGGTTTCTTATGGACTGTTGATTATTATATAATTTTAATTATATTAGCTTTTGACAAATTATATAATCAATATATCATTATGGTATATTTTCCTAATTTTGTTCCATCATATTTCTAATCCTAATCGAAGTTAAACTGACAAATTATATAAATAATCTATCATTATGGTATATTTTCCTAATTTTACTCTATCATATTTCTAATCCTAATCGAAGTTAAATACAATCAGCCAGTTATAAATAGTTGAAGTCCCACATCAACATTCACAATCATAATACCTGATCATATATACTCGGCTGGCTATAATAAACTGCTAAAGTATTGATTGGCAAGTTTAAACATTATTATTGTTTGTTTTATTAGAATTTTGGATTGGATTATTTTTTTTTTTGGACGTGAAGTATATGCATGCATACATATTGTATTGGCGACTAGAAAGAATGCAAGTGTAGACATTGTTCTTGCTTTTCTTACGGTTTTCAATTTGGATCCTACGTCAATATAGGGAAGTTTGTAGTGATTTTATAATTTTAGTAAAAAGAAAAATTGGACGAAGATGATTGACACACCTAATTAGTTAATATGCATGCATAGTTAGAAGAAAAAATCTTATTATTAAATTTAAATTTATAGTAAAAATAAACTACATATTTATGATATGGAGTATTTAGTTTACAGTCCATGCATTGTAGGACAGGATAATAGAGAGACCAGTCTTCTATAGTTCTACATATCGTTCTCTTAACACTACGCCAAATAAAGGATATAACACCGGGTGCTAAACCAATCAGACACCGGTTACACCCGGTGTCTGGACTGCCGGTGTCTTATGCTAAGACACCGGTCACTAAAAAAATAACCGGTGTCGTAAGTTACACATAAGAAACCGGTTGGGCCTAAAACCGGTGTCTTATATATTAATTAACAAATTAATTTTTACACACCTAAGACACCGGTTGTACTCAAAACCGGTGTCTTATGTTACCATAAAAAAAAAAATTATCTCGTGTTCATCATCATCCTCTCCTCCTTCCAAATCTTCTCTCTTTGTCATTTCGTTCTTCTCCTTCATTCCCTCTACAACTAAGACCTGTAAAGTAATAACCATACATTCAAATGTAAAACAAAAAATCATAGAAAACGAATCAAAGAAAATAACAAGGAATTAAAAACGAAAAACAAGCACTACAAGGTACGGTGTTCCTCCAACTGGGTTTAGGTGGAAAAAAAATTAAAAGAGAATTAAAACGAAAGAGTAGTAAATAACAAAGGAATCAAAAATCAATTAAAAACGACAAACTGAATAATTGAAACAAAAGAAATGATCAACATACCTATCATCAAAATCATTAACCATGATAGTGAGATCAAAACTTGAGATTTGGAATAACAACACAACATCAAACACAAGTTAATAAAAAAAAATCAAACATAAGTCAACTTAAAAGCGAAAAAAGATCAGTTTACCTATCATCAAAATCATGAAACATATCGTGAAATCAAACTTCCTTCCTCAAAGATCTGGAATAACAACACAAGACGAAACACAAGTTAAAAAAAAAATCAAACATATTTAATTTGTAGATCTATAAAAATCACACATAACACTCCCCTCGAATTTCAACCCTAAATAAATCCCCAATTTCTACCAAAATAAGATAAAACACCTCGAATTAAAAACGAAAAAATAACACTTACCTAAGCAATCATCAGTTATTTGTAGCAACATATAGATGGCGAAGAGGAGATCGAATCAAAGGATGAACGTGTTATAGGAAGAGTTGAAGGAAGGAGATGGGGTTGATTATGGAGGAGAGAAGTCAGAAGAAGTTCGTTTGGTTGAATGAGAAAGACGAACTTTTTCGAGAAAGGAAGGAGGAAGGTCTGGCGGAAATAACAATGTGGAGTAATTTAACCTTTTTTTTTTTTACTCTAAGACACCGGTTTTATATAGAACCGGTGTCTTATGTGACACATACGACACAGGTTTTACTCAAAACCGGTGTTAAAAATGCCCCCAGAAAATGTATTTATTTTTATCTTTTCTTTTAAATCCTTTTAAGCAATTGTTTTTTTTAAATGGCTTATGACACCGGGTGATGGACAACCGGTGTCTTATTGATATACGACACCGGTTTTAGCGTTTCCGGTGTCATATGTGCCGGTGTTATAACCTAGTTTTGGCGTAGTGTAAGTCTTACCTTATGTGACCATATCATACTCATGTCAAGATATCTCAATTTATCATATCGAATTTCTAAATTTATTTGCTCAAACTTTATTTTCACATAAATTGGACACTTGGCAAGTTAGCATGCCTTAACAACACATATCTAATTAGCTCATTCAGAGAGTACAAGTTCTCAAGTTTGTATGTGTACAAGTTAAATAGAAATGCAAGTGATAATTCCTATATTAGGGTTCTAATGTTTCTCGGTTGGATTCTATCATCATAATAGGATACCATCATTTAAGAAACCCGTGCAACGCACGGGCTTACATCTAGTTATATAATAAACCCCGCCGTACCTCAATCAAAGCGCATCCATAACTCAAAAGGACAAACAAAAATGCAAAAATGATCCCATCTGATCAACCCGAACTCGAATAGAAATAGTGTAGTGCGACGAAAATTTTTACACTCTCACGGTTGATTTTCACATACAGAAAAGAGTTTAAAAGTCAAATGTCTCTAATAATTACTCCGTATTAAATAAAATAGAGTATTTCGTACAAAGAGGTTAATCAAAGAAAATTTTTACTCTTTTGGGTCTAAACGGTCACTTGATCATCCAATCGATCAACTTATCTCATTTTTCTTTCGACAAAACTTTTCGAAAATTTTCAACCAAACAATTCTCCAAGACCATGTCTTCCGACCAACCAAGTCAAAAAAAGTGTAGAACCCAACGTAAACTCCGTACATCATAAACACGGACCCGACTCAACCCGATTAGTTAACGAGATAATGTCACATTAGTGACTTGGTGAGTCTGGACTGTCGACTAGTAGTATTTTCAATTGGAAAGAACGTCGTCCCCTTTTCTTCCGATCACACTCCTCCAGTCACTGAGCGTTACCCAGAAGATACCCTTACTCAACAATTACTTCTCCTACAAGTCTACAATACTACAGAGGTATGATTCCCCTTTCCATTATCTCTTTCTATAATCCCATCTTTGTAGTAATTTCAATTTAATCATTTCATTGAGCAGGAAAAGGAAGAAACTTTGATAAAACCCTAATTTGATTTTGGGTGCCAATTTGGGGAATTACTTTGATTTTGATGAAATGTTTAGTAGAATACAAGTGGGTTTTTAGGGATTTTGTTGTATCTTTTCAATTTGTATGAGGAGGAAAAAAACAATAGAATTTGTTGTGATTATTAATTTATCTAATTTCTTGAGAATTCGTTGAATTTGTTGAGCTGAGATTGTGTAATTGCTTTCTGATATGCATACAGTGTGATTCTCGAAGCAATTTTCATTTTGGGTCATCCGTGTGGAGCCTCTTTATGTTTCAACAGGGGTAAGGCTTGTGTGTATCCGACCCCCCCTTACCCCGCCTTATGGCGGGAGCCTTTGAGGCACTGGGGTTACAGATGTTGTATATAGTGTCATTTTCTCACCTAGGTGTCGTTTGGATACACTCGGGAAGTCGAAATTCCCATGAACTTGCAAATCCTGGGAATTTAGAAAGTATGAGGATTGGGGAAATTTGTTTGGATGAACAAGGGAATTCAATTTCCATGGGAATTTCTACTTACCTAGCCCCCCCTAGGTAATTAAATTCCTACACTTTGGAGGGATTGGAAATGCCTAGGAATTTCCAATTCCTACACTTTAGGGTAACCAAACAACTCATGCTAATTCAATTCCTAGGAAAATAAAATTCCTATGGATTTAGAGCGTATCCAAACGACACCTAGTTATAATTGGTATTAATTTGTATGGAATGTGTCAACTTTAGTTCTTTCAATACAAATGGGGGTATGGAATTTGGAACCTGAAGCGTAATGGTTGCGTTGCGACACGATAATTGATGTATTTGTTGAACCAATTACATCACAAATTCTGGTAAACCAGTTTGGGTTAGTTTGATTTTGACAAAAGATTCCTGTAACATATTGCTAAGGTCTGATTAAATCGAGTTTACTCGGGTGGATTGGATTGCTGTTAGATTATGTTGTATGCCCTTTAGGAGCAGAAACGCGTTTGCACCTGAATGTTCATTGCGGGTCTTAGTGAGTGTTGGAAATGCAATGCAATTTTGCTTTTGCTACTTATCTTTGATTAGTTAGCAGGAGCAATTTTACCAACAGTGAGAATGATCTAGACTTTGTAGTCATGTCGGGCATTTATAAGTTCAGAGACATATAGGTGATATAACTAATCCGTTTCCAACTGGTTCTGAATTGGTCAATGTGATTTGCTATCACCTAGTAGTTTAGTACTTAGTATGTGTTTTTAGCTGAGTTTTATGCATTTGAATCATAGCTAAGAAAATACTGATCTGTTTCATGGCAAATTAGCAATTATGTTTGTCATTGTGTCTGCGTGAAGTAAGCTTAAATCCTCATTGGTGTGCAGATCTTGGCAAAGAAAGAGTATTGATTGCGTGTGTCTAAATTGGAAATATGGATTCAGAGGCTGCACGCACTGCTCGGGAATCTCTGGACTTGTCATTTCACATGTCAAACATACTTGACACGGGATTAGATCGTCACACCCTTTCAGTCCTCATTGCACTTTGCGACGTTGGTATGAATCCAGAGTCACTTGCTGCTGTTGTCAAGGAACTCCGAAGAGAACCGACTTCTTCTTCAGCCAAGCCAGCTGACGCGACATCTAACCCCTGAATCAACGTGCTCACACTGTGCTTATTTCTGTTGTTTTCTACTTTAGGGTTTCTGTTGGGTAGTTCAGTTGTTTCGACAATGCTTGGATGTGTACCTGACATAGTTAGGAACTGCGAGTGGCGCACTCAACTGGTAGTTGGTTTCTCTTGTAATCTCTGAAGAAAAATGTTTGCTCTGTTACTGGCAGTTTGGCTTTCTTGCCTTGTCATGGCGCCCTCCCGGGAGGCATCAGGATTCAGGCATTATTCCTCTGCCGGCGTCTCCTGAGTGTGATGCATGCCAGTCTATGTAGGGGCTCTGCAAGCTTTTTAGACAAGCAATTACTGTAAATGTATTGTTCAGCGAAATATTGTTGAAACATCAGAAGGGATTTGCTAGTGGCCAAGCTTTTGTGTTTACACTTGCTGGATGTCTTTGCATCTGTAACTGCAAGTACCAGATTCCTTGTTTATCAAAACTTTAATCACTTACTGTATCTTTGAAGCAAGAGAAGTTGCACTGCTGAAATCCACCTTGAAGGCTTCGACTGTGGGCAATAACCGATAAATTTAAAGAATGTACGAGTGTTGTGAAGGTAAAAAGACGGATTATTACACATTGTTTGGGTCACAATGTGGAAGGAGAAGGAACGGAAGACCGTCTCTTCTATATTGCCTTCAAATCCTTCTGAACTATGGAGGGATGTGCTTGACTCGAGGGGCTCTCTTACACCCTCCCCGTCCTTCCCCTCCAATACGATTCATTTGAATAAGTGTATCGGTCAAGGCTCAGTTACAGCTCATAACTTATTTCAACTTAACTCGAGTCGAGATTTGATCGAACCGATTCCAAACACACATTGAACAAGTAACGTTAACTTAAAGCTACTTATTGCTACCCCCGCCTAGTTCCCCCAATTCAAACACCTGGAAATAACTAACCCAAACCAACCAACCGTTTAAATTCCACCACCAGTTACATAAATCTTCTTCAACACTCTTCTCTTCCCCCCACCGCTTCCTTCTTCAAAAATCAAAACTCCATCCGATCACATAAACCCTAACCAAAACCCCCAAAACTTCCCAATCAAGATTCCCCCAAAAAGGCAAAAAGATGTCATCTTTCAATCTCAACGACGACCCAACAGACGAAAATGACAACGACGCAGAAAACCCACAAGTACTTTCTCTCTCCTCTTCCGGCGAAACATACATGGTCGGCTTCATAATCGCGAATATCGTCGGAATTCAGTATTATTCCGGCAGAATTAGCGGCCGAGAAATGGTGGGTCTTGTCCGAGAACCGCTGAATCCGTACGATGAGAACGCTATCAAAGTGCTTAACACGCGCGGCCACCAGGTGGGCCACATTGAACGCGCCGTCGCCAAAGTGATATCGCCGATGTTGGACAGCCAGTTGCTTGTTGCAGAAGGTATTGTTCCGAAACCCCAGTTTAAGAATAATGGTAGTAATAGGTATAAAATCCCATGTCAAATTCATGTTTTTGCTACAATTGAAATGTTTGATGTTGTAAAAGATTTGATTTTGAGAGGTGGGTTGGATTTGATGAGCCACGAGAGCGCTTCTTTCGCGCTCTCGGAGGCTGAGGTGGTGAAAGAGAGGAAGAATTGTAAGGATGTTAAGAGTGTTGATGAGATTTTCAAGCTTGTGGATGAGAATGTAGGGAGGAAGGAAGGGTTGGCGAGGGCGAAATTGTTGCCGCCTAAAGAGGTGGTTGTTTCGGACTTGTATGAGCATCAAAAGGAAGGGCTTGGGTGGTTGGTTGAGAGGGAGAATACCGAGGATTTACCGCCGTTTTGGGAGGAGAAAGATGGGGGTTTTGTTAATGTGTTGACGAATTATCAGACTAGTGTTAGGCCTGAGCCTTTGAAAGGTGGGATTTTTGCTGATGATATGGGGTTGGGTAAGACTTTGACTTTGCTCTCTCTTATTGCGTATGATAAGGTCATTTGTCGAAATGTGGATGGAATTGGTGGTGAGGATGATGGTGAGAAGGAGAAAGTGGTGGAGGATTCGAGTGGTAAGAAGATGAAGAAGAGAGGGAGAAAGCCGAAATCTGTTGCTAGTAGTAGTGCTGCTAAGAAGAAGCAGAAGGTTGTTGATAGTGGTGATGGTGGTAATGTGGGGAAGGAGTCGAAAACCACATTGGTTGTGTGTACTCCATCTGTGTTTTCTGTGTGGGTGAGCCAGTTGTGTGAGCACACTAAACGAGGGTCGTTGGATATGTATATGTATTATGGTCAGGAGAGGACTAATGATGTGGAGGAGCTGATGAAGTATGATATGGTACTCACCTCGTACAGCACTTTGTCAATGGAGGATGATCAAGTTGGGTCACCGATTAAGATGATGAACTGGAGGCGGATTATATTAGATGAGGGGCATTTGATTAAGAATGCTGATGCCAAGCAGAGTCGTGCTGTCACTGCACTGGTTGGAAGGAGAAGATGGGTTGTGTCGGGAACACCTGTGCAGAACAGCTCCTATGATATGTTCTCTCTTATGGCATTCTTGAAGTTTGATCCTTTCTCTAATAAAAGTTACTGGAGTCGACTTGTACAACGTCCTTTAGCTCAGGGCGATCCAAAGGCTCTTGAACGTCTTCAGGTACAGTTTATCTTCTTGTGATCAGCTTGTAAACATACATTTGATGTTGTCATATACGAAGTAGTTGTACTTCTCTATGTGTTTCTGCTTCTCTGTTCTTAGAATCACTTGTTTGTGTTCTTGAATTAGGGCTTGAGATTTTGTTGTTGTTGTGGTTGCCGCTGACCTGCCATTTGATTCAGCAAATGCTCAGCTGTGTCGTATTACTGTTTGTTTTCATTGTTTATACTCCTTTGAGCTAAGAAATGCAGCCTGTCATCTCAGAGAAGCATAGTGACAGTAGATTGAAACTCTGACATCCACTTGATTTGTACATCCTACTAGATTCATGTGAAAGTTGCCAACTGTTGCGAAATATCCTTGACTGTTGGAATCATGTCGTGCACTTTCCTGGCCTCATTTTTGTCTTGTTATGTGTATCAGGTCTTAATGGCTACTGTGACACTGAGAAGAACAAAGGAACAGAACTTAATAGGATTGCCATCAAAATCTATACAGACTTGCTTTGTAGAACTTATGCAGGAAGAAAGGGAACTATATGATCGTATGGAAGAGGAAGCCAAACAAGTTGTCAAGAAGTATGTCAATGTTGGGAGTGTGACACGCAACTATTCTACTGTCCTGAGTATTATATTGAGGCTTCGACAAATCTCCACTGATATTGCATTGTGCCCACATGATATTAAGTCTTTGCTCCCTGCTGAAAATGTCCAAGGTTATTCTTCTTTGACCATAGTAACTTTTATGTTTCAGTTGTCGTAAATTTTATAGCCTTTCATTATGGAGGGTCAAGGGCACTATGCTATGTCCATCTTACCATAGTTCTTCTGATTAGAAGAAACAGAATGAGTATTTAGGTCGGCTCATGCTTTTGTAAAGCCTTGGTTTGTCATGATTGGTTGTGATGGTTTGTTGTCCTGGCTGTTTTTTCCTTGCGTCAGTTAGGACATACGCTCGTCGTGGATCTTTCCAAATTCATACCTGCTTTCCAGTTACTGTATGATACAAACATTTAATAATTGTATCTATGCAATGTCTTCTTCAGAAATGATCCATTATCGCCTATGTGTTATAACTGGTTATCTTTACCCCCTCTCTTCTCTCTTCTAAAAATGTTGTGGCAATGTCCTTTAGTGTAGAGTAGCTACTATTCATTGATCTTGCTTTGTCTCCTGAGTTTTGCATCTTGTTTCTTAATATGTTTTGTATTACTATGCTGCAGATGTGTCCAAGAATCCTGAGCTGCTGGAGAAGATGATGTCATTGCTGCAAGATGCGGAAGACTTTGATTGTCCAATATGTATTTTTCCTCCAACAGATGTTGTCATTACATGTTGTGCTCATATATTCTGCCGTTCCTGCATAATAAAAACCCTGAAGCGCACAAAAGCCAATTGTCCGATGTGCCGCCATCCCTTGTCTGAGTCTGACCTTTACACAGCGCCACCATCAGAAAGTTCCAGTGCTGGAGCGTCCTCATCTAAAATTTCTTCTAAAGTATCCGTTCTTCTGAAGCTCCTTACAGAGTCAAAGAATAAAAGTGAAACAGTGAAATCTGTTGTATTTTCACAATTTCGGAAAATGTTGTTGCTACTTGAGGAGCCACTGAAAGCTGCGGGTTTTAAGACACTGCGATTGGATGGAACAATGACTGCAAAAAAGAGAGCTCAAGTGATCGAAACATTTGGTTCTTCTGAACCTGATTCACCTACTATTTTGCTCGCCAGTCTCAAAGCTTCTGGCACTGGTATAAACCTTACAGCTGCATCAGTGGTGTACCTGTTGGAACCATGGTGGAATCCAGCAACAGAGGAACAGGCTATGGACTGTGTCCACAGAATCGGTCAGACAAAAGATGTCAAGATTGTACGGATTATTGCTAAAGACACCATTGAAGAGAGAGTGCTAGAGCTGCAGGAGAAAAAGAGGGCGCTAGCTAGGGGAGCCCTTGTAAGAAAAGCTTCCAAGGAAAAGAGGGAAATAAATGCACAAGATCTTTGCAACCTCATCTCACTGTCTTCTTGATCCACTCTTAGGATGTTTCCGAATGGAATAACTCGTCCAAGGTCATGTAAGTAGCCTGGCTTGCCCCTCTAGAGATTATTTTGCAGACGCGTTTAAATTACTGTGTATGTGTTTTAGGAGTGGTCGTATTTTGTGCAGTTTCCTGTAGCCTGTAGATAGAATCAGTTACTACTTCTAGGATACACGAGTGCTAACACTAGTTCAAGTTATGTAAAAAGGAAATCTTCTGAAATAAATAAGATGTACAGTTTTATGTAGTAGTTGTGTTGTTTCTTGTTTATGCACTGAGGTCTTTTTCCCCATTGATTTGATGGAAACTTAGCTGATAATGTTTATGCATCAGTGTCGATCCTATAGATCAGTGGATTGTGTCTTTGGTTTAGAGGCTGTTTTTCGAACCATCTGAAAGAATTGAATGGACATAGCCTCACCTCAGTAATAAAAATGGAGAGTTCATGTTTCCGAAATATCTATAACGAAAATTTTGCATCGGCCAAGTGCTACTTCACAACATAAGACCGACTACTTAAAATGATATCCGAAACCTCGACCTCTGCTCCGACTTTTTTGTGAAGTAGGATGCAACTTCTGAAGTCGAATGTGTGATGTTGGTCATTTTTCTATATATGGACCTACTATAATTAGGATATTTTGTGCTTGAGCAGACTATTCTTTCTCTTGATTTTTCACGACGAAATATAGGCAATTAGGCATGCAAATTGGTGATAGTGATAATATTGTGATCAATTTAAGGACGTCTACAAAAAAAGGTGGATGTGCATGTTAAGGGAGTCCAACGTTGCACTGTGACTTTTTCCCTTACTTAGCACGCGCAGATGGTCCAAACAGTCCCCTACATTATTTCTACATATAATCCTAAATTCCTAATAAGTTGCTAATTTACTCTTGCATGCCAATTCATTTAACTAATTGTAGTATACTAACTATATATATACTCTTAGTTTAATGATCTTAAAAATCGTAAAATTAGTGATCGACTTCTTAAACTAAGTGGAGAATTATTCTGATCACATCCGATGTTATTTGATTACTTTCTTATATCATGGGTCTCAACTCGATTATCTGAGCACCGTCAACTTAACTAGATGTCTCGAATTTGAGCTCTATACATGGCCCATAAAGGCACCAAAATAAAGAAAAGTCCCCCTTCACGTTACTATGGACCAACAAAGACCAAAGAAAAAAAGTGTCCACAGAGACAAAAATAATGAAATAGATAACATATCAACATATCATTAATTACTCGTATGCATCACACCACACACAACTTAAGTAGGTACTATAAAATTAGCTTATAGTCCCATACGTCTATGTTCTAATTCTACATCTTTTCCCATTCTCTTCTTCTCTGTGTACGATGAGAACAATGCCATTGTCTTCATTTCTTCTCCTTCTACTTCTCATCTCTACTCCATGGCTTACTCTTGCTATGAAGTTCGACACCGGTGGCCTGAGCCGAGCAAGCTTCTTTAAGGGGTTTGTTTTCGGCACGGCCACCTCTGCTTACCAAGTTGAAGGTATGGCTAACAAAGATGGCCGCGGGCCGAGCATTTGGGACGCATTCGTTAAGCAGCCAGGTATTCTTCTTTTTTTACTGAACTCTACTACATTTTGCTGATGTACCGATAGTTATCCTAGTTTTATATTTTACGAGACTAGATTTGCCGACATGCAACCAATCATGCATATATTATTGTAAAGCATGAAAATTCCGACCAAGTCAGGGAAAACATGTGTGAAATTGACGTTACTTATCATTAAAAAATTTGAAAATTCTGTTTTTATGGCTTTTACTGGTTCACGAGCTTAATCTAGTTTTTATTATAATTGGTCTAAAAAAACAGGAATCATTGCTGGTAATGCAACTGCCGATGTTACAGTGGACCAATATCATCGTTATAAGGTTTGTCATTATACCCTCTTTTTCGCTGTTCTTGGCTGCATTACAAGCTTCTTGATCACATCTTACTTTAGAATGAAAATTTGATGGATAATGCTTAATATCGCAACTTTATTTTTTTCTGACAATCTTCCTTTTTAAGTTTTGTTTTAGTATTTAATTTAAGAAATGATTAAATTAATAAGGACATAAATCATTTTCTCTAATACTCAATCAACGTGATCTTTTTCTTCTAAATATAATTGATTTCCTTCTTTATATAATAGGATTATGATCTTCCTTTATGTTTAGGATCTTATCTTTAGTGAATTAGTGGTACTACTCCACGTAGGAAGGTACATATCCACGTGTTACGTGTAATCAAGCTAACGTAGTGAACAGTGTTTTCAATTTAACATTGTTAGACACGTTGAAAGTTTAAAGTCTCTAGTCGAGTTGGAATGTATTAAACACATTTCTCCATAACCGGAAAACTTAGCGTCAGTATCACTAAACCCCAACCAATTTCGTGCCTTTTGCAGGAAGATGTGGACATTATGGCTAAACTTAACACAGATGCATACCGTTTCTCGATCTCATGGTCGCGAATTTTCCCTGGTAAATGATGAATCTTGTAGTAACAAGTTCATTTGTCGAAAATGCGTGACTTGATCATGGAAACTCTAATGTAATGCTTTCTTTTAACGAATGTAGAGGGTGCTGGAAAGATTAATTGGAAAGGGGTGGCGTATTACAATAGATTGATCGACTATTTGCTCGAACGAGGTATAGTTTTTACTCCTGACCCTGCTCCAATTTCTGCGTAAATTTAACAATTTTCGAGTAATTTGTGGTAGAAATGTCAGCGAATTGAAGCTTAGGAAAGTGTACATTACTATTTATAGTTTGTAATATATGTACCTTTGGTTTTTATGTAGGTATAACTCCATATGCAAATTTGTATCACTATGACCTACCTCTGGCCCTGGAGAATAAGTACAAGGGTCTGTTAAGCCGAAGAGTTGTGTAAGTTGTGTCACAAGCTTTGTGTAATAGTCACATTTTGCATGCACTCGCTTTTGGTAACAGCTTCCTTATGACAGTTCATGTTAGCCGAGCCTGCATTACCTTGGAACTAAGACTTGGTCTCGTTGATGCAGGGATGATTTTGCTGATTACGCAGAATTCTGTTTCAAGACATATGGAGACAGGGTGAAGAATTGGATGACTTTCAATGAGCCAAGAGTGATAGCTGCACTCGGGTATGATAACGGCATTCATGCACCAGGGAGATGCTCCAAAGAATATGGTAACTGTACTGAGGGAAACTCTGGTACAGAACCCTACATTGTTGCTCACAACCTGATTCTAGCACATGCTACAGCTGTTAAGAGATACCGCGAAAAATATCAGGTAAGAGTACATTTCTTGGCTAAATATGATGCTCTGATTGATCAAAATGGGAAAACATTCACAGTCTTTTCCCACGTGCAGGAAAAACAGAAGGGAAGGATTGGAATTCTGCTTGATTTTGTGTGGTATGAACCACTTACCAGGGGAAAAGCTGACAATTACGCTGCTCAAAGAGCGCGAGACTTCCATCTTGGATGGTGAATTTCTTACTCTTGCTACACGCCTTTTCGTTCTTTCCTGGCCTTCTATTGCTAGAATTCACCACTGAACAAAAAAATATCTCTTTGAATTACATATCAATTTTCGATAATCTTGCAGTACAAGCTAAGTAAGCAATGTAATTTTCGGGTTTTTCACTTGTGTAGGTTCCTGCATCCTCTTGTGTATGGTGAATATCCAAGAACAATGCAAGAGATAGTTCAAGACAGGCTACCTAAATTCACCAAAGAAGAGATTCCGATGATTAAAGGCTCGTTCGATTTCCTAGGCATCAACCAGTACACAGCTTACTACATGTTCAATCCACCTTTCCAAACCAAGTCGAAAACTCCTGGCTACCAAAATGACTGGAATGTCGGATTTGCTTGTAAGATTGTCATATAAGTCTCTCATTTCAGTACTTTCAATTATCAATCTATCACTAACTATTTCGTTTATGGTGTCGATTTTTTCATGATTGCGCAGATAATAAAAGTGGTGTCCCAATCGGCCCCAGAGTAATTCCCTTGAACACTCTATAATGAGCATATATATTCAAGCATTAGAATACATGACCATGTTATAACAATTCTGCATTTTCTTGTACTTTGGCAGGCAAACTCTTACTGGCTTTACGAGGTACCATGGGGTCTATACAAGGCCGTAACTTATGTGAAAGAGCGGTATGGAAACCCGACAGTAATTTTGTCCGAGAATGGTATGTACATGTACTACATAAACCCGAAAATTTTACCTGATGTTAAAGTACTAACTGAAATTTCCGCGACATGTTTGTGACACAATTACATTTGTGTACGAAATGCAGGTATGGATGATCCAGGCAATGTGACCCTTACGCAAGGAAGGCATGATATGAAGAGGATTAATTACTATAAAACATACATAATGGCGCTTAAGAAGGCCATTGATGATGGAGCCAACGTTGTAGGTTACTTTGCTTGGTCTTTGCTAGACAATTTCGAATGGAGGTTAGGATACACTTCACGATTTGGCATAGTTTACGTCGATTTTAAGACTCTCAAGAGGTACCCTAAGAGGTCTGCTTACTGGTTCAAGCACTTGTGTCGTAAGAACTAGCAATGTTAGCCTGTGAATGCACCCGTCTCAGACGATAATGCGACTAGCTTTTCATTTGGTAATAAAAATCATTTGGAGGTCCTATATGTTACATGACATGTAGTTGTACTTACCATGTTGCATGCCTTGATCTGTAATATGGGACTCGTATTAGCCTGCAAAAACTTATCACAACTCTCCTCATTTATCCAGACTTGAGCCACGCATCATATGAAAGACAACTAAGTTGAAATCTGTATGTCTAGAAAACGACCAAGGCTCTTCATTCTTTTCTTTCAACGGATAAGAAAAAAAGACAACTATGCTATTATAATTAGTCTAGGCATATACTAGCAAACTTCATTTGTCAATAGTTCACATCATCTAGTTGTGCTAATCGTAGAAATAATGAGCATACCAAAAGCGTCAACGTAACATCATTCATAAATCATAACTTCATAAGTTCATAACTATGGACATAACCACCACATACCTATGATTCAACCAATAATGGTACCATTAACACAAAAAAATAGATAAAGGCGTGTCTAAAAAAAAGCGCAAAAAGATAGAGACATGAATAATAAGGGAATTTTATCCGTCCTATGAAAATAATCGGATTAATGATAGTAAGTTTAATTTAGGCAAAAAGAAAGTTAACGTGAACCAATTTATGTATACGTGGGAACCAGCAGCCCTTCGGGTGCGCATGGGTCAATCTCCGCCCTGTGACCCTAGCCGACAAAGGGCCACAAGGAGATTAGCCAACCGAAGTTGACCGGCTCGAATTAGGAGGCCGGCAAGAGGGGGGTATCTATCAATCATTGTCCAATGAGTTTGGTTCATTTAAGGCTCAACTCACAGCCTAAATGGGCTACAAGGGAACTAAATGTAAATATGATCAAATAGTTACTGTTGAGGTTCGAGGATCCTCTTTACCAACTAAGCCACCCCAATTGAGGCTACATAGGTTAACAAATTTAAGTATGGTATCATTAGACCATCATTAGTTGACATTCACGTTATGCGTTAAAATTTCGATTACGCCATCCTATCCTTATTTCTGGAAGTTCGCAAGAATAATGGGTGCTCATTTCAATTATGTCGTTAAGTGACAAAATCAACCCATGCCATACTCATTTTACACTTGGGAGTCTCAGATACGCTGTGAGAAATAAAGCAAAGCCTGAAATTCAGTCTCAATTTATGACGAATTTACAAACGTCATAATTTCTCGTCACCGCTTGGTTAGCCATTGAATCATTTGGCAACTTAAGTAGGAAGTCTTTGATCAAGTCTTTATGGTGGTATCCCTCAAAAGGTAGGTTTAAGAATTTAGACGGAAAAACAAAACAAAAAGAAATTGCATAATATTTTGATATGTAATATTATTCCACGTCAACAATGTAAGTAATACTGATCTAATTTTATAGAACAAAAGTCGTCTTTAGTATTGACTCATCACAAAGACAGGTCTAATGCATGCATGTCCCATGTTTCCTTGTTGAAACCTAAACAACTTGTACACGTACTATTCAACGCACCTTACGTACTTACGTTGTTCACAAAATGATCAAGACTTCAGATCGCAAGACTAAAGATTGTCCTTTAAAGCATCAAGTCTTTAACACGCGAATTGAAATGGTATAAATACTCAGTACCTACTTTCACCTCTAGGCAAACAAATCAGTTAATTAGCAAAGCTAAACACACAACAACAATGGTTTTATTAGGCAATCCATGCACAATGTGCAAAATTGCCATCATTATTGTCATACTAAGTTTATCCGTGTTTACCATAGGCCACCCCTTTGTTGGTCTCGTCGAGTCGAAAACTCTAAGCATTGTCACAGATAAGGAGGCTTTGGTCTCTTTCCGGTCTCAACTAAGCTTGGGTCCTTCCAGCGCACTTTCTTCATGGGATCAAAACTCGTCACCATGCAACTGGTCCGGAGTTGTGTGCAACAAGTTTGGGCATAGAGTCATTGGTCTCAACTTGTCTAGTTCACAGCTTAGTGGCTTCATAAGCCCTCACATAGGTAATCTCTCCTTTCTCAAGTCCTTGCAACTTCAAAATAACCAACTCATAGGAACAATCCCAAATGAATTGTGTAATCTACTTCATCTTAAAGTCCTTAACTTGAGTTCCAACAAGTTAGAAGGTGTAATCCCATCCAACATAAGCATGTTACGCGAACTCAATGTCCTAGACTTGATCATGAACAATATTAGAGGAAGAATTCCTTCAGAAATCGGCTCCCTACGAAAACTCCAAGTCCTTAACTTGGCAAGGAATCTACTTTCAGGCCCTATTTCAAAATCAATTGGCAATGTCTCGTTACTCGTGACCTTGGATTTCGGAACTAATACCCTTAGTGGTCCGATCCCTAGCGAGTTAAGTCGTCTCACAAGCCTCAAACACCTAGACATGTCCATTAACAACCTCACTGGCTTAGTTCCACCTCCAATCTACAACATGTCATCTCTAGAAGTTTTAGCCTTGGGATCAAACCATTTGTGGGGTACTTTCCCTTATAATGTAGGACTAACCCTCCCAAATCTTCGAGTCTTTTACTTCTGCATCAACGAATTCACAGGATGAATTCCTGGCTCCTTACACAATCTTACAAATATCCAAGTTATCCGTATGGCACACAATCAACTCACAGGAACCATACCACCTGGCCTCGAAAACCTTCCCTTCTTAAAAATGTACAACATCGGCTACAACAACATTGTTTCATCGGGTGATACTGGACTTCGATTTATCAACTCATTAACGAATAGCACTCAGTTAAACTTCCTAGCTTTTGACGGAAATCTAATAGAGGGTTTTATCCCTGAGTCCATAGGAAACTTGTCTAAGGTTCTTTCGAAGTTATACATGGGAAGTAACCAGATTCGCGGTAGCATACCTAGCTCGATCAGCCAACTTACAGGATTGACGTTGCTAAACATGAGTCACAACGCGATTACAGGTCCAATCCCTACTGAAATTAGCCACCTACAAGACTTACAAGTCTTGGATTTGGCCAACAATCGTATCTCACACAACATTCCTGAATCATTTGGTAAACTCACAAAGTTAAATCAGCTTGATTTATCAGGAAATGAGCTGACAGGTGAAGTGCCTCGCAATTTCGGAGATTTTAGTGCTCTGAACTCGATAGACTTATCTTCCAATATGCTTAATGGAAGCATACCAAAAGAGATGTTCAAGTTACCCGTCAGCAATTTTTTCAGACTCTCCAACAATCTCTTTGATGGCGAATTGCCACAGGAAATCGGCCTTTTAAATACGGCCATTGTCATTGATCTCTACAACAACAGATTGTCAGGAAACATTCCTAGCTCAATCTCAAACTGCAAGAGCTTGGAAGTGTTAAACTTGTCTAGGAACTATTTTTCAGGAACAATTCCTACTACTTTGGGAGACATGAACACACTCGAGGCCTTAGACCTGTCAGACAACAAGCTCTCTGGTGTTATTCCTGCAGAACTCGAACACCTGAATGCCACACAGTCCTTGAACCTGTCCTACAATGATCTTGAAGGACTACTTCCATGTGGAGGAGTGTTTACAAATCTCTCTGACGTCAATCTACAAGGCAACCCAAGACTTTCCCTGCATTCAGCTTGCCAGACTACTGTAAATGACAGTACTGTTAACCACAGATTTTGGAACATCAAAATCGCTGTCATCATCGTGATGGCATCACTGTTGTTATGTTCTGTTGCTGGTTTACTCTTGTGTTTTACAAGGAAAAGAAAACCCAACGTAGTTCGTCCATCGGTCTCGTCCATGGGACAGCCTCAGTTAGTGAAGTATGATGAGCTTCGTCAAGCAACCGAAGATTTTAACGAAGGAAATGTGATTGGAAGAGGAGGATTCGGAACAGTGTTCAAAGGGTTACTTCCACGCGACAGCATGGTTGTTGCAATCAAAGTTCTTGATCTGAAATTGGTAGCTTCTTGGAAAAGCTTTGCAGCAGAATGTGAGGCCTTACGGAATATTAGACACCGTAATCTGGTTAAACTCATAACTTCCTGCTCAAGTTTAGACTCAAAGAATGTTGATTTTTTGGCTCTAGTTTACGAGTTTCTAACCAACGGGACCATAGACGATTGGATCAAAGGTACGAGAAGAAACGGAAATGGAGACGGTTTGAGCTTTATGCAGAGGTTGAACATTATAATCGATGTTGCGAGTGCACTGACCTACTTGCACCATGACAGTGAAGTTCCAGTGGTGCACTGTGACCTGAAACCTAGCAACATTCTTCTAGATGAAGATATGACTGCTAAAGTTGGTGACTTTGGGTTAGCAAAGTTGTTAATGGACAACATTGATGATCAACATTCGATCAGTTCTAGCCACGTTTTGAAGGGCTCCATTGGGTACATGCCCCCAGGTTAGTACTAACTTTATCGACCCTAAACAACTCAAAAGTTGTCGATTTTTGAATTTTCATGATTTTGCTAGCTAGTTGCTACATACCATTGTATTTTATAATGCATGATTTCGATTTTTAATGTGTATGCAGAGTATGGACTAGGAGTACGACCATCGACAGCAGGCGACACGTACAGCTTTGGTGTGACATTGCTAGAGATGTTTACAGGAAAAAGTCCTAGCCAAACAAGTTTGACAGGAGGTCAGAATCTGATTGCATGGGTTAATACATACTTCCCTAATCAGGTGATGCATGTTCTGCTTGATCCAGGGCTACAACAACAACTTCAGTCTGACGATTATAGCCAATATGATGAAAATGTACTTATGGATTGCTCATTCTCGATTTTTGAGGTCTGGTTATCTTGTACTGTAGAGCGCCCTGATGGGCGCATTTCTGTACGTGATGCTCTTCATAAACTTGAAGCTGTTAGAGACAAGCTGCTCAAAAGCATCAAGGTGCAGAAATCAAAGCCCGAGTTCAAGGCCTGATCTGTGATCACATATTGGCTCTCAAACGTGGATAATGCATAGTATACTCTATCATACCTTTGTACTAGTAATAATCGACTCAACTAAAAGTCTAAACATAAGTATCGTCATATACTGTTCCATACTAAAATCTTCGCATATAAAAAGGTCTAGTAAGACAAATTGAACAACGTAACGTGAATTTAAAGTCACAGAGTTTAAAGTCCAGCTTTGTGTCTTTCAGGCCTACATTGGGTCGACATGGATCCAACACTTTATGGTCCAATGAGGTTGGGTCCATTTAGGGATGTGGATGTACTCATCTCTTCTTTTATACTAGTGGAGTGAAGCCTTTTTGCTAATAAAATAATTAAATCATTTTTATTGTATTAATTTAGCTAGAAATTTGATGGAAGAGGTATGAGAATTCGATTTGGAGACTTCGTTTTAAGATGATTAACTCTATCCGTCTACTTCAACTAATAATAGACCAATATGTCTTGAAAATTCCGTGGAAAAAGGACATATGAACGAATTATGTATTTTTATTGTAAAATTTGGACGTTCCAACTCTAACAGCGTGAACAGGATTGAACCTAGAAAAAACCGTAACGTGTGAATGTGCGATCAAGATATACCCTAGGGGCTAGGGGTACAAAAAAAAACATGATTATAAATGACAAATATCAAACAATTAGATGGAAAAATAACATGTATTTAATACCTGAAGTTGTTGGATCATATGGATGTTGACCACGGACCACGAATTTAGCAAAGAAAATGAGAAGCTCCAACCAGTTGACTTTTGTAGCTAATCAACTTTTTCATTTTCTCAGCAACACGCTTATAATGGAGTCGTATATTGACTCAATAAACACTAAACACATATTTTGACTTGACCTATTGTTCAAGGGGTAATTTTTTTAAGAGTAATTGGTCTTTGCTAAAAACCCTTAAATAAATTATAGGCACCAAACTTTTTCGGTTTTCTACATTTCTAATCGGAGGCACATACAAAGCGATATTATACATATGGGGCGGTGATAGTAATACTGACGGTCATTTTGACTTGATGTATAGTATTAAATACAATATTGTTTATGTACTTTCTCAAATAGGAAATTAGGAACTATTCGTACTAATTTATTCATTTCACGGGGCTAAATTCACCCCATATTTATTTATCGGTGATTTTCGTTTGACTTTAAAATTTGACTCTGGCTTGTAGGAATCCTCGTGCATGACTAAAAAAAAGAGTCAAAAACAAGAAACGCTATTACTCCGTAGTTACGCTTGCGCTGCAAAACCGGGCAGGTTTTATTGGTTCAAGAATTTTTCAAGCAAAAAGGCCTGACCAAAGGTAGACTAGACCAACCGGCTTTGCCTAATAAGGGCTGATTTTGATGGGATGGTGCCCTTTTCGTGAGAGCTGTAACCGATTGAAAGCGTACTATACAAACACAGTATATATAATCATTAGATTAGGAAGAATAATAAATCGTATCCACACAAGTTGGCGTGACAGTTTCAGATGACTAACTCATATTTCATATTAGCCGGATATATATTAAAACAAATTATTTGCCTCATACAGTCATACGGAGTATTGTGTTAGACGAAGTAATTAGCATAGCTCACCGATGAGAAGATTGCAGTTCACTTTTTTTTTCTTGTTTAAAGTGAAGTGATTTGAGAAGCTTATAATGTGAATTTTCAAGCTTCTTATTCTTTTGATACTTGGAGAGTTGGAGTTATGGCATAATCAGTATCTATAATCGATTACAAACGTCGTCAAAACCGACAATCTTAGGATTCAATTACATTCTCCTTAGATGGTTAAAATCATCCTATGATCTCTTCACATTCTTTTCAATTCCATTATTACATCTTTCATTTTAGGTATGTCGCCATGTGCTTGTAAAAAACGAGTAGGTATCTCACTTGCACTATTTATGTTACCCTTCATTCGGCTATGTGTTTGTAAATACTTTTATTCACAATTATCGAAATAAAGAACCCATAGAAACGGAAGGAGTAAACTCGGAAACTTGAGAAAGAAACAAAAGATTTTTTTTTTTTTTTTTTTAAAGGAAAAGAAAGGGAGTGGTGATGATGAAGCGAAAAGGGGTGCATGACTTAAGAGTGATGGCAGAGAAGAACACAAGTGGAGTCTAAGGATCAGGATGAGGCCACTCATCCAGGTTTGCTGGCTTGGAGCTCACCAAACTCTTTCAGTGCAATTATTCCCTGTCCTCATCTGCAACCCTAAAAAACAATTAACCAATTTTGACCGCTGTAATTTGACAATTTTCTTACTAATTTTTATTACGGGATATTTGTAAACCGTCTCACATTTTAATAGATCGAGGTAAAACCTGGTACATCTAGCTCCTTCTTACCCAGTTACTCTGGAGTCGTTGCTGGAGTAACGATGTCGTAGTTTGTTGGCCTAGAGTTGGTTGCTATATACATTGCAATCTACCAACGCAAACTAAACCATGCAATCAACAAGCAAGTGACAATTCTGACAAAGTATTGTCCTAAACCAACACACAACTCATTACTCATGGTAACACATAGTGACACGTACCATACCAAACTTAGCTTGAAGAATGTGATGACTTTCAATTGGATCTATATTATCATCGTCATATGATTAGGATCTTGTTAACAAATCTTTGACAATTGTTATAGTATTATTAAAACATGTGATATATGTGTTGCAAGGGGATAAGAGCATATTAAAATGAAATCTGATCATGCAAAAATTGAACTTATATATTTGGTAATTACTTTACGTTTCCTTAGCTTGTGGGTTAGGGAACCATGTTCGATCAAGTGTTTATGAGACTAGTAAAAGGTAACGTCACCTTTTATGCAGAAATTATGAAGAAAATAACGTATTTTAAATTTGAAAAGTGTTTATTTCAACCTCATAAGTCCCTAATATATACTCATGTCTTTTCTTCGGAAAAGTATTTAGTCTCGTAATTAAATATAACGTCACATTTTATGCATAAATTATAGAGGAAATAACATGTCTTGAATTTGAAGGGTATTTCTTTCAACCTTATTAGTTCCCTAATAAGGGACTTGCTTCTCCTAATTAACAAGAAAAATGTACGTTTTGTTTGGTGTACACTGATATCCTCATAGGAAATGTGTTAGTAGTAACTCATTTTGCTTATTCCATGATTATCTGAACTATAATGTCACTTACAGAGTAAAGAGATAGACAAGCTAAGACTTGTGTTCCATAAGAGGGGATCTTAACACTATTAAATACAGCCTATCTAGAGTTACTGTGAAACAGGACGCGAGGTTGCCTTATGCACCTGAAATCAGAGTGATACCGAAGACACAGGAATTCTACTCTGTATGTCCTAGTTAAAATCGTAGATTACAATCTCACCCTCAGCGCATATATGCCTAATGCTGATTACTCATAATGACCATAGTTTTAACTGCACTGTGGACAAGAATTGCTTAAACCTTTAAAATCTGCATCTGATAATATACAGTAACAGTCTCAACGACTTTGACGCCCAATAAATAAGAACTGTTATCCTTCATTTTGTTTATCCCATGATTTTCTGAACTATAATGTCACTTACACAGTAAAGATCGAGCTATACAAGCTAAAACTTGTGTTCCATAAGAGGATATCTTAACACTGTTAATTACAGCCTACCTAGAGTTACCATAAAAACAACTCCAAGTTATCTCATGTACTTGAAATCTGAGTGATACTAGAGATATAGGAATTCTACTTTATATGTCCCAGATAAGATCAGATCGTAGATTACAATCTCACCCTCGGCGTGGATATGCCCAATGTTGATTGCTCATAATGACCACAGTTTTAAGTGCACTATAAACAAGACCAGAGTTGCTTCGACTTGTAAAATCTGCATCTGATAATATACAGTAACAGCCTCAACGGCTTTGACGGCCAATAAATAAGAACAGTCTCAACGGTTTCACACCTCTTTTAGTCCCGCGTAACCAGGTCATGAAACGAAACAAACTCGTGTGTTGTTTTGTCTTTTACGACACGTAACGAAATCCACAATCATCACAAGTTCATAACACACTCAAGATTTGTAATCTGCAAATTGGCGGCGCCGGATAAACATTAACCGTCTCAACGACTTTTTACTCCAAAAGGATAAAAACTGTCTCAAACGGCTCATGCCGACCTGGCATCATCAGATGAATCACCTAATAACAAACTCGACCATTAACCCATCAATAACAAATTACAACACCTATCAAGATTCGCCAATCACCATTACACAACCAATTTTTTTTTGTAATATCCAGTCTATTATCATTCCGTTAGTTAAACACTTAAAACCTAATTCTTCTTCCTGATTTAAGATTCTCTTTCCATCCACGAAATTTGAAAAATCACAAACATTAAAACTCAAGATATCAAATAATCAAAATCACAACTCCACATTTAATTATTATCATATCTTTTTTTTTCTTTTTACTAACACATGAAAATTGCAATATCAATGAATGATGTCCTAGTTAAATTTTACAAACTCTCAAAAAGCTTGTCTCTTACTTTACCTCCAAAAAAAAACATCTCTCTATCTCTGCATCTTCCTCCTCCTCTTTGAGTCTTCCAAACTGTCGATGGAGTTTCCCATATCTTCTTCTTCACTCATCTTTCTCTCCACTTTCTCCCTCTAAACAAAAATCCCATCTCTCTTTCTCTCTCCAAATTACATTATTTTATCTTTATTACCATTTTCAATATTTCACCATTAATTATTTTTTTCTTCCCAAATAAACTAAAATTTATTTGGAGGGGATCATTTTTTTGTTTTTTGTTTTTTGTTTTTGAGAGGATCAAGTCAAAAGAAAGGGGCCATACCACCTCTTCAAATTTTATCCTCATCAAATTTAATTTCATTACATTTTCATTTTCATTTTTTTTTGTTATTCAACCAAACCCCAAACAACTTGTGTGTGAAACCGCCTAAATAACAATAAAAATTAAGGACTTTATTAATTTTAGTACCCCCAAAAATAATTAAGTCTTTGTATTATTATTGTTATTGTTATTATTAATTAGCATTTCCAATTTCCCAATTTTGTTTTTTAATTAATTAAGACAAAGTTTTTTTTTTTGTTTTGTTTTTTTTTTTGAGAAGTTCACTTCTAGTATACTCTTTCTCTCAACAGAGAAGAAGGAGAAGGAGAAGATAAGAAAAGTATTTTCTGTTTTTTTTTTTTTTTTTGGTTTTTTAATTTTTTTTTTGGTTTTGAGGGTAGGCACTAGAAAATATTATTGAGGAGTTGGTGATATTCTTGTGTAGGAAGTTTAGAGAAAAAGAGGGATTTTTTTTTTCCTGGGAGAAAAAAAAATAATTTTGAGTTCTCTGAATTTCTACCTAATATCGGAAAAAATCTGACAACATTATTCTATTCTAATTCTAATTCCGATTCTCTCTCTCTCATTGAATTAAATTTTGATTCGGACCACAGAAAATAAAAATAAAAATTTCCATTTTTTAATTTTTTTTTTTTTAATTTTGGGGATTTTGGGTTTGATGATTTAATTCCCAAATCAATCATCTGGGAAATCGAAAGTTGAGATTTTGGGAAGTGGGTATTGATCAAATTTGTATTTTAAGATCTGGGTCAGAGAGAATTTGATCAAAAGATGGCCACAAAATCAGGTGGGTGTAATAGTAGTACTCGAGATAATATTGATATTAATAATAATAATAATAATAATAATAATAGTAATAATATGAGTAAAAATGGGGGTGGTGGTGTAAAAGAGAAGCTTGATTATTGGAGGCAATATTTCAGAAGAGCAAATTCTGATATATTTGATATAATTGAGCATGCTATAATGGTGGCTGCATCGGATTGTCCAAAGGAGTACCGAGTTAGGAAGGCAAGAATCGCTGAGTTGCTGTTTAGTGCTAGGTTAACTCGGTGTGTTGGTTGTGACCGAGTTGAGTTGGCTGTTTCTCAAGAGGATGGGAGTCATCATGATCATGTTGGTGGTGGTGATCATCATGATCACGGCCATGGCGCCGCGGCGAAAAATTGTTTTGATGATGATGATGATGATCATGGTGGTGGTGGGAGTAAAGGGAGTAAGGTGAATAGCACTAGTATAGATGTTGATGATGATGATGATGATGATGATGATGATGGTGATGGTGGTGATCATGGTGATGATGTTAATGTGGATATTGATGGGAATGAGGTTGGGGGAGAGGTGGAGTTGATTGATAGCATGGTGGACCCAAGTAGTAATTTTAGCTATGGAGATGCTGAGGCTTTGACTGATTTGATTGAGGAGGAGAGAGCTCTTATTAATGAAGTCTTGAGGATCAAGGATGTTCTCTACAATAGCCAAGATGAGGTTTGTTTGTTGTTTTCTCATGTTGTTTTACTTCCTATTTGAGCTTGTTTTTGTGTATGTTGTTAGCTAGATTAGTGTGTTTTTCGCGGTAGCGGGTTCTTTGACTAGGGTTAATGTTGCATACATCTAACTAGATGATTGTTGTTGTTGTTGTGGTGGTGATGGTTGCGCGATTTGTGGTGTACAATGATCTTGAACTTATATGGCATACACAAGACGGTTACGTATGATGATTCATGTTAGCCGACCCCAAATCATTTCAGGAATAAGGCTTGGTTGTTGTTGTTGTAGTGAATATGTAGTGGGATTTGTATGCATTTGTGATAATATTTAGGTAAGTTGAGGCTAGAATGTAGTATGTTAGGGTGTGTTTTGAGGATTTGGTTGAACATAATTCTAGTAAAGTTTCTAACTTGAATTGTTATTGGAACTGTTCTCTTGCAGTCTGATTCAGTGATATTCGAGTCGTTGAGAAGGTTGCAGTTGATGCATTTGACCTTTAATATCTTAAAGGTATGAGCTTGATTCTTTTGTTGATGTCTATTGGTTGTTTGTGTACATTGAAGTAGTTTGTTGAGTTGTTCTTATTGTGTGTCATGCTGTATTCAGGAAACAGAGATTGGGAAGGCTGTTAACCTGATCAAAAGACATAGTTCGAAGGACATTCGCCATCTTTCTCGGGCACTGATACAGTACGTAACTATGATGATCTCTTTACTAAACGTCCGTGATTGTTACTTTACATTAATGTTAACTATGATCTTGTTTATGTGGATGAATGGTAATTAGTGCTGATTTTGTCTTGAGCTTCAGCATGTTGATTATTAGTGGCAACAGCATAATGACAGTGTTGCTTTTTTCAATTGTTTGGCATGTTTGTTAAAGTTTGTCCTTAGAATGCTTATAGGGCTATTCCTATTCTTGCCTGTTTAGTGGTGGGAACAAATAAACAGGTAAGTTTTCTAGTAGTATCTGATTTTTTTATTTGGTCTGAGATATTAAGAGCTAGTTAATCTTCAAACGTTTTGGACGGTGTGTGATATTTCCATGTTAAGCAACCGCTATATTTATGTTTTGTCCTGCTGGTTGGTGTTAATGTGGTAAACATGAACATGGCATTGCTGCCTTTTCCGTACACCTTGTTGACGGTGTTGTCATCTTCCGTTTTTGGTATAACAGAGGATGGAAGATTATTGCTGATGAATGGGCGAACTCCACCCGAGAGCTTGCAGGTGTGGCTTTGATCATTCAGTTTTTGCTACTCTATTGTGTCAGTTTCAGCACACCGGACTTTTGGTTCCCGAACTTTTTCTGATTAGTTCTTTTCATATCTCAGTAGAAGGTGGTACGCCTGATTCTGTTAATCCATCCACAGTCGATGAAGAAGAAGGGCTCCCATCTCCTCCGATGGACGAAGGAGCTTTTTTCTCCACACAAACTATGGACTTCAACCAGGTAAATTTGTTTGCCATATGAATACGAGTAGCTCTGCTATATGATCATTGTTTTTAAAGTTGATTGGAGACTAACTTCCTTTTGTTCTCTGGGTCATCGTGTGCGAATCTGAAGTTCTTTGATGGCATAGATGATGATGGAAGTGAGTCAAACTTCCTGTTCTATACACTACTAGAGTTTAGCTCTTGGTATTTGGTTCTTTTTTCTGAATTCCCCACTTTTTGGAGTCATGATTGTGATCGAGGAATGGAATGTTTTTTCAGATCCTCGAAATTGTGGGGAATCTAACAAGTACCGGGGGCCTGGGAGAAAACCGTGTGCAGTCAAGCCAGATGCTCCTAAACGAAGAGAACCTCCTAAGGAAGTCACTCCCATCTCCAAGGATAACAGTGGGCAACGAATGAAACGGCAACAGCCCCTGCCAAAGCCAAGCATGCCCTCAAACACGCAATCTGGCCCTGGCAGACCGTTAAGGCCTAATGGCGATGTCAGAGTTTCCAAAGATTTGAATGTTCGACCAAAACTCGAGAAGCCTATCATTCAAAGCAGACCGGCACCTCAGCCAGAGGTAAGTTTCGTAATTTAATGTATATCGCCATTGACTAGACTTGAATCCACGAATCTCTAGAGGGTAATATTTGTATCCTCTATCAGAAACTCCGATCTTCGAACGAAGAATCAGTCCAAGAGAAGATAGCAGCGACCAAAAGGAAACTCCAAGAGCGGTATCAACAAGCTGAGAATGGTACATTCAAATTCACTATGACATAGCCTTTTCAATTTTAGTGATTTTCATAAAGTACTGGATTTTGGTAAAACATGAAAAGAGTATATACTGTAGATGAAAGCAAAGATAACTTCTGAAGGTACATTGTGTTCTTTTTCATCTTAAACAGCAAAGAAACAGAGAACTATACAAGTTATGGAGATACATGATCTTCCTAAGCAAGGGCATGTAAATAAGAACCCTCATGGAAGATTTGGCAACCACAACCGGCATTGGGCAAACGGAAGGAAATGATTTGTTCGAAATTCCCGGCGACTTCCTTCGACATTTTGGCTTCCTTCTAATATGCTTTTCGCATGAGAGAAATTCCCCATGCGGTTGACATGTCCCGCATTCGACCCAAGAGTTAAGCTAACATGCTCTTCAGCAGAGCAGCAGTTAGAGCAATGAAGCCTCCGGGAGCATTGTTTCTCATAGTAGTTGGTTTTGCAGTCATTTGAGCATTAAACTTTTAAGGAGTCCTGATTTAGCACATACTGTCTTTAGTGACTGTATTGGTACAATTACTATGCTCCATTTCTTGGATCATCATACCAAATATTCTGCACATAAATATGTGCATTTGTTGCACACATGTAATACAAAATAAAAAGTACATATGTTACTTGATGACATATATGAATATAAATCTATAAAATGGGAAACAAGAGAGACGTTCTGATGAATTTGTTTCTGTGTTGCATCTTTTCCTTGGGTTTTCAAGTACAATTTGTACATCATACAAACTTGAATTACAATTTTCAAACATGTTTGTTTCCACCTTGATAATGAAGGTCGTTAGTTTAAAGCTAAAGTCAAAAGTTAACTTTACTCCACTTATTTGTTTTGAGGGTTACTTGAAAGCTTTTCTCTCTAGTTCCATAGGATCTTCTTCGATCCTTTTTAAGTATATTCTAAATGATCGTCCACTTTCTTTATTTGTATGTTATTTATGATCCGTATGGAATGTAACCTCACTTGTTTTAAACACTCTCATCTTCAATCATCTATTACTATTTACAAAAAAAAATGTGTCATTTCATTATGGAATATAAAATAGAAATGAAGGAAGTACGGTATCATAAAAAAAAAAAGGTTTTAGAATGAATATAATACTCTTTCCATTTGCATTTTAACATATACAGTATAGTTGATCCAAATATATCGGATTCGTAATAAGACAAGATGGCTTATTGAATATGAATTGGTTAATATTATTTGGTACCAAATAAAGACATCTATGGACACACATCTTGTCATTAATTAATTAAATAGAAAAGAACCTATTTGTCACATGATTGATTGATTAATACAATTCTATAATAAGATAGAGTATTACCAAGAGGACTACTTGTGGTTGTTTATTGTACTAATTACTTTGTAAGATAACACGTGATATTCTTCCTTTTGAATCTATCTTACAGAGCAAGTGCAGTCAATTCAAGCCATGAACTTTAATTTGCATCAAATATTTAAGAAAGTCGCACCTTCTGAATTACAATATAATAATTGAACAGCAGTAGCGGATCCAGCGGTTCTCCAGGACGCAGGATATCGGTGCGCAGGCCTTTAGCTCATATATTTACTAGGATTGGTTTTTCCGTAGCAAAGGGTGTGGGGGCTCAGATCGTCTATCGGCTCCCCACCAATTTCTTGTAAATTATAATTGATTTTTAGTGATATTAAATATATAATTGAACTCTACATTACAACAATTATGAAGCTTAATTTGGTAGAAAGAATTAGAGTTGTTAAGTAACTCGTTAACAACAATAACAATGCTTCCGAGTTCAGCTACAATGGACCGCCATCTAATATCGATAAATGAGAAACAAAAAGTCGAAATTAGTAAGAAAACGGTAGTGAATTAAACAAAGGATGAACCAATGCAAGGCTTTGACATTTGACATAAACCTAAAAATTTGTGTTGCGTGTTAATTACTTTCTTTCATTAGCTTAAACCCTACTATTGTTTTCGTGATGTACAATAAATGTAAACTATTCTACCAAACAACAAATAAAGATTGAAAACGAAAGAAGCAAGCACAACTAAATAAATCTAATCCAATATCTTGAGGAACATTGGACTTGGAATAACAAATTTTAGGAGAGAGACCGAGACAGAATGACTGTGTCACCCCTCGGCACGGCGAGGGGGCAATTGGACTATGTAATATGTATAGCTACGCGTTACGTACAATTTTCAATTACGTGAGAATATTATACGTATCATTTTAACTTGACTTTCTGAGTATATATTTTATTATAATTTATAAGTAGAGAATAAAGTTTTAACATTTTACATTCATGTATAAGTTCGATGGTTCATTATTTTCGTAGCTTGATATTATAGTATATAAATGCTAACTGTGGTTCAAATTTGTAAAATGATGTGCATTTTTTCAGACTGTGAAATAACCTATACATGCCGTTTAAATTATGGTATTATAACCTCTGCAGAGAATATAAAAAAACCGCAAAAAGAAAAAGAAAGGGATTTCGATTATGAGAGATACGGAGTACAGAGTATATCCTAAACTACCAAATCATTTTTGTTTATTTTAGAATATCTTTTTTTTCTAGTAGATTTTTTTTAATTATATTATTAAGTTATTGCTACAATGAAATTTGAAGTCGCTATATTAGAATACTTTTGGGTTGGAATTTTACGAGTACTACATTAAGGCAAATACATGGCACAAATCAAATGTGGCAATGCACTCAAAAAGAAAAATGTGACATGGAAACGAGACGGACCACACGGGACGGGAGTATTTGTGCACGTGCGGAATGGTAGGCGACTGTAAGAAATTCCATCTGATCGAATTTGGTGGCGAAACTTTATTCACACGCCGAAATGCCGAATATTCCACTCCACTCCCTACCATCACTCCGGTTTCCCACTTAATCCACTGACTTCAGTGACTTTGCTACATTTTTTTTTCGTTAATAGTGAAATCAAACTGAACATATTAGTTGACGTAAATTTTGAGCGATACTCCCTCTGTTCTAGTGGCGGATCTTCCTTAGGCTGGAAGGGGGTCGGGCCCTGCTAAAATTCGGGATTTATACAATTTTTATTGCAATAATATCACTTGGTCCTCTAACTTAGTGGTAAGATTCTTTAATTATAAAGGGGTGGTTTGGTTCTCATATAATTATATACAACAAATGTACACCATAATGATCCTTGGGGAATTTTGAAAGAAAATCTAGAACCTTGGTAAAAGTTGGTCAAAATCGAAATATATAATTCACGGTTTTCGGTAGAAAATGGTTCTAGAATAAAATCGGTCTAAACTTTGATTGATGAATCTAGAGGTCATAATATGGCCATGTGCGAATCAATAGATCCAAAAACTTTGGTAGCCCTCCAAATTAAAATAGACAAATAAAGACATGCATGGAGTATATTTTTAGTAGGTCACGTGTGCCTAAAGATGTTAAAGAACTTTAAAAACCGATAAATCGTTTCTCATATGTAACAAAAGTATATCAGTGATCTTCTCGGTAAAGTCTTGAGAAAATACAGCAACTTAAAAAGTAGTTAAAATGGACCAGAAATGAAGTATATAGTCCACGTTTTTTTGGCCAAAAAATAACTCCAAAATAAAAATGCCTCAAACTTTTATGGATGAACGTAGAGGTCATATTATGGCCGTGTGCAAAATTTTAGATCCAACGACCTTGTGTAGACCCTCGAAATCAACAAAAACACGCATATTACCCTTAGTATGTGACGTTTGCCGAAACACATTTAAAAACTTTAATTATTGATGACTCGTTTATCATATACAAAAATGGTACACCAAGGATGTCCTTGGTAAAGTTCTGAAAAAATCTAGCAACTTTATAGAAAACCGGTCAAAACTTGTCAAAAATGTAGTATATATAGTCCACGTTTTTTGGCCAAAAACGGTTGAAGAGTAAAAACGACCCAGACTTTTATGGATGAACTTAGAGGTCATATCATGGCGGTGTGGAAAATATTAGAACAAAAATCCTTCGGTAGGCCACCAAAACGACGAAAACATGCATTACCTTGAGTACGAGACGTTTGCCGAAAGATGTTAAAAAACTTTAATAACAGATGAATCGTTCTTATATACATTAAATAGTACACCAAGGATGTTCTTGGGAAATTTTAGAGGAAATCCAACAATCCAAGTTTCAAAACTCGGTATGGGAGACAGTAAACGTGCCACAGTAATTAAGAGAAGAACACTACAAGTCAACAACAATGTGATGCGTGTTTGTCGATCTCTTGAATTGTTTCTGAACTGTTTCTTAGGTAGAAACTAAAAAACTAACCAAACAACAACCGAGGAGTTTCTGAAACAACCCAATCTCCAGTGTTTCTCAACTGTTTGCGGAACGTAGAAACTAGTTTCCTAGAGGCTAGGAGTAGTTATGCATAAGTTGAAGTTAAATACGGAGTACTCCGTACATGACATGCTGACAGCCGATCCAGGCCCACAAACACATCAAACAGACGTTTATTAACAAAAATAATAATAATAATAATAATAATAATCACACTCACTCTCTCTCTTTCTCCGGCGACAGCGGACGGCGACTCCCTAATTTTCGGTTTGAGAACTAAGCACCAAAAGCGATTAGGGACCTTTCGTTATTCTCCTTTACCGGAGTCGGGTCTGGGTGTTAGTTTGCCAATGTCAATGTGTTAGATCGTTCATCGGGTCAATCGGTGTACAATATACCTGTGTCGCCTCTGAAAACGTAATGGTATACGAGTTTGACCCCAAAAGGTTGCACAATATCTCAGGTCCAGTGGGCTGTCAAAAAAAAGATGTGGAGCGCCAAGCGTGGGAAAACAAGTTGGTATTTTTAGAGTGGCGAGGCCCTCGACTCGACATCTGCAATGAGGATCATGTGTCCCACTTTGTGTGCCACTCCCTGTACGGCTGTACCCCTCCAATCAGATTTCAGAAAATCATTAAATATAAAAATTGAAATGAATTTCTTAAGATTATAATATGGATTTTTTGAAATCTGATTGGAGGGGTACAGGGAGTGGCACACAAATAATGTTTGTTGGGTTAAACGACATGTCATAACTTTAGGAGAGGTATTCAAACTAGTTCAAGCTGTATACGCGTTCACTAGGAGTAATTCTGGTCGATTGTTGTGTATCGTAAATGGAGAATTGTTGGTGAAATGGGCCGAGAAGGGATTGTTTTGGTACAACATTGGCTCCAAAATAATACGGAGGATTGAAACGGGACCTGATTTCGACTTGTGGTTTAAGCATGATGTTAGGGCTTTCAAGCATGTTCGGAGCTTTGTTTCTGCACAACTCATCGCGAAGTAGTTGGTTGTGGATCTTTTATTATTGTTAACATCGAATTTTAGAATATAACGATTACATTGGCATCATTTCTAAAGCAATGGTTATGGAGGATTTGGGAACTTGGCTGTAATTGATGAACAAACGATTATAATTGAACGCGAACAACATTTAAACTATCACAATACGAGATATGATTAGCAAGCCCGGAATCCGAAATCTAGATATAAAGATAACCAAATACCAATCCCAAGCCTAAATTACCATTGCAACACTTGCTCTCCCATTACACAAACCATCTACCAGAAACAGATGAGAAACATAAAAAGCTTAGTCGGAGAATCTAACCGGTGGTGGCAGCAAGTGCTTCTCGAAAACAAATTCACTCAGTTTGATTCATCTTACTTACACCTGGTCCAAGTCTTCCTCCTCATCCTCGTACTCTTCCTCATCAGCGGTTGCATCCTGGTACTGCTGGTACTCGGACACCAGGTCATTCATGTTGCTCTCAGCCTCAGTGAACTCCATCTCATCCATACCTTCACCAGTGTACCAATGCAAGAAAGCCTTCCTCCTGAACATAGCAGTGAATTGCTCGCTAACCCTTCTGAACATCTCCTGGATAGAGGTCGAGTTACCGATGAAAGTGGAGGCCATGCTCAAGCCACGAGGTGGGATGTCACAGACACTTGACTTGACATTGTTAGGGATCCACTCAACAAAGTAGGATGAGTTCTTGTTCTGGACATTGATCATCTGCTCGTCCACCTCCTTGGTGCTCATCTTACCCCTGAACATGGCTGAGGCAGTGAGGTACCGCCCGTGCCTTGGGTCAGCAGCGCACATCATGTTCTTGGAGTCCCACATCTGCTGGGTAAGCTCAGGGACAGTGAGGGCACGGTACTGCTGGGAGCCACGTGATGTCAAGGGAGCAAATCCAACCATGAAGAAATGGAGACGAGGGAAGGGGATCAAGTTGACGGCGAGCTTGCGAAGGTCAGAGTTGAGTTGACCTGGGAACCGAAGGCAGCATGTGACACCACTCATGGTGGCTGAGATCAAGTGGTTCAAATCACCAACTGCAATTATTAAACAATGACAGTCATCAGGAAACAATTATTTGGAAATAATAGCAGTAGTAATGCCGATACATAATCAAAACATCGGACGATGAATCAATCAGATCATTAAGCAGCACAATGCATATAGGAGACAACACCAGGGATTAACCCACAAAGCACAGAACTCGGTATAGGCAACCCATAACATATTACACACAATTACGTGTCCACAACACATGTCAGATGTCACATTAGAAGAAGCAATGGAAGCTCACCACACAGATCAACTGACAGATACTCTACATAACTTCAACATATAAGAACTTATTCGGTGGCAGGACAATAGAACTTTCAATCTTGTTACGTATAGTTGAGAATAAAGTGAAAAATATTTCGATAATTCAGAAAAGTAACCTAGCAAGGAGATCTAACCTAGCACAGTTTACGATAGTCATGTACTTAACATAATTCAAGACAGATAAGTGCAAAGACCATAAAACAAAGTCAGTGGTACTTACAGCTGGGTGTGGTAAGCTTGAGAGTCCTGAAGCAAATATCATATAAAGCCTCATTGTCAAGCACCATACACTCATCAGCATTCTCAACAAGCTGGTGAACAGAGAGGGTGGCATTGTATGGCTCAACCACAGTGTCGGAGACCTTAGGTGAGGGGAAAACCGAGAAAGTGAGCATCATCCTGTCAGGGTACTCCTCTCTAATCTTTGAGATCAACAAGGTTCCCATACCAGATCCTGTTCCTCCACCAAGAGAGTGGCACACCTGGAATCCTGCACGAGAAGAAAAATATAATGATCATTAGTGAAACAAAAAACCGACTTTGAATCACTGATCCTTGAACAACGTTCTTCACGATTTTAGCATGTTACATTAATGTAGAAACAACAAACCAATAATAAGAGTCCGAAATCAATATACCTTGTAGACAGTCACAGTTCTCAGCTTCCTTCCTGACAACATCGAGAACAGAGTCAATAAGCTCAGCACCCTCAGTGTAGTGTCCCTTAGCCCAATTGTTACCAGCACCAGACTGTCCAAATACAAAGTTATCAGGACGGAAGATCTGACCGTATGGTCCAGTCCTCACAGCATCCATAGTACCAGGCTCAAGATCCATCAGCACAGCACGAGGAACAAATCTACCGCAAGAAGCCTCATTGTAGTAGACATTGACACGCTCCAACTGTAAGTCAGCGGTACCAACATACCTTCCAGTTGGGTCAATGCCATGCTCGTCACACACAACTTCCCAGAATTTTGACCCAATCTGGTTTCCACACTGACCAGCCTGGATGTGGAGGATTTCTCTCATTTTTCCTGAATCAAAAAATTAACATCCTGATTTCAGAGATAGCAATTCAACGCTAATCATATACATACAAGCCGCAAAACACTTCAACGCTCAATTCAGTTGTCCAATTCACTCATATCAAATGAACGAAAAAACACGACAAATGGCATACAGAATACCAACTACAAATCAAATGCTTTACACTCTTCAGATACTACTACGTCTAATACACACAACCAGTTGTCCAAAACATTTAACATCTTTCCTGAATCGAAAAATTTAACATTTCACCGCTCAATTCAGTTGTCCAAATCACCCGAACTCAGATGAACGAAAAACTACGACAAATTAACAAGCCGAACACCGACTTCAAATCAAATGCTCTACACTCTACACTACTACTATGACTCATTTCAACCAGCATAACATTTCAACTCATTTCCACTGAAATCGAAATCAAACAAAATGACTCCGCTTAAGCAACTGCACTTCAAATAATCATCAAATCAAATTCGCAGCGAAATTATTCGTTATACGTTCTCGAATAACAATACTAACACTACTCCGCCAACAATTCCAAAAACCTAGAAACCGAAACCGAAATCGGAACCTAATATCACCATTCCACCAATAACTCCAAAACCCTATAAACCGAAACCGAAATCCGGACCCGAACCTTACAACCACTCCACCAACCATTCCAAAAACCTACAAAAACGAAAGCCGAACCTAAAAACAACGGATCTAACCCGAAAACTTCAACTTCACACTAATCATTCAACATTTTAACACAAGATCTACGTATAAACCCTAGATTAACGAACTACATTGAATCTAAGCCATTAAAACTCATAATTCCAGCGCAAAAAAATACTTAAAATTAAGCAGAAAATTAACACACACAAAAAAAACCTAATTTACGACAAAATTAAAAAATTACACACAAAAATAAACAGGATCAAATTAACAACAAATCAAATTAACTAGTACAATTCTCGACTTAAAAATAAGTAAAAAGAAAATTAATCAAAAATTACCACAAGATCACAGTAAATAATAAGAGGTATAAAACGAAGATCTAGGAGAGAAAAAAACGGTAAAAATGAGGAAGCGTTACCAAGAAGTCAAAGAGACCACCGACGAACACTCCGAAGTAGAGAGAGAGAGAGAGAGAGTGAGTGAGGAGAGAGGAAGTGGTGTGGTGGTTTTGAAATGGGCGAATGAGGAAATAAAAAATCAATGGCTTTTTATAAATTGGAGATATGATCGTACGGCTGAGATTATTTCCCCCTCTTGTATTATTTGGATATTAATTATTGGCCGTTGGATGGGGAAGATGGACGGTCTTGATCGTGGTTTAGGTGGGTTGTGGTTTTCGGGTTGATTTTCAAATTTTTGGGAAGTTTCTTTTATGACGGTTATACCCTTTTGATGAATGGTGGTTGTGGGGGATGTGGTAGGGGTATTTGGGTCATATCACGTGGGATTTTGATATTTTGTGATTTTCGCCCGTTATTAATTAGGGTGGTGTTGTTCACGCGCTTGATCTATTATTGAGTCATGGGCCATTATTTAATTGTGTTTGGTGCGGTCTTCGAGACTTTTATAAGCAAAGAGTAATACTGTACAGTAGTACAGTAGTAGTGGGTATTGTTTTGATTTCGGAGGGGAGTAGTCTCCTTAAGTTCAAAGTTCAGATCAGATCGAAAATTTTTAGATAATTTATGCGTTTTTCGTTAAGGTGTGTAGAACAATATTGAATTTAATGTACATAAACGCATCCTTGAAATCTTGTTTGACTAAAGTATAGTTTGCCCTCTCATTCCGGTTCATGTAGTGCCCTATGGTTTATATGACATTTAATCTCGTATTCTGAACTCGTTCCAAATTATAAGTGCTTATCGTATCCTTGCCTCATTCTATTATGAAACCGTCTCACTTCTTCACACGGGTTATGCCTCCATCTCAAACCTCACACAATTGGGTTGCCTGAAAAACAAAGGACAAGATCTAAGTGAATAAGAGATGCATCACATGAGAATATGCATGAGATATATAAAGCTGGACACATGCATGTTTGCTTACCCTGCACATGCCTGTACTGCAACTCTTCTCTTACTAATGTCACACACTCACTCATCAGTCATCACACTATCCCCCAGTGGCCAGTTGTGTCTATATTACACATAAAATGACATACTGACTCTTCTCTTCGTAACAATTAAGATTCTTGCTTACAAAAGAAGCAAATAATAAAAATGGTGATGCAAAATACATTTAAGTTCAGAAAAGTTATACTTGATCTTTAATACTTCATGCAATTGTTCTGTATCCTAACTGCAAAAGAAGATCATGTAACGCCTTTTATGATTGCACCGAGTTAAAATGAAGTTCGGGCTTTCAAGTGAGTTGATTTTGCAAGAAACTACTACTCCCTCGGTTTTTTTAAATTCTTTAGGTTTGGTTTGAATTGCTCTCACATATTCAAACGAAGAATTCAAATGAACGTAAAGAGTCTAATAAACAGGGGTATGTATTACATAAAATTCTTGGTTTGACCTACGGTAACACATGATCCGCTCCAAACTAAAATGTCTCTATATATCTTCGTGGCATTATCAGTATAACATTCTTTAACAATGGTTAGGTTAAGATTCAACCATGGGGATTGAGTGAATTAGTCTATTGTTAGCTGGATCTAGATTTGAAGCTATAATATATGGATCGGATATGACATGTTGGATGATGAGATGGCGACCCTTGCTTATGCTCTAAATTTAAGATTACTACTTCTGTCTATTTCCTACCTAATCTTTCACTAATACTCTACATTATTGGCCCATCACACTAATGAATTGGTTTACGGAGTAAAGCATAGTGAAACAATCTATTCTTGTCATTTGGTGTCCAGTCCACCCATGCAAATGATAGCTGTTTTTAACTTATTGTTCTTGCATATCTCTAATCATCAAGCTCTAGGCCATGACCATTATTAAAGGGATCAAGACTGATTTACATATCATGTTTTCTCCATACAGTATAAAGAATTACCGGCAACATACTATTTCGACAACTAAAGTATACTCCGTAGACCATAGAATAGCCGATAGGGATGTATAAACTATAAAGGCAGTTGGTTGAGCAGACTCTCATTCGAACATCGGGAATTCAGGATCGCTTTTGCAACGATTAACAAATGTCGGTTTTACTTAATCAGAAATTGTCATAGTTACATCAATTAGTGAGGCTGTTGTGAGGGTCTACATGGTACCTAAACACTGTAATTAGATCAATTAGTTAGGATTGACAGTATGTGATAGTCCAAAATTAGATTCCATACAACAAGGCCAACCAGGCAACAACCCAGAGTAGCGGTTGGTACTTGTTAGTTTGTAGTACTAACGAGTAACGATGTAACGAATTAAACGTTTTTTAAGGTCAACCTTCGTAGGACTATCAGAACCTACTAGCATTTGGATTTTGGATCAAACAAAATGGACAGTCGATCGTATCATGTGGTACGATATACTTATCTTACGTGTATTTTAGAATCTTTAGAGTGTTAGATTTTATACAATGTATGTTTATCGTAAGATTTGTAACAATACTTAGAAGTGAGTCTGTCGTAACCTAACTCATCTACGTAAATATTTCCTACACTCTACTATTCTTTGGTTCTTTCAAGGTTCTTATTCAATCCCTTTCTCGCATTTCCTTGCCTCGAGATAGTCGAGAATGGTCTTTCAATAGGGGAAACTCTTGTCGTAGTCTACCAAATATTTTACGAGTGTTGACATTGTAGATGGTGTAAATGTGTAATTGTATAGTGGATTACATAATTTACATTATGCGGGTTTGAAGTTTAACCGGGTCCCAATTCACAATGTTGGGCCGTCTATGAAAAGAGAAAACGGTTGGGTCGGGCTTGTCCCAAATCCCAATATTATCTTAAGCCGTTATACCACAAAGTGGGCTCTCATTGATTCGGTGCAGTTGGGCTGAGCCCACGAATAGTTGAGCTCCTAAACGAAGTAACGACTAACGAACAAGAAGGGCTTCTCGAGGAAATCTCGTTGAAAGTTAGTACATCGTTCGACCAAGAAACATTGTTAATATTGACGGCCATAATTTTGGGGGTTTACGTTTTGTTTGATTACGTGATATTGTTGTTGTAGAATGACCAATGGTGAGATTAAAATTCAAGGAGAAGAAAGTTTGGAAAATAATAAGTCGGAAACAACCGAATACCTTAAATTACACCTACCTGGTAACCAAGCTAATCTATTAGCAAAATCAATAGTCAAGGGTGCTGATCTCCCGGCTCTCGCCCTATATTTCGACTATTATCAGCGACTTTATTTTTACTCGCTACCAACATCCAAAATCCAATGAGAAGAAGTGTGTTAATGAAGTAATTAGTAGAGCATTTAGGCGACGTATTCGCGATTAGCGAGTTTCAACGACCTTCTCCATGACTACGTTCCCCTAATCATCAATTGCATATTTTGCCATTCAAGAAAAAACGAAAAAAAAGGTCCGAGTCACAGTAACAAATTCACATTGCTACAAATTCACATTATGCTACTCTACTACTTGAAGGGCATGAAGGCCCTACCCATGTGAAGCTTTTTACCCTCCCTAAACACATTTTCGATGGCTTTTTCTCTATTGGACTTTTTGCAGTTTTTGCATTGGGGCACCATTATTCATTACATACGGTCATCATTCATCATCTTTTGCATCTTGCATCTTTGACTCGGATCTTTCTACGTCTTGTATTTTAAAATCTCGACAAATGTGAAAGTTAAAATGTTAACGATTTTTTATATTGTACTACATATTATAGTTGGATTATAATTTCGACAAGTGTAAAAGTCAAAACGTTAACAATTCATGTAAACGTAGAGAGTACATATCGCCGTATGTAACTTGATGATCACATATTGGCTATCGTATAGCCGTATAGGAGTATTATTTTGGAGCAATAGTAAAGGGGTTGTTAATTAATGATGATTACGGATCACAAACAATTAATTACTCACCAATATCACCAACCTAATGTCCTTGCTTGGCCAACGCAATGACTAGATTGACTACTAAAACAAGGTTATGATAAACTATACCAAAGATTATACTACTAAGCTTCGTACAATCCTACGCGCTCTTCGGGCGTGTGTTCGGAAACCTAATGATTTGTCGCTCGATGATTGGCTCGTGGTTTACACACAACATCTTCAAGTAGCGTTGTGCTTCTTTGTTAGTAATGATTTTCACTTGGAATTTAATTAAGTCGTGGCGTTGGACCAAACTAATTAATCTAATTATCTTTATCCTCTTTGCAAGGTTGTCATTTTGTCAATATGTTACTTATCTTATTGCAGTTTGGTAGCTTAGCACACAATTATGCTATGATAATGTGCATAGTTGTAGAATGTAGATTGGGCTAGCTAATGACTTTTAATTTTGTTGCCTCAAGGATAATGTAATTAGGTAGGATAGATCATAAATTAACTAATGAGGTGAATCTTTATACGGTATATATTGAAATGCGAAATTTTAAGTGTTATACACCCAAATTATAGCTAAAGAAGTTAATAGGGTTATTAGCACATGTTTCTCATTGGCCACTCCAACAAAAGTCACTCCGATTCGTATATACTAAAACTTGAGGAACGAAAAAAGAGTTTCATCTATCGACCTGATCATTTATTACTGAGTTACGATGTATATATTGTATGTACATCAACACTATACGGAGTGATTTGTTTCATGCTCGGTTCTCGGTGCTTGTTGGACGATGGTCGGAGATGTAAAAATTCAATTGTATGCTCTATGCTTGTCGTGATTAGGTCCGTTATCGAATTAAAACACCCATCAATACTAAAACAAAGAACGTCGTTTCGATTGAAAATAAAGTGAGCCTCATCTTCATGGATGCATATATGTTGTACGACGTCGTACCAACTTACGTAAGAGTCAATGAGGTTATAATTTACATGCATGTGCAATCTCAGCCGTTCGTGTATGTTTCTTCTTTGTTAGATGTCGGAGCATGATCGAAACATGCATGACTTAGACTTGTCGTAGTCCTCCCTCAATAATATGGAGATTTTTTGTTGATGGAATTTCGGATAATTCTAACTTAGCTTTATTATTCATCGATTCGATATTGTTATAATAAGTCAAATTATCATTTCTCTTCAGCTTATTGATCGACTTTCAACCTTAGTTCGGTCACTTGCATGTCCTTCAAATTGAGATATAATATATTAACTTTTCACTTTATTATAATCTAATAACATACACAAGCTACGTACATTTTTTATTTCTTTCCCACCGCTGCGAGGACAAAGATGTTATAAGAATGGCCAAATTATTTCTTTTGATTTCCCACTGCCTAATCACAAGTTATCAACTAATCAATAGACTAATCTATATAGTAATCTAACAAAATTTGCGTCCCAATCAATCAATTCATCCCTTTCTTTGAACGTACAAAAGTCATGATCAAGTGTATATTCTAGGATTATAACTACATAACAAATAGTTATGAATTGGATTACGACATTTTTTTTGTCTACTAAAAAAACCATGTGACACTTGATCCCAAAAGAATTTAAAGACCTTTTGAAAATACATGTAACTATATAATGCATACTACTACCTAACATTTCTCTCTAGGCTTTGATGTATGTCCAAATCCGAGGGTGCAAATGTCAATCTAGCTAATACTATAAATCATATTTTACGTGTATCAAACTACCTATGTTACTTCAATCACCTATCGTACGTATTAAATTTGTGTAATGGTATTAGAAGTTGATCAATATATATATATATATATATATATATATATATATATATATATATATATATATATATATATATATATATAATACTCCTATGGTCTCATTTGTTATCGTTTGGTCTAAATGGGTGTAGAAGAATAACTCAAACCAAACGCTAACCATTCATTAGTAGAATTGATTCTCTCAAAGCTATATGTTTAGCCCTATTTCCATTTCTCACCTCTAATTGTAGAAATTTGGCCAAATTGACACTAAACTATTTTTCATCCACTAGATTTCTAACTGTTGATTTCGCCAGTGAAGACCATAATCATTAGTTGAATCTCAACAACCAATTAAGCCAACTATCACCCAACTATTCAAATATCGCCGCACCCGTCTGCCACCGGTCGCTACCGAAAACACGCGGTGGGTAGTTAACCCCTCATCAATCACCCTCCCAACTTGGCCATACAACAGTCCCTAACAACAAGAGGCCACACACACACACAAAGAAAGCACCCGATGTCGTCCTACACTCCCAAGTCCCTACCCCAAAACAAATGGGACACATCCTCAAAAGACCATAATAGTTATAGTAACAGTACAGAGGCGTGAAGAAGACCATAATAGTTAAGTCACACACCCAAGTCCCCCACATCCTCCTACAAAAAGCAGCCAAATTTAGATAGAGAGACGTTATTATAAATTTTAACAGAAAAACAGCAAATTTCCTGACTTTTTTCCCACCCTTTTTATTTATTTATTTATTATTAATTAGTTTCCCTCCCTTTTCCTTTTCCCTTCACTTTGCTTTGCAAAAAGCAGAGGAATAAAAACCCCTTCTCCACTCTTCTTCTCCTTTCCTTATTCATTCCATTTTCTAACATCTTCCCTAATAATAATAATAATAATAATAATAATAATAATAATAATAATAATAATAATAATAATCGTAATAATATTGGCTGAAAAAGTCCAATTTTAACCTATTATTATTTCTATTAAATTTCTCATTTTATTTACTTCCATGTAAATGTAATCTCTACTTACATTGTGCAATTAACTGTAAGTCCCCTTTTTTTTGTGGTTTTGATGAGTTTATTTTTATGGGTTTTAATTAGATTTTGCATTTCTTATAGAAAGATATGAACTGTACATCATTTTTTATTTTTAGGGTTTTATTCTATGGTTTTTTTTTGGGGTTTATGCTGATTAATTGGTATATTGATGGAGTGTGACTAATTTCTTCTGCTTTTTCAATGTGGTTGCTTTTATAACTTGTGTTTCTAATTTTGCATGCTTTTTTTTTTCTTTTTTGGGAAATTAATGTAGACATTGATTTGTCAAATTTTGATTTTGTGGAAATAATTGAGTTTGATTAACTTTCAATTTTACTAATTAAGATGCTTATTGCTTAATTAAACTAAAAGTTCCTTAATTTTTGTTTAAGAAATCAAATAATCTTTATGATTAGTAGAAAATAGAAGTTATGTAATTTTCATTTTATGATTTATACTTTTGTAGTATGTATATTAAGAATTTTGGGAGTTTTGACAAGATAGTGAAAGATTTGGACACATTTACAACTGGATACTGTACCCAAATTGGGGTCACTTGTAAGTTGATCTTATGTTTGTTGAGTGATGAAAAGTATCCAAAGATTGTAGAATAAGTTTCTATTTCTTACCTCGGTGTAGGCGAGAGCCTTTGAGACACTGGGGTAATGTCGTTGTACAATATACTGTAGTAATTCTCGGTTGCCGGACCATAGTGTATTTTCTAGTACTAAGATTGTGTGTATTTACTGATGAGTATGTGAAAAGTTAACTCATTGTAGCTCCCCATGCTAGAATGTTGTCTGAATGATTTTGTTAAATGTCATGATAGCTAGACTTTGTGAACTGTGATAGATTTAACAGGTTGGTAGGAAATTTTGGTATGCATGCAAAAGTTCCTTCTTTTTGGACCTGTAATTATGTGGAGTTGGTTGAATAAGTTGTACTTTATGAATGTTTTGGTTGTTGTTGCAATGTTGCTGATTTTACTTCTTGCAGAAGCCTGATTTAAGATGACAAGGGTAAGTCCTGAGCTCGAGTACGAGGTGGATGATGATGCAGCTCTGTCTGTCTCAGCTGATGTTAGCTTTCCTGCTGATGGGTTTCCAAAGTATAAGATAGGACCCAACAATGAGATTGTTGAAGAGCCGAAGCGTAATCCTGACTCTCCACCACTCAAGGAGGTTGTTGCTCAGGAAACTGAGCAGTTAGCGGAGCAAAACAAGCGCCTTTCTGTTAGAGATCTTGCCAGTAAATTCGATAAGAATTTGTCTGCTGCTGCGAAACTGTCAGATCAGGTTACATTTTGCAGTTTCTTATATAAGCATTGTATGCTGATGAGATGCAATTCTTACAGGAAATTAAGGACCTTTGTCATTTTTATACCTGTATTTTGTTTCAGGCTAAACTTAGGGAGACTCCTTCTCTAGAGGGGCATGTTTTACTGAAAAAGCTCAGAGATGCACTCAAATTTATGAAAGGGTGCATGACTGGTAGAAACAAGGAGGATGTAGAGAAAGCCATCTCCATGGTCAGTTTTTGGATTCCTTTCCTTTGAGTGGTTCCTTTTAAATATTCTGCGCGATCACAGTAGTTATGCTGATTTTGAGTAGTTCAACATTAGTGCATTGATACAAGTTCATGGGCCATTTTGTGCAAAAATGGTTATATGATATCGATTCTCTATCTGGGACTTGCCTTCTGCCTGCAATTTGCCAATTTGGATCACCTGTTTTGTTCAATTCTTCTGTTATCGAGCAAATAGCGTTGATACTGATCAGAACTCTGTCTATATTAAGTTAAATTGTTAGTGAAAGTGGGAACTTAAAGGCTTGGGAATCGAGGATTTTGCCATTCTACTTTTGGAACTTTGAGATTATACCTTCATTCCATGCTTATAGATAGACTCTCAATTGCTTCAGGTAGAAGCTTTGGCGGTTAAATTAACACAAGATGAAGGAGAGTTAATTCAGGAGAAGTTTGAAGTCAAGAAGCTAACAAGCTTTCTTAAGCAGGTGAAGTCAAGCAGATTGTTTTTTTAATTTCCTTCGACAGAAGAATGGCTTGATGAACAAGAGATGAAGAGAGTGTCTTATTTTCGGACTGAAAAGGCAAAGGTTGCTCATCTTGTTTTATTTACAGGCTTCTGAAGATGCTAAAAGACTAGTGAACCAGGAAAGATCTTTCGCATGTGCTGAAATAGAGAGTGCTAGAGCTGTAGTGCAAAGATTTGGGGAGGCTCTTGAAGAAGAAGAGAAACTAGCTCAAACATCCGGAAAGCAGGTTTGTAGACGTTTCTTTTGTTTTCTTACATAAGATAAGCTGACTTGGTGTCTAACCCTCTAATAACTTCTCTGGTTCTTCTTTGGTGCGACCAAAAAAAAATAAAAAATGTAGTAAGACATTCCCTGTCTGATTAAGATTGCTATTGGACTATGTATGTCTATTTCTTCCATTATTATGTTAGTAGAGGGTTGTATATATAGTAGCTCATATTATTTTTCCGGTCCTTAATAATGTCAGGATGTGGACAAGCTAGTTGACGAGGTTCAAGATGCTAGACGAATACAAATGATGCATCAACCCTGCAAGGTATGTTCAAAGTCTTAAAATTGGAGGAAGTGTGCACACAAACATGCACTTCAAGTCTCCGACTTAACTGTCGTATTATAGTAAATTACTATCAAATTCACGATTTGTCTGTAGCACACTGCACACCCATATTTTTTCAAGGTTTTTGCCCACTTCGTATATGCTTTCCACAAGTTGCTTCTTTTAGAGCGTCTGCTTCTATACATCGTATATGTACTTTTCACAAGGGCCTCATCTCACTTGACACTGAAGAATTTATCCTATCTTTTAGGACGGTAATTGTTTTGAACACGAGGTTCCGAAATCTTATGACTCTAGTTGAATTAGCCACTAATTGTTTGATTCTTAGTCGAAATGTACATCTTTATGTGACATTGTATCCAAATGTGTGGTGTGCTGCTATAGGTGATGGACATGGAACATGAACTTCGAGCCCTTAGACTGCAACTTCGAGAAAAGTCCATATTTTCAGCTAAGCTCCAGAAAGAGGTTTGTTTACTGCCTTGCTTCTATCGATAATCGATATACTACAGCTGTAATGCAGTAGGGACTAGGACTATGGAATTCATTGTTAATAGTAATTGGAGAGAAGATTAAAACTAATAGCTCCAAATTCTTGATCCAATATACTTGTAAGCCATAGCAAATCATTTGGCCCACTATGTATTACAAATACTTTTGATTCTCTGATGCCCAGTCTGCCCATATTAACTTCTCAGGTGGCAATGAACAAGCGTGCAGAGGAGAGTAGATTATGCGTGTACCAGCTAGAAGGTGCTCAGACCTTAGGTTCATGTCTAAAGATTCGACCTCGTTCAAACAATGCCCCTGATCTTTCAAAATGCTCAATTCAATGGTATCGTGTATCGTGTGAGGGCGATCGTAAAGAAATTATATCAGGTAATGCTGATTATGTTAGGTTGCGGTTCAGTTCTCCTAGAAAGAAATAGCTGATTGCACTTTCTGCTTCTCTTTTTTCTTAGAGAGATTATATTGCTTACTGTAAAATACATTTCTCGTTGACTAAATGCTGAGTCATACTGAGACGGTTCTCCCTGGTGAGTGTGGTGACACTGTACCTGTGTTGTTAGTCGTGGTGTAAGCAAGTGTACTGTGTACTATGTGATCTGTTTTCTTGGGGCTTATGCTTATATGGAAATGTAGAGATGTATATTAAAGAGAATAGCAGAGGTAGATCAGAGAGAAGGGGGTAGAGAGTTCTAGATATTACATAATATGGGGCCTCAACCATCAGCTTAAACTTTTAGTTGAGATGGTTAATTCACTAATATTGAGAGGATGACTTGAAGTACGCTCCTTATTGTGCTCCTCTAATGCAATCCATCTTTGATACACCCTTGGCCTCAGATACGACTTGACTTACAAGCCTATGGGTAGAATCAAGAATGGTATGGACTGTGTTACAGTCTTCCAGAGTGTCAGATATTATATGATTTATATCTGGTGGCTCGTATAAAATTTATAACCGAGCTTTTTAATTCATGCTAGCTAGCTACAAAGTACGATTTTGCACACTTTTTTGTAACTTTTCTTGTTTGTGTAGGAGCCAACAAACCCATTTATGCTCCGGAACCCTTGGATGTTGGTAAAGTTTTGCACGCGGATGTGATTTCTGATACGCAGACAGTTCCAGTGACAACTGTTTCTCCTATTGATCCTGGTGGGTGCTTTCTCTTTCTCTCCCTATCTTTCCCCGATGATATTGAGCCTGGTGGGTGCTTTCGCCTTAAAAACTGATGAGCCTTTTGTAACAGCTCCTGGATTGACAAGTCACGTGCAGTCACTTCTGCGGAGGTCCAATAGTGAATTCCATGTATGATACTTCTTTCATGTTTTGTGTTCATTTACTTTCTTTCTGGAGAATGTGACCCTGATCAATCATAATTTCTTGTTGCAAATGAGTATCCATGTACCCAACAATAATGTTTTATCATTTTTTCATCCCATAAGCTGTATGCCAATTCTACCTCGTGGTCTTGTTATTTTTCCCCAAGCATGCCGACATGTCACAACATACAACAGTCATCTGATTCCAATTCACGTGTCTGAAAAATATGCAGGTAGTGATATCTCAGATGAATGCGCTTGATTATCCATCACGTTCTGTGCATGTGCTTCATGTGGGAAAATCAAGAATGAAGCTGTGTAGAGGATGGATGACAAAGACTAGAGAGTCCTATTCAACATCTATGCAGGTATGAGATACTTTCAGCAACAAACACATGTATTGTAATATTTGCTGTTTTAGCCAAGTCCATTAACACAGATGAATTTGCGTTGTTTTGTCAAGAATTACATGATTAGAGTAACTAGAAGTCCGATCATTTCCTAAATTTATCTACATCATTCCAGTCTGTACTGGTCAGTGTCTCCAATGTCAAGAATATGTGAATAAGACATGGTGTATAGTGAATTCACTTTCTCTAAAAGCTATTTCTTTACATGTTCCAACCTGACTACAGCGTTTCTGATGTACTTATCTATTCTATGAACTAGCTATGCGGTGTTAGAGGAGGAGGTAATGCTGCTTCGAAATCATTGTTTTGGCAAGTGCGGAAGGGGCTCTCTTATGTCTTAACATTCGAGTCCCAAAGAGACAGGAACGCTGCCATTATGATTGCAAGAAAACACGCACTTGACTCCCATGTAAGTACATCCTCTTCTATACGCTCACTGAACTGAAATACTCTCTTATGACTATGATATATGAGTACCTGTACTACTTTCTGTACTCCAAGACGGTCCTCAGATGATGCCCGATCTTCATTTACTGGCAAGTTTCATTTAAACTTAAGCACGACTAAGAATGTTTTGGTTTTCATCAAGAGGCTGAGTCTCTATTCTTTTGCTCTACAGTTGGTACTCTCTGGACCTGAGGACCGAGCCTGATATCGAGCTAACAGATCGAACTTCAAAGCCTCTATTCAATTGATTGCCATTTGCCCATTTTAACCTTTCCACCTGAGTATTTTTATTTTTTATTTTTTTGTTCAGGCTTTCTTGGTGTGAGTATTTTTAGTTGTATATGTGTGCATTTAGAAGATATATGTAGAAGAATGGCTTGTAATTGGTTCTATTAATCTGGTTGCATTCCTTCTTTAGGCATAGGTTTTTATTTTGCCTAATTACTGGTTGTAACACTTGTTATTATATTCATATATGATCAAGTTTCCCCCCTACCTTTCATCTGATTCTACCATCTCCCTTGTAATTTGTGCCAATAACTCACAATCTAGTTCAGTTCGACAATTCAACAAACGACATGCCTTACTGATTCGGGGTTGTCTAACTTGAATCGCTATTTGGATTCGCCAACTTTGCTCAAGGACAAAGCAGTTTCTTTGTAATGTTTCTCCCAAATGCAAATGTCATTGATCCGAATCAGTCTTGACTCAACAACGTCCTTAACCCCCTACGTATTTGTGTTTGATAGAAAACGAAATTCGACACATGATCGTTATCGAATTTCCGAAAAAGTTTCTCAGCAGTACGTGGTACTCGCAATATGGTCAATAATTGAGCTCCACCAGTTTAGTTCACTTATTATAATTAACTTCATCTTAATTAAGTGGAGAAATAACATAAATCCCATAACCCATTCTTGTAAAAAACCCTTTACAAGTTACCACATAAGGAAACCATCCAACGGTCAGAAATTTCAAAAAAAAAATATGACCGTTGGAAAGATGCCGCCTTTCGTAAACTTGATACAAAAATAGGGCAAACTTGGTCTCGCAATAATCTCAAACTTCTTCATTTAATCATTCTTCCCCTCTTTCTATCTTCTCTTCAATCAGAAGCAACACAAATTATAGAGAGAGAAACTGATTAGAATTTAGTGAGAGAAACCCTCAATTTTCTTGGTTCCTTTTTTTTTTTCTGGGTTTTGTTTTTTTTTTCGGTTCAATCCTTCATCCACAAATCAATGGCGTCAAGAACACTCCTCCCCAATCAACAACAAGGTTTCCTTCAAAATCCCCTTATCAATTGATTCAATTCTTTCATTTCTGCGATTTTAATTTAGTTAATTTGGTTCATACCCATATGAATTTCAATGTTTAATTTTGTGGTGTTCTTGATTATTTAGTGATTAAATATTTTCTGGGTTTTGTTTATTTGATCGAATTTGTTTCTGGGTTTTTGTTTATTAGATCAGTTTTATTATTTTGATGTATGAAATATGAATTAGATTTGAGTTTTCTGTGTAAATGTTTGATTTCAATGTTCATATCTGTTGGATTAACTTTCTTGAGAAGTTACTGGTGATTTCATTGTTTGATCTTTGTATTGAATCCGGGAAAATGAATATCATGAAGTAGTTTAATTGAGATTGTGTGTATGATCAAATTATTATCTGGTTTCATGAGATTTTTAGGGTTTGAATTCAATCTTTTTCTTTGTGTACTTATAATAATTTGATGATCTTTTATGATTGGGTTCATGAATTTTTCTGACTGATTTTATGCTAATTAATCTTTTATGGGTTGAATTAATTTGATTGAAATCGTGTGTAATACTCAAATTAGTATTAGCAGACAACATTGAATTCAACCTGTTTCTTGATGTTCCCCTAAATTGATTGGGATTCTTTGTGTACTTGTGAATAACTTCTGTAATAAGTTTTGGTTGATAATGATTGAAACATTCAATTATATGTCTTTTCATGGTTGAAGTCTGCTATGATATTTGTATTGATTACGCCTTTGGTGGATGGTTCTAGTGGCAGATAATGGTGGTATCAAACAGAAGAATGTGGCAGCAGGAGTACTAGGGAGAAACAGGAGGGCTTTGAATGATATTGGTAATCTTGTCACGATTCGAGATGTCGAAGGCAAAGTGCAGCGACCTATTACAAGGTTTGGCCTAATCTTGTTGATCTGAATGGGCAAAAGTTTGTGTTTTGATTGGGTTTTCTCAGTTTTCTGGACTTTGTTACTGTGTAGGAGTTTTGGTGCCAAGTTGCTTGCTAATGCTCAGGCCGCAGGAGATAACAGGAACAACAAGGTTTGTTCAACCTTGACTTGTACTGTACTCTCATTTTTTTTTATCTTCTGAAAATCGAGAAGTATACATTTTGCTTGACTTTCTGTATTCTGTTGTTTCAGGTAGTGGCACCTGCTGGGGGTGCTAGAGTGGCTGCAAAGCCGGCACCGGTCCCAAAGCCTCCGGCAAAGAAAGTGGTCATTGCTAAGCCACAACCAGAAGTAATTGTGATCAGTCCTGATACCGAAGAGGAAAAAAAGAAAGTGGAGGTGATTAAGGATAAGTCAACTGCTAAGAAGAAGAAGAAGCTTCACACTATGACTGCTGTACTCACTGCCAGGAGCAAGGTGAATTTACTGTTTCTGTGTCAAATTTTGAATGTCATTCTGATATAATTCTTCTGTTTTTCTTGTGGATGCCATTCTGATACATTTAGCCTTCTCGTTTGGGAATAGGCTGCTTGTGGTCTGTCTAACAAGCCAAAGGACCCAGTAGTAGACATTGATGCTTCTGATGTAGACAATGAGTTGGCTGTGGTTGAATACATTGAAGACCTCTACAAGTTCTATAAGATAGCAGAGGTAAGATATGCATCACATATCATATAGTTCGCTGTGAAATCTGTAATGTCTTGAGGGTGTACTGATAAATTTCACTTGTGGTTGTTTACAGAACGAATGTCGGCCTCAAGATTACATGGCAGCTCAACCTGAGATTAATGAGAAGATGAGGGGCATTCTGGTGGACTGGCTGATTGAAGTGCATGACAGATTTGATCTTATGCCTGAGACTCTTTATCTGACTGTCAATTTGGTTGATCGATTTCTGTCACTGAAAGCAGTGCCAAGGAGAGAACTGCAGCTGTTGGGTATTGGGTGTATGTTGATTGCCTGCAAGTATGAGGAGATTTGGGCTCCTGAGGTACTGCAGGATTTCCTTTGTTCTAATAATTTGCTGTCCAAAAATTTTGAGTTGCGCCTTACAAGTGAATTTTGTTGTACTGTCAGGTAAATGACTTTGTCTCCATATCAGAGAGGGCATACAGCAATGAGCAGATTCTGAAGATGGAGAAGACTATCCTAGGCAAGCTAGAATGGTACCTGACAGTTCCGACACCCTATGTCTTCCTCACTCGCTACATTAAGGCTTCGATTCCTGATGATGAAGTAAGTATATCCATCCATCAACAGATGCTTAATTCATGTTCTGTCCCTCTGTGAGTTTTGTACTGTTTACTCATATTTTGTAATCTAAAGTGCTAATAATAACTTTGGTGTTTGCAGAGTCAGCGCCTGGTTTACTTTCTTGCTGAGCTTGCCCTGATGCATTATGGATCCATAGCCTTCTGCTCATCTATGGTCGCAGCTTCAGCTGTCTACGTAGCTCGACTCACCCTGCACAAGAGTCCAGCTTGGACTGAGACTCTCAGGCTCTACACTGGCTTCTCAGAGTCACAGCTCATGTAAATATTCCTGAATCTTTTTTTTTTTTTTTTTACATATTCGCATATGGCCTGAGCTTTACCTGAATGGATTTCTAACAAATGAGTTTTTGTTTCAGGGATTGTGCCAAGATGCTGGTCACCCTTCACTCAGGAGCTCCAGGGCACAGACTGCAGAATGTATACAAGAAGTACTCGAAGGCCGAGAAATTTGCTGTTGCTTTGTGTGCACCTGCCAACACTTTTCTGCAGACATCATAGGCAAATGATGACATCTTAGAGCGTCTGTCATTACTGATGACATGACTGCGTCCATCTGTACTACTGTAACTCATATCATGAACAAGTTGTACTGTATAATATTTTGAGTTGTGTAAACTTTGCAACTCATCATTCTTCAATATAATCAGTACAGTTTTAGTTGACATCTCAGTTGCCATATTCTGGATTCGATTTCGAAACAAGCAGTAAAAACATGCTAATTTTATCCATCTCAGTTGCCATATCTGTTGCTTGACAGGTTATAAACATGGTGAATATAATCTCATCAGACTGCTAGGAAAATAATTTTGCTTTGTAGCTTTTTGGACAAGGAGAATCCTTGTTCAGTAATCCTTTTTTGTGCTTTCAACTTTTTTCCTTTGTAAGAAAAGAAAAGAAAAGGAAGGGACAATTCATTTATCTATTTTGTAACTTTATTTAGTAAGTGAAATGTTCTCTAACGCCAATCTAGTTAACCTTAATGTTGGAAGAAAAAAACGAAAAAGAGGATATATAGAAGATTTTGTGGTGATCGTTCTTAGTTTTCTTTATAAGGGACAAATGTGTCAATTTCAAGTAATGAGAAAAAATTATAAAATATGGAGTACTTAAGAATTAATGAGTCACTTACATAATATAGGAGGTGAATTTCGGAGGAGTTTTCAACTCAACCCTAACTTTTACCTCAAACACCAAAGCACACCACATAGATAGATACCTTGAAGGCTTTGGCTCCTCTTTTTTTCCGTAAATTACTTTGAAGTTTACATAATTTTGTAGATTAGTACTCTAGTAGTCGATCACATTATCAGTTTTCTCACAGTTACACAAAAAATTCGCATATACATTTGAAAATAAAACATATTATGGTTATAAATATCTAGAGAAGGTAATAGCTCACCCATCCCTTGATTTTGAAAGTAAAAATGTCATACTCTAGATAGGTTATTTACACATTTGTCCTCGTATATTTATCATTACAAGACATCATCTGTACTCACTTGGCATTGTTCATATTAATCAAAATCCAATTTGTGGAAATTAAGAATCGTTTTAGTGTTTAATATCGGTTTTTCATTTCGAGAACATTACTATTAGAACACTGGAAACTGCAAATGGACAACGATCTTTTAAAACTTTAACGACTTAGATTCATATATCATGACATAATTATGATGATGGTTGTAAAGTAAATTATTCTTAAGCTATCTTTAAAGAATCTTTACATTTACATTACTAATATTTTCTCTTAAACTAAGTACTCTCACATCAAACTGAAATAGTAAAAAAAAGTTGTGACAAATCAAATCAAAGGCCAAAAATAAATTTAATTAAAATAAAAAAAATATATTAAGGACAAACGAATCTTATAAATGAAGCCGAAATTTCCAAATGGCACGAATATGAAAAAATCACAGAAATCGTTTGACGCTTTTTTTCGCCCAGAAAATCCCACACCAAATTCAACCCCAAAACCCTAGAAAATTGATTGATTTCCAATTATTTGGGAATCGAATCGAAGCTTCTTCAGATTCAATCGAACTCAGATTTGACCCATATCCCCAATTTAATTGATTCAGGTACAAATCTCAATTTTTTTGATGTCGTTTTCAATCTGTATTGCAATTAATTCCCTAATTAAAAGATGGGTTTTCTTTCTCTCTCCTATTGTAATAGCCTGGTAGAGTAAAGTTGAAGTTTTTTTTCTGGGTTTCTAGTTGTATTATCTTATGTGGGTCCCTTGATACATTGCCTATGATTGAATTTGTGTGAAGTTTAGCGCCATTTTTGTGTGAATTTAGCGCCATGTTTGGCATGACGGTTTGTGTACTAGTAATTGTTGGGTAGTACGGAGTAATGTTAGTAAAGCGTATGTGTGAAGCTAAGTAGTAGTGGTGACTGTGTAATGTGTTTATGGTGTTTTACTAGTGTGGCGGCTGATGTAGTGGCTTGAGGTTGGGACATGAATGTAGTCTTGTGTCGGTGTTGGCGCCTCGCCGAGTTTGGCTGTTGAGCATTGTTCTGTGGCTGGTATAAGCCGTGTTCTATTGTGAGTTTGATAGGGAGGAAATGGGTGGTGGAAACAAAAGGAAAAAGTATTTTCTTTTTTCACGTTTAGTTTCAATGATTGTCAAGGATTTTGGAGGAAAGGAACGGAAATGTTGGGAATTTAATAACCAATTATGTTGCTGTCTCTCCCTTGCTTTCTCTCGTGGTTGATGTTCATCTTATGTATGTGTTCTGTTGCTATCATTTTGATCTTGTCGTTCCTGTGGTTCACCTGCATATACTTTGTTATTTGAGATAGCGTAACAGATAATTAGAGTTACCCGCTTCTCATAATGCACTTATCTGCTTGTGGAAAGTGATCAGATTGGAGGTATGAATAAAGAGCAAGGTGGAGGTAGTTCGGGAACTCCTAGGTTCAGGCGCCGTAAGCAGTCAAATGAGGTTAGCATGTCTGAAGCATTGTCCTTGTCTATATTTAACTGCTTTTAGTTGAAGTATACTCAAGTTTACATTGATCATTTAAAAGATGAGCCGGTTTGATTGCTTATTTTCCTACAACGACTTTGCTGCGTAATTGGGGAACTTCTAGTTTGCTCAAATTTTTTTGGAGGATTCCTTGTCCACCACTCTCTATCATTCTTTTAAGTTTTAATCATGAATATAAATTTCTCTTATCTGAGAAAAATCTGCAGTAGCAAAAGCTGAACAACAGCATTCCTCATCTCCAACATCACTGTATAATCTGGAAAAAGAACAGGAATGGGGGTTTTTGCCTTTTGGGTTTAGCTTTGCTGGAAACTTAGGGTTAGTATGTGCTAGCTGGGAAGTAGTCTTTTTAGCCAGAAATGCATTTAGCATTGTTTGGCAATAAAATGTGTGATATAAGGTAGTGGTTTGTATATTGAACATGAATTGTGGCTGTTTAAAATAAAAAAGGGTTAATTTGTACGGAGTACATGAATTGTATTGGGTTTGACTTCAGAAGTCCAAACCTGTCAATTTTTTCTGGACAAGATCGGTGTCAAACATTCTCTCTAACTCTTATTCTGACTTCTTTGGTACACCTTTTCTCAACAGATTCCTGCTGAAGTTACCAAACCAAATGGGGGCAGTTTACTTCTTCATGATCGTAACAAGTACAAATCCATGTGGATTCGTACGTATTCGACCTTATGGATGATTGGTGGATTTGTCTTTACTATTTACATGGGCCATCTGTATATATGTGCCATGGTGGTTGTGATTCAAATACTGATGGCCAAAGAGCTGTTTAATCTCCTTAGGAAAGTTCGTGAAGATCGACATCTCCCTGGTTTTCGGCTATTAAATTGGTAAGGGTTTAAGCTTTAGAAACTCTCTGAGCGCACTGCATTTGGTCATTGCTCTAGCACTGAAAAACATTGGTCTAATGTTGCATATTCCATTTACTTTGCCAGGCACTTTTTCTTCACTGCAATGCTATTTGTATATGGTCGCTTTCTCAGTCAACGGCTTGTCAACACTGTCAATTCAGACAAAGTGCTGTATAAGCTTGTGAGCAATCTTATCAAGTACCACATGGTTGTCTGCTACTTTTTGTACATTGCAGGTAGGCTAGGTTTCAGTATTTTCTTAATTATGCGGATTTTCGACATTCTCTCCTTGTGCTTTTAGATAATTACCTATCATTTAGGTTGTAGGTATATAACTAGCCATTGACCCTTAGGTTTGTGGATTTGGTATGCTTCAGCAGTAACCTGCTATGGCTTTCCAAGAAGATATTCTCTTTGCAGATGAAAGTTATAGGCTTCAAAGAGGGTTTTATTCTTTAGTTGTCAAGATATGTATGCATTCAATGACCATCATGGAAGGTAGAAGTTTAGATTGGTTATTTGCTTGTTTTGCTTTGGGATTAGTCAACTTCATTGGAAGTTTCGTGGAAGAGAGAGGAAGGGGGATGCTGTGGCTGATTGAAGCCCAGCCCAGAAAAAACTACATTCTGCCTCCTTTGTGTTTGCTTTGGTGACTCTTCTTCAGGCAGAACTCTTAGAAATTACTCACAGGAGGGTGGCACTTTTTTAAAATTTATTGTGATTGTTTAACCTCCACATCTTAAAACACGATAAACCGAAAAGCTAACTGAGTAAAAGGCAATGTCTCTTTAAAAGCCCTCAGCTTTCTCTTCCAATATAATTCCACTAATCATTGCCCCCTGGATTCTTCATTATGTTTCAAATATCAAGTACCTCGTTGTTGATATTTGCCAGGTTGATATCGACATGAATGCATACACTTTTTCTTTATTAAAACATGCTATTATTTTTGAAATGTTGAGTGACGCCGTAGGGCACGCAGGGGTGTAGCCTGGGAAAATGCAGAGGGCCATCCGTAGTCTTTTGTAGCTCCTGGGGACTTCAGTCTTTGATGTTCTGCTTTGAAGTGATTTGCTGACACCTCCCTTTGTTGCCTTTATGGATGCTTCTGTTGTCTTTATCCTGTCAGCCATTTTTTCTCCAAGCTGCTCTGTGATTGGCATGAGATCTTGTACCCTTATTTTTTTTTTATTTTTTTTTTTTCTATCTCGAGTCTGTGTTTCGCATTAACTTCTGTTTTGGATGCTGCACAAGACTTATATGCTTCAATGTGCGACCTTAATTTGTTCAAGGGTAATTTACTTGGAAAGTAGCTGTTCAATTGGATGCCCACACCAACACAATACTATTTAGCCTTGTTTCTGCTAGGTTCTTTTTTTTGTTTTAATTTTTTTATAGGGGTTAAGATGTGCATTGAGATGTTTTATTTATTTAATTTCTTTTTTTAATGGTGGTAGAGGCTTGACTGATAGGGAAATTGGGGGAAATGGGGACAGTGTAGGGAGAAATGCTCAGAATGAATCATGGATTCTGTTTTGAAAACTGCTTAGCTCAACCGTTAAGTCTTGCAACCTATCTTTGTTACTTATTGTTTGTTTGGCCCTCTGTGGTGGAAAGGTTGCTGATGTTATGTTGTAATTGATAACAGGTTTTATGTGGTTTATACTCTCTCTGAAGAAAAAGATGTACAAGTACCAATTTGGACAGTATGCATGGACGCACATGATTCTAATTGTTGTCTTCACCCAGTCATCATTTACTGTGGCTAATATCTTTGAAGGCATGTTTTGGTAAGTGATATATTAAAAATCTTAAACGGCTGCGTATGACTCATTAAAACTGTCCCTGCTTTTAGATTTGTGAAGTAGCAGTTTGTCGATGCAATCCTTGATGCATGGGTTATTTTATGGGCAGCATGAATACATGTTGTTTCATTGAAGTTTTTTATGCCTCTTTGACGTATCTAGCATCTGCCTTATAGGACTGCATAAGCGAGAATAAGTTGGTGCCTGTTCAGATATTTCGTGTCAACCTAGTTATTTTCATTCACTCTCAGCAAAAATTATTGAATGAAAAGTATTATGGGTTTTAGTTTGTTTCTGAGAGTTTGAGTTTTTATGATAGATATGTGCTTTGCATTTTTCCTTTCTCCAGAGCAAACATTCTTCTGTATGCTCAAGTATTTTCTTTGGATGTCTTTCTTGTGTAGCCCAAATATGATTGTAAAATTTCATTTTTGCTGCTCATTGGACTCTTTTTTCTTGTTTCTTCCTAGACAAAAGTAACGATGTGTTATCTGCTGCAGGTTCCTTCTTCCTGCATCTCTTATTGTCATAAATGACATTGCAGCTTATTTATTTGGGTTCTTCTTTGGAAAAACACCTTTGATCAAGCTATCTCCAAAGAAAACTTGGGAAGGTTTCATCGGGGCTTCTGTTGCAACCATAATTTCTGCTTTTGTGGTATGTGCTCTGCTTCAATCATGCTGCAAGAGGGCAATTATTTGAACTCACTTTCTGGTCGAAAGCATATGATATCTGTCTTAAGTCTGGCTAGAGCAGACTTCCCTATTTTATCTTCATCTATGGGGTTATAATTTTATGCATTTTATTGCAGCTTGCAAATATCATGGGCCGGTATGACTGGTTGACTTGTCCTCGAACGGTAAGCTTTTTTTTTTTGTGAGTAGTATGAGTTAAAAGAAACCAGGCAAAGATACACCACCACTAGGAAGTCTAGGATATTAAAATTTCTTAGATATAAACTATAAAAGCTACAGCTTGGATGTACAGGTCCAAGAGTTGCATGTTAGGCCTTCTGATATCTATAACCTATTTGTCTTGTTTGTGACTCCACTAGGATTTATCAACTGGATGGCTCCAATGTGATCCTGGACTGCTGTTTAAGCCAGAGTATTACGAATTTCCAGGATGGATTTCGAGCTGGGTAAGTTACTTTTCTTTTGTTTGAGCCAAGTAAAACTGTTACACCCTACCTTCTTTTACCTGGGGGAAGGGGTTCGAAGACTCTCAAATGGTTTCCCTTACTAAATTGGCTTTACAAGTAGTTAAGTACTCTTAATACATTGTTTTGTGGTCAGTATAAATCTTGTCTACAGGGGTGTTCAATGGGTGATTGGGCTGGGTTATTATAATGGGATGGGCTAGGGCCATCGCCAAATGCTTGCAGGCTGAGCTGGGCCAGCCCATTTATTTCTACTTAATTGGCTGCCTGTGGGCTAATATCCACTAATGAAGTAATAACATCTAAATCTAAATCAATTGAATGCTAACATTAAAGATTAAGCAAATAAGAACACTATCTCTCCCACTGCTCTATTTCTGCTCACATCCTGCTCCCGGCTCCCCCAACAACATCGACCATTCCCATGTCTCGACAACTGCCAGCACCAACATTACCATGACAGTCACTTTGTTTCCACACGCTTATATTTTATTTTCCTACATCACTTATCTCATCGGCTCGTATTGTGGAATAATGTGGATCCTGCTGTTTGTTCATGTTCAAAGGCTTTGGTTTTGTTGTAGGTCTCTTAGCTTGCCTCAATTATTTGTGTTTTACTGTGAGATGATAAATGATATTAAACTCGTCTTAAAATCTTGTCACTCCTTCAAATTCTACTATCAATATACTCCGTATATTTTTTGCTATTTGTATAAGAGTACATCAAAATGATGATTTCTGTATGGCGCTTTGCTGGATATCAGTAGTAGTAACTTGGTAGTTTTGTTTAACAAGAAGCTAGAGACAACCAGATGTCCAGATGTATACGATGCCAGGGATTTGGAGGGGAAAGCTTGACTCATTGACTTCTAGAAATTAGGATAGGTGTATGTTGGTAATTTGTATACTTAATGAGAGTGAAAGTGGGTTAACTAGGAAATTAAAGGGTCAAACCTGAATAAGGCTAACAGATGTTGACACTACCCAGTACCCAGCCATTTATATACGTGTGCCTGATAAGAGCCTGCACAATGAGATTATGGTTGGTCTTAGAAGGTCTATTATTGGAATAAAGATGGTATGTATTGATAAAGGTGAGTCTATGAAGAGGAGTAGCATGAGAAGCCCATATGCATTTGAAAGGTTTGGTTTTATACTAACCTTCAAAAGCATCAGTGTGGAAATGCATTTTGCTTATTGAATTAGAGTGAAGGGGTCATTTATTGCGGATATTATTACTATCTACTGTTTGTGTGAAGCAGTTACTTAGAACCGTAATTCTCTGGAGTATTGAAAAGAGACTCGCAAGTTCTATTTCAAATTAAAACAAGACTTGCAAGTTCGTCATGTGTTTTGCCGTTGGTCAGATGAAATAGGGTTTTTCTGTTTGATAAGTATGTGGCTTGTGCAATTTTTTGACTGCTTGTTTACTCATCTGCAAGTCGGTCAAATTTACTGCTGATTCTTTGTTTCCAACTTGAGTCACAACTCAGGATTAAAATAATTGATTTTTGTTCGTACCTCTAAGTTCCCCAGAATCTTTGGATGAGGGATTTGAGAACTAGGAGGGAGGGTCCATTGTCTGGACATGTGGGGGGAAGGGAAGAGAAACGGATTGACCCCATTGTTGAATATTTCAGATTCTCAACAATTTGAAAGCTTTGGCAGGACAACACACATTCATATCTTCCCTTCCCTAACCCCCCCCCCCCCCCCCCCCCGCACCATTTTCTCTCTTTCCTTCCCCTCTCATCTTTGCATATAGTTACTCATGTCCTGTTATGTAATCGGTAAATTTACAGCCTTGCTGCTGTCTATGTTTGCAGTTCCTTTGGAAGGGTATCGCCATCATGCCAGTTCAATGGCATGCATTATGCCTTGGTCTATTCTCTTCGATTATCGCACCTTTCGGAGGCTTTTTTGCTAGCGGTTTCAAAAGAGCATTCAAGATCAAGGTCACCTGCATTACTTGACCTTACGCGTGTAAGATGTAGCTTTTTTGGAGTTGAAGGTTAATGTCTTTATATTTTGTGCTTCTTCAGGATTTCGGTGATAGCATTCCTGGACATGGTGGAATTACTGACCGAATGGATTGTCAGGTATGGCTTACTGCGTGTTAAACTTCTTAGTTGGGTATTGTCTGCCCATGTTCATTCACAAGGTCGTGCTCTTGAAACACACATTTGTGGTTCTTATTTCAAACTGTAAAATTCGATTCGTTTCAGTTTGTCTCCATTTACTGCAATACAAGTAAAGCTGTGTCAGTTCAAATTGATTCTTTTTTTTATACTTTTTTGGAACAAGAAACTTAAAAGTGGATTAGTACAGTGTGTGTCGAACCGTCTCTTGTTGTAACATTTATATTGAGCCATTTTGTTAATCATGCTTCCCTTCAGATGGTGATGGCCGTCTTTGCATATATCTATCACCAGTCATTCGTTAAGTCACAAAGCTTCTCTGTGGAAACCATCGTGGACCAGGTATATGGCACTTTATTTGGTCTTGAATTCGAAAATCTGCCTCCATTGGTTTAATTAATCATGGTAATGCCGTTTTATTGTAGATATTGATGAATCTTTCATTTGAGGAGCAACTAGATTTGTATCGGAGGCTTGGGGAGTTCTTGCAGGAGAGACGGTTTGGCCAATCATAGATTTTTTTAGGACTCAGTTTATTTGAGGTTTGCTCTTTTGGTCCTCTTCTGCTTCGTACATGTCATGATAACTGCTGTTCAGTTGATGTGAACCACCTAAAGTTTTGATGGGTGGATGACTCGGAAGAGTATACTGTACTGTTCTTGCCTGCCTGGTTCTGGGTATCCGTTACCTCTTAGTGGGAAATTGGGCCTAGGCTATGTTACAGCTTCTCTAGATCATATTTGCCTTGACAGTTACAATCATCAGACATTTGCTTCCATCGATCCAATGATTAATCTTCGTTTGAAGGTTGGCAGGAGAAGCTCTCGGTTATATCTGAAGATAACTAATCGTGCCAGTGATCCGTGAAACGTCTGTTTTACTCTTAGACGGGCTCGGACACTGAGATGCTTGTCTTACACCTGTTTGGTCTGCTCTGCCACATCCTGGAGAACTTTTACGATTTAAGTGGTAAATACATTGTACATTGGAGGATTATCTTGGGAGGGTTTTTCATGATTACATTTCCCTTTAGTTTGATTGTATTATGGTGGGTTTTTTTTTAGCATAATTACTTTCTTTGTATCGTTGTTATTAGTAATACTACTTTCGCCTTTTCTCGTCTTTTTTTCAATCAGTGTACTTACAGCTTGAAGGATTATTTTCCAGTTTCTATATTCTCCAGAACTTCATTGCAAAGCTTCTTGAAGCCCTTTGATTCTGTACCATCTGTTTACCGTAGCAAGGGTTCACACACATTACACATATACTCCAATGTGTCGAATCAAATTAATGATCCAATCAATTCTAAAGTGTCTACTTCACACCTCACAGGCTGCTATGCGTGTATGTTCGTTGTTTATTCGCCTCGCATTATGGAATTATCTCTCATATCCATCAAAGGCATTCCTACGCCATTCATGGTAATATTTCAAGAACGTTCAGCTCCTTTCAAAAAGGATGGATAAAAATTTGGCAAAACCGAAGTATATATTCCACCGGAATGAAAACCCTCTTCAAATTCTATTACACCCCCCAAAAAATGTACGAAAAATGTATTTTAGCCCTAAGAACGGGCGAGTGTTTTCGAATAACTTCATTAACATTCATAACAAAGGATCCGGGTGGGTGAATTTAATTTCATATCCATTAAGGTCGCTCATACAGTCATACAAAATTCATGGTTTGTTTCGAGAACATTTCTATCATACCAAAAAAAAAAAAAAAAAAAAACCCGACTCAATTAGAAGTGTTATTAAAGCTTTCGAAAGTCCTATTTCCGATCTTACGTCGGAACATCTACCATACACCCAACGAAAATGCTTCTTTCGCAAACCAAAATTTAGCCTTTTGGGGGTTTAACAATCGACTCCAAAACCCTTTCTCAATCTCTCTCTTCCTCGTCTGCAACCTCCATTAACAACAACAACAGTAAAAATGCCATCAAAAACAAAGTCAAGATCATCTTCTTCTTCTTCTTCAAAGATTCAATCTTTACTACAACAACAACAACAATCAGACAATAACAATCCTTCTCCATCTCCTAAACAAGCTTCTGTACAAGAAGATGAACTCCTACTACGGAAAATTCTTGAACAAGCTTCTTCAAAGTTCCCATCTTTCATCTCTAATAAATCCTCTCTTATTTCCATTCTATCCGAGTTCGAATCCTCTCCTCAACATAAGGTTTCCACTATTTGGCTCTCTCATTCTTCTATGCTTGCTTCTTCCATCAACCCTGGCTCTCTTGTCTCGGTAATTTATCCCTTCCCTTTTTTTTTTTACTTTTTTTTACTGTACTTTTTTTTACTATAAAGTTTCAATTTTTATCTTAGTAGTAGTAGCTGTTTTGCTAATTTATGTTTTTGTGTGTGTGTGTGGGTTGGTGTGAATTGATTGTTTAATAGTGTTTTTTTGGGTATGTTTAGCTGTTTATTCTGTTGGGTTTTGTTTAATTTGATTGGTTTTCGACTTCGTAAATTTGTGTATGCCCATGTTTATAATTTTGAGGGTTATTTTCTGTGATTTGTTTGCTGAGAATTGGGTTGTAATTTGTGGGATTAGTTCAATTTTTATGGGATTTAATGTTGATTTTGTTTATACTGTAATCTTGTGTTATGTAATGCGTGATGATTAAGATGGATGATGTTTTGAATGATGTGGCAGGTATCCCTTCCTTCATTAGGTCGAGGTTGGAGGAGTGATTTCCCTCTCAGACCTTTGGCGGCCGAATTGAGTGAACAAATTGGAGTTGATTGGGAAGGGGAAATCGATGACAAAGCCGGGAATTTTTTCGCTCTTGCTACTGTATTTCCTGCTAAGAAGGTCAGTATCAGTATCACTGTATCTAAGAGTAGTGTTTCGTTATATATCTTTGCTGGTTTTGTGGTGTTGAGCTGTCTATGCTGTTTTAATTGTAATTTGAGATGCTACTGATGACGAAAGAGAGGGGAAATGTTAGCATTTGCAGGCGATAACTGGCTTTACGCCTACATTGATATAAAAGGTTGGCATCATGGTAACTAATGCCTCATGTGCCGTTTCCTGCAGCTTGAGAAGAATGGAGTTAGAATCTCTTCAAACCTATCATACTCATTAGGCTGTCCCACTGCTGGAAATGTTGTCTTTGTGCACCCTATTCAAGGTGGATCATTGAATAGCTTTGTTCACGGTAATGGGAACCCTTTAACTCATGTGAATCATCCTTTGCAATGTGAGGAGTTGTATATAAAGCTGCTACCTTTTAGAGCTTGGGCAATGGATACAGAAGCATCTTCCGCACCGAAAAAATTGTCAGATAAACCTATCAATCGGTATGAAAATGGCGAAGTTTCTTCCCCACGAACACCATTATTACAACACTCAAGGCCATCGTCTCCAAGTCCAAGCAGGTCAAGTTTGTTGTCATCGGTAGATTCAAAATCTCATTTGAGGGACACCACAAGGTCTTATATTGATTTAGTAGAGATAGGAGAAGCATTGAGAGACGAAGTTGCTAGGAAACTTGTGCAGCATACTGCAGTTTCCTGGTTACATGATCGCACTTTACTTTTCGGAAACCCTGTAGTGATCCCCATTCTCTCAAGGCTGTGCCTCTTTGAAGTGGTAGGTATGAAAAGTTTATCAGCTGATGGATCTGTTATGGCCCTTGTCAACAATTCTCAGTCAGTTCAGCATGGTGATGAAGCATACATCATAAATCGCTCGACAAAGATTAAAATTTGTTTAGAGTCAGATTCGGCTGAGACTCTAGGTGTATCAAAACCTGGTGGAAAAAAATCCAGGGACATCTATGGTAATACAGTAGATCAAATGACGCGGTTGGGTGGAATGTCGAAGGAATACAGTCTTCTGCGAGATATCATTTCCTCATCTGTGAAGAACACCTTATCAAGGTTAGTTTTTCACTTCAAATCCGAAAGCTATTACAAATTTACAAAAGGCATCATCATCTTGTAGATTCGCCGAATATTCCTAGTGTAGAAAACTTACCATCTTTGATTATGGCATGTCTGCATATCAGTTTTATTACACTGCACATTTTTTTTACTGTGATTGTGTTGTCCTGTGTACACTTAGCCGGAAAGATGGATATCTGGCTTAGATGAATGTAAAAGCTAACAAATCGGCAAAAACATTTAACAAATTCGCATAGCACTTGTAAAACTTGTCAAGAAGTAGTGAAACTGGCTCTCTTTGCTACATGTTTCTTTTAGCTACTTAAAGCTGTGACCAAGTGACTCTTGACTATGACCTCAAAAAAAAAAAAATAGAAAAAAAAAAAAAATTACTCTGGACTAGTGAAGGTCTAACTGTTGATATGTATCGTAGTGATATCATAATGTTTGAGTATGTGCGATAATATCAGGGTGTCCCTTACATTCTCTTTTTCTTTGTTCACTCAGTGATCTCTGATTCTTGTCAAAATAATGTATGGTGTTGTATCTTGGTCTCACATGCTTTCAGATGTATTTCTGGGTTTCTTTCTTTTAAAATAGTTGGCATTGTATCTTGATTAGCATTTAACTATCTTAGTTTAGGTTTGCGAACTACAAAGGGAGTGTTGCTTTATGGCCCACCAGGCACTGGGAAGACATCTCTGGCTCAGTTATGTGTTCGTGATACTGGGCTTAGCCTCTTTAAAGTAAATGGCCCTGAAATTGTCAGTCAATATTATGGGGAGAGTGAACAGGCACTTCATGAAGTCTTCAAGTCAGCAGCCGAAGCTGCTCCCTCTGTGGTTAGATCTCTTTACCAGAAAAATTCTATTGATCTTATGCCTTGTATCCCCCAACCATTACTTAAGAGGATAGAGATGAATTAGGAATTTTACATGAGATGTTCATATGGCCTTCAATCACCAATGACCAATCTATTGTTGTTGATCTCCATTAGCACTGATTAGTGTCTTTTTTTCACATGGGTTTCAGCCACTCATTTGGTCTCTCTTTTATTGATCTCGTCCTTATTTTTTTAACAAAGAAGCCACTAAATGAGTGTTACCAATGTCAATGGAGATGTGTGGCCAGAACATGCACCTGGAACATCTCATGTATATCTGAGTGATATTGACATATACTTGGCTTTTCTTAGATTTTTATCGATGAGTTAGATGCCATTGCACCAGCCAGGAAAGAAGGTGGCGATGGACTGTCACAAAGGATGGTCGCGACTTTACTGAATTTAATGGATGGAATAAGCAGTACAGAGGGTCTACTTATAATTGCTGCTACTAATAGAATAGAGTGTATTGAACCTGCTCTTAGACGGCCTGGAAGATTGGATAGAGAAATGGAAATAGGTAAAGTAGCTCATCAGGCATCATGTCATCTTATGCAGCATATCAAAGAAGTTTGATGTTACATTGTCGGCATGTGTACTTGTTGCTTATGTGTATAACCATAAATTCTGGTTGTGCAGGTGTGCCATCCCCTGATCAACGACTTGATATATTGACTACTCTTCTTGATGAAATGGAACATTCTCTTTCATTTGCCCAAATTCAGGAGCTTGCTGTTGCGTCACATGGTTTTGTTGGAGCTGATTTAGCTGCCCTTTCAAATGAGGCTGCAATGGTTTGTTTAAGGCGGTGCGTTCTATCTAACAAAGCTACAGAAGATATATTCGTCAACAGAAACGATGCTTCTGTTTTGTTAGCAGACGGTTCCTCTAACCTAAGAGATGATGAGGTTGTAGACGACAATCTAGGTTCTGTATCATCAGCAAATATGCAGTTGACAGTCTCAAATGATTCTGCTGTGTTCATCTCTGGGAAAGCAACCGTCCAGCATAACACTCAGGAAATTGTAGAAGATGATGTCTGTTCTTCTGTAACACAAGAGCATATTATGCCGAAGATTTCGATTGAGGATTTTGAGACCGCGAGAATGAAAATTCGTCCAAGTGCTATGCGTGAGGTATGCTGAACATTTTCTGTACAATTTTAATTTGTTTCATATGGTTATTTGCTATACTTGTGTCTTGGTCGCCCTGCCTCCCCCCCCCCCCCTTTAAAAAGAAAAAGAGGCAAAAGTAACTTGATTTATTTTGTTGTAATTGATTAATGCTCACTTGTAACTAAACTTATTTTTAGAAACCTATTGTTGAAAAAGGTATCTAGTGCATATGTACATTATCTTCTACTCCCATTTGTGTGCAGGTTGTTCTTGAGGTTCCTAAGGTTAACTGGAAAGATGTTGGTGGCCAAGGGGAGGTAAAGGCTCAGTTAATGGAAGCTGTTGAGTGGCCCCAAAAGCACCAGGATGCATTCAAACGGATAGGAACCCGCCCACCAACAGGGGTGCTGTTGTTTGGTCCTCCAGGATGCAGCAAAACTCTGATGGCCCGTGCAGTCGCTTCTGAAGCAGGACTGAACTTTCTTGCTGTAAAGGGTCCTGAACTTTTCAGCAAGTGGGTGGGTGAATCTGAGAAGGCTGTAAGGTCTCTGTTTGCTAAAGCGAGAGCTAATGCTCCTTCCATAATATTTTTTGATGAAATAGACAGTCTTGCTGTCATTCGTGGAAGGGAAAGTGATGGTGTTTCGGTTGCAGATCGGGTCATGAGTCAACTTCTGGTGGAATTGGATGGTACACCAGCCTTTGTTTTCACTCCTTGATGTCCTTGTTACATTACAAAGTGACCTTGTTTTTCTTTTTATCACTTCTCTTTTCATTGTTTTTCCATACAACAGCTTTAGTATGTTGTTTCTAACATGGTTTCTGACAGTTATTGCTTGATAAAACTTTATAGTGGAAGTTATAAATCCTAGATATCTTTACAACTTAACCTATGATAGAGTTTGATGTATAAACCGGATGAACAGAGTGGTAAAGGCATCTGTATGTATTCGACAAGTGAAGCAAGAACTTGGATGTTGTTTGTGTGAAATGCTGACTTATCTTTTATTCAAATCAAAATGGTATGTCTAACCTTGAGAACAACATTCTCTTCTAGGTTTGCAAGAAAGAGTTAATGTGATCGTGATTGCTGCAACCAATCGTCCTGACAAGATTGATCCTGCTCTTCTTAGACCAGGTAACCCAATGGGGCTCTGTCTTTGAAACACGATGTTTGATACTCCGTGCTATTTAGGTATTGCACTTTCCAGATGAAATATTTTCTTAACAATGGACCTCAATTTTTGGGCAGGGCGGTTTGATAGACTGTTGTATGTTGGACCCCCTAATGAGAATGATCGCGTTGACGTCTTCCGCATCCATTTGAGTAAAATGCCTTGCAGTTCTGATGTTGACTTGAGAGAGCTGGCGTGTCTCACTGAAGGCTGTACTGGTGCTGATATATCGTTGGTTTGCAGGGAAGCAGCCATCTCGGCAATTGAAGTATGTTGCTATTTAGCTTTCCAGTTTTATAGCTTGATCTTATTTTGGATGAGTACACAGTTTCTTTACGACTCAGCTTTTCAAAAAGTGTTGTAACAGCAATCCTTTCAGGAAAATCTTGATGCTTCGGAGATAAGAATGGAACACTTGCAGCGTGCAATTCTACACGTGCACCCATCAGAGATTCAGTCTTACCAACAATTGTCGGAGAAATTTCAGCGGCTTGTATATTCCAAGGTTCAATCAGAGGACTCTAAATGCCACCATCAGCTAAGTGGAGCAAATGATACACCATCATGGTAATCTGTTACTCTACCTCACTTCTGCCTATATCATCGTTATAGTTAATTACTGCGTACACCTTTGACCTAATCTTCTGCAAAACGCTGTAAACTCTCATTAGGATATCTTCAATGGTGTTAGGGAGCGTTGAGGGGGATTGATATTCTTTTTAAAAACATATGCTTGTTACGTGAAATCTTTTCTTTGATTAGATTTTATGTGTGCTTGCAATCTAAAAAGCAGGTCATAGTTCTTCCGTAGTTCAGTACTTCTTGTTGTGTGTTATGTTGGAAATGCTAGGATTGACATCCAGGGGCGGAGGGAGCATGAAGCTTAGGATTTACATATTTCTGCTTTGGTGTTTCAGCTGATGTCTCTACCTTGCTGTTTCGTAAGTTGAATTAATGCCTAGAATTGTTGAGACGTCACTAGGAGTCTAGGAGTTTTCTCTTTTTTGGTATTTTGCCCTGTGACCCCCTTTTGTTGACATCAGCTCTTGATATTTTTTCTTTTAAAATATCACTCATAGTTTGACAGCCTACAACTGGTATATTTTTCTGTAAACAGTTTTGCTAGTCGTAAATTGTGATTGCATTCAAATCTGAGTTTTAAAATTTCTGTTAGACCTGCTGCCGCATTGTTTGTAGTTGACTCATTATCATCGATATAGATTGTCGTGTTCGTTGTTCAAGTTCTAATGGTTGTCACCGGTCAGTGAAAAGGATGTGTGATAGCCTGACAGCTGGTACAATTATTATGCATATCCTATTAGATTTCTGCGTTTGAACCATGAAGATGACGTGCTTAACGTAGACATTTAAGGTGGTAGCATTTTAGATTCTTCGTGTCTAACAAAGTGAGGGACGATGATGCTATCTTGCCAGTAATCATCTATTACTTTACCTTGATTAAACAAATAATCGCAATGATTAAGAAATCTGATGCTTCTTCTGTGTCTAAAGGGGCACATATTGGTCTGCTAACTTAAATATGAACTATAAACATCTTTAGATTTCTGAAAGTAGTTGGCAGTTTTTGACATCCTTTGCATCACCGATTTTGTTGAATTTCGGAGTAATCTGTCCCATCTCGAACCCTTTGTTTATGTAGATAATTGTATGTAGTGGCATTAAACAATCGTACTTTGCTTATGCTTGATCTAATTTATTCTTGTAAAAGCATATTCTTTCCTTTTCCCAAATTGCAAAAGTTTGCCCATCAACATCACATTATGGCATCTAAACTTGTTTAGGATTATACTAATGGAAAGATAATTTTGTTTCTATATGGTGGAACAGGAACCCGATGAAGTGGATTCCTCGGCTCGCTTATTGGTTTACACCAGCACCTTCTCGTGAAAACCGAACCATCTAACAGGTAACCCCTCTTGGCTCACAGTGCTTGTTCTTGCATTAACGCGCCCATGCATGCAACAACATCTCCTACAGTCATGCGCAGCCGCGCACACGAGAACAGTAAACCTTGTAAATGTACTACTACTTGATGCCAATGATTTGAGGCACACTGGGTAGATACAACCCACAATCTTTATCGACAAGATACCAAAATGTGTGTCAATCTTTGTAGTTTAATTCCACACGAGCAGAAAACGTGTGTATGACGTATGTTTTCGGATAAACACACCAACAGAAAGTCGACAACACAGAAATGGAATCAGTTAAGAAATGTCTAAGTGTGGTGGACCTGTTGATTTTTAGTTGATTTTGGGCACATTTGTTGCTCTCAATTTTGGTATGAATTATTCTATTCTGATTGGTATTTCATATGTTGAATTCTTGTTTTTGTATTTATTTGGTTCGGAAATTTTTTGCTACCGTCCACAGCTAGCTTGGTTTCTGGTGGGTTCCTTGTTGCTGAAGTTCACATTTTTTTGGAGCTCGATTTGTTTTTTCCTTTTGCATTTGGGAATGTTCATGGATCTTCAGTTTCTTTTTGAGACTAGTGGTCAATAATGAGAGCCATAAATCCCCCCCTAGATTAAATGTTTTTGATTGTTTAGACGGGTATCGAATTTGGGTATCATCCTTTGACCAGATGTACGTCGGGTCAGTTAAATGATGGATGGTTTATTGGGATTCATTTGAAAAGGCTAATCGTACTCAAATTCAGTAGCGACGTCCCTCTCTCTGCCCTTGTGTGGGTGCTTTCGTGATGGACATAATGGGTCATTTTCCAAAGCAACTCAAGAATGAGTTTGAAGTCGAGCTCAACATTGCTGGTGAGAATCTCGAGTTTCAAATACAACGATAAAAATGTAGGGAGTAGTGTTTCTTCGATACAAGTACATTAGATTATAACATTATAACAAGAAATGACGTAGTGCATGCGATTTGAGAAGATTGTAGTACTCCGACAAGAAAGTGAGAAACTATTTCAGCAGTCTCAAATCTCAATTAAAGTTGACTCGGAACTTCAGACGGCAATATATATTTTTTCTTTGAAGCCGTCAACTGAACAAATTTACTGTGGTAATTAAATCTGCCGCCTAAAAGTAAATTATTAGATCTCATTTTGACCGTATGTCCAGTGAGAGTGAGGGTAAAAAAAGTAAAGAATTCTTTTACTAATCTGTAGGATTTGGATGAGGGCTAAGGTATTGCTCTTGGATGATTGGTATGTAATGCGGCTCATACTAGGGCCGTATTTAGGGAGGTCGAAGGTGCACTCACTCAAATATCGAATGTAAAATCGAAGAATATGATTTGTTCTTAAGTTGGCTAACCAATATTCTTGTGTCTACGACAAAATGTCTTTTCTAGTAACTCGATTGGCCTTTTGTTTTAAGCAGCATTGTTTTGTGATTAATGCTACTAAACTATATCTAGGGAGCATTAATCAGCCTTGTTGTAGTTAAAAGTGAAAAATCATGGTAATGTGGCATTTTTGGTAAGTATTTTGAGCTTTAATTTGGTGGGAAAACTAATTGGTTTCCACATTAGTGATATGATCATAAAAATGTAGGTCTTTAGTTATGGATTTTTATGAACAACCCTATGAAATAAGGACATGATGGTTTGCCTGATTAGGAGCAATAATCCCAAAATGATGATGTCAAATCATCCCAATGGCCATATGCCCATATGGGATCTCAGGCTAAGGACAAACTATATGTGGCTTTCATGATTGCTTCTTCTTTAATAATTCTCTTTCCTAATTTTGGAGAAACATCAATCAGTTTGGTTTTTTGGCTTTGTATAGTTGTAGGGTAATTGTGTATATATGTGATCACATAATGAATTGATTTCATATGGTGTTGAAAGTGCTTCTTTTGAGATAAATTTCCTCGTGTAGGACATGTGAATCAAAACGAGTACTAAAATGGAGACCGAGACCAGAAATTTGATATGTGACAATGCCATAAAGTTTTCCAGGTTGTAAGTTTTCGTTGCGGTATCACAATATTTCTAGACAATACCGTAAGATTAGATAATGAAAATTCCTTATCACTCCTTTTAATCCAGTTCTATAATTTTCCTTTGCTATTGAATTGTTCAATTTTTAATTATTTTGAAAACCTTTTTATTTTCTTTTTTGCAACTGAAGGGTTAACGTCTGAGTACTAATTTGGCTAGGACCTCATGAAATTAAAGACCCACAACAAATCTGTTTGCCGAAACTATTGATGTGCCAAACCAACAACCCTTTGTTCATGCGTTTAATGGGCCCCACAAATAGAACGTATCATTAAAGCCATGTAAGTGTACCATGAAAGTCCTATTTGATTGACTTACAAAGTTGGGTATCAAAAATCAATAGTGATTAGTACATTTAAAGCACATACTTTCTTGCTTATCTGTATAACTCCAAATTCTATAGGTAATCATGCCAATTTGTACTCGTAATCTAAGCATAAGTGTTCTTATGATAATAGTTTATAGTATACTCCGTATAGTGCATGATTGTACTTGTTTAACTATAAATTGTACTCGTTCATATAGGTCCGGTTTCTATACCCGTCTTCACGGTAAAGGTAACGTTGAGGTAGCTCTCTGAGATAAATTGAAAGAACGTTGTACTAGATGTGAGTCATATTGCGCAAGTTAAGTTTTACGGAGAAATTTATATCACCTGATTAGTGTGGATCGAAGTCGGTTAAAACCGTACGGGTGTCGAATTAACAACCTATACCAAACGTGGTGAGTTTGATTTGTTAGTGTGTTATTGGGTATGAGATACGATATTTTTTATGCGTTCAAGTGGATTGCGGAAGCTTTTGGTTGGCTCTTGTAAATCCAATCAATCCTTCTCAACATTCAAAGTGAAAGTGAAAGTTGTTGATGTCCTATTTGATTTTTTTAGGGACCGATCTCGTAAAACAGTGACTTGTCGTTGCGGCCTTTTTATTATCCAACATATATAGCTATCTTTTCATGGTAATTTTTACGTACGTAAGGGATAAATGTTGTTGGCAACTATACACTCAATTACGCTAACATATATTTCGACTCGTAGTTTATTCTTTCTTCGTTTTTTATATAATTGTCCATTCGCAATATGTAAGAGTAATTCAAAATGCGTGTTGACTATATACAAGTTCGATGAAAGTAATAACTGGTCGGCTAGTGGCACGTACTATGTAATTTACTTTCCAGTCTATTATACACTTCAATCGGACTTTTCATAGCCTTTTTTTAGTTGCAATGAAATTACAGACTCATTCAGATGTCATTACAATTTCACAGTAAATGAGCAAAGAGTATGTTCAACTCACCTTTGTTCCCATTTGTTTGTCATCCAACTTTTAGAAAGGCACACAAGTTTGGCACATAAGTCTTGTGCAAGTTGGAATACTTCGCGCAACTCTTTATTCCTTTTGGTTCTTCAATTAAAATTTCTTCACAAAATCAAAATACAACAACTTCCTAATTTATTTCATGATATGTAATTACTCTAAAAGTCTTTATTCATGTTTTTCTATACCATTTCGTAGCTTTCATTTGGTTCAAAATTTGTTTGTCAAGACGTTATCAGTGTATTCAGGGGCTAATCTAGCCCCAAAAACTTGGGGCAGCCCTTTTGGTAATTAATTTTTTCAAAAAAAATTCCAGTTTTTATTTTTTACTTTTTAGGCATTTTTGACGTTTTCGGGGAATTTGGGGTAGCCGATGCGCCCCAGGCTACCCCTGATTGTATTGAACTATCTTACCAACTTCTATACACTAGATCATTTTTCGCAATAGATAGTTTTTAACAATAAGACAGGAAAAAAAAAAAAAAAAAAGCAGTGTAGCCTCAAATTCTATTTGTACCATGACAATCAATTGAAACTAGGATAACTCTATGTTAGAATAAATCAAGATTTAAAAAAAAAAGGATTAACAAAGTCAAAGCACTCACAAAAGTAGCTGAAAAGACAACATTGCCCCTCTCTCAACCTTTGACACAACCTTGAGCACACAAAATGATTCCTTCTCTCAACAAAGTGATTAACATATATTTAAAATAAACAAAACTTAATAAGAAATTGATAATCAAGGGAAAACCCAAATCAAAGAGAACCCCCACTTAAAGAATTTTAATGTAGTTATCTTTTTAACATTGGATTGGAACAACTCTTTAGTTGATTCCCCCATCAACCAAACTCAAAAAGAAAAACACCCACAAAGTGACCTAACTTTGCACTCTTTTCCCCCTTTTTTTCACTCACTCACCTTGCAAAATTTATTTTCGAAGTCCTCCCTAATCCCGAACCTTTTTTCTATTCTTATATATTTTCTAACTTACGTGATCGGGAGTAAATAAACATTTGTTAATCCTATTAATAGGAGTAAGAAACAAACTACTAAGTATTGACCGGACTTACCATTCGCATCAACCGATATATTTCCTCACTTTAAGTTTCAGCTCAAATAGTGGAAGTCTCTAATAAATGTCACAAAACTTGTAAGTCATAACCACGTATGTACGAAATAGTTCATAGGAGCGTAAATTGTACGCTCCAAGTATCGTTAAGGTTATTAACAAATGGTACAAAAAAGCAAGGAAACCTTATTGGTTAAAAGCTAAGGTCAGCAATCGACAGCATAAAGTAGATAATTTCCTGATATCGGCTTTGGTTCTTGCTAGCTTCCAAACATCATGTCTCATTGGTAGGACTCCCTTTGTATTTTCATTTAAATTAATTTCTCTTTTGAGATTTTTGGATGATGTTTTCTTGAAGATTTTGAAGTAAATGGATTTTTCAACACATTCCTCAAATCCTCTCTCTCACACACAATCTTTTTGGAATTCGATAGTCCGAAAATCTACGAAATCCGATATGCTTCCGAGTAAGAAATGAGAACAAAGTTTTACAAAAAAAAATCTGAACGTTTTTCCAATTTTGAACAATGCTCACTACAAATAAATGGATCACAACATTTGAATTACAAATAAGGACCGTACAAGAAAAGTTATAACATAATATTTCAATAAACGCGTAAAACCTGCAAACGTAGATCACTTTTATGTAAGATTTGAGTAGATTTTTGAGGACCTTAAAAGAAAAGTTATGACCATAACATTCCAAACATTGATTAAGCATAATTGAATAACTAACCGACATTAAGTTTATGATTAGAGTCCGGATTTAGCTCAACCTGATTTGCTAACTTGAAATACGGTTAAAAAAAGGGCAGAATTTTCATCACATAAATACAAAAATATATTATAAACATGCAATCATCATTTTCAACAAAATAGTATTGACCAAAATCATCTCACGCCAACACAATCTACTGGGGTATTGAGGTCAAATTAGTAAATTAGATCCTTGCTAACATTAATTCATCCATTTGCCACATCTAATTTATGATCAAATGTCCGAACATCTAACGATCTTTAAATTTAAAACTGCTAAGTAATCTAATCAATCGAGATATCAATATAAACAATATCCACTCACTCGATTGTATTATATCGCACAGATCAGATGTTGACAAACACCAAAAAGTCATTATTATTATTAAGATCAATTATCAAGGAACACAAATAATTCACATTCTTTTTTCTTTAGAGGGTCTCTCTCTCTCTCTATATATCAGCTCTCACACAGTCACACACACACACATTGTTTAGATGCATTCATATCTCTCCCTCTCTCAAACTCCTTTAATCAAAACCACGCGTTATAGGCACGCGCCAAAGGACAAGTCACTGAGTCAGTGGATAGTACTATTAAAAAAATAATAAAACCAAAATGGGGAGAGAATCTAAAATAGAAAAAAAAAAAAAAAAAAAAAAAAAAAAAAAAAAAAAAAAAAAAAAGAGTTCAAGCCAACACAAGCTCATGTTGATGTTGTGTGTTTATTAGGACTTAGGAAGAGAGAGAGAGAATATAACTGTAATAAGGACCCTCAAATCCCGGAAAAAATATAAAGAAAAAAGCATACCATAAAAATCATCATAAATAAATTTATAATATATACTTTGATATCATCATATTATTATTAATACTATAAGAAAAAAATAAAATAAAAAAAAGGCATTTCATTTTCTTATGAGTTTTGATAACAGTGTACCCCCATAAATAAAAAAGCTGTTGAAAAGCAAGCACACCAACAAGATCCACCTCGAACACCCCTCCTCCTCCTCCTCCTCCTCCTCCTCCCTCCTCCTTCCCACCCTCTTCCTCTTCCTTCTTCTTCACACTTCCACTCACACTTTTCTCATTTTCTCTAACAATCACACAAGTTTCATTTCACTTCTCACAAAAGACCCTTATCTTTTTTATTGGTTGATGGGATATATCATATATTCAATATTGTTATATTGATTGATTGATTGATTATATAAGGGGGGGTTTGATATGTTTATCCTTAATTTTCCCTAACAAAGAGTCATTTTATGTGATTTGGTACCCACACCAAAATTCAAAATTAAGACATACCCATTTGAGAATACCACCTCAATTTTGTTGGGTAAGTCTTAGATTTTTGTGGGTGTGAGACCTTCCCAAATATATTAAATAATGAGGGAGGAGGATTCAAATTGGTTCTCAAAGTGGGAGGAAGAGTTACCTTCCCCTGAAGAGCTCATGCCACTCTCCCAAACCCTAATTACAGCTGATCTCGCTTCGGCTTTCGACATCCGAAGCCCAGGGAGGAGCGGTGGGACCACCCCTATCTCGCTGTTCCGACACCACCACCACCAGTCTTCCTCCTCGCCGCAGCAGCTGCTGAGCAGCCACCACAATTATGGGGGTCAGCAGCTGCAGCAGCAGAGCAGCTCCACTCCCCAGCCGCCCCAGACGCAGCACAACTCGTCGGAGTTCGACTCCTCCTCCGCCGAGTTGTGCGGCGGCGTTGGTGGTGGGATGGGGGGCGGGGGGAGTGGAGGTGGAGGAGGAGGAGGCGGGGCCATGTCAGGGGCCGATGAACCAGCTCGGACCCTGAAACGGCCCCGCCTCGTTTGGACCCCACAGCTCCACAAGAGGTTTGTGGATGCTGTGGCCCACCTAGGAATCAAAAACGCTGTTCCGAAGACGATAATGCAGCTCATGAGCGTTGACGGGTTAACCCGAGAAAATGTAGCCAGCCACCTTCAAAAATACCGCCTCTATCTCAAACGTATGCAAGGTATGAACAATGGTGGTGGCCCGGGTAGCGGAAATGGGCCGGGTAGTGGGCTCACCGGATCAGGTGACCCTGCCACTGACCACTTATTCGCCAGCTCCCCTGTCCCGGCCCATTTCCTACACCAGGCAACCGGTGGTGGTGGCGGCGGCGGTGGTGGTGGTGGAGGTGGTGGTGGTGGTGGTGGGCCGAACGGTAGCGTAACGAGGCCGAATTCGGACCATTTTATGTCGTATATGCCGGTAACAGCCCTCCACCACCAACAGATGGCAGCGGCGGTGGCGGGGCATCAACAGATACAAGCACAATACACTCATCATCATAGGCAGATGGGCCACTTTGGGTCAACCCAAGGTGGTGGTGGTGGTGGTGGAGGTGGTGGGCAGTATGATCATCCATATTTAGCAAGGCAGGCCCAATTAGGCCCAAACAGAAATGGAATGTTGCAGAATAATTCTGGGTTTGTTGAGGAGGTGGAGTCAGGTACAGCCAACAATGGCAGGAAAGTTCTCACTCTTTTTCCTTCTGCTGATGACTAAAAAGTTTACAACTTTTTTTTAATCATGGTAAAAAAAAAAAAAAAAAAAAAAAAACTCAAAGAAGTTTTCATCATCTGCAGTAACTTTTTGTGTGGTGTAATTGTAATGTTTCTAATTTGTTGGGTAAAATTAGTGGGTTTGGTGACAGTAATTTTTTTTAGTCCACCCTTTGTGTCTTTTTTTAGATATAGAAGATGCAGAGTTTTCTCTCATGGGCAAATTGTCAATTATTCTGGGGAGCTTCTTTTGGACATAAACAAAAAAGAAATTTAAGCTTCTGTGAATTTTAATTGTTATGGGTGTCATGTAATTAATTAAATTCTACTCCGTATCTTATAGAGGAAGTTTTTCACTTTCACCTTCTCTTTATTTGGGGCTTCTAGTGACTGAGTAATTTTGATCATGATGTCACTTTGTTGGGAAGGGGGAAGAGCAGTCTGCCTTTGCTAGAAATAATGCTTGATTGCATTATGATTTCTTTGCTTTTCGGAACTCGTATTCAAGAAGCATCATTGTAGGCTTAATTGGTTGTTATGAGGGGAAGGTTTACAGTATGACCAAGTTGATTCCTTGGTCGGAATAGATCAAAATCGATCTGCATTTTCGTGTAAAGGCGCTGCTATTGCGTCCTAGCTCAGCCTCATCGAGCTGCATCGACTGTTAAGGCAAAAACCCAGCCTCGTGGTGCTTAGAAGATCTTCAGTAGAGTCTCATGTAATGGAACAGTTGAGTTGTATTTGCCAATGTAGTAAAAAGTGTCATGTGTAGATGTAATTCTTCCTTGTTGTAAATTGTGTCATTCCATAAATTTAAGAAGAAAAAAAAGTTGTCTGATTTCCAAATCTGATACTCCATCATTTTGTGTTTGTGTGCTTAATGTTTAAACAACATTCAAGTTGCAGTAGAGTATATGCTGTTTTATGTTGTGTTGTAATGTCTGGACGCCGGTCCGTACTGATCCTCTTACGATCCATGATTCAGAACCGAGTTGAATCTCAGTCAGTCGTATTAAACTAGACCGATCTCTCCGACATTGTGGCTTGTTTAATCGACGGGTATATCTGTAATCTGATCTACATTAGATCCATCGCATTCAGTCAGATCTCTTCAAAATGCTTATATTATATAATGAACCAAGTCTGAAATCATTCAAATTTTGCATTTAATTAAACAGCTGTTGTACTAGACAAGTCTAAGCTGTTAAGATCTGGCAAAATGTGTGCAACTTTACTGATCAAAGTGTGTGTGTGTGTGTTGTTAGTTAAACTGATCAGATCATGTGTTTAACAGAATCAGATTAATGTGTGTGTGTGTGTATCTGAAGATTTGGATTCTGCACCCCCCCCAAAAAGTTTAATCATTGAGTTCTGTGCTGGAAATCAGAATGTTGAAGTTTTGGTAGGGGACAGTATTATGTTTTGCTGATTTATGTACTTTGGCTGCTGTACTTTGTGGTAAATCATTCACTAAATCACACTTCTATCTCCACGATTTCGATTCAAATCTTCAAACCCGACTTCAGGTCATTTCGATACTAAGCCTCTACGGTTGTTAACTTAAAAAGTACAATCCCGTACTAATGAGTGTGTTAATTTAGATGATTAAGGTCCACCGAAGATAGAACGGAGCGATAATTAATGTGGGTGTTGCTTAGTGGGTAATCTTCCTAGAAGTTGGTTAGTAATGAGCAAAAAGTGGATGATACTAGGAACAACACACTCCAATTGCATGTTGATATTGCAGGCAATGCCGGGAGAAATAAGCAATTTCCGTGATTCTATGCTTTTCTAGATGATTTCTGTTGAGTCACTATTACAATGTTTTTTTTTTTTGTGGAGTATATACTTGCCAACTGTGTTAGGACTTAGGACTTGTTTGGTACCATATGTGAAGTTGCTTTTACAAATCTAACATGCTCAGTCTTTGCCAAACACCTAGACAAACATTTACTGTAATTAAGGTTTTGGTTTCTTGTACCAAAGATAACAAGATTATGGCTTACTTTGATACATTCTGTAGAAATTTTTTGGGCAATGATCTATTAAATTACCTGGCCATTTTTATGATCAGATCGATCTAAGTATTCGTTTATATATTTAAATCAGTTACACCTGAGAGGAGTGGATCAATCAAGTCTCTCGTTCATTTTTGGACTTAAGACTCATCATGCAAACCCATAACTAGACTAAGAGCTCCATATTACACGCACAAAAGTAAGCAACGACTATTTTGGGTGAGAATGTAAGATTGTCCTCACGTATGTACTCCGTAGTGAGTTTTCAAAATGTAAAAGTATATCAGAATTTGAAACGACCACACTCTTTACACGTCTTACTATACAATCGTCTTACCTAAACTTTTGTCTAAATAAGACGTCGTTATCATATGTACCATACATTCAATTACAAAACTAATAGTTGATGATCATCTAGAGGTAACAAGTAACAACTAGTAACAAGTATCAAACAAGGATCACAAAGAGACAGGAGTAGAGCTGGAAAAATTCACATGGGAGATTTTGGGGATGAAAGAACACAAACAACATAAGAAAAGAGAGGTTAAGGATGTGTTTGGTAGGGACCAAGAATTACTATAGTAGTAGACTAGCAAGTGGTAAAGCCAAGGAAATCTCCTTAAACAACCCTAAGTATGGGACCAAACAGGGCACAAGGAATTTTCTGTCATGTGTGGGGCGGCATACATGCATCATCATCTTCATCTTCTCTATTACTTTGATTTATTTTATTTTATTTATATATCTTCCTTATTTCTTAGTATTAATCTAAGATGTAAGATCCCCCCCTCCCCACCAATGAAAGCCAACCAAAAAAATAAATGACTTTGGTTGACCTTGTTGTAATTTTTATTTGTGTTGCTTCAACATCTTAGTATTATTGGTTTATTGGACTTTTCTTCTTGGATGGATGGACATTGGAGATATTGTCATAACCTAAGCAAATTTCATTTGTATAATGTAAAATATGATGCGATAATATCTTTGCATTTTTTGGAAACAATTGTGATTGAGAAATTATTATTTGGAATGGTACGAAATTAAGAGCGTACAGAATTCTCGAGCTAAGTTGTGAGTCACCGATAGACGACTATGAGCTGTCGGATGATGATGGTGGTGGTGGACTGGTGGTGATGGTGGTAATATTGGAGGTTGGAAATGGGTCAAGGGAAGGGGGCTAATCGGGGGCAAGCAAATATTATTGAGGTGAATTTAATGGATAAATTATCTAGACCTCGCAAGACTTGAAATCGAACCGGTGACCACTATATAGGAAATCACGACATTTACAACTCATGCAAATAAATCTCGTCAAGGAAAAATTCAAAGCGGGCCATGTCAATATCAATGGCATTTACTTTCCTTTTAGACCACAACGAGAATTTATGCTTAGAAATATTTTTCTCCTTTCATTGAATTGAATTGTATCGCGATTCGCAGAACATCGTCTATCGATATATATAGTGACATTGAACAAAAAAAATTGGCCAATCGTTGTCAAGCATCGAAGATCTTGGTGATTGAAAGTTGGATCAAATGTTAGGACGTATAGATCTTCTCGTTGTACTTATTTTTCCAAGTTCCAAAGTTTATTAAGAAAAGAAAGATCGGATTTACTAGATTTGTCTGCCTACATTAATACTAAATCTTTATTATTGTGGTACCAAATCAGGAAACTGTTTATGACACTATTTTTCTTTCTTTCTGACTAATTTTCATGTTTATTGTGTCTTTCAAGTTGTTGGTAATGTCACTTTCAGATTGGTTTGATTCTGCAATCAGCCTGATTGATTAGTTCAATCTCTAAATGAGGCCTATCTTTCAATCGTACTTTTCCTCCTAACAATAACCTTTAAAAACGATGTACTTGTAAGAAACTATATATAGTGCACGAAATCATGTACGGCATCACGGCATGTATTACAGAGTATTATGTACTCTCTCCGTTTCCAACTTAATCTTCTTAATCCATTTGAAATCCGCTTACATATTCAAATTAAGTAGGAAATTTAACTTCAAGCACAAGGAGTAGATCACAAAATTACGCAGTTGGGTTAGACATACATAATACATGAAAGTTATTTAGCCCCTAATTAGACTCCTCTAATTAGTACTTAATTACCCCTAATTAAGTTTAGGTAGGATCTTTTGTTGCATGTAAGATTAAAGCATAAATAAGGTAATAAAACATATTTTTTATACCTTAATCAAGAGGAATTTTGACCTTCCTTCAAAAGAAGGATCTTGAGCTGCTAATTAATGGGGATCCTCCTCCTTAGTTTTGAGTTTCCAAGTTAGGAAACCTCCTCTCTTGATCCACCAAAGAAGCTCTCCAAAAATCTCACAAAATGGACTAGTTTTAAGAGATTTTTTTTTTTTAACCCTAAAACCAAAATAAAATTAGCTAACACTTTAGCTAATGTTATTCTAGGTTTAGTAAAGTGTTTTGATCAAGTTTTTATTGACATGCAATGAAGAAAACTTGATCTTAAAAGAGTTGGAAGTAGGCTGAATTTTTAGAGAAATTAGAGGGTTTTCTCTCTATTCTCTCTCTAAAATCAAGTTTTTGTGTATGTAGAAAATGATTTGTTATGTTTATTTGACATAAAACACACTATATATAATGGTTGTGGCAAATGACCATTTTGCCCTTACTAATTATACCCCTTAACATCTTATGTTACAATTTGGGTATAATTTGTACACTTATTTCTTTAAGTGTTAGTTACTTATTATATCTCTATATAATAATTACTAATTACATCATTTTAAGCTAAAACTACAACTCTTTGTAATTTAAATAGCTAATCGTCAATTTTGACTATTTACACAAAAACCATAATTTATCCGACTCGAGTTCCGAACTCGTAAAACACTATCCAACATAATCAGTTAACTCTATAACTGATACATTAGGGTTTATATTATATTGTATTAAATACAAATATAATATCTTCTGGAGAAACTATCTTTATCAGTGTGACCGGGAGGGATCAGTTGATTACCGCCGTCAAAACGACAATAACGTCAAACTCTAGCCAGCCAAGCGTTATCGATTTACGTTAATCAACTGACTTAGTATATATAATATATCCCAGGTTTATTCCTAATTAGATTTAATTAGTCAACGCATTATTGTCGGAGGACACCTACTCCAACAATCTCCCACTTGTCCGAGACAAGTCATGCGTTACCGATTCTCTTGTCCGTTATATCTCCCACTCAATGCGAAGTATCTTTCAGGTCGAACTTGCATTGGATCTTTATCAAAAGTGGTTTTCTCGATCTGGATTATGACTGTCTGACCGGAATATCTATCATAGATCTCTTCCGAGCGTGGCCACGCATTTCCAGTCACAATTCCTCGAGTGGCCCAAAGATATTATACCCTGACGTGGGTGGACAATCCCTTCTTGACATATTTTCTTTGTTTCATACAGTAGGTAATGACCCAATAGAAGCCCTTTTAGCCTCCTTTTACGGCACGACTTAGAACATAAATCAAAGTCACTGCCTGCTGCATAAACTCAGACAAACAATCTCAGGTCGAAAGAATCGACTAATAGGAATAATATAGATTACCTTGCCACGACCAGACACAAAGGTTCTATAATTGGTCAAATGTCTGACAGAGTGTCATCTACAGTCTGTCTATGTAATCGGTTATTCATCTCTATGAATCCATGATTATTGAACTAGTCATCAACCGACTTACAATCTAGTCAATTGAGACGTCACCTCATTTTATGACTAGAGACAAAATACACTGTTAATCCTGTTCACTTAATAGGGTTCAAATCGTCTCCACGACCTATTAGGAATCAACAGAGCATATATATAATTCAGCATTTTATTAAAAATGAATTAATAAACGAGTTCAATAAAACTTAAAACGATGAATTTAATTATCATATATGTAAAAGGTAATACACTTATTAACTATTACAACATATAATCTAACACATGTCAGGCATACGCCTCAAACCCATCGAGGCAATATGACCATTGTGTTTAGCCTGTGATAATGGCTTGGTTAAAGGATCAGCGATATTATCGTCTGTCCTAACCTTACAAATCGATATATCTTCTCGTTCCACAAAGTCTCTAATTACATGGAACTTCCTGAGTACATGTCTAGATTTGTTACTAGATTTAGGCTCTTTAGCCTGAACTATTGCTCCACTATTGTCGCAATAGACTGGAATAGGATCCGCTGCTGTAGGGACTACATTTAATCCTTCCAGGAACTGCCGGATCCAAACTGCCTCTTTTGCAGCTTCTGACGCTGCAAGATACTCAGCCTCCGTTGTAGAATCCGCAGTCACCGATTGCTTGGTGCTCTTCCAGCATATGGCTCCACCATTCAGTATGAAAACATATCCTGATTGAGATTTTGAATCATCTCGATCTGTTTGGAAACTAGCATCCGCATAACCCTTTATACGAAGCTCAGAATCCCCTCCAAAAACTAAGAACGTGTCCTTAGTCCTTCTTAAGTATTTAAGGATGTTCTTAACGGCTATCCAATGGCTCTCGCCTGGATTGGCTTGGTAACGACTTGTCATACTCAAAGCATATGACACGTCTGGGCGCGTACACATCATAGCATACATGATCGAACCGATTGCGGAAGCGTAAGGTTTCGATTTCATGTGTTCAATATCCTCAGGTTTAGTTGGACATTGAGATTTACTCAAAATTATCCCACTTCCCATAGGTAAAAAGCCTCGTTTAGAGTCTTTCATATTGAACCTGTCAAGAATCTTATCAATATAAGTTTCTTGACTTAACGCTAGTATTCTTTTTGATCTATCTCTATAGATTCGAATACCTAGGATGCGTTGCGCTTCTCCTAAATCCTTCATTTGGAAATGTTTCCCGAGCCAGTCCTTAACGGAGTTAAGCATGGGGATATCATTTCCAATGAGTAATATGTCATCTACATATAGGATTAGGAGAGTTACTTTACTCCCACTAAATTTCATGTATAAACAAGGTTCCTCGACACTTCGAGTGAAACCATTTTGTTTAATCACATGGTTGAACCGATGGTTCCAACTCCGAGATGCTTGCTTAAGACCATAAATGGATCTCTTAAGTTTGCAAACTTTCTTAGGATTGTTTGGATCAATAAAACCCTCAGGTTGTGTCATATACACTTCCTCTTCCAGAAACCCATTTAGGAAGGCGGTTTTAACGTCCATCTGCCATATCTCATAATCATGAAAAGCAGCAATCGCTAAGATTATCCGAATAGATCTAAGCATTGCAACTGGCGCAAAGGTCTCGTCATAGTTTAAACCATTAACTTGTGTGAAACCTTTAGCTACCAATCGAGCTTTGAAAATATCTTGATTTCCATCCATGCCGGTCTTGATCTTAAAGATCCATTTGCACTGAAGAACCTTGGTTCCTTCAGGCAAGTTAACCAAGTCCCATACTTGATTCTCGTACATGGAATCTATCTCGGATTTCATTGCCTCAAGCCATTTAGCAGAATTCGGTCCAGACATGGCTGCTCTGTAGGTTGCAGGCTCATTGCTTTCTAGAAGCAAAAAATGATCACCACCATCCTCAATCACACCTAGGTATCGATCTGGTGGATGGCTTGATCTGCCTGACCTTCTAGGAGTGGAAAATGGAACCACAGAGTTAGACGATTCAGGAATGTCTTCTGGCAAAACATCCTGAGCCTCATTATGCATTTGTGGCTCCTGAACTTCACTAAGTTCAAATTTTCTCCCACTCTGTCTTTTAGAAATTAATTCCTTTTCTAAAAAGACAGCATCTCGAGACACAAAAACTTTGTTCTCTACACGATTGTAGAAGTAATATCCTCGAGTATGTACAGGATAACCTACAAAGAGACATTTATCAGATCTTTGTGTAAGCTTATTGTCAGTCTTATTTTTGACATATGCTTCACAACCCCAGATCTTGATAAATGAGAGGTTCGGAACTTTTCCTCTCCATAACTCATATGGAGTTTTCGGAGCTGATTTAGTCGGACATCTATTGAGAGTGAAAATAGCAGTTTGGAGCGCAAAACCCCAGAATGAATCAGGAAGCTCAGTCTGACTCATCATTGATCTGACCATATCCAACAGGGTACGGTTTCTTCTTTCGGCTACACCATTTAATTGTGGTGTACCAGGAGGTGTAAGCTGTGATATGATTCCACAGTCTTTCAGATGAATATCAAAGGCATTACTGAGATATTCACCTCCCCGATCTGATCGTAAGGCCTTGATCTTCTTTCCTAATTGGTTTTCTACTTCCTTTTGAAATTCTATAAATTTCTCAAGTACCTCACTTTTATATTTAATTAGGTAGATGTAGCCATATCTACTAAAATCATCTGTAAAAGTGACAAAGTAGTCATAACCTCCTCTAGCAGTGATTGTCATTGGACCGCAGACATCTGTATGAATGAGGGCCAATAAATCACTGGCTCGTACTCCTTTTCCTGAAAAAGGTGCCCGAGTCATCTTGCCTAAAAGACAAGATTCGCATGTTCCATATGATCCAAAATCAAATGGTTTGAGAACTCCATTGGCTACGAGTCTCTCAATGCGTTTTTCGTTTATATGCCCTAAACGACAATGCCAAAGGTAGGATTGATCGGGATCTCCTATTTTGAGCTTTTTATTTGCTACATGATAGACCTCATTTGTCAAATCTAAAACGTAAATACCGTTTATAGATTTGGCTGTTCCGTACACCATATCATTAAACGAGAAGGTACAACTGTTGTTTCGTATTGAAAATTCAAAACCTTCAGCGTCTAAAACAGAAACCGAAATTATATTCTTACTTAGAGTTGGTACAAAATAGCAGTTATTTAGATACAACTCTAGCCCTGAGGCCAGTGACAGAATATACGTTCCTACTGATACGGCGGCTACTTTAGCTCCATTCCCGACACGGAGGTCAACTTCACCTTTTGCCAGCCGACGTGCCTTCGTCAGCCCCTGCAAGTGATTACAAAGGTGAGATCCACATCCAGTGTCCAATACCCAGGACGTGGTACTTGCATAATTAATGTCTATCATATATATACCTGGTTTCGACTTCTTCTCCTCCAGGTACTGTGGGCAATTTCGCTTCCAATGACCGAAATTTCCACAATGGAAGCATTTTTGTTCAGGAGTCGCGCCTCTCTTAGCAATAGAATTGTTGCCCGAAGCAACTTTTCCTTTTCCTTTGCCACGCGCGGGTTTCTTACCCTTGCCCGCACCCTTCTTGAACTTCCCCTTTTGTTTTACCGCCATGGATAAAACATCTTTATTCGCGCTCCCACTTGACACCAAATCCCTCTCATGTTGTACAAGCATGGCATGCAATTCATGAAGATTTTTCTTTAAATCATTCATGTTGTAATTCGTCCTAAAAGGATCGAATGTTGCAGGCAAAGAATTAAGCAGACGGTATACCGCAAAATCTTCAGAAATTGGGCATCCTAACTTCTCAAGAGTTTCAACATTCTCAATAAATTTGAGAATTTGAGGACCAACTGGTTGGCCCTTTGAGAGCTTAGTCTCAAAGAAACTCGAAGCTGCTTCGTATTGAAGTATTCGCGGCTTTTGCGAGAAACTAGTCGTAAGCCGAGCGAATATTTGATACGCACTGAAATCAATCATGCGTTTCTTTAAACGCGGGTGCATAGCAAAAATCAATACATTCTTAATCTGGTCAGATTCATGCTTGTACTCTTCATACATTTGTATCATATCAGGGGTGGCGTCGGGACCTGGAGCGGGAATCGGGGGTTCGTATAGAAAACGTTGTTTTCTATCAGATTGAAGGGCTAATCGCAGGTTTAACTCCCAATCAGTAAAATTGCTTCCATCCTCCTTTAGTTCATTCTTTTCCATAAAATTACGAAGCCAGGAGTCTTTGGATATTACTGAATTGGACATTTGAGCCATTTTTGACTTTAAACTACAACGTGGGAAAAAAAACAATCGATTAAATTCATCGTCAAATTCACATTAAAATAATTATTTGTGAATTTAGGCATTTATATAATGATCTCTCTAAATTATATAAATGATTCCGAGATCCGATCTTATATAAATCTAGGCACGCGGATGGCGATACATCCTAAATTTATGTAATTTCGGTAAACCAACTCATGATTGATTCTACACTTAGAACTCTCGGTTGATCGATTTCAACTAAATCAATCCTTTAGTCCCGTATTGCAAGACTTGTATTGCAAATCACGTCAAGATTAAACCAAAATTCACTCGTAATAACTCTTTATTAACCTACTCCCCCAAGGTAAAAAGGAAACACCCCGCTAGGGCGAGCGTGCCCCTAATGAACAAGGGTTGCATAGGTGTGAATTGTGGAAGGACTAAATCTCGATTTTAAATTTTTTTTTTTGTGAGAGATCTTGTCATATTATATCTATCGCTTTTAAGTGAACTAATTCTAGCGAGTCGCGGATAATGGATATGACAATGTGGGATTTGAGTTTGGTTATAATTGTGCGGAAATTAAACCAAGCATGCATCAAATAAATCCAAGTCCTAGTATGACCATAAGACTAGAACCTAATAAAAGCTATTAAACCTAAATTAGGCTTCAAAAGCTTCAAAGGCTCCGTCTTCAATTCGATCTCGAGTCACCAACTTTTGGCTCCGTGAAAAGCGCCGGTCTACAATATAAACAAATGTACATATGGACTATCCTATTATACATTTTTTGAAAAAAAAAAATTAAATATTATTACAAACCGGCGATACGAGATCGCAATTATTACAAACCAATCGGATACCGTCCTTACATTTCGGTACAGTACCGATACTATAGTACTCTATGGCCATACTATACTTAGAATCATGCAAATTAGACCGAAAATCAGATTTTCAACTTTACAGTACAAGCAACCCGGTAAATTTAGGAATTTCCGATTCTAACTTTAAAAATCAATAATCAACACTTAAAACACCTTTTAAGTTTAAACTAACCACCAACAAATTAGTTTTTTTTTTTTTTTTTTTTTTTTTTTCAATATTTAGTCTCCACTAAAATTGAATTAATTAGTTTAATTTGATTATATTTGCTAACTATTTGTCCAAAAATCACATAATAAACCCGAAAATATCTAAATAAATCATAACTAATTATGAAAAAACATTTAGAAATTATTTCATTATGTGATTTAAGCTCACAACCAGTAGCTAATTAAGGACAAAAATATGCAAAATTATTTTGGTCATTTTCTCTTAAGAAATCAATTTTCCACCATTTATATTATTACTAATTAATAACAAATGGCCAATTAAAATTATGAAATAATTTCTGGAAATTATACTCATTATAATTCTGGAAAAATTATAAATTTCTTAAATTACAAAAATCAACATGCATGTTAATCTAATTACCAATTAATTAGAAAATAGCATAAATCTTGTAAAAACAACCAAAATTAAGCAAGAAAATAGCAAATAAATTCCTAAAATACCATAATTTCGGTTGGAGCATCCACATGCCCAAAACATCACATGCAACTTTAGTTTATATGATAAAACCAATTTTTATCATTAAAAATTAATTAAGTTACCAATTAACCTAATTAAAGCTTAAAATTAACATGCAACTTAAACCGATGCTCTGATACCACATGAAAGTTATTTAGCCCCTAATTAGACTCCTCTAATTAGTACTTAATTACCCCTAATTAAGTTTAGCTAGGATCTTTTGTTGCATGTAAGATTAAAGCATAAATAAGGTAATAAAACATATTTTTTATACCTTAATCAAGAGGAATTTTGACCTTCCTTCAAAAGAAGGATCTTGAGCTGCTAATTAATGGGGATCCTCCTCCTTAGTTTTGAGTTTCCAAGTTAGGAAACCTCCTCTCTTGATCCACCAAAGAAGCTCTCCAAAAATCTCACAAAATGGACTAGTTTTAAGAGATTTTTTTTTTTTAACCCTAAAACCAAAATAAAATTAGCTAACACTTTAGCTAATGTTATTCTAGGTTTAGTAAAGTGTTTTGATCAAGTTTTTATTGACATGCAATGAAGAAAACTTGATCTTAAAAGAGTTGGAAGTAGGCTGAATTTTTAGAGAAATTAGAGGGTTTTCTCTCTATTCTCTCTCTAAAATCAAGTTTTTGTGTATGTAGAAAATGATTTGTTATGTTTATTTGACATAAAACACACTATATATAATGGTTGTGGCAAATGACCATTTTGCCCTTACTAATTATACCCCTTAACATCTTATGTTACAATTTGGGTATAATTTGTACACTTATTTCTTTAAGTGTTAGTTACTTATTATATCTCTATATAATAATTACTAATTACATCATTTTAAGCTAAAACTACAACTCTTTGTAATTTAAATAGCTAATCGTCAATTTTGACTATTTACACAAAAACCATAATTTATCCGACTCGAGTTCCGAACTCGTAAAACACTATCCAACATAATCAGTTAACTCTATAACTGATACATTAGGGTTTATATTATATTGTATTAAATACAAATATAATATCTTCTGGAGAAACTATCTTTATCAGTGTGACCGGGAGGGATCAGTTGATTACCGCCGTCAAAACGACAATAACGTCAAACTCTAGCCAGCCAAGCGTTATCGATTTACGTTAATCAACTGACTTAGTATATATAATATATCCCAGGTTTATTCCTAATTAGATTTAATTAGTCAACGCATTATTGTCGGAGGACACCTACTCCAACAATACATTATTTTAGTGTAAATCAATCTAACTTATAATTAAATCCAAGATACATAAACAAGCTTAACAATGCCTACCTGACATTAAAATAGAAAATATTATCCATTTTCAAGTTTTTAATTACTACTCCGTATTGAACTTACTCTATCTTCTTACTGAGTGCATACAGGTCATGAGCCACTGTTTTTGATCTAATGTAACTTGGTTATTGAACCTAGTTATAGACATGAAATTCGACACCATGTTAATTTTAAGTATGTTCGAATTATCTAACTACGTGAAATTAATCACTTTAATGATAGAACATCTCGTGGGTTATAGTGTTAATTATGTTAAACCTAAGTATTGATTAGTTAAACCAACCAAAACTAAGTAGCTAGCATCAAATCAAGATGTCACATTTCCTCGTCATTTTTAAACTATATCTTTAGCTACAAGCCTACAACTACCATGATCTACTTATAAAATTGTATAATTTAACCAAAGATGCATTGCCAACTCATGAAGAAAATCTCATTGCCGTCATTCGTCCGAAGTCCAATTCCCTATCTACACTGTCTCATGAAATTCCTACCTACCAATTATTACCATTCAATCCACGTCACACTAATAAAATAATAAAATATTATAATTAGACCGTTAACGGGTGATACATGTTTCAAAATTACGTATTTTTTAGCTCATTTAAATTATTAAAAAGTATTTTAAAAGTATGTATATATATGAATACTACATAAAAGTACTCCGTATATGATAGCGTAATTGGTACCATCGATTGGTATAAAACATTACTCTCCTTGTCAAAACTTTGTGACACATTTGCCAACCCCATAATTTCTTAATCAATTGGCTATAATAAAAACAAGTAGACAATGCTAGTATGTTACTCCCACACACAAACTACTTTTCAACCAAAAAAAAAGCCATTGGACAAAAGTCTAAGAATAATTGTAGCCAAGCACCTTGAACTATCATAGATTTCTTTAACAATTAAATAAAATCTACAATCATTTCACTAAAAGCTATTAATTAGTGAAACATGGAATCTCTACCCTTTTATAGGGATACGAATATTTACCCACCATAACATAGTTACAGACTTATAGTTGATCACACCAATCAACAAGAGTAGCATTGCATAAGAGTATTACTCGTCTATGACTCTCCAAAAGATAACACTTAGTACTCATTGGAGCGAATCTGACTTATACGGTGAAAATGAGATAAACAAGACATGCACTAAGCCACTCACAAGTCACAATGATATACCGTATCACTCGTTGTATTTATAAATAAAAATAAGAAAAATAGTGTCAGATAAGTTTAGATGTCTGCAGAATTCCCCATTGATAAGTCCTCTAATAACTTTGGTTTGGACAACCACACAAGTTGAGATGCAGGAAAAACTCCACTATCCAAAATCATGCAATTTTATAAAGTATGAAGTACACTGGAAAGGAATAATGTAACCTTAGATATGGGGCTTATTATTGAAACAACAACCTGGCAAATCATGCCACTAAACTAATAATTAGCCCATAATTTTTAGTACTTTTTACCCTTAATAATAATGATTAGATTGGATATTAAATGTTTAAGGGCACTTTGATATTAATTGATACCCTTATCCTTGAAAGTTCCTGGCCATGTGAAGGTTATAAAGGTTTTGGCATGGAGTGGTTGTCACTTAAAAGTGTAGGCAAAAGGGGGTCTGTGGTGTTTGACCATCCCTTAACCTGAAGGGCACAATTTGAGATCTCCAACATGATTCAGAGAAAAAGTGGCCCTAAATTCACTCCCATTTCATCTTTGCAAATAGTATAGCTATAGTCCCATACCCTTACAGAATCTTTGGCACCACCATCATGTTGGGACTTTTAGGGTAATGTCATCATGTCCCTTTATCACACATTCAGATACTTGTTCGCGGTTTAATTTCACTTAACGAGATCTCGGGTTTTAAGTCTACTTTGTGCCATAATAGTATTAGGAGATTCACTAACCACTGCCAATTCAACTGTACGACCGTGATCAATCTATTTTACTAGAGCTAAATCGAATCCCCAACCGAGAAATCGCAAGCATGGAACCGGAGTGCTAATTACCAAACGATACTTTTCGATGTGAATCATCTCAAATTCATGCCAGGCTAAACCAGAAAATCAGCTGTGCAACCAGCTCTACTGCAAATAACTTTGCGATGTTGCCATTTTGATTGGTAATGTCGCATTAAGAAACAAATGCTCCACGGTAGAGCTTATTCGTACCTAATTACTTTGAAGGAAGTGAGAAATATGAACGTATTGTAATGCTCCACAGCAGAGCAGAAACGTAAAAGCAAGGAGTTATAAGTAATCTCGATTGTACTGCAAAGTCGAATGGGAAAGACGCGTCCAGATATAACACCACGCGATGGCTCAGCCACCGATAGACAAGTATAAGAATAAGAAAAATAGATGAAAGGAAAGACCTATTCTTTGAGGACAAAAGGTACGAGAAGCACAAACATTCTGGAGTTTAGATGTAATGGACGGACATGTATTTCAACAGATAAACCTACATATATTGTCTAATTTTGATTTAGACCTAAAGGTAATAGATAGTTTCCTGGTATTAATAAATCATACAAACACTTGAACACGGTTGCCATTTAGTGATTCTGGGAGTAGTCGAAGCTGAGAGGTTGCTGACAATACGGAGCCTGCGACAACAGAAAACAATGTCTATACATTAGTATTCGGGCATTCCAGGCAACAGACCAACACAAATGAAGGCCAGAAGAACACTCACAATATCTAACAAATTTTAACAGAAATTCAGACCAGAGGCTACGATATCACAAAAGTGTTGTGTAATACTCCCTCCGTCCCTATTTAAACACCCCATATCCAAAACGCACCATTATTGAGGAGAGTGTACACACTAATCGGTTAATCAAAGTTCCAAAACAATTGCATGAAACTTTTGCTAAGATTCTTATCTAACTCACCAAATAATTTTTTTGGAACTTTCATCAACCGATTTGCGTGTACACCCTCATCAAAACAAGGGTATTTTGGGTATGGGGTGTTTAAAGAGGGACGGAGGGTGTATACAGCGATATCATCACATAATTGACGTAAACTTTCCCCACCAAATAAAAATTCACATATAAACTATGAAGTGCGAAAAGGCCCAATCACAACACCTATGCCCATTGCCCGGCAACTAGTCATTTCAATGCAGACAACTAAATACGATGGCCACATAATACTTAAAACTACATTGACGCTAGAGTTGTTAGTCACAGCAACCAAACAATCCATTATGAACGGAACAGCAATACAGCTTTTGCACTCTAAAAAAAGTTAAACATGCCTCAGAGGCTCAGAGCCAGTCACTAAAAAGCCCTTCAATGGTAAGATTGTAAGAACATGAACTGCATTATACCTGGAAAACCGAGTGCCTAAATTGCTCGTATGAATGTGCATACATCATAGCAGGACTGGGCCACTGCATATATACGGCATCCCTTGAACCCTGATTCAATCCCATCGTGCAGTAGGGATTCATGGCCGGATTAGATGAAGGTCCGTAGTTAAGAGAGGTTTGTGCCGCGGGGATGTGGCCCATCTGAGGGAAAGGAGCATCATACTGCACAAGGGGGGGTTGAAATTTTGGCATGCTGAAAGGAGCTAAAAATCTCTGGCCAGTAGGGAAACTTCTCACATACCTGCAAGAAATCAAGTAGCACAAGTGACAGTCAGTGATAGACCTTCTAGCTCTAATGCAAGTAACAAACTAATTATCACATGAAATCCAAGACCAACACATCAATAGTCTACAACAGCATTAATAAATTGGTTGCACTACGCAGTGGTATCAAAAATAAGCCATTGACATATGATCTGCCTACTGCAACAACAACAACGACAAATATAGCACCAGAGATAATCTAAAAAACAAAACAAAAGGGAAGAATATACATCACCAGAAGAATCATAGTGTTCCTGAAATACTATAACAGCACCAAATGCATAAAGGCAATCAGCCAGAAGTTGCTATTTATTAAAAGAGTACACGGTTCAATGACATAAAAACAAATTTAACAACAACAACCAAGCCTTATTCCCAAAATGATTTGGGATCGGCTAACATGAATGGTCATCTAGTAACCGTCTTGTGTATGCCATAAAATTTCAAAATCATAGTGAACCATTTAGAAATATTGAAACCCTTTCAAATGGAGTTTTAGAAAGCCATCAAAATTAAAAAATAAAATAAAAAAAAGGTAAAAAAACATATGAACTTTAAAAACATAGACAGAAAAAGATTTGGGAGAAGATAAAATGGTCTCCACCCCGCCCTATCCAACACCATACTCTCTTCAAGCCCTAGGAAGCTCATATCACTTCTAATCACCCTCATCCAAGTCATCTTAGGTCTTCCCCGACCCCCACTAATATTACCACTTCCCCCACCATTCTACTCTTCTAACCGGCGCGTCACTAGGTCTCCTCACATGGTCAACCACCTCAGTCGGTTCTACATCATCTTGTCCTCAATAAAAACAAATTTAACATAAAACTAAATTTACCGAACCATGACCACGATACAGACGACCCCTACAAAGCTTCCAAGCACATAAAACAACAATCAACAAACAAATCTAACCACAAGAGACGACTTTTTTCGATTAAAGAAGGTTAGCATGAATTATGCTGCAGTATTCGAGCATCCAAAAACTCGCAAGCATAATCCTTCACCAGCCAACTAAAACCTCTCTGGAAGGACATTGTTCGCAAAAGATATATTACCAGGACACAGAACAAGGCAAACACAGAACAGACCAAGAAAACGTCCCCAGGTCAAACCAAAACTGTCACCCAAATCAAAGCCCGAGTAAAATGACAGGCAAAAGCAGTAGAATATGTACGATAGCCTCAAAGTAGATTTACCTATCATAACTGCGGTCATAGTCTGGATCGTAACGATCCTTTTCTCTGTCTTTGAAGATGGCAACTCTTGAAGCATTATTAACATCCCTTGGACCAAGAATTTTGTCTGAATCACTGACAAACATCCCACATCCTCCATTTTCATCTTTGCTAGGACATTGAACCTTTCCATCTGCCGAGCCCTGAGAAGATGTCTCGTCTGAAGTAGGACTGTTCGGGCTACTGAAAATGCGAGCTCTGGCCTTGTCATACTCTTCCTTTCTCTCTTCCACACTTCGTATAAGCCTCTTACGTTCCATATCAGCATCACCAGAAGACGTCCTACCAGGCCTAGGCCGGATAGCAATTTTCACTTGCTCAAGTTTGCTATTTTCTGACTGTTTAGCAGGAATTTCTGATAAACAAACAGATGGATACTTGCACTCTCCTGTTTTGCTGACCATAATTTTGGTGCCTGGTCCATCAACAAGATTGTCCAGCACCATAGTCTGAAGACCATAATGTTGAGCAACCCTATGAGCTGCAAGCCGTAAATAAGAGCTAGGAAAGTGTTGAAACTCAAACTGCAGCTGCTCAGGATTTTGCAAGAATCTCTGAATATCGAGTTCCATTCGCAGAACTGAGGGGAAAAAACAAAAACAATCAGTGACATATTCTTTCTTGAATCAACAGGGTTAATTGGATTGGAAACAGAAGATCCAGTTTTACTTAGGAAACCATACCAATGGGAAGTACATGAAGAAGAAAAAAATAGATAACATATGCCGTGATACAAACATGAATAGCCAAAGCAAAATACTACCACAACTCGTAAATTTCAGAAAATTGTTCAAATCTACCTTCACGTATTACAATATAATCAGCCACTTAATATCTTAAATTAAAGAATAACCAAGATCCAGAGACAAAACAAGAAACCTGATGAACCTGAGCACAAGTTGTTCGTCAATTTCAACCATAAGTATCTCAAACATTGAAAAAAGTACACATCTAGAACACTAGGGGTCTTTTCGAAACCAATTGGAGTTGGTTAAAACAGCCATCGACAATGCTGGCATTGCCTCAATGCCTCCGACTACTGCCTATGGTAAGGTAAAGGGAATGGACGTACGCAACCTGCTACCATAGTCCACAGTCAACAAATTTTTAGATTTGTAGGCCTACAAACCACCAACAAGGCTAGGACCTAAAGGCATGAATGAGCACTTTACCAGGATCATAATCAACCCAGAAGATACAATTCAAAAGTTCCTCATGATCATTCCTCCAATTTCAAGTCACTAAATACACCTTATTTCATAATTGAAGCTTATGGATACCTAAAAGCTTAGTGGAACAAGATTCATAACTCAAAGAGCCATAACTACATGCTAAAGGACAGGCAGAAGGATGTATAAATAATACACGTCTATGAAAGGTGGAGCATAACAGTACATAAAATAGAAACATCACTGAAGCCCAAATGTGGATGTCAAGACTGAGCTGCCAAAAGGGAATTTCAAACTTTCATAAAGAGCTAAATTTCATAATTAAATCACTGAATTTGAACCTTAGTAGAGGTTTACCATTAAAATTTGCAGCATCTTTCCTAGACAAAATAATATCATTGGGCCTTAATATTATAGACTTTGAGAGAACTTAGGTTTTAACACAACTTATGTTTCAGGTTTGATTCAGGATTTCCAGATGACAACATACTGAAATTCTAAATGACCAATACATTTATCAAGACCACTAGATCAGAAAATCATAGCACCGATTTCATGCCTTGCTACTCTCCTAAAATAAATCAAACCTTGTTTCCAAAGTGAAGTCTGAAAATCATTAAGCAAACCAAATATAAACAATAGACAATTTATGTGAACTTTAACTCAATGCCTAGGCTCTCAAGTATGGGAGACCACTTGAAAGTTGAATCTCCATTGCTGATCACTAAGCACCAAAACCACAGCATTTACCGAGACAGAAATACAATCATGACACTCTAAACCATAATAGATTGAAGGGAAACCTCAGCAATGAAATGACAGACACAAGAGAAATTGATCCTATAAGTACAGCGAATGTCTAACTTCTCACATCTGTAGATAATTGGCCTGAAAAGCACTCAGAGACCCCTAGACACACAGAGAAGCAACTTCAGGTGATAAAAAAGCTTAAATGATCAGTAAGCATGGCTTCTCTAATTCCTTTCATCACTTAGTCGGAAAAATTGTTTCTCTTACACATTAATATGTCAGGATGTCACAATGTCAGATTGCCAGTCCAAATCAACATCCCCGCTCACATAAACTACATGATCAGCCCCCATACAGAAAGAACATGATCTATATACAAATCAAAAGCATGTCATGTCATACACCTCGCAAACATCACCTAGACAAGTCCATAAATCAGTAGAGCTACCACTAATTTGTTCCCACCAACACAAAATCACTATCCTTATAAACGTCTCCCGAACTATCTCCAACATCCAGACATCGCAAATTCAGGACATGTACACCACTAACAAACCTAGAATGAGCACAGCAACATCTGAACCTAACAAAGAGCCCTAACCAAGTAACCAGTATGATTTCACCTCGAACAGGAGATTGTGCAAACATTTCTCTACCATCCAAACATTATAGCCTCAGGTCAGATACACCACTACAAATCCCAAAGCGAGCACGGCAACATCTCACCCCCAACAAATAGCCCCAACCCGCATAAATTCATCTCGAACAGCGTCGTTCACCGAGATTTACACACATTTCTAGCTTCCATAACCTTGGTCGACCACAATCCTCACGAAACACGACGTGCAACCCCATCTCGTAGCGAGTAAATCCCCAAAAACAGGCCCAATTTGACATCTCCTGTTAACCAAATCCACTTAACCAAACCCTAAAATCCACCAGATCTAACAACTAATGTACAAGCAACACAAAACCACCACAATTACCACAAAATTCAACCCAAAAATCACAAATTCCCAACAAAAACATACACGCAAAGCTACAAATCTACAAACTTACACCCCCAAAATTGCAAAAACACCACAAACACGCAACAAGTACAAACAAAATATGCAAAATTAACCAAATAATTAAGCGAATGTTGGAAATTCAGAGGAGAGAGAAAGAAGAAACGTAACTGGTAAGACGATGACGAGGGTTTTGAAGGGCTTCAACCAGAAAAGGATCCACCTCCTTCTCCTTATTATCAACCAACACCACCATACCTTGATTCTCACAATCCATTTAATTAAATCAAAAACCCAGAAAAACCCAGATATTATCTCACCTCAATTGTCCGAAAACACACAAATTTCCTCAAAAACCATGATTTTTTTTTATTAAATTTAGGGTTAATAAAATAAAAATTCCACCTCTCTATCCCAAACTATGCCCTAAAAATTGGGGATAAATCGGAGGAGAGAGAATGAAAGGTGGGTGGGCGGGAAGGGGGGGGTGGGTTAGAGAAGAGGGTTTAAGAAGAAACTTGAAGGTGAAGATGATGATGGAGAAGGCATCTGGTGGGGGGAGAGATTAGGAAGAGAGAGAGAGAGATGGTGAGAAGAGAGAGAAAGGGTTTCCTCTTGTTTTTTTCTCTTTCTTCTTCTTCTTTCTTATCTCTCTACCCCCAAAAAAAGGAGTTTGATTTTTTGATGTTTGGGCTTATTTATATTCTCCCCTCTTTCCCAATGATTTTTTTTTTTGAAATAAATTATTATAGAGATTATTTTATTCCTAATAATTGATAAATTTGGTGATTATGGTAGATTGTGGAAGAAGAGTACTCCTATCTTAAGTTTAGATATACTCGGGAAGTCGAATTTCTCATGAACTTGCAAATCCTATAAATTTAGAAAGTATTGAAATTGAGAAAATTGGTTTGGATGAACAAGAGAATTTCTACTTACTTAGCCCCCCTAGGTAATTAAATTCCTACACTTTGGTGTCGTTTGGATACAATAGGGAAGTCGGAATTCTCATCAACTTGCAAATTATAGGAATTTAGAAAGTATGGGAATTGGGGAAATTTGTTTGGATGAACAAGGGAATTCAATTCCCATGGGAAATTCTACTTACCTAGCCCCCCCCAGGTAATTAAATTCCCACACTTTGGAGGAATTGGAAATGTTTAGGAATTTCCAATTCCTACATTTAAGGGTAACCAAACAACTCATGGTAATTCAATTCCTAAGAAAATAAAATTCCTATGGATTTTTAGGGTATCCAAACGACACCTTTGGAGAATTTCTAATTCCTACACTTTAGAGTAACCAAACAACTCATGATAATTCAATTCATAGGAAAATGAATTTCCTATAGATATTGAGTATATCCAAACGACACCTTAGAAATTCTTCCTTGTAATGGGATTGGGGTGATAAATTACCCACGATTTTGATGAAAACAAAACAAAAATCTTAAGGCATGCTCAGATTGAGAGTAATAAGACGTGGAAGAGAATCTATTACCTCCATAACTCCATATGGAGTTCACGTGAAAAAAAAAGCCATAACGCATGAATAATGTTTGGACTGTACCCTTATTTTTTTTTTCTTGAAAAAACGATTATAAAAATCACGTAGCCTCTATGAAATTCGAGCCTACAATATCCAATACATCAGAGGGACCAGAATCAACCCAAACTCTCGTTGAATAATCTACTCACCTTCTATGAGTCATAGCATGGGCTATTTTATTACCTCCCCTACGAACATGACTGAAGGAACAAGAAAAAAAATCTACTAGCGAAAAATAAACAAAAAAAGTGTAGCTTAAAGTTGGGCTGGTAGGGTTGGGCTACTAATTGAGTTGCAAATGGGCCAACATTTTCACTGTAGCAACGAGCAGTGTAAGGGCAAAGCCCAATTGCAAAATCCCGTCATCAGGATTGGGCTACTAGTGGGCTAATGAGCAGTGTAGCCGTGTAGGGCCAAAGCCCGCGGGCTTAGTCAGTGGGTGGGACTCGGATCCTCCTAAACAAAAATAAAATAAAAAATCGTATTGTTTTGACTTATAATTCCCATCTTTTTTTTTTTTTTTGGTTGTTCAGATTACTTAAAGCAAACGACGTTTTCTCCATTGCTATGTTTCTCTACACACATACAGGCATACAACCATAAGGTATGCAGGTTATGCTTTGATTTGGTTCGTCGTCTAATGTTTTTGAGAACTTGATGTTTACGTTAACTACCTTTGGTTGTTTGGTGGATATATAGAAGCAAGCCGTACCATGACTAACATCGATGTTTTCATAGGGTTTAATTATTATCTTCGTTATTATTAATTGGCATGTTAATTTTCATTTTGATAATCTCTTTTGTATCGTTAATGTGTGGTTGATAAGTGCGTGTATTGCCCTAATTAATACATGGGTACGTGTTTGATTTGTAGGAGCTAGAGATCAGACATTCTATTCATTAATGACTGAACAAAGTGGATTCAATCGTATACCAGTCGACATAGTTATAAACATCTTGTTACGGCTCGCTGTAACGGATCTGCTCAAATTGAAGTGGGTTTCTAGCTATTGGTACAAATTTATCGGGGGATACGACTTCATCAAATTGCATCTAAAACACGTACTTGATAATTCGGACCAACTCTCTAATAAACGCTTGGTATTTTATGTTACCGATGACGATCAATCCAATCAAGAAAACCGTAGTAAAAAACATATTGCACTTTATAGTGCCTACCTAGACCCCATTGCCTTGCCCGTGAATCAACATGATGGAGCACTACTCAAGTTCAAACGGCTCAGCCTAACACAACGAAGTAAACGATTAAAGTGTTCGATAATTGTTGGTTCGTGCAATGGCATTGTTTGTCTTCGTGATGACGCCGGAAACGCCTTCACTTTACTAAACCCGACAACCGAGTCTCGTCGTGATATCGAGGGCAACGACATTACTACAATAATATATCGACTGGAACACAAGAAATTTTTGTTCGGGTTTAGTTACGATAGTGAGAGTGACGATTATAAAGTGGTCAAGGTTACTCAGTCATATCAGAGTAAGTGGTGCTACATCAATCTTATGGTCTCAAGTTTGAGAAATAAGCATTGGAAGAAGTGTCGATCGGTTAAATGGACTTACCGTCTACTTACTTCTAGTAAACGCTACGGTAACGACTATGGTAAGCGCGAAGAAACTTGCAACGGAATCTCGTGCAACAACGCGTTACATTGGTTAGCTGAGGACATGGGTGACCCGACTAATTCTCATGTCATTATTGTTATCTTCGACTTGCGTAACAACCACTTTCGTTGCCATGAAGATATGCCTTTGACGTCTATTGACGGAGTATCTCACCCGTCTTTATCTGTTATTAATGGATCACTACATTTAATGACTATTAATCAAGGGTCTCAGGGTATCGATGTGTGGGTAATGAAGGAGTACGGAGTTGCAGAGTCGTCTTGGTGTAAGTTGGGTACAACTAAGCAAGTTGTGAGCAGTAATCTGCCACGGCTCATCTCCTTGTCGGAGAAGCGTAACGAAATGGTGTTGCATTGGGATCAAGGACCTACGACTATTATCAGCTTAACTGATATAACTAGTAATACCTTAAAAGGGATACAGTGGGCTAGGATATTGCCTGATGATGAAGACGAACACAATCACGTATCACAACCTTATATAGAAACTCTTGTCACCTTACAAGGCCATGATGATCGAGATGCTTGATCTAATAAGAGGAGAAGGAAGTGTTAGTTGTCCAAAGCATTTGGATTACTAGCTCATATCATTGTATCAACTTAATAGGATATTTAGTTCAGTTCAATTCAGTTTAGCTGACCTTCTATTAGACTAGTTTTTTTTTCTTCTTTTTTTGGGTGTGATTGTGTGAATTAGCGTTTAACGAATATTTAGTGATTTTTTTATTTAAGTTATTTGGGTTCCGAGTACTGTGGCAAATTTCACGTGGAATTCTATGGTACACGACGTGCACCGCAATGTATAGTAATAGAGTTTAGATCTACCGTTCATTAAGTTAGAACAACATCTACACCGTTGATTTATTTTTAATTAGTTATTAATTTGTAAATTATTTTCTAAATACTACAAAATAGAAAATCTTGTAAAATAAATTATGAAAAAATTGAAAATACTATATGGAGTATATGTGTTGCCGAAGGAGATCGCCGGAGGGGGCAGATTGGTAGTCCTAGAAATTATTGCCGGAGTAGTGGCCGGATTTAGGGAGGCCGACGGTAGGGTGTGTCGGAATAAGTGTCGCACTCGCCACTTGCAAGGAGGTAAATCGTCGGAATCGGCGATGACTACCTTGACGAAAGGCACAGCGCAGATCAGGCTTTCGCTTCTCGACGGTAAGCGACTGGACGTGGGTCTGGGGGCAGCGTTATAATGTCACCGATAATGTAACCGGAAAATTTTCGCCGATGACTTGAAGTTCTGTTAAGGGGACCGCAGTTATTTCCCGACGTGAGGATGGCTGGTGATGATTGTCGCCGGAAGGAGTGGAGGTTGAGGTGGAGGTGGAGGTGAGGTGGAGGGGGGGGGGGGGGAGATACATACATAAAGATTATTTTCCTTATGTTCCTAATTCTTGATTTTCAGAAAAATAATTAAATTTGTTAAAAATAATTAAATTAATTTTAAATTAATTTATTATGGTACATTGCGGTGCACGTCGTGTATCATAGAATTCCTCCAAATTTCACAATGGACCAACCTAATTTTTTTTTTCTTTTTCATTTCATTACTGCACCATCTATCTATCAATATATTTTCTTACTCTATGCTATATATGACACCAGAATACGAGATGCATTGTAAGCAAGTTAAATTAGCGTTTTGCAGACTTTCTCTTAAATATCATGTGTTTGCGTAAGTTTGTGTACACACCCAATTCAATTAGGTACGTTCATTATTTTACGGTTTGCCTTACTATGGAATTGCAAATCAGCAAAAATACTCGTTCATGCATATGATTTACCTTGGTTGTTAACATGTTAGATCTGTATGAGAAACACGGTACGTAAGTAGCTAGGTAAGGTTGATAATTTTACTTTTCACTGTTTACGTTCGTTCATTAGCTCGTTTATATATAATTCGTTTGATAATATATTTCGATTACGTTTACTATTATTCTCTCTTTTTTTGGTACTCTAATTAATACCTTGTTTAATTTGATCCGTAGGAGCAAAGCTAAAACGAAGGAATTTAAGGTGAAATTTACTAATGTGCAATGTCCAAATTAAAATGAATTTTATAAAATATCATCTTCAACATGTACTTAATAATTCAGAGCAACTCTACTCTAACAATCGGTTGTTATATTGCATCATTGATGAGCCACTCTATCAACGTCTACACATTGGTCTTTACATTGCTCACCTAGACCCAAGTAATAAGAACCATAATCATCACCTCCGTCTAAGAAATCATAAACGGTTTAAGTGTTCGGTAATTGTTGGCTCGTGTAATGGCATCCTTTGTTTCCGTAATGCTGCTGGAAATGCCTTTATTTTGCTAAACCCGACAACTGGATCTCGTCTTGATATTAGGTACCGTAATACTGGTGGATACTACCGTTACAATAACAACAAAGATGGATACTGTCGTAACAAATTTTGGTTTGGGTTTGGTTATGAAGGTAAAACGACGATTATAAGGTCGTCAAGGTAACTCAACTTGTATCTAAGAGTTACTGCACCGAGACCAATATTACAGTCTACAGTTGGAGAAAAAAAGGGTGGGAAGAGTATAGGACAATTGATTGGTCTTATGATCTACTTGGTAATTGGTAATTTTAGTAGTAAATGCAAAGAAAATTCTAATGGAATATGTTGCGACTACGCGTTACATTGGTTTGCTAAGCCGTGGGGTGCAACATCATCTGATTCTCGTGTGACTATCGTTAGATTTGACTTGCGTAACGATGAATTTTGTAGCCAACACATGCCCTTGCCTATGGAGGGGGTGCATCACTCGTCTTTAGCCGTTAATAACGGTTCTCTCCATCTAATGACCTCCACGGCTAAGAAAATAACCTCAATGGATCCGCGAACTCGCGTGATTGATGTGTGGATGATGAAGGAGTACGGGGCTGGGGAGGAGTCTTGGCGTAAATTGGGTAGGATTAACAAGCGTTTTATTAATGGTGTACCACGACTTATCTCCTTGTCGAAGAAACCTGACGGTATGGTGTTGTATCATAAACGTAGATTTCTCAAATTGCACTTAACTGATTTTACTACTGGAATAGTAAGAGAGTTGCAATGGGGTAGAGTAACGCCCAACAACGGAACTGCCGTATCACAACCTTATTTAGAAACTCTAGTCACCTTGCAAGACCATGATCGAGATGCTCAATCAAAAAAGAGGAAAAAGAAACGCCGTTCAAGCCATTCCGAAAACTAGTCAATTAATTCGCTTTTTTTTTTTTTAATTTTTTAATTCTTTTAGTTCAATTCAATTTAATTAAATTAAGGTCCTAGTAAACGAAAATAAACATGCTACCTTTCTAACCTTCATTTGAGCTTCGTTCGATGAATATTTGTAATCCTTTCTTAATATCTTTGGGTACTTTGCCTACTTCTCAACATCCCCTCCTAGTAATTCCATCCTCAAAGGTAAGGCTGCAGGATTGAGTTAATAATATTGGGGAATGTAGAAAATGAATTTGAGTTCGAGTGGCCCAACACTTTAACTCAAGCCCGTGGGCTAGGCATTTGGATGCATGGTTATGAGTCAAAACTGATATAAAAAGCCGATTATAGTGAGCTTCGAAATTTGAAATTAGTTTCACTTCGTGTTATTTTATAGGCTTCAAATTTAATCAACAACTTGCATTTCAGTACCACATTTATTGACTCAAGCGGAATCAGGTCGAGCATGTATTTATATAATCGGTTTGAATTTGAATATTTCCACGTTGAATCGTTGGTCGGTACTCATATTCATCTTAGTCGCATTTAAATTGGCAACAGAAACTGATAAGCAATTTCATGACATAGGAGTAATCCTTAATTCATTATGAAAATAGGATTCTTTTAAACCAGGATTAGTAGCGGTAGAGTGACGGGAATCAAATCAATCAAAACAAAGAAAAGAAAAGGATTTGTAACAACTTGTAGAAGAAGGAAACAAATAAAAAAACGATTATAGAAATAGGAGATCGCATGTGAGAGTAGGAAAACGTAAACGTAAAGGGAAGCTCACTAAAAGTAAAGTAAGTAGAGAGGAGGTTGAAGGGAACTTTCGAGAGTCACGACTCACGAGGATCCAGATCCGACTTGATCATTATCCATTTTCCGCACTATGTTTCCATTTCTCACGTCTTGCTCTGTACGGATTTGTTATTTTCTGGAATCATATCCGACTCTCGACTCTTTCCCACGCGCAGTGCAATTGCCAAAATGCCGAATTATTATACGTGTTGTCTCGGTTAATTGTTTATATTTGGACTACGACATATGACTCTGTTTCCAATTTTGCTTTCGCAGCAAAACTATACGATCGCAATTAACATCAAAATTGATATCAATGATGATACAACGACTAAGCAATCACCTAATCAAAATGGATATGCAACAAAATCAACCCAAATACCCAATAAAAGTATTTGCCTGATCACAATGAATATGCAACAAAATCAACCCAAATACCCAATAAAAGTATTTGCCTGATCACAATAAATATACAACAAAATCAACCCAAATATCTAATATAAACATCCGACGAAATCACATACGATCCTTCCTCACTAGTTCCTACTTCCCTTCCATTCCATAGTTTTTGACTTGTTCACTTTACTTTAAAAAGTCATGCAAAGGAGACTTTCTCCACAAACCCAAATTTCCACACTATCAACCAAAAGCCTAAAAAGTTGACCCACACAAACAAATCCAAGCGTGTCATATCATTATATCAACTACAAACTAGTTAGGGTTGTCTCAATTTCGATTCGTCATACCTCCACTCCCGCAACAATATCGCTCTTCTTGTATAACAGAAGAACAACTCGAAAAAATTGACACACAAACAAATCCAATCGCGTGAACTCTCCCCCGAAACAAAACCACACACACCATCCATCCATTTGTCCCTCTCTTCCTTAACACTCACTCAACAATAATAAATACAAATTAAATTAACAATAATTTATTACATTCATTCTCCTTCAACAACAAATAAAACCCCCCCAAAAAATAATAATAAAATAATAATTATTCAATCAAAAATCAAATCAATTAAATTCCAGATTCTTCCATAAATCAAACTCCCAAAACCCCCAAATATTCTCTCTCTCCTCACCAACTCTCTCCAAAACAATGGAAGACCCTTTACCTTTCCACCACCACCACCTCCAATTCCCCAACGATGGCGGTGTTGACGGCGGTGTTGACGGTGGTTTGCCGATTCCTCCTCTCGACAATGAATTCCCCCTTTTCTCAGAAAACGTCGACGTTACGTCTGATGTTGATGTTAATCATGATTTCCCATTCAACGTTGACTTTGACTTCACCTTCGACGATATCTCTTTCGCCGACGACCTCCTCTCCTACCCGATCTCCGACCCGGAGCCCGACCCGGTGGTTTTGAGTTCGGATATTGAGTCCGACCCGGTTAATACTACTAATTCCGCATCTGATGAAGTTGTTAGGGTTTATGATTCCGGCCCGATTTCTTCGTCGGAGTCGAATTACCACCACCACCGCGGCGGCGGTGGTGGTTGTGGTGGTGGTGTTGGGAAGTGTGATTCGCCGGAGATCGGCAGCTGTAAGAGTAATTCCGGCGTTTACTCAGGTAATTCTTGCGACCGCGATGTTTCTTCGTCGGCTTTTTTAGTTGCTAATAATTCTGATGATAATAATAATGGCGGAAATCTTGAGGAACACGCGAAACCTAGAAATGAAAATTGTAGGGATAGCGGTAGTAGCGGCAGTGGTAGTGATACTGGTAGTAAATGTGTGTCGAAATCGAAACGTAAGAAGGAAGCTGAACATGATCACGTTGGTGAAACTAGGGTTAATAAGTTTAGGAGGTCCAATTCGAATGCGAATGAGAATGCGAGTGTGAATGTGAATGTGAGTGATGAGAATTTGGAGGGAGGAGGAGGAGGAGAAGGAGGAGATGATGACGAAAAGCGAAAGGCGAGGTTGATGAGGAATAGGGAGAGTGCTCAGCTTTCGAGGCAGAGGAAGAAGCAGTATGTGGAGGAGTTGGAGGATAAGGTGAGAGCGTTGCATTCGACTATTACGGATTTGAATAGTAAGATTACGTATTTTATGAGTGAGAATGCCTCGTTGAGGCATCAATTGAGTGGTGGGGGTGTTGGTGGTGGTGGTGGGATGGCGACTCCTGGGGTGCCGCCACCTGGGATGTATCCACCTCAAGGTATGATGCCAATGCCGTACCCTTGGATGCCATGTCATCCGGCTTATGTGGTTAAGAATCATGGGGGTTACAATGTTCCATGTGTTCCGATACCTAGGTTGAGGCCACATCAGCCTGCTCCTGCTCCTAAGGTTAGGAAGTCGTCTGAAGGGAAGAAGGATAAGGGTGAGGGAAAGACTAAGAAGGTGGCGAGTGTTAGTTTGCTTGGGTTGTTGTTCTTTATGTTGTTGTTTGGAGGGCTTGTGCCGATGGTTAATGTTAGGTATGGTCGTGGGGGAGATGGGTTTGGTAGTGTTCAGAAAGGTGCGGTTTTTATGGTTGATAAGCACATGGAGAAGACCGGGCATGGAGATGGGAAGTTTGGCCATGGGAGGGTGCTTCAGCAGTCGAGTAATTCAAGTGGGGGGAACACGAGTGAGCCTCTTATTGCGTCATTGTATGTCCCGAGGAATGATAAGTTGGTCAAGATTGATGGGAACTTGATAATTCATTCTGTTCTTGCGAGTGAGAAGGCCATGTCTTCTCAGTCAGCTGAGGGACAAAAGACTCGTGAGGAGACCGGCCTGGCTATTTATCCTACCCCTGGACCTGGAAGCAATAACTGGAGACGCCCTCACCTTGACAGAAATCAAAATGGAAGTCCAAGGGCTCTTGGCTCGGGCTCTGCTGATTTCACACCGGTTGGGTCTGATGGCAAGCTACAGGAGTGGTTCCGTGAAGGCCTTGCAGGTATTGATGTGCATTAATTTGTAGTCTGCTTCCTAAGTTTCTATTATCAATCACATATATTTTGCTGAACTTCGATTGATGATCGTGCTGATTGATTTATTCAGTCTCTCTTCCGGCTGGTTTGAACTATTTTAGTCATATTAGAATTCATGCCTTGGCTTCCTAAGAATCAGCTAGTCTTAACTTTCAGGGATGGGATAAGGAAGAGTTTCAGCGTCATTTTACAAATTTTTGATTTTGTAACTGATCTCATTCCTATTCAAGATGGCACCAATTTCTAAAGTTAATGGAATCAATGTGAAGAATGGTTTTGTTTGCGTGTTTAATCTCCCTTACCCCGCCATAGGCAAGCTTTAGAGGCACCAGGCTAATGTTGTCGTTGTTACTGTGTGTTGTGTTATGGACTGTGATACGCTCTGAAGTGGTACCTTCTGCAATTGTTTGTTGAGATATACTCACAAGTCATTTGTACTCACCCTGCAGCGTCTCCTTTTATGTGTATTTGTGTGAACACCAGTACTTCCTGTTAGCTTGTATTTTTAAAGCCTTTCAAGTAGAGTTGCTTGAACCTGATGTTTCTTTTAATTTTTTTCTTTTTGACGAGGAAGAACCTGATGTATTGAATCAGTGACATCAACCTGTTTTTCTGTTCTACTGTTGGTACCTTTTTGCTGGTCATGTATGATGACTTACAGCCCCAACTATCTCTTTTGCAGGGCCGATGTTGAGTTCTGGCATGTGCACAGAAGTATTTCAATTTGACGTCTCACCAACTCCGGGATCAATTGTATCTGCTACTTCTGTAGCTAATATAACCGCAAAAGAGCGTCTGAATTCTACTCATAACAGACCTAGGAATAGAAGGATCCTCCCAGGGCGTGCTATTCCCCTTACTGACCATACGCTCAACTCTACTGGAAAGCATGAACAGAACGATGGGCTACAGAGCAATAAATCTGGTTCTTCAGTGGTTGTTTCTGTTCTTGTTGATCCCAGACAAGTTGGCGATGGTGAGGGTGAAGGTGTAATGGGATCAAAGACGCTGTCGCGTATCTTTGTTGTAGTGCTCATCGACAGTGTGAAGTATGTGACTTATTCATGCATGCTCCCATTTCTGGGATCAGGCTCTCATCTAATTACAACCTGAGAGGTGACAGATGAAGAAGACATGAGTTATTAGCTTTCTTCACAACAGTTTTGTACAGTAACGCTAGTGATGTAGTTATAAACTTTACTATGACATCTTTACTTAGCTGGTCCCTGTGTTGTTGAGAGTTCCCTTGTACACCGGTTCTTATCTTCATGTTGAGATGTTCTGTCTGCTGGTAGGAAATCAGACTAGCCTGCCCTGTGGTCGGAATTCTGGCATTTAGCTGGCTTGTAACTTGTGATCTGTAATGCGCTTTCTTATATGTAATACCGAGTACTTTTAAATCTCCATGATTGATGTTTATGTTGCTTCTACTCTACATTTTCAGTGATGATATTTGGTCGCGTGATGAATCCAAATTAATTGCCAGGACTTAGGGGGCATGCAGGAGAATAACATGTATTTCTTTCTCAATATTTTGATCTGGTGAAACATGAAATGTGTGAACTGAATGTAAATGTTTTTCTCTGAAATATTGCCCTGTACTATTTGCCTCTTCTCCGTCCACACAATCATCCTGGTTTCGACCTAAAAAAACTGGTCAGTATTACTAGCTCTTTGCTGCACCGCGATACTTATATTTTACAGTACAAACAGCCATTGTAATGAATCATAATACCATTTAGCATATCCCTAAACTCGGAAGGAATCCAGCATGGTTTTCAGGGTTTTCTGAGAGGTCGGCCACTGTTTGTCGCTTGCACTGGCCACAAATAGAATGACTGTGCTCCCCTTCGCTGTTATTTTGGCCAGGTTGTGTGTTCCGGTCTGAGCATATGGTGTCTCCAAAACATATTTGTAGTACTGCAAGCAACCAGGAATCATATTAGCTTTGCTGACAGGTGATAACCAATAAACAGATTGTGAATTCTGCAGGCATAACCAGCTGACAGCATCAGGACAGGAAATCTTACCGTCTGATCACCAAGCTTTTCAATAGTAGTTTCAAGCAACTCGTCAGGGTCGAGGGTGTTTCCAGTGACGAAAGGCCCCAGAGAAGCAATCAACTTCTCAGGGCTTCCAATTTCCTCAATAGTCGCATTAGGCTTGTTAGTAAGGCGGATGAGGGGCGAGGCGACAACCTGTATCTTCCCCTGCTTGTCATTCTCAAATTTAACCTCAATCCAAGGCTCTGCGCATTTTGGTTGACAGTAATTTCCTGACAGAATGTTGGCTATTCTCTGCTGTTTCCATGTTGGTGGTAATATAAACTGATATGGTGCTACATTTCCTGCAAAAACATCCCTAATCCTTTGCTTTTCAATGCTACAACTCCAATTTTACTAATGCAGGAAAACAATGTACATGTATATGGTACCAGGTACTGCCTTCTCATCTGAATGCTCACTGTCCGAGCACATACTTAAAGGTGACGCTATCTCATTTTCCATTAAGAGCATGATATAAAAACTACAAATTATATGCTAAAGTAAATCAAACCTTCCAACAAAACATGTCTGCAACATTTTACTCTATAGTCTACACCTTAAGATTTTCGATACACAAGTAATCAAGCAAGCAAACTGACCTGCACGAAGGGCAGGGGTGTCCTTAGAAGAGGCTTGGAATAGAACAAAGTTCGGGTCCGAAGACGAAGGAGGGAGATAAGAACCAACATCAATTTCCTTAGCATAGGAAGGAGGGGCTACTACTCCTACTCCTATGTCTATAAGAGGGAGGAGAGCAAGTCCCTTTAAGACATCTCTTCTAACAAGTGTCCCTTCTTGTTTAGGACTAGGACAACTTTGTTGGGATTGTAATGGTTTTGTTTTAGAGAATTTGGGTTGGAAATGAAAGGAGATTTGGTGCTGTGGGTAGTTTGATTTGTTAGAGGTTGAGGATGATGGAGTTAAGGGCAGTTTGGTTAGTGATGCAGTTGCCATGGTTTGTGATCAGGGTATGTATGTGTTTGCAGGTGTGTGAGTTTAAAGGTAAGAGAGAAAATGAAGGCTTTGGATGAGGTTTGTTTAGATGTTAGTTGGATTGGATGGTGTTGTATTGGCTGAGAGTGAATGTATATGAGAGAGGGGAAAGCTGCACTTGTGTGATGTGGCATCTTGTCAAGTGACTCAAGTGTGTACTACAAGTTTAACTCTAGTCAAGGACTCAATGGTACATTTTAGTGGTCGATTTTGATGGGATCAACCTAATTCATCTTTGTGAATGTCGTAGGTCGGAAAGTGGACTATCTATAAGAGAACAAGGGTGTTCAAACCACTTTCAAATAAACCAACCATTGTTTTAGCCTTGTGATGATCCGGAGATACTTAAATACAATAGGTCTCAAGTTCGAATCTCATTCCCCTCATTTATTGTATACTGCGATCAGTCTTTTAACAAGCATCCATCTAAAGCTGAGATACTCTTTTAATAAAGTTTTTATAACATGATTTGACATTACACATGACATGACCAACATACAACTTATGATCCATCTAAAACCATGTTACTTACGATATAATGACACAAATAATTCGGCTCATTATGTCACTGACTGAGTCATAATTTTACAACTGCAGATATCCGAAATAAATCGATCAAAAAGAGTAACGATGCTTTAACTTGTAGATCAATCATCACCTATTCACCCATAACACTTCCATGATTGATGATTCATAGATCCCCAGACTTCTAAGACAAGCAACAGGGCCAGCCCGAATAAAAGGAATGTTTGTTAAAAAAAACCCAAAACAATTGACCTTTTAATCTTTAAATAAAATCCATGATTAGATACTCAAAAAAATTAGAAACAAAAATAAAAAATGAAATTAGTTGCTCCTAAACAGGAATATTATTTTATAGAGTAGCTTCTTTGACACACACAACACACACCCGAAGCTAATTGTTCTTGGGACTTCTTTGTTATATTAATCTCACAAATTTGAACAACAACCCAGAAATTTGGGCGGATCTAAACCCTAATTTCTAACAAATCCCTTGATTTATTATTGTTTTTTGGGGATATCCTAGTGTTGGAATTTGCGCAGCGTATGAAACACACCTGAAAAATGGACTGAAGAAAGAGAATAAGAAACAAACGGAGAGTGACAGGCATTTTTGTAATCTGGGTATGTGTCAAGTTTCTACCTTTTTGATTAATTTTGACAGTTTGATTTGGTTTATAGGATTTGTTTCAATTTTTTGGATGAACCCTTTTTTCTGGATTTTCTTTGTTAATTTAGAATGTGCGAGTATTTGAGTAATCACTATGAATTTAAGGGTTAATTTATGATGAATTTTATATGATTTGATGGATTATAAATGCGTGTGATATAAGCTGAATCTTTTGTATGGTATGATTGTATGTAGTATTTAATTGTTGGGCTTTGGAGTTTGGTGTGATGTTGATATGAAATAGTTGAAAGTTATGTGAAATTATGTTTGTGGGTTTGTAATGTGATATGGGTTTGTAACAATACACCAGGTCTGAGATTGTGAGAAATTATAATGAGTTCGAAATCGAAAAGGAGAACTGTTGCCGAAAATGGTGACACTGGGACGGGTGAGGATTTGGTCCTTGCTACATTGATAGGGAATGGAGAGGATTTGAGTCCCCTTGTTAGGCATGCCTTTGAAACGGGGCGTCCTGAGCCACTTTTGTATCAGCTCAGGAATGTGTCGAAGAAGAAGGAAGCGGAGATTGAGGAGTTATGTAGGCTTCACTATGAGGAGTTCATTATTGCGGTAGATGAGCTCCGAGGAGTGTTGGTTGATGCTGAGGAATTGAAAGGGGAGCTCCAATCCGATAATTATAAGTTGCAAGAAGTTGGTGCTGCTCTCTTGTCTAAACTTGATGAGCTTCTTGAGTCGTATTCGATCAAGAAGAATATAACCGAAGCTATCAAGATGTCTAAAATGTGCCATCAGCTGCTTGAGCTTTGTTCTAAGTGCAATGTCCATGTGTCAGAGGGGAAGTTCTACCCTGCTCTAAAGACCATTGAGTTGATTGAGAGTGATTATTTGAAGAATATCCCTGTAAAGAAACTACGTAAGGTACTGGAGGTGAAAATACCAGCCATAAAGTTGCACATCGAAAAGAAAGTATGTAATGAAGTTAATGAATGGTTGGTTCACATTAGAACCTTATCCAAGGACATTGGGCAGACTGCAATTGGGCACACTGCATCATCTCGTCAAAGGGATGAAGAAATGGTTGCTCGTCAGAGGGAAGTTGAGGAACAAAGTCGTTTTGGCATGGGAGAGTTAGCTTACAATTTGGATGTTGATGTGTCAGAGGAGGATCTGAGTCTGAAAATTGATCTTACTCCAATCTACCGAGCATATCACATCCACAAATGTCTCGGGATCGGGGAACGATTTCGGGAGTACTACTATAATAATCGGTTGGCACAACTCAATTCGGACTTGCAGATATTTTCGTCCCAGCCATTTCTCGAATCTCATCAGAGCTTTTTGGGCCAGATTGCTGGATACTTTATAGTGGAAGATCGGGTTCTGAGAACTGCTGGAGGTTTGTTGGAAGATAGTCAGGTAGAGACAATGTTAGAAACCGCTGTTTCCAGGATCACCTTTGTGGCGGAAAGACAGTTTGCTCAAATGAGTAATACTACTCATTTCCTCCTCCTCAAAGATTATATGGCACTTTTTGGTGCAACACTGAGGCATCATGGGTACGAAGTGAACTCTCTTCTCGAGGCTATTAATAGCACCAAAGATAAGTATAGCAAGCTTCTTATGGAAGAATGCCGAAAACAAATATCTGATATTGTTGCTAATGATACCTACGAGCAGATGTTGATGAAAAAGGAATCTGAATACCATGCAAATGTACTGTCTTTTCAGCTCCAAACAACAGATATCATGCCTGCTTTCCCATATGTTGCACCTTTCTCTTCCATGGTTCCTGAAGCTTGCCGTGTTGTCAGATCGTTCATAAAGGATTTTGTGAATTATTTGTCCACTGGTGGTGATATGAACCTTTTTGATGCCGTAAGGAAGTGCCTGGACTCGGTGTTGATTGATGTACTCAATGAAGTCATACTTGATAAAATTAGCGACACCTCTATTGGTGTGTCCAAAGCAATGCAGATTGCAGCCAATGTGGCTTTCTTTGAAAGAGCTTGTGATTTTTTCCTCAAGACTGCTTCACAAACATGTGGAGGTTCCACCCGTTCGATGGATCGGCCACAAGCTGTTTTAACAGCGCAGGTGGTCCTAAAGACATCGCGAGATGCTGCCTACATTGCTCTGTTAGGTTTGGTTAATGCCCAGCTGGATGAATTTATGGCACTCCCTGAAAGTGTTAATTGGACACCAGATGATGTACCACAGAATGGACACGAGTACATGAATGAAGTGATAATTTACCTTGATACTCTTCTGTCAACTGCTCAGCAATTTCTACCCCTGGATGCATTATACAAGGTTGGTACTGGGGCTCTTGAGCATGTTTCCAATTCCATCACAGCTGCTTTTCTCAGTGATAATGTCAAAAGGTTCAATGGCAATGCAGTCGTTGCTATTAATAACGATTTTAAGATTTTAGAGAATTTTGCTGACGAGAGGTTTGAGAGCACTGGGTTGAGTGAAGTCTACAAGGAAGGTAGTTTTAGAATGTGTCTAGTTGAAGCACGTCAATTGATAAACCTTCTCTTGAGCAGTCAACCAGAAAACTTCATGAACCCGGTCATCAGGGAGAAGAATTACGATACTCTGGAAATTAAGAAGGTGGCTCTAATCTGTGACAAGTTCAAGGATTCCCCAGATAGTTTGTTTGGAAGTCTTTCAAACCGAAATGCAAAAACTAGTACCAGGAAGAAGTCTATGGATGTGCTGAAAAGAAGATTGCGAGATTTCAGCTAAGATAGCGGCAGTTTTAACTATGTGAGCCAGAGTTTTTCTTCTTCTTATTTTTTCTTTGGTGGTATAGCTGGATCCTTCATTTTCCTAGCTCAGATAATATAGGTGCCATTTAACTCGCTGTTAACTATTTTTTTTTTTTTATGGTAATCAATATATAGTTTCTGTTACTTTGGATCTCAAATCTAAGGGTTCACCAGAAATTCAAATTCAGTAACAGCGACAGAGGCAGACCAGATAAACCCAAATCTTTTTTAAGTTAGCTGCCAATGGGATCAATGTAAAATTGAAATAATTGTTTTGCATTATGAATATTTTTGATGAGTCAGATACTTGGTGAAATTGCTTCTGCCTATCATCAGTTCATCATGCAACATATATTGAACTGTTTATCTTCCTTGATCATGAGGAAACCTCTTTTAGTATTGGCTATTAACTCCTTTATCATCATAACTAAATATCCTTTGGAATCGCTACAAGCTATGCGGCTCAGATATGTCTTGATTTCTTAGCATCCCTTTTCTAAAATACAAGCTTCACTTTCTCAATGGTGGTTTTCACACAAGTACTGAAGAGTTTTTCTTGATAAGCAAAGAACTTGATCACTCTCATGTTACATATATTGGGGTGGGTAGTTTAAGGATTTTCTTACTGGGGTGTTTGCTTCAGTACGACACAGTTGAACTCATGATACGAAAATTTGAAGTATGGTTAGCTTCTAGTATGCTCCTTGGAGTGGTTTTACAGATAAAAGCTGCTTACTTAACAGGGTTAAGGTAAAAAGTCCGAAGTGGTTTATAACGAGGACCTGTAACATTCTCATAACTGATCGAGAAGGATATTTCATCTCTAAGCTCTTATTATTTTAAATTACAGTTGTGGAGAATGATGTTGTTTGTACTTCGGAAAATATTCTCTTTCGTCCTTCTTAGGAGTCCAGTGCACTTTAGAACTTTGATGTACTTAAAGCTTTTTCCAGAATGTGTGGTCCTTCTTTGCAGTGGTGCTTCATCAGATGCCTGGAATCTGGGTGTTATTCTCAGAACTGAAAGCTGCTTTGATGTTCATACTATTAGAACTGATACCTGTGTTTCGTGGACTTGCATTTCCAAAGTGATTCATACGATTGTTGGAGGGACCTCTTTAGCTTGGTACCTTTGTTTAATCCCCGACCCTCGACTTTCTTGCTCTGTGAACTATGGAATTTCAAGATTTTCTTTGTAGTTGACCGTAGTTTATGTTGACTTCTGATCTGGTCCTTCTGGCTGGACAACTTTATAATCTCACCTTCATTGCATGTTGATTATGACAAACGATTCTACATCCTTCAGAGCCTCATTTGATCGTGCTGTTCAGTAAGTACCTCTTTAGCTGTAACAAATTGCTATACCGGAAATTAGAGGGTCAGAGATGCAAGCATTTAACTTATGCCCTTCTTTGATTTTGTGTGTTCAGCATGGTTCCTAGTTGATTGGAGCCTATTCAGCGGTACTCAATGAACCTGTGGTCATCTGTCAACTGTTAGGAGCGAGTGAGTTTCATGTTTCATCAGTCTAGCAAAAGGTAAGATTCACAGTGCTTTGGTTTCTGAATGCAATCTATGCAAAGTGTCTATTTTGATTGTCTACATTGTCTACATATTTATGAAATTATGACTTTCATGTAATAAGGAATAGGATCAATTTGTTGCAATTACCATCAGTTGCGGACCTGCAGTCATGCAATGCCTATTTGCAATCATGATTATTGTGGTGTGAATGCTTAAAAAAAAACATAGAAAGTTAACTGGTCCTGTTCTTAATCTATTCATATATTAGTCTGCTAGTTTTGTTAATGCACTCTTAGAGTCGTAGTTAGTAATATAGACACACATTACAATTAATAAGGTTTCCTTGATCTGTCCAGAACTTATGAAGTGATATAGTTCTCGACTTCTCGCTCTACTTGAGAAGCACTGTTCCCCCACGACCCCTTTTATGGTATCTGGAGCTTCATCTTCCTGGAGGAGGCTGTTTTTCAGTTCCAGATATTCCGCTTTGAACGTGCAGTGTTCGGAAAAGATTGTAGTGTCAGGCAGTTACGCTTAGGTTGTGAAGCACAAATATAGGATAGGATATCAAATCAGTCTTCCACAGCCAACCTTTAGGTACTAATGTTTGTCCTCGTGTAGTAAACAGTGGGCATATGATCTTGGAGGAACAGTCTTTTAGGTGATATCCTTCTGATAATCTTTCAACTATCTCTTTGATGATCATCATTGTGATGAGGGTTCTTGAGTAGTAAGTGTCCATTGCATTTACAGTTTAGCTAGGGCGTAGAATTCTACATTTAGCTTGTTTAAAGTTCCCGAATATCTTGACTTAATATGATACTGCCTTTCTTATCCTTCAATTTGATCATGTCCGCAAAACTTGGATACCGGAGTATAATGGCAGTAGTATATTGAGGCAACGATCCAAAGTTTCGAGGTAATGCCGTAAGAGTTCATCAAATTCTTTCCTAGGGTGGGCTTATCCAATATTTTCCGTTTGTTAGAGAGCTAAAATAGATGGTGAGAAGTTATAGATTTGTTTCCATATTTGAGGTTACAAACTTTTGACCTTTTGTGAACTGATTGGCTCATTGAGTAATCTGACAAGTGAAGAACATTGGCCCGTGATTTTTAATTGCCGTCACGGAATTTCTTTTTACTGTTATTTGATTTGAGTCGCATGTTGTTTAATGAAGCTGCAGATATGGACGTTAGGGTATGATAATGCCGGCTTTTTTTATGGCAACTTAGTAACATAAACTAGGAACTCTTTACTTGGGGAGTTGTACCTGTAGAGTTATGCTTACTTAGCTTCAAGTGTCCGACATAGGTACTCGTCATTTCCGAAGCAACTATCTTACGAATATACTTTTTATTTTTTCTTTCTTGTATTGGCTTAGAACGAAGCGACAAAGAGGCTTACGTCTGTATCTGTATCTAGTGTCGATTATCTGACTGAAGCAGTTGTGGTAGAGAATGAAGAGTGCGAGTAGCATACGGTTGTAAGACATTCATGTTTTCGTAGTTGAGGATGTTAAGCAGTCGAGATAATAGGAACCATGATTTGAGCATGAGAGAATAGCTATCAGTCTTCAAGTTAGTGGCAATCCTGAACCAGTAGCATCGGACTAATGGACCACCCCAAAACCTGTAGCTTTGTGCAGCAAAGTCTCTGCTCCAAACAATCACAGAGCAATAAAGCACTTGTGGCTTGTCTTTTACTTGACTTATGACGTAAGTGGCTACGTAGTTTAGGAGACAGTCTAAGAAGGATGACCCGTTACTAAAGATTATTCAATATTGCATTGTTTTGCTGTCCTGTTTCAGATATGGATCCTCATCTCCCCAATGTGGATGTACCTGCACTCCTGCAGTGCCCAGGCAAACTTACGTAAGACGTAACCAGTTCTTCTTTTTATCAATATGCCGAGATCGATAGATGCATTTCTCGGGGTAGTGATTTGTACACTCTTCATTGTGGTTAATGCTTTTACGTGATTCTTTCACGACAAGGAGTGTAAAAATCAACCAGAGTGTAACTATCGATTTCCTCGGTTTATTATGAGTCACTCTTTACCGAAGATAGAATTGTGATTTGTGAATCTACTAGGACACCCAAAATCAAAAGTGTGGTTATCTACTACTCTAGATGGCTACTGAGTAGGACAAAGGCAATAATTTTTTTAATTATTGGAACTTAGAAGTTAGAACAATAGTTTTTGTAGCTTAGCAGTGGTGTGTAGTGTGAAAGATTGGTAGCCGAAATTCGGAAGTAACTTCAAAGATTGTTTGAAAAAAGTAAAGATTTCCTTTGTGATGATTTAGTGATTAGTTAGATAGAATTGATTGAGCATTAGAATGGTTGTACTTCCTCCATTTCGTTGGGCCGTTAACGTTTTGGTTTGAATTCCTTTCGCATATACGAGCCAAACGTTAACAATCCCAAAGACCAAAGGTGGTATACTTTTAGATTACGGTTTATAATTGGTTGTCATTATCTTCGGATCTGTATATGGTCCTATACACATATGAGTCATACCTCAACTAGTGATCTCTGTGTGTCTGTTCCTTTGGGAGTGAATGAAGAAGAATGTAAGCCACACATGGTTGCTTTTAAAAACTTCTTGTCCATGTGCTTTTATGCATTGTCACCGAGATAGGGGTGGTAAGTTTGGTTGTTGATAGGCTTTGAGAGTTTGGGACCTTCTTCACTAAGCTAGTTTTTGGTTAACTTTCTTCCGCTTGTAACATATGTTTGGTTCAGAGTTCATCACTCGTGTCACCGTGATACAATGTATCACATTTCGGATCTAACAAAGACCGAACGTTTCGACATGGACCGAACTTAAGTTTATCTCTTACTACCTAAGTCGCGATTTGTGGGGATGTTAGGCGAGCGGGCGAGTGAAGAGAGTAAGAGTGAAGGCAGAGGGTTAGAACATTCAGAAGAGTACCTTAAAGGCTTAAACATTCTTCTGTCCTCATTAGTTGTTTTGATAATCTTAAGGAAAAAAAGCAAAACTTTTAAAAATCCTAACCTTAAAAGTAAAAAACTTTTAAAATGTGATTCAGAAGAAACAAAGTAATGACATTAATTTAATAGAAATCAACTTCAAAAGCAAATTAACAATCCTATCCCAAACATGAATCTTGACCACCCAACCTTGTAACTTGTAAGTGCTTATAATTGAGCCTAAAGTTGAGTGGAAGGGTGGGTAACCTACATTCTTACAAATACAGGAGTACATACTAATGTTACTGAGGAAGGCCCTATCTATTATCTAAGTATGTATGTTACAGGTAGAGGTGGCTAGAACCTGTGTTTGGCCTAGAATAGAAACCTATCCAGTTACTAACCGGATTAGGTCAGGCTGTGTCCATGTCCGTGTCGAGTACTTACTCGAGCTCAGAATTTACTGTTGAAACGATATTTGTGAATTCTGACTCGACCCACAAAGTGACCAGAGCCACTCCGACCCAGACCACTCTAATCTGGCACATTGTCCGAACCGGTCCTTGACCAGCTTAGGATGATCATAATAAAATTGAATTCTTAGGAATGTCTTGGACAGAAAAACTGGCACCTGTCAAACAGGTTAGGGAGTCTAATTCCTGCCTACCAGGAAGAAAGAGGGACGGAAAGGTGGTAAAGGTTGATAAGTGCAGGCACACTAGAATACTAGATGGATGTTTTTAGTAACAAGCACTAGCTGTGTGATCTTAACTTTGTGATCCGTCTTACCAAATTTGACATTGTCGTCTTCTCTTTGCATTCTTCATCTAAGATTCTTGTTCACATTGCTCTGTACCCTTCCAAATCTATAATCTTTTCTAAAATTTTCCTTTCAAATGCAAGAACTAAGAACTTACCCTTTCCGTTTTCTTTTCATTTTCTAACATTTGGTTTGAATACCCGAGAAGATATCAACAAATGTAGAATAACGGAAGGAGTAGTATAAGTTAATTCTTCTTTGGCTAGATTGAATTGTTTGTATTTTTTATGTAGAGGATTGTAAGCTCATTGTTTAATGGGTCCTAAATCTCTTTCATAGACATTGTTGACACAAATAATTTCAGCTAATCATTTCAAGTGCTAGTAGAATAGTAATACCAGGAATTACATATCAGGATATATTAATATGACAGTTTCTCTTAGTTGTGATATTAGAGTGTCTTCATTGGTGAGAGTCTATTATATATCGTGTTTTCTTTCCTTGATTCTTGACGGGGCAACAAAATAGTTCTAACAAGAATAGGAAATTTGAAAGTCGAAACCAATTGTATATGAGTTTTTATTTCTTAACCATCATAGGAAGAAATTCAATGTAACAGATGAACATATATAGTGAGACAAGGTTATCACAATATATGTAGTATCATTGAAATAAAGCTTATATTAGTAGACTGTTGAGTTGTGAATTTGTGATTGCCCATTCTAGGAAGAAAATTAAAAAAAAAAAAGAAATTAGAATTTTTTCTTTTACTCCATATATAGAAGGTTAGTCATTGTCAAAATGGGTGGGTCTCACCATTTCTTATGAATTTGGAAATTCACCCCACCACTTTCTCTCTTAGCTTATTCAGCAGCTTCTTATAAATGTGTGTCATTGAATGTCCTGTAAAACTCACAAACCTTGGATAAGTATTTCCTACAACATAATCTTGTGACAATGGAGTTGGAGAAGAGAGCTTCAAGGTCTGTTCAGGATGAAGAGATGGTAGATGAGAGTCCTAAGAAAGCAAAGCGCGGCGGCCTCAGGACAATGCCATTCATCCTTGGTAAGCTCATGCATGCTAAGATTGCTAACATTTTTTTCTTACAGCTTTTTGTTGGCCCTTGGATCACGTAGCTTCTTACGTACTACTCCGTATATTACTTGTGATTATTGAATAGTACGTAGTTATGGAAGAAAACAGTGCATATTTCTATGTATATTACTATATTTAACTAATAAGCTTGTAGCATTAGCTCTCAAAGTTTAAGGAGTTGTTTATACGTTTAGTTTAGTAACTGTATTATATTTAATTTTGCACTCTCTTGTGAGTCAGGTTCCAAAGTTTGTCGCAAAATAGGGAGTCTAGGAGTGTACGAATCTTCTTGTTTTAATACTATGTGATATGTGCGTCACATTTAGAAAGTTTAGAGTGATGGAAGTGAGCAACTGACTAACTGAAACAAGTGATATTTCGCAGCAAGCGAGATATGTGACAGGTTTGCCGGAGTTGGATTTTACGCAAACATGATAACGTACCTGACTCAACAGCTGAATATGCCATTGGTGCAAGCATCCAACACTCTGACCAATTTCGGGGGTACAACAAGCTTTACGCCTCTAATTGGCGCGCTGATAGCAGACTCGTTTGCTGGCCAGTTCTGGACTATCGTCGTTGGTTCCATCTTCTACGAACTGGTATCTTTACAACTACGTTTCATTGTTTCAATTTACGTCCACTAATAGGTGTATTAACCTGGCATCTTAGATCACAATTCAATCATTATGCTTAAGTTTGCACAATTCGGGTTTTGACTGTCTGTGTTAGCCCTGTACTGTCATCTTGTTAGCCCTACAGATATGAAAGACTAAGGAAAATTTACTTATATTGACGAAATGACATTAATAGGACTTGCTAACATTATATAGTAATATGCTGCAGGGTTTCATTGCACTCACAATGTCAGCTATTATTCCGAAACTCCATCCTCAGCCATGTCTAACCCAAGTGAACTGCCAGGAAGCGTCTAACAAACAACTTTGGGTCCTGTACCTGTCTCTTCTCCTTACATCTATTGGCACAGGCGGTATAAGGCCCTGCGTGGTCACTTTTGCGGCTAATCAGTTTGACATGAGCAAAAACGCAGTTGCTTCAAGAAAATGGAATTACTTCAACTGGTACTATTTCTGCATGGGACTAGCAACATTAACAGCTTTGACTGTGATAGTATACATACAGGACAATGTTGGTTGGGGTTGGGGTTTCGGTATCCCTACCATTGCCATGGGACTCTCCATTATCGTCTTTGTCATTGGGTATCCACTTTACTACAGACCCAAGCCAGGTGGTAGCCCTTTGGTTAGAATGTTTCAAGTTGGTGTCGCGGCTTGGAAAAAAAGGAATGCTCCTACGCCTACAGACGCTAATTTGTTGTACCAGAACAAGGAGCTTGATGCACCTATATCTCTGGATGGAAGGCTTCTACACACTGAACAATTCAAGTAAGTCCTCTTTGAATTGGATTGCTATTTATACCAAAATCTGCAAATATTAACATTGTCTGATCATAATCATTGGTAAAATCGTCTTACCCAAGTTTTCGATTAATAGGTGGCTTGACAGAGCAGCCATAGCAACGGAAGGGGAAGCAAAAGAATCAGAACAACCAAACTTGTGGAATTTAGCCACAGTCCACAGAGTGGAGGAGTTAAAATCTATCATTAGGGTTTTGCCAATTTGGTCTGCAGGAATTTTACTAGTTACTGCATCATCACATCAGGGTAGTTTTGTACTTCAGCAAGCTCGAACAATGAACCGTCACCTCTCCCCCTCATTTCAAATACCTCCAGCTAGCCTGTCAATCTTCGGCATAGTCACCATGCTCTCTGGCCTCGTTGTGTATGAGCGCGTCTTTGTTCCATTTGCTCGTAGATTCACCAAAAACCCGTCAGGCTTAACATGCTTACAGAGGATGGGCATAGGCTATGTGATCAACATTTTTGCAACCGTCATTGCATCAATGATCGAGGTGAAAAGGAAAACCGTGGCCACACAGCACAATTTGTTAGATTCTCCTACCGCCGTCATTCCTATCAGCGTGTTCTGGCTCGTTCCACAGTATTGTATGCACGGATTGGCCGAGGTTTTCTCGAGTGTTGCCCATTTGGAATTTCTGTACGATCAAGCTCCAGAGAGCATGAGAAGTTCAGCTGCTGCACTGTACTGTTTAACAACATCATTGGGAAATTACTTGGGAACTATGGTAGTCTCACTGGTTCATGCTTACACAGGAAAATCAGGAAACTGGCTTCCTGATAGAAACCTTAACAGGGGACATTTAGAGTACTACTACTTGCTTGCTACTGGCATACAAGTAGTGAACTTTATCTACTATGTCGTATGCGCCTCGTTATATAAATACAAGCCCTTGGAGCAGCAGAAAGACGATTACAGTCAGGATGAAGATCAGGAAAAATGTACAGATTATTCAGCATCAAAGGTTGGGGAAGCAGAAATGTGGAAAAAAGAACAAACAGTTTAATGTGATCATCAGCTAGCTACTTGGGTTTCCTTGTAACATATGCTACTTATTAGTTATAAAAAAAGCAACCATAGTTTGAGAGTATAAAGCAGGATAACTTTATGTAAACAGTTATTAGTACATGTAATGTAACACTATGATAATAACTCATCAGAATTCGACATGATCAACGAGAGTCATGTCGAATTCTGTTTATTTATGTGTTGGCGTATCATAATCCCTATTCAATATATAGAGGCGAATTCTCAAATCGATATTATTCCGTCTGATGTTAACGTTTGGTTTGAATGTATCGATTGTTGCGACGTTACAATAATTATTGAGGGGCATAAAGGTAGCAACTTAGAATACCAGGTGGTTTTAGCAGTAACAGTGTGATCTAAAATTCTAAAACTTGTGATCCGTCTCACCAAACATGACATTGTCGTCTTCCCTTTGCATTCTTCACAAAGATTCCTAAAACCCATTTCTCTGCATCCTTCCAAATCTCCTCTCTTCTTTATTATAATTATTATTATCCTATCCGCAATATACAAATCACCTAGACTTGAAAAAGTGTACTTGTACAGTACTTCGTAGTCAGATCATTCGTACGTATGGGGAGCTAGGACTGATGATGAGTATGTATGGACAAACAATTTCGACATAATATCGTAACCTTGACAGGATTTTGAATATGAATGGAGCGGAGTATGTATGAAAAAACGATTGGAAGATATCATGGTTCTTGACTCGTAAATAGTAATAAATAAACTAATGATTAGAGACGTCATTAGAGACGTCGTGGTCTGGTGGAGTATCAAGTACGGACTATTAACCCCTATATATGTATAATGGTGGAGATCAACTCAGGTTATTAATCCATGAGTATAAAATCAACCTAACTCATCCTTTCGGTTCAACAATAGAGTCGGGCGATCTCTCAAACCAACGAGTAAGAAATCGAAAGTACATACATACTCAACACATGATTATATGAGTGGGACGTTTAGAAGACATACACAACTCACATATCATTTGTAACAAATCTTGTATAAACTCTATATTTTGCAGTAGTGCTTGTAAGGCAAAAAAAAAAAAAGAAGAAGCATGAAACATAGTAGTACTCTACACTCATGTCAAAATGCGTGGGACCCAACGTTTCTTACGAGTTTCGAACTCAACCCATCACTTAACTTATTGAGAAAGCTGCTTTCTTAGCTTATAAATGTGTCTTTTGAGTCCCTTATACAAGAAAAGAAACTCACAAACCTTGTTACAACAACATTATTGCTAGAATGGAGTTGGAGAAGAGAGTTTCAAGGTCTGATCAAGATGAAGAGATGGATGAAGAGAGCCTTAAAAAGCCGAAACGCGGCGGCTTTAAAACAATGCCATTCATTCTAGGTAAGCTAAGTCATAGTACATGCTACTGCTAACATTTTTGTTGTTCTTACAACTTTTTCTTAACCCTTGGATCACGTAGCTTCATATGTAGCTTTTACTTGAAGATTAAGAAGTTAGCTTATACTACCTTTAGTTTAGTGACTAGGTAATCGTCTCGTGTATGTTACATTTACTTTTACACTCTTGTGAGTCTGTTTCCATACTTTGTCGTAAATTATGGAGTTTTAGGAGTGTAAAAATTGCCATAATTAAATATCTATGATATGTGCGTCACATTTAGAAAGTGAATTAGTTGTGCTAAAATGGACTTGATGACAATTTTGAGGAGAAACTTGTTAGAGGTTGAACTTGTTGAAAGTAAATTTATCCTGATCTTAGAATGGTGAAAGTGATCAGGACTTCATGAGCAACTGGACTAACTGAGACAAAGTGAAATTTTCGCAGCAAGCGATGTATGTGACAGGTTTGCCGGAGCAGGATTACACGCGAACATGATAACGTACCTGACACAACAGCTGAACATGCCACTGGTGAAAGCATCCAATACTCTGACTAATTTTGGTGGTACAGCAAGCTTTACGCCTCTCATTGGCGCCCTGATAGCTGACTCGTTTGCTGGACAGTTCTGGACTATTGCTTTCGGATCCATCTTTTATGAATTGGTCTCTTCTTCAATCTCATCTTGTTTATTTACCTGCAATCTTTCATAAAAAGCGGGTTCATGACTCGAGAAATGATAGCAAAGGAACCATCTTACATCAATATCAGCAATTCTGTTTCTGACATTCTGTGTTGTTCTCTGTAGTATTACATTGTGTCTGGTTTCTGATATTCTTAGTTGTGGTCTGATCTTTACTGTTATTCTGTTTCTGACATTCTGTAGTTCAATTTGCGACTTAGTATACTGATACCTGTTTACAAGTTTACTTGTCTGTATGATGTCTTGATCACCTAGAATGGCATTAACAGGAGTTACTAACATATATATTTATATAATAACTTGTTGCAGGGTTTCATGGCAATCACAATGTCAGCAATTTTACCGAGTCTTCATCCTCAAGCATGTCCAACCCAAGTGAACTGCCAGGAAGCGTCTTCAAAACAACTCTGGTTCTTGTACCTGTCTCTTCTCCTTACATCTATTGGCACAGGTGGGATAAGGCCTTGTGTGGTAACTTTTGCAGCAAGTCAGTTTGATATGAGCAAAAAAGGAGTTGCTTCAAGAAAATGGAATTACTTCAACTGGTACTATTTCTGCATGGGACTAGCAACATTGACAGCTTTGACTGTTATAGTTTACATACAGGACAATGTTGGTTGGGGTTGGGGTCTCGGAATCCCTACCATTGCAATGGCGGTCTCCATTATCGCCTTTATTGCTGGATATCCTCTTTACAACAGACCTAAGCCCGGTGGTAGGTCTTTGATCAGAATGTTTCAGGTTGGTGTCGCGGCCTGGAAGAAAAGGAATGCTCCTGCGCCTGCAGACTCTAATTTGCTGTATGAGAACAAGGAACTTGATGCACCTATCTCTTTGGATGGAAGGCTTCTACACACTGAACAATTCAAGTAAGTCCTCATACATTTTCTACCTATGACTAGGAAAAACCGCGAATTTTACCACTGTCTAATCAGTGAAAATCGTCTTACACAAGTTTTTGTGAAATAGGTGGTTTGACAGAGCAGCAATAGCAACAGAAGAGGAGGCAAAAGACCCAAAGCAACAACCAAACTTGTGGAAATTGGCTACAGTTCACAGAGTGGAGGAGTTAAAATCTATAATTCGTGTTTTGCCAATTTGGTCTGCAGGAATTCTACTTGTTACAGCATCATCACATCAGCATAGTTTCGTACTCCAACAAGCTCGAACAATGGACCGTCACCTGTCCCCTACATTTGAAATACCTCCAGCAAGCTTATCAATCTTTGGCATAGTGACTATGCTCATTGGACTGGTTGTGTATGAGCGCGCTTTTGTTCCATTTGCTCGTAGATTCACCAAAAACCCGGCAGGCCTAACATGCTTACAGAGAATGGGCATAGGTTATGTGATCAACATTTTTGCAACCCTTATTGCATCAATGATTGAAATCAAGAGGAAAACTGTTGCCACCCAACACAACTTACTAGATGCACCTACCGCGACCATCCCTATCAGCGTGTTCTGGCTCGTCCCACAGTTTTGTACTCACGGTTTGGCCGAGGTTTTCATGAATGTTGGCCATTTGGAGTTCCTGTATGATCAAGCACCTGAGAGCTTGAGGAATACAGCTGCTGCACTGTATTTATTAACAACATCATTGGGAAATTACATAGGAACAATGGTAGTGTCACTAGTTCATGCTTACACAGGAAAACAAGGAAATTGGCTTCCTGATAGAAATCTTAACAGGGGACATCTGGAGTACTACTACTTGCTTGCTACTGGCATACAAGTAGTGAATTTCGTGTACTATCTCGTATGCGCCTCGTTTTATAAGTACAAGCCCTTGGCTCATGAGAAAGAATGCAGCAAGGAAGATCAGGAGATCAGTTTTACAGATCATTCAGCATCAAAAGTTATGGCTGATGTGCACAAGATTGGGGAAGCAGAACCTTGGAATAAAGAACATAGAGTTTGAAATTCTTGTAACCTTTTATTTATAGAAATGCAACCATAGTTTGATATTACAAGCAGGTTAACTTAAGATCAGCCATGTACACATTTAGTTTATGTAACACCATGATGATAATTCGGAATTTGATATGATCAATGAGAGTCGAGCTCTGCTTACAATATAATATTAGATGTGAGTATGATGGTACGAAAGTTTCAATCTCGAGTACTTGAAATGCAAGGAAGTAACACATCATTGACAATGCGCTCTAAATTAACATAGGAAGATCCATGTGGACAAGTGGTTGTTTCCTTAGACAATTCTCTCCAATCCATGGCTTTCTTCTTCATTTCCTTACCTTTCTCCCCCTCCATCAACTCTCTCACCACCTCCTCCACTTCATCTCTTTTCATCATATCTTTCATTCTCACACCAATACCTAAGTGATTACAGCAATACCAGCTGTTAGTCACTTGCTCGGCGAAAATTGGCCAACAAATCATCGGCACCCCACTGCTTATACCTTCAATCATCGAGTTCCATCCACAATGTGTCAAAAATCCTCCAATCGACGTATGAGCCAACACCTTCTCTTGATCACACCAACCCACCAAAAACCCTCTCCCCATTATCTCTTCCTCAAATCCATGTGGAAGTGAACTTTTCCCCCCACCAACTAGATCATCATTTCTTACAACCCACAAGAACTTTTGTTGGCTTTTTGCAAGGCCCCATGCAAGTTCACCAAGTTGTTCTTGGGCCATTACTGCCATGGACCCAATACTTACATAGATCACAGAGTTGGAATCTTGTGAATCAAGCCATTGAAAATAGTCAGATGGGCCTTCTTTGAGCCCAATTTTCATTTTTTGGGCTTCATTTGTTGATAAAACTTGGTCTGCTAGCAGATGTAGAGGCCCAATTGGAAAAATGTGTGGTGACAAAATTGATAGGTCTTTGAGGACATGAGGCTCCAATCCTTCAAATGTATTGATCAAGATTGGTGGAGATTTTATAGAAAAAATTTGCCTTACATAATTCAGCATTTTATCATAAGGGTCTGTGGTTCTTACAGAAGTGGGCATGTCCTTTAAACTTATCCCTCTCAAACTTGGGACCCAATCTATGGTTTTGTCAAGATAACCATTTGTAAGGCAACTTGGGTCTACACATATGAACAAAAGATCAAATGAACAATGTGTTACACAAACAATGTCAAAATCTAATTATATAAATGATGCAACACCAACATGTCATGATATAACATTGAAATAGCTCTCCTTGTATTGTTAAACACATTATTTTCCGTTTGTTTTAGTGTGCACTAGATAAATCCTCGGATACACATAATTGTTTTTTTTTGTTTGTTGACATATACACATAATGGCTTAAAAAATAAAAACAATGTAATGAATAAACAATTTATGGACACATCATTGATCAATTATCTAATGTTTTGAAGTCCAACCTAATATGTTTGCCCTTGCCATGGGTAGTTGTAAAATGATTTATCGTTTTAACAACTATACTCCTACTTTCGTAGCTAAACGAATCAGTTGACTTTGCTAAAAACATCTTTGTAATGAAGTTGTTCCAATGAGATCCATGCAATCCAACGTGCATATACCACGACATACTTTTTGTTTGAATTAACCCTCAGTTAAAATTAACTTAGATTAAAAGTTATCACATACTCCCTCCATTCGCTCATAAAAAACGTAGAGGTGGAAAACAGTTTTTAAGAAAAATAAAATAAAGAATGAGTTTTAACATTCACTTGGTGTAAAATTACAACACACGGGTATGTCATACTTGCATTTTCAATATAAAATTAATAAAATAAGGGTATCTTGGCTTTTAGATGTACAAAAATAAAGAGATATTCTAACAAGGAAGTTTAAAAATGAACCTCATAATAGATGGTAGGAAGTTTATAGACGAACGAAAAGAGTATTAAATACCTTTTCCATACATTTTCGAACGCGTTTTCATTAATGAAACTTTTTTTTTACAGGTAAAGATTAATTTTCAAACACATAAATATGTTTTTATTTTCCGGCGTGTATATAAGAAGACATTAAAGTTAATTCGATAGTATGTAGATCTACCTCAAAAAAAAAAAAGTTAGATCGTAGATAAAAATATCGGATTTTCTAACGTTTTATTTCCAATGTTAAATTTTATAAAGTCGAAACCATGTTATTCTCAAGAGCGCAAAATGCTAAATGCTTACAGTATAAAAAATAAAGAAATCACGAACAACATTAGATAGACGGTACGCACCAGGGAGGGGTATGATGCCCTTATCAAAAAGCTGGCGATGTTGCAAGTAACCCATCCTACCACATGCACTAGCCGTGTCCAACACCACAATAGGGACACCGATTTCTCCGGCCACCGGAATCATGAACGTCGACAAGGCGCAATCGGACACAATCAACGTAACAGGTTGCACCCCATTAGCCAAACAATAATCCTTACTACAAAGCTTTGACAAGAGCTCCTTCAAAGGAGCCTCCAACTTTTTGTCCAACACCGAGTTTACTATAGACATGGTGTCTTTTGGTTCATCAACTCCTAAATTTGGTAAGGATTCAAACCTAAAATTATTAGTAGTATTACTAAAATTGTCATTTGAGTTTTGGAAGAGGGTTTGATGATTATGATGAGTATTAATGAAGGTAACTTGGAAATTAAATTTGGAATGGAGGATTTGTGCGAGTTGTAGCATAGGTCGAATGTGACCTTGTGCTGGGAAGGGTGTACATGCTACATGAAATAATACCATGATTTTTCAAGTTGTTGCTTATGTCTACACTTATTAGCATTTTATAAGGGCTCGTAACACAAAGTCGCATAAAAGACGGTCTCTCAATAATTTATTGAGAAACCATTATATTGTGTTATAAATTGACTTTTTTTACGTTGATTGTAATTTTGATAATACTTTTAGTGATCGTATTAATTTGCTATGGGAAGAAAGAGAGGGTTTCAAATAGGGTATAAATCACATTATCTGTGATTTTGGAACATCAAATCATATAAAATTAGCTATAATTTATAATGTTACCCTTTGCAAATCTTGGATTAAGTGTCTAAAGTTTTTAACTAAAACGATTACCAAAAGTAGTATAACAATAACTAATTATATAAACAGGGTCACGATGTAAATAACATAATTGGTCTCTCATTAATAAATATTGAAAGACAGACTCCCACAAGACAAACTGTTCGCGTAATAATTTAACACGAATTATTGATGCTCATCGCATGATTTGAAAGTATAGTATTTGTATACTCAAGACACATCAGATTTGAAAGTATAGTATTTGCACTTAATTGTAACCTAATATCCGTCGTCTTACTAGCATTAGATTTGCTAATATATATATGTGAATTATTTACTAATTGAGTTGTTTTGGTTTCAATAATGGCTGATAGAGTTGGTAGAAAATGACCAAGGAAGTACAATTTGTAATTTGTATGTCATCGTCTTATTCAAGTTGAAATCAACCCGAACTAACTAACCCTATATAGTGACTCGAAATATATTGACGAACAGTCTGATCACCATACGATGATACTAAAACTTCGTACCACCCGGAGATACAAAATAATACTTAATACGGAATCTATTTTTTTCTCATTTTTCCTTTTGTAATAAATTAATAATATGTACATTCAATCCTTGAGTTTAAGGGTTCCTCTCCTTCAATCTCACGGGCAACCCATCTTTCATTCTTAGGGTCAGTGACAGTAAATATTTAGGACACTTTTTTTCCACCAAGTCCACTTCAAATTGTTCTAGTACACTTGCAACTATGGACTTCATTTGTATATAGGCCATTTCCTTGCCCAAACACACCCTAGGCCCAGCATGAAAAACCGGATAACTAAACGGGTTACTCGGTTTATAATACCCACCCACTAACCATCTTTCGGGCTTGAATTCTAAGCAATCTTTTCCCCAAATGCTCTCCATTCTCCCCATTGCGTAAGTATGGTACATAACAAACCACCCCTTTTTCACCTTTGATCCATCCGGTAATTCATCGTCCTCCAAACACACCTTCGTATCGACCGGTACGGGCGGGTATAACCGTAACGATTCGGATATTGCTGCATGCAAGTATTGCATTTCATTTAACTCCTCGTAATTGAACGTGTCCCCGGCTTGTTTTCCATTACAGACCCGTATTTGATTGATCTCGGATCGGATTTTATCCGCTACATTCGGGTTTTGGGATAATAGCCAGAAAAACCAACTTAAGCCGGTGGACGTGGTATCCTTTCCTGCTAGGATAACGCTTATCACAACGTCCCTTAAAAGTTGCGTATCATGCTCATTAGTAACAATAAAACGTGACAACAAATCCTCGTACTTACTAACATTTTCACATTTTCCTTCAAGCAATCTCAGCCGTATGATCTCATCGGCAAATTCGTGTACGGTTCTGATTGCCTCACTCAATTTCCTCTCTGATCCAAGATTAAAACACCTCTTGATTTTCCAACAAATGGGTAGCGCGTGCAAGAAACGCCCGGAACTAAGCGCGGTGGCTTCATCAAAAGCCTTCATAAACTCGGACTCAACCGAACCGGATTGGTTCAAGCAACCCGGGTCAACATTAAACGCCAACTTACAAACATTATCAAAAGCGAACCGCTCCAAGACATCTTGCAAGTCTAAAACCCGGTTTGAATTGGCAGCTTCTTTTAATACCGGTTTGAGCCGCCCCGTGATTTCTGACTGGACCGAAGTGAGTAGGAAGTTTCTCAGGGTGCGCATGGTAAATGCAAAACTGGCGGTTTTTCTCTGGTGCTGCCAGAGAAGACCGTCAGAGTTAAAAATACCCTTCCCAAGGAAGTCACGTAGAATGTTAATGAAGCGGGGGCCTTTGGGATAGTTTGAAAAGTTCGTCTTGAGAATGTACTCCACATTGGCAGGATCCGCGGTGAAAACACCGTGGTTCCCGCCAATGGTACGGTAAAACACCCCAGTATGGGACGGAAACGAGGAGAGAATATAGGTACTCCATTCGAGAAATCGATTGCGGTTGGATAGGAAGTCAGGGATTGTACCAACAATAGGGTAGTTTTTGAAGGCTTGATTAATGGTGGGTTTCTTGAATTTGAAGGAACAGAGTAATACCAAGGGGAAGAAACATAGGGTGATATAGAAGAACAATATTTGTATGGTTTCCATGGGGTAATATTTATAAGTTTTTCATGAAATTTGAGAGATAATAATGTGGTGGTAAAGTTGGATGTTACATATTTATGCATGAATGTGAAATAATATGAAGTTATATTGAATCAAAAGTTTAAGATGAAAATTAGCATTGAATCAATGCATGGTACACTTGGCAAGTCTTGTATATGATTGGCCTTTTAATCCAAGAAAATGAGTGGCGTTTCATCGTGACATTTTCGTGCGTTTGATGCTTTCTAGTTAGTTTACTTCACTAGAATTTTGCTTAGAAAGTGGCATTAGTACGTTAATCAGTCTTGGATTAGAAGTGTTAAAGAGTATACATTAAGTTTAATCTTCACACTTCATATATATCATAATTTACACACTTTAACCCCTTCATGGTATGATTATTCTACAAGACTACAACGATATGGTTTACGATGTTAGGTTTAGCGTATTATTGTGAAGCAAAATAATGGCACCCTTCAACCCTGAAAATGATCAATATTGCATTAACAATTTAACATAGTTTAGGTTTAGTCATTAATATTTTATTATTGCGTAATACTCACGTATTTCGAAAACTGTCACTGTCTCAAAATGATCAATTGGTACCTGATATTTTCCACCTTTTAGCAACTTTGATGCAAAAAGCAGCAAAAGTTCACAAAATGGTAAAAGTAAATGGAGCACCAATGCACCATCCCACAACATTCCACTCCTTCCACTATTCGAGACATGCATGGTCCGCATGGGATTGATTCCACTTATTATAAGAAGTTTACTCCGTTTCTTTGAATTGTTTAGATTTACAAAATGAAGAAATAAAAGAAATATACATACCTTTTATTAACCGGTTACAAAAATTCATAAAACTTCAGATAGAGCTAATGACATTTCGGCCCGATTCGGCAACACATTAATAAGTAAAAAGTAGTAACAAAACTAGCATACTTCTACCGAACACGTCTAACATCAACTGCTACTTTTAGTGCAACCAAACAGAGCCGAATCATATAGTACTACCAATTTCGTGAAAATTCTCACATAATTTACACACTATGCCACTAAAATATCTTACCCCTAAAACACCAAAATGCACATCAAACAAACTTTTCCCTTACATTCACAGACAGTCCATTTTTCATCCTCAATGTTAAAGACAACAAAAACTCTGGACGTTGCTCTTTCCCGAACACATCAACCTCAAATTGCTCCACCACACACGCAACTATAGACTTCATTTGTATGTATGCCATTTCCTTCCCTAGACAAATCCTAGGTCCGGCATGAAATACCGGAAACCGAAATTGATTATCCGGCTTATACAACCCGTTTTCATCAAGCCAACGTTCGGGTCGAAACTCTAAACAATCTTTTCCCCATATGCTCTCCATTCTACCCGTTGCATAAGCACTATATGTTATAAACCAATCCTTCTTAATCTCTGTACCGTCGGGTAAAACATCGTCTTCTAAACACGACCTCGTGTCAACGGGTACGGGTGGGTATAACCGTAGTGTCTCAGATAATGCTCCATGTAAGTAATTCATTTCCCTAAGCTCATCAAAGTCGAATGTATCTCCAACCCGTTTGCCCGCCCGAGTCCGGACCTCACTCACCTCCACCAGGATCTTTTCTAACACATCCGGGTTAAGAGATACTAACCAGAAAAACCAACTTAACCCGGAAGATGTCGTATCTCTACCGGCTAAGATAAAACTTATCACAACGTCCCTTAAAAATATGCAATCATGTGACGAAGATCCATTATTTTTACCAAGATCACTTTCGATAAAACGGGTCAGTAAATCATGGTAATTATTATTATTAATCTGATCACCACCCTCTTTAATTTCTTCTAACCTAGACCGTATGATATTGTCAGCATACTCATGAACAATCCGGTTTGATTCTCTTAACCTTCTCTCTGACCCAACGTTAAAAAACTTCTTAAGCTTACACAAAACCGGGTGCACGTACATGAACCGACCCGAACTAAGCATGGCAGCCTCTTCAAAAGCCCGCATAAAGTCCGACCCGTCATGACCCGACCCATCACCCGTTAATAAAGTCGACAAACAACCCGGGTCTACATTGAAGGCTAATTTGCAAACACTATCAAATGCAAACTTCTCCAACACATCTTGCATGTCTATTACTACTCGACTCGACTCAGCTGATGCCCGCTTTAGAAGCGGGATCAGCTGAGTCGAGATCGCAGACCGTATGATGTCTAACGTAAAGGTCTTGAGAGACCTTTTGTTAAACTCGAAGCTGGCGGTTTTTCGTTGGTGCTTCCAAAGCTCCCCGTCGACGTTAAAGATACCAGTGCCTAGGAGGTCATACAAGAGGGAGATGACTCGAGGGCCTTTAGGGTAGTTTAGGAAGTTAGTCTTAAGGATGTGCTCCACCACTGCAGGGTTCGCGGTCATGACACCGTGAACCTTGCCAGGGCGGAAGAAGACACTGGTGTTGGTCGGGTGGTGAGTAAGGATTTCAGTGCTCCAGTCAAGGAACCGGTGGCGGTTCCGCACGAAATGCGGTAGCGTGCCTAGGAAAGGATATGCTTTGAAGCCATATTTGTGGTTTTTATGGGTGGAGTAGTGATTGTGAAGTGTGAAGTATAAGTAAACGAGAAAGATGAAGATCAAAGTTGTAAGAAGTATAGATAAGGAAGAGAAGGAGGAAGGTAATTCCATGATGATAATATGTTAAGAAGAAAATATAGGCTGAGTTTTGGACTTTATTTTATGTGGGTTTGTTTGTGTTTTTGGTGGTCATAAAAAGGACACAATGTAAATGGGAAATAACAGGATAATATATATGGTAGAGAAGAAGACACTTGAAGTTTGGTGAATTATGATAGCTATATAGTATACTAGTATATCTTATCTTAAATGCAAACTGGTGTAAGTCAGATGATTTTACTCACTAGACACTCTTACAGGCTAGATTGGTATCTTGTCTAGCCGCGGCTAGTATTGTCTAAGGTATGATCTCCTGATCACCAAAAAACACACGATAAGCTCAACGTGAGACGAGACATGGAGGAGGTTAAAAAACACACGATAAGCTCGACGTGAGACGAGACATGGAGGAGGTTAAAACAGACTTAAACGAAACAACCGGCCGTTTATATTCATCAAGGACAAGTCAAACATGTAAAAGGTAATGTTTTAACGATTTTAAGACACTTTGGAAAAAGTTACCGAAATGGCCAAAATTGAACAAAACCGAAGGCTTTAATCCATGTTTTTTTGGCCAAAAAGTACACCGGAGAAAAAAGCACTAAATTTTTTGTAGTATCTCCTAGGGGTCATCTTATGAGTTGTGGAAAAATATTCGAGCTTAAAGTCGAAGACACACGATTAGCTCGACGTGAGACGAGACATGGAGGAGCTTAAAAAGCACTTAAATAACGAAACAACCCGCCGTTCATATTCATCAAGGGCATGTCTAACATGTATAAAGTAATGTTTTATGGATTATAAGATACTTTGGAAAAAGTGACCGCAATGGCCAAAATTGAACAAAACTGAAGGCCTACAATCCATGTTTTTTTTTTGCCGAAAATGAGACAAGGATAAAAAGACAATAATTTTTTTGTAGAAGCTCTTAGGTCATCTTATGAGTTGGGGATAAATACTAGAACTTAAAGTCTAAGGTATGATCTCAAAATTACCAAAAAAACACATGATAAACTCGACGTGACACAAGACACAATCTGTCGTTTATATTTATAAGGGGCATGCCTAAGATGTATTAGGTAATGATTTATGTATTTTAAGACACTTTGGAAAAAGTGATCGAAATGGCCAAAATTGAACAAAACCAAATGCCTACAATCGACGTTTTTTGGCCGAAAATGACATCGGATAAAATAATACAAATTTTTTTGTATCAGCTACTAGGAGTCATCTTATGAGATGTGGAAAAATATTGGAGCTTATTGCCTAAGGTATAATCTTCAAATCAACAAAAAATACACGATTAGGTCGACGTGAGACGAGACATACATAAGCTTAAAACACACTTAAACGAAACATCCTGTCGTCCATATTCATCAAGGGCATGTCTAAGATGTATATGGTAATGTTTCTTGGATTTAAGACACTTGGCAAAAGTGACCGAAATAGCCAATATTGAACAAAAACAAAGGCTATAATTTGCTGGCCGAAAATGACACCGGAGAAATTAACACTAAATTTTGTGTAGAAACTCTTAGGAGTCAGCTTATCGGTTGTGGAAAAATATTAGAGCTCATTGCCCGTTCTCCAAATCACCAAAAAACATGATGAGCTCAACGTGAGACGGGACATGGAGGAGCTTAAAACACACCTAAACGAAACAACCCGTCGTTCATATTCATCAAGGGCATGTCTAATATGTAAAATGGAATGTTTTTAGGGATTTTAAAAGACTTTTAAAAAAGTGACCGAAATAGCCAAAAATGAACAAAACGGAAGACTATAATCCACGATTTTCGGCCGAAAATGACACCGAAGAAAAAAGCACTAAACTTTTTGTAGCAGCTCCTAGGAACCATCTTATGTCTTGTGGAAAAATATTAAAGCTTAAAGTCTAAGGTATGATCTCCAAATCACCAAAAAACCACACGATTAGCTCGACGTGAGACGAGAAATGGAGGAGCTTAAAACACACTTAAACGAAACAACCCGCCGTTCATATTCATCAAGGGTATGTCTAAAAAGTATAAGGTAATGTTTTATGGATTATAAGAAACTTTGGAAAAAGTGACCGACATGCCCAAAATTGAACAAAACCGCAGCCCTACAATCCACGTTTTTCGGCCGAAAACGACACTGTGGAAAAAAACACCAAATTTATTGTAGCAGCTTCTAGGAGTCATCTTATGAGTTGTGGATAAATACTAGAGCTTAAATTCTAAGGTATGATCTCAAAATCACCAAAAAACACACGGTCAGCTCGATGTGAGAAGAGACATGGAGGAGCTTAAAACACACTTAAACGAAACAACCCGTCATTCATATTTATCAAGCGCGTGTCTAACATGTATAAGTTAATGTTTTATGGATTATAGAACACTTTTGAAAAAGTGACTGAAATGGGCAAAATTGAACAAAACTGAAGGCTATAATTCCTGTTTTTTGGCCGAAAATGACACCAAAGAAAAAAGCACCAAATTTTTTGTAGCAGCTCTTAGGACTCCTCAAATGAGTTGTGAAAAAATGTTAGAGCTTAAACTCTAAGGTATGATCTCCAAATCACCAAAAAACACATGATTAGCTCGACGTGAGACGAGACATGGAGGAGCATAAAACACACTTAAACGAAACAACCCGCCGTTCATATTCATCAAGGGCATGTCTAACATGTAAAAGGTAATTTTTTATGGAATTTAAGACACTTTGGAAAAAGTGACTGAAATGGCCAAAATTGAACAAAAACCGAAGGATATAATCCACGTTTTTCGGCCGAAAATGACGCCGGAGAAAAATGCACTAAATTTTTTGTAGCAGCTCCTAGGAGTCATATTATGAGTTTTGGAAAAATATTAGAGCGTAAAGGCTAAGGTATAATCTCCAAATCACCAAAAATCACACGATTAGCTCAACGTGAGACGAGACGAGGAGGAGCTTAAAACACACTTAAAAGAAACAACCCGCCGTTCATATTCATCAAGGGCATGCCTAACATATATAAGGTAATGTTTTATGGATTATAAGACACTTTGGAAAAAGTGACCGAAATGGGCAAAATTGAACAAAACCGAACGCCTACAATCCACGTCTTTTAGCCGAAAATGACTCTGGATAAAAAAACACTAAATTTTTTGTAGAAGCTCCTAGGAGTAATCTTATGAGTTGTGGAAAAATATCCGAGCTTAAAGTTTAAGGTATGATCTCCAAATCACCAAAAAATACACGATTAGCTCTACGTGAGACGAGACATGGAGGAGCTTAAATAACACTTAAATGAAACAAACCGCCGTTCATATTCATCAAGGGCATGTCTAACTGTAAAAGGTAATGTTTTATGGATTTTAAGACATTTTTGAAAAAGTGACCGAAATGGCCAAAATTGAACAAAAGCTGAAGGATATAATCCACATTTTTTGGTCGAAAATGACACTGAATAAAAAAACTCTATATTTTTTGTAGAAGCTCTTAGGAGTCATCTTATGAGTTGTGGAAAGATATTTGAGCTTATAGTCTAAGGCACGATCTCCGAATCACCAAAAAACACACGATTAACTCGACGTAAGACGAGACATGGAGTAGCTTTAAAACTAAAAAAACATAAGTTAGCGCATCTTTAGTAATACCCGTGACTGGTGCGGGGTTAACCTAAAGGTTTTTACAAATCTTTCTATCCTGGTCCTCTAACCTGAAAGAGTATGCTGGACATGTTCACTACAGTTCACCCCTACAGTGAAATGAAGAAAGCTGGTCTCTTTGTTTAAATCATTGAAGAGGAAACTCTATGTGCTCCCAATGGTACTGTTAACAACAAGACTTTCAGGATTCAGAATTCCAACTTACGGGATGGATCAAACAATAGCACAAACAACTATTACTACTACAATATACTAATGGTGGAACAAAGAAGCGGCAAGAATAGAGAGAAGGGAGCGTAGAACTTGCCGATGGTTTCTTCTGCCTTTTGCAATCTGCAGGGATGAATACCAGTCCCTTCTGATCTTCTTCACTAACTGGTCTTTCTTTGTAGAAAACTCTGCACAGTTTCAGTCACAATTAAAAGCATTCCAAATGTGAATAAGAATTTGAACTTTTACAATATTCGGACATTTCATCGAAATTCTATCTCAGGTAATGGACGCAGTCGAAGCTTATAGACTGGAGTTTTCAAGCATCAATGCCATCTAGCCTAATCAACCAATAGAGGTGGTGTGTATTGTTTTGGAGGAAAAGAAAAATGAAATGTTTGGTCTGGACAAAGCACATAAATTCACCTTCATTACAACAGGAGAGTCGTATGCAAATCAGCCGTAGCAGCTTGCACTGGTTTCCAATGTTTGACGAGCATGTGCCTTGAGTATAATTCCTCTTTTTTTGGTCGTTTCAAATCGCTAAACATCTGCTCATTCATATGGTGAATACCAATGTCAGATATGGGTTCAATAGGTCGGTCATCTTCATCACTCACTGGAGCAAAGATCTGTGGCTCTCTCGTGTGATCATCTGTTGGGGAGAACATCATCAATAATCTGTCAGCAACCTCTTACAGTGATCAAACAATATGTATCAGAAAAAATCAGGGCAAAATTGATGGTTAACTCGGAAGGGGGGACAGCTCACCAAAAATTACATTTAGGGACGTTGGAGGAGGCGTTTTCAAGAAGTTGACGCCAATGTAAAACGGCAGTGTTAAGACCTAGTATTAACCTAAGGGCACAGGAAGTGCTTCTACTTGGCTATTTTGTTAAATGAGAATGGACTTCTTGGTTGGCTGAGTAAGCTTCATTTCTTCTAGGTTGATCACAAGCTCACAAAGTTCAGACCTCAGGTGGGTGGGCAAGAGTCTCGCAGGATCTGATAAATAATCAACCGCAATTTGCTTCAGGTTAGGGGGGGACTTAGATTGTGCACAGAATACACATCAATGTTCACAAACAAATTTCAGTTCCCCTCAATCTTCAGAGCAAGCCAGTTGAAGATACCAATTTCCAGTAAAACCCTCGTCTACGGACAAAGTTCATAGTTTTCTAGAAAACAGTGAGGTATAACTAGACTCACCTCCTAGGATAGGAGAAGATCCCGATGGAACGCCGCCATTGTTCAGGAACGTAGGCCCATATGACGAATATGGCTGTTCAGAGAAAATGCACTCAGCATTAATATTTTCTAGGTTGTAGGTAGTGTATCCTTGTCATCGCTAGGGAGAGGGGATTGGATGAGAGTAAAAAGCAAACTTGCAAACTTAAGTTACAGAATGTGAAGTGTGAACCTTACCGCACCTATGAGCCTATGACTGTCACCTCATGTAGCATACAGAAATAGCAATGCTGATAACAAAGGTGATATCTTTTGCAGCGTTTTCTCACAGGTCAATAAATTTTAGTATTTCCAACTGACTCAGTTTTCAACAGACTAACTTGTTATGAAGCTCAAACACGCAGCAGAATTACTCCAATACAAAAATCGTAAAGCATACCTGTGGCAACAACAGTTGTTATGGAACCTACAAATCCATATACTTCAGCTGGATTTGGTCCGCTTTGAGCAGATAGACCAATTCCAAGTAGCCTTTTCTTCAACATCCAGGAATGAACTCCCGCCTCTCCTTTCCCTTGACAAGCTGAGAACTTTTCTCGGGCTATTGACAGGAGGTAAATCTGCCATCAGTTCTTTTTGCTGATATAATCCCAACACTGCAAATGTCATTGTAGGTATAATAAATAGTCCATACAGTTGTGAGCTAAAAGCGCAGGGACATGGACAAATGATACGGTGGCCTTCCAAATGATCAAGGTTGACATCAATACTAGAAGCCCCGTCTTCTCATTAGAACTAGCGAGATGACCATGCTTACAAGTTACGATACTGTATAACCATAAATTTGGCCAAATTGGTCTCCCTCCCTTTCATCACTCTTTCCCAATGTTATCCAAATAGAAGAATTCGAACCCCTCCCTTCCCGTGAGTCGAATTCTCGACCCCTACTTCTGCCGACGGGTCAAAGACTCAGACTAACATGACTCCTACTTGGCTACTTGCATAATAAGCAACATTATCATTCACCACAATCCCACAAATCCCCCACTATCACAGTCGAAATTTCAATATCCAATTCACATATATTACTCACAGATTGATCATACCTACAATTAGAGTTAAAGAGAGTGTCTTTAATCAAACTAAACCACAAAACATCGACTCGAAATCGAGAGTTTTACCCATAGCTCAATTCTTATACGTTTCACTGAAGCAGCATTACATAGAAACTGCAGCAAATTACAGCAAGTAATGGAATATAGTAATAAACCCAATTCATCACAAAGTATTAAAAGCAAAACCCATCACACAAATTTGCAACCTTTCATTCAAAATTCTATCTTTTTGTTATTTTTTTTAGCAGTGGGTTTTCTGTCTGTCAGGCATTTCATCAAACATATGCAATGCATTATACTGCAACATGGGATAAAAAATGGCCAAATTATCAGCAAAATGTGCCAAATTGGTACTATAATTTACCTGAAAGCTGATTTACTAAGATTGCAGCAACATTGATCAGCCGAAAATGGTAAAAATGCAGGGGTAAAGATCGAAACTTTGCCCAGTTTCCGTTGGAAAAATAACAGAAGTTGGACCGACGAATGGGTTCTCAATTTGGCTGTGCATCGGACGGCGTTAAGTTGGGACACATAATATATTAATTCGTATCAAGTGAAGTTCGAGTATCGGGTTACATTCGGACATACTCCGTATCAACCAGTAGTAAGATCAAATTATCTACATCGAATATTTGGGTCTGAGTTAGTTTTGTCAAATACTCCGTATACTAGCAGCTCCTACACAGCTTGCCTCAAGTCAAGCCACCTCATAGGTCAAAGTTCATTCCTTTGGCCAAAAAATCAGAAACTCGACTCAACACAAAAGCCGTGCTCTAGCTTAAACCAATAAATCGTGTTACACTTTACGACGAAACCTAAAGTACCTAACCGAACCCTTATTCCGATTCGAGACCCATATACTCGTATTTAGACTCGTAACCTGTATTGAACCGGTACTCGTTTTGACCCGTAATTATACTCCCGCCGGCTTAGTTTCTGATTTCTACCATTTCGTCAAAGCGTACACTATACACAACCGAACACCTAAATTTTTTTCTGCACCGCGCCATCGCCACCGCCACCTCCACGACCACCGCCGTTAGACACCTTCAATAGCGCTTCCGACCGGAAAAATTCGTGAAGAACAAAAAGCAAAGTGAAAATGTCGGGAAGATTATCGACGATGTTGAAGCCGAGCGACTTGAATGATTTCATAACGCCGGCACAAGCTTGTATTATAAGCAACAAAGTCAAAGCTACACCTTCTTCATCCGATAAACCCTCTCTTGTTCGTTACTTCCAACTTTACCTCTTAATTTTTAATTTTAATTTATGTTTTGTTTCAATTGTTTCTTATAATTTAATCAATTTTAGTAGAATTCGGACTTGGCAAACTTCTAATGTACGCAACCTTACCCCCTAGCTTGTGTAGGAAGCTCGTTTCGGGCTTGTGATTTTTAATTGTTGTGTTAGAATTGTTGGATTTGAAAGGTGAAATTTTGGGGTAGTTGGATTGAGATTCTCGTCACGGAATAGTTATGGATGTACGCAACCTTACCCCTTACGAGTTACGGCTCTAACTAATAGGGAAGGCGAATTGAGCTTCGTGTTTTGTGGTTTAGGTCATCAAAATCGAAGAAAATTCGATACATTTTTTGGTTATTTTGATATGCTTATGTGGTTGTTCTTGATTAGAAATGGGATGTTGTGGGTATTGGAGTGAGAAAAAGAATGCTTTAATTGTAAATTTGTTGTCCAACATCGGTTGTTTTGTTTTAATTGTCGAAATTTTTGTGATTTCATCTTGATATATAAGCTGTAATTGTGGTTTTGTCGAGGTTAGAATGAAGTGAAGATTGGACCTCCTGTTGACGCAAAACCAGTCAAGATTTCACTCAAGGATTGTCTAGCTTGCAGGTAACACTTCTATAGCATATCCTTCACGACTGCCAAAAGTGCGTAATAGAAATAGAACTAAAACTGAGTCATGCTTCGGATTGCTAAGGAACGGTTTGTACTGTAGCATTAGCGTGTCATGTTGTTTGCCGCAGTTCTGTTATTGTGACTGAGATATTTTGATCCATTTGAGGGTTGTTCTTCTTGGAATGCTTTCGGATAACAATGGGTCACAAGGTCTATGTAAATGGTTTTAATGCCGGCTGTTATTCTGTTGATAATGGGTCACGAGGTCTGTGTAAATGGTTCTGGCAGTAGCTGTGTGTTAGAGCTTTGTAAAAATCCAACATCAGTGTGGGGGTGAGTTTGGTATCAAGCCTTATGCTTTAGGGTTTAGGCTAATAAAAAACCTAAAGAATAATCTAGGTCTGATGGTTTGTGTCCCTGGTTCCAAGCAAGCGTCAATCTTTGGAACATAGACTTGGAATACCTGAACCTCATATATTTGATTGTTTGCTAGTTTCTCCATTGAATGTTCATATTCGTGTCTATCTTCACTCGTCAGCTGTTATCTTTCATGTGCGTCATGCCACATGGCAGTGATGTCTAATTCTGCTTTGTGATCTTTAAGTTAAATATGGGTTGTGTGCTTATGCAGCGGTTGCATTACCTCAGCAGAGACTGTAATGCTTGAGAAGCAAAGTATAGATGAGTTCCTGTCGAGTATCAATAAAGGCAAGGCTGTAATTATCTCTATTGCTCCACAGTCAAGGGCATCTTTGGCAGCTCACTTCGGCCACTCTCCTCTTCAGGTATGGTATCATATTCTATATGTACGGTAACCCCTTACACAGGAAACAACCATCATTTCCTGCTCCAAGGCTTTCCATGGTAAATTTTTTATAACATTCGACCACTTTACAAAGGTGGTCTAAATTTGCCAAAATTGAAGTATAATATCCACAGCCTTTGGCCCTAAATGTCTTCGGAACAAAAATCGCTTAAAGTTTTGTGGAAGCCCTTAGAGGTCATATTATGGATATTAGAAGATAAATCAGAGGCCAAAACCTATGGTATATACCAAAATCGACAGAAAATGCACGGTAACCTCAACGGGTTATGTGTGCCGAAATGACTTAAAATTTTTTTGAACATAGGAACCAAGCCTCGTATTCATAAGGCTACATCCAAGACTTTCCATAGTAATTATTAAATAGCATTTGTCTACATTCACAAAAGTGGTTAAAATCGAAGTATATAATCCACGATTTTTGCCCAAAAATGATCTCGGAACAAAAACTGCTGAAACTGTTGTGCACGCCTTTAGGGGTTATAATATAGATAATGGAAAAATATCAGAACCAAAAACCTGTGGTAAGTCCCAAAATCAATAAAACAAGCACGGTAGCCTCAACCACTGACGTCTGCCAAAAGGGCTTAAAAACTTCGTTAATGGAACAAACAAACCTCATCTCCAACAAGGCTATTCCAATGATGTCCATGGTAAATGTTTGATAACATTTGCCATCTTTAAAAATAGTGGTCAAAATTGGTCCAAATTGAAATATATAATCCACGGGTTTTGGCCAAAAATGGTCTCGGAGCATAAATTGTTCAAACTTTTGTGCAATCTTTTAGGGATCATAACTAGTTTATTAGCCCGTGCAAAATTGCACGGGTTGTTATATGAGCTTGGTTATAACTCTATTTTACTACTCATACTTAACGCAAAATATTAGAATTGTAAAAAATTTAACCGACCAGATGTTACCCGTTGTTCAAGGTTAATAGCCCATTTTTTCCCTGATGAAGTTCTGGCATAAATAATTCGAACCCGTTTAGACCAGTATTCTTTTGGGTTAAACTTGAGATGACCCGTTGTCCCAATTTTTCTATAATTAAGACGAAAAAAAACATATTTAATTTGGTATCATCTTAGAAAAGTTATGTTTGATTAATGAAAACAATTTAGTAAGTATAGCGAATTTATATCAGTACTTTATATTTATGTACGAATTACAATTTTTGACCCGTGACCCGTTACTTTTGGATCCCGGTTTTGTGAACTGTAATTCATATTAACCCCGACTACTTTTTAACACACTTTTTTTTTTAACTCTGACCCCACCCGTTGACCCGTATTTTGAGTTAAAACGAAACACACGCAAGATGTGTCATTTCCTAATATATTGCGCCTATATATATTATTTCATAAATTATCTCCAAAAATGAAATGATTTGATTTGATTCAAATTATCTCGTCCAAAGTTGTTTGCGAAATTATCTCCTAAAATCTCAAATCATTTATATATAACTTTGTTAATAAAAATATCAAAAAAACCGGTTGTCATGGTGGTTGAAGTGTTAAACTTGTAACCTTGAGGTTATAGGTTCAAGCCTTCACAAGCTCATTTTTTATGTGTGTCAAACACATGCAATAATGGGGTGGCGATGACATCAGCAGTGATATCATTAAATGAGTGCTGATGTCATCGATGACATCACTGCTGATGTGGATAGTGTAATTGAAAGCTAATGGGGTGGCTAATGGTTAAATTAATATATGGATACTCGAAAAAGTTCAGAACTCAAAACCTGTGATAAGTCCAAAAATTGACAAAAGAACGCATGCTATCATCTATTATTGAGTTTGGCAAATGAGCTTTAAAAACTTCCCTTACGGAGAAAACAACAATCATTTCCAACTAGGCTACTTCAAAGCTTTCCATGTTAAAATCTAACATTCGACCACTTTACAAGGTCAAAATTGGCCAAAATTTCAAGTATAATATCCACAGTTTTTGGCCCAAGATGCCTTTGGAACAAAAACCGATTAAACTTTTGTGAAGACCCTTAGAGGTCAGACTATGGATACTAGGAAAAAAAATCAGAGGCTAAAACCTTTGCTGAATCCCAGAATCGACAGAAAAAGCGCACGGTACCGTAAATGGGCATGTGTGCCTAAAGGGCTCTAAGAACTTCCCCAACATAGGAACCAAGCCTCATATTCAAAAGCCCTACATCTAAGATTGTCCACAGTAAAGTTTAAATAACATTTGTCTATTTTCACCGAAGTGATCAAAATTGGCCGAAATCAAAGTACATAATCCACGGTTTTTGGCCAAAAACGGTCTCTGAACAAGAACTGCTCAAAATTTTGAGCAAGCGTTTAGGGGTCATAATATGGTTTATGGAAAAATATTAGAACCAAAAACCTGTGATAAGTCCCAAAATCAACAAAAAAGCACGGTAGCCTCAAGCGGTGACGTCTGCCACAAGGGCTTAAAAAACCTCCTTAATAGAACAAACAAACCTCATTTCCAATAAGGTTATTCCAAGGCTCTCCATGGTAAATGTTTGATGACATTTGCCATCTTTAAAAAAAGTGGTCTAAATAGGCCAAATCGAAGTATATAATCCACGGTTTTTTGACAAAAATGTTCTTTGTAAGGCGTTATGGGTTATATTGAATAAAATCAGAACCCAAAACAGACGATAAGTCGCAAAATCGCACGGTATCATCTACTAGTGAGTTTGTCAAATGGGCTTAAAAAACCTCCCTTACAGAAGAAACAACAATCATTTCCTACAAGGCTACTCCAAGACTAGCTGTGGTAAAATTTTGGTAACATTTGTTTACTCTCGAAATAATGGTCCGAATTGGCCAAAATTGAAGTATATAATCCACGTTTTTTTGGCACACAATGTTTTAGGAACAAAAACCACTCAAACTTTTGTGGAAGCCCTTATATGTTATATTATGGATATTCGAAATATATTAGATGCAAAAACCTATGGTAAGTCCCAAAATATACAAAAAAAAAAAAAAACGCACGCTAGCCTCTAATGACGTGTGACGAAAGAGCTTAGAGTACTTCCCTTATAGAGGAAACAACCCTTATTTCCGACAAGGCTACTCCAACACTATATTGTAAAGTTTGATAACATTTGTCCACTTTTAACATATTGGTCAAAATCGAAATACATAATCCACGGCTTATAGCCCAAATTTTTTTCTGCTCAAACTTTTGTGGAAGCCCTTAGGGGCCATATTATGGATGCTAGGAAAATCTCCGAGCCGAAAACCTATTGTATGTTCCAAAATTGGCAAAAATCATACGCTAGCCTAAACGGGTGACGTGTATTGTGAATAGTAGTCGGTCAATGCTAATCTTGAATCAATTTTTATGAATTGTTATTCGTAAGCTGTCTCTCTATGTTTTTAATGTAGGGTAAGGCTTGCGTACGTATGGCCCCTTACCCGTTCTTATGGCGGGAGCCCGAGAGACTGAATTGTTGTAATACTTTCAAAACTGTTTCATGCATACACATAATATTCAACTGCTTGTTCTAATTCAGTTTTTAATGTTATATGAATGGGATTAGTTAAAAAACACCACAATAAAGAGAAGAGAATAAAAGCACTAACCGAAGATGGTGGTAATTTGAGAAGAGGCCTTGGCATGGATGGATTTTTTTTGGCAGACTCAATTAAAGGTAGTTCTAGCCTGGTAGCCATGATTTTTGATGTCGTGTTAGATGTAGTGCTGGTTTGGTTGCTTATAGGATAACAAAAGTCCCTTTAATATGTACTTTCTAGGAAATTAGAAAGTTTGGGTTATGAGAAATCCTGTTTGGATGAACGACGGAACTAAAACTTCCGGTGAGAAGCCCTCACCTACCTGGCTACATAGGCCCTTCTTGGTGAGCAACTAAGTAAACTTTGTAGGAAAGCTTCCTAGGAAGTAGTAATTCCTATCCTATTGGAAAACAAACATCATATGGTTAAGTATGACGAACAAAATTGGTATCTGTATTCGCATGCTTTTTGAGCTAAAGTATCTGGTAAAAGATGGCCACATACTTGCTTAAACTATGCAGAGGGTTCTACATATAGATTTTTAGTTTATGCAGGCTTTTCCTTTCACCTTTAGGAATTACACATGGAACTGGTCCAAATTACCTTGATTAAAACTTGAATCTATGATATTTATCGTAAATATCTAAGCTCTTTATTTATTTTATTGCTATCTCTGTTATGTTTGGCTGTTGTTGGAGGTGAAACCTGAAAGGTGGTTCTTCTCCGTGAGTCCACGGTTTGGCATTTCACATGAATTTCTCTCCCCCTTCCCCTCTTGACTGACATAGGTTATCATCTTTCCTCCAGGTTTCAAGAAAGCTCACGACATTTTTTAAGTCATTGGGAGTGAAGGCTATTTTTGACACAAGCTGTAGTAGAGACCTGGCACTAATAGAAGCATGTAATGAATTTCTTTCCCGTTATGAGCAAAGTAAGACCTCCAAAGGGGCTAGATGTAAAACTGAGCTGCCAATGATTTCGTCTGCTTGTCCAGGTATGCATTTTTATCAAACTGCGAAGTGTTATGCTGAAAATCTGATCCTCACCCAGTTCCTATTTCCTAATATCTGCCTCCCCCAAATGGATGATTTCCTAATAATCTTTCATTGTCTTCCCTATTTTCTGTTAGGGTGGATCTGCTATGCGGAAAAAACTCTTGGATCGTACATCTTGCCATATATTTCTTCTGTGAAAAGTCCTCAGCAGACAATGGGGGCTATCATCAAGCGCTACCTCTGCCAGAAAATGTCACTTAGGTAATATCTATAGACCTCATTGTCTACCTTGATGCTTTCAGACGACAAACTTAACACACTTTTGGTGTATGTGTAGTATAGATGATGTAGAATTAAGCTCTTAGAAGTTAGAACGTGTTTGATTTAAGTCTTTTAAGATTATGGAGATGGGATTTATCATCGTTTCCATTTCTCAATGTTTGATTGAACCTTCACAAATCACAGTCGAGTACTGTTACTTCGACGTGGACTCCGGAGTAGCCCTGCCATTTGTCATACACCGTCCCTACTAATTGATTTTCTCACTTTAAGGCAACCCAAATCTTAGCTTCTCCAGCACTGTTAGCGCAGCAAGCACTGTCACCGCCACAACTACCTGGTCACTGCCAACACCATCCACCACCAACCACAAGAAGGGAGGAGGAAAGAGTCAGGAAGGGAGGGGGGAGGTAGAAGAGGAAGAGAGACCGTTAGGGAACTGAACTAGAACAATTAGAGTACCAAAATCTTTTAAGAAAGGGAGAGACGCATGAAAAGGAGTGGTGGAGGAAGAAAAGAGTTTGTTGCTGGGGTGAAGGTGCTAGAGACGGTGAGCTAATCAGTGACGTTGTAGGAAGCACATAAAGGAACTTTAGTGAGATGACAGAAGGGTGGAGACAGAAAATGATCAAGTAGCTGACTAATTTGACCTAACAAGTTTTTCAAGTAAAGGATTATGTTTACTTCCCTAATTTCCTTCTCTAAATGGTTCATTCCATTTTCGTTCATTATAAACGCACTCAATTTCTGTGTATGTTGTCTCTCAGTCACTAATGAATGTTGAACAGGCCAGATGAAATATATCATGTCACTGTGATGCCTTGTTATGACAAGAAGCTTGAAGCTTCTAGAGATGATTTCATTTTTGAAATGGAATATCAAGATGGACATCATACTAATGGAGATCTAAGGGTTATGGAGGTGGATTCTGTGTTGACTACTGGGGAGGTTTTAGAACTGATACAGGTAAACAAAAGTACTCATTGGCCTTGCCCCTTGCGGTTTTCTATGTTTTGTAGTGTAATGTCCCTATCATAAAGTCTCTTTTTGGTTGTTTTGCAGTCAAAATCAGTTGAGTTCAGTACCCTGGATGAATCTCCTCTTGATAGGATGTAAGAGAACTTGCTTCATTATTTTATGTTTCGAATTATTTGGACATTGGCTGAGATTTTTGCTTTACCATCATCAGGTTGACAAATGTCACAGATGATGGACATCTTCATGGGGTTAATGGAAGTTCTGGAGGTTATGCTGAAGTTATTTTCAGACATGCAGCAAAATCCCTTTTTGGCAGGGATTTTCAAGGGCCCCTAAACTTTAGAACTCTAAGAAACTCAGACTTTCGCGAAATCAGTCTTGAGGTAAGTTCCTGGTTTTCTTCTGCATCGTCTAGACTCTACAGCAATTCAAGTAGACAAAAGTCTATGGATGTATGATATTGAATAAACTGCTAGTCTAGTCTTTTTGTTTAGATGCAAGATTTTAAGTAGTAAACTAGTAACTCATATTGCTTATGTTAGTGATCCTTCGGCCCGAGGGAACCCTCGATATGCGAGAGGGTGTTAACTGCGGGCCTCGTTTTCCCTTGAAGGGAGTCCCTGTTCAAGATTTTCTAACCCCTTGATTGAATGGATGAATACAACAAACCCGGAGACTAACACCCTCCTTCCTTCACCCCAAAATGTGTATTCCCTTATTAGTTAAACTAGTTTGCATGGCCGGCCCGCGCCCGACCTGTAGATCTATATTGTTATATTAATTTTGTGAAATTGTCAATTTACCTTTGTAATAATATTAGTAGCAACACTGTTATCTTCCATAAATTAGCTTATCACCATAATCACTATAAGTTATATTATTTTGCTTAAATTAGCTAGTAATTTCCATATTAGTTTCAGGTTTTAATATATAGTTTTAGATTAGATTTCATCCGTTTCGACGCTAGTTACTTTGTATGGATTTATAATTATTTTAGCCGTTTTACTTAACTTCACTTAGCTTTTTGGCCCTAATATTTTTCAAATCCTCATTATATCATACTTAGACACTACCACCAAAATTTGAGCCAATTTTGCTCTGGAGCCATATTATCAAAAAACCGTGGATTATGTACTGCGATTCTGGTCAAATTTGATTAATTTTTCGAAAATATCCAAATGTCCTCCAAACATTACTATAGATACCTAAGGACTATACGTGTTGGATTTGAGTGTTGGTTCATCATTTTGTGAAGTATTTCATGTGTTTCGACGCTCGTCATTTTGTATGGATCTATAACCATTTTAGCCGTTTTACTTAACTTCACTTAGCTTTTTGGCCCTAATATTTTTTAAATTCTCATTATATCATACTTAGACACTACCACCAAAATTTGAGCCGATTTCGCTCCGGAGCCATATTATAAAAAAACCGTGGATTATGTACTACGATTTTGGTCAAATTCGATTAATTTTTTGAAAAATACCAAATGTCCTCCGAACATTGCTATACATACCCTATGACTATATTTGTTGGATTTGAGTGTTGCTTTCTCATTTTGTGAAGTATTTCATCCGTTTCGACGATAGTCACTTTGTATGGATTTATAACCATTTCAGCCGTTTTATTTAACTTCACTTGGGTTTTTGGCCCTAATATTTTTACAATCCTCATTATATCATACGTAGACACTACCACCAAAAATTGAGCCGATTTCGCTACGGTGCCATATTATCGAAAAACCGTAGATTATGTACTGCCATTCTGGTCAAATTTGATCAATTTTTCGAAAAACTCCAAATATCCTCCAAACATTACTGTAGATACCTTAGGACTATACTTGTTGGATTTGAGTGTTGGATTCCCATTTTGTGATATATTTCATCCGTTTCAACCCTCGTCACTTTGTATGGATTTATAACTGTTTTTGCCGTTTTCCTTATCTTTTATTACGTTTTTTACTCTAATTTTTTGTAAATCCTCATTATATCATATTTAGAGACTATTACCAAAATTTGAGCGGTTTCTGCTCCGGAGCCATATTATCGAAAAACCGTGGATTATGTATTGCGATTCTAATCAAATTTGATAAATTTTTCGAAAAAATCCAAATGTCCTCAAACATCTTATATATATTATAAAAGCCGAGTACAGCCCTTCATTGATGGACACTTGGCACAATCCTATTGGATAGAATTAAATAAATATATCAAAATATTAGGATATGGAAATACTTTTTACTTATTAAATAATATGGTAGTTATCAACTAATATATGGAAAACATGATAATTTATGGTATTGATAAGTTAGCTAATTTATAGTAATAAATCGAAATATTATATGATACAAAGGGTGTTGTGATAGTGAAAAAAAATGAAATAACATAAAGGGTGACGTGATAGTGGAATGAAAATGAAATAGTATAACAAGTTACGGGATATGGAATAATATAACGGGTGACATACAAGTAGAAAAGAGAAAAAGAATTAGGATCAATTAGTAGAAATAAATTGTAATATAATATAACGGGTGACCAAAGTTGAAAGACAAAAAATAATGTAAAGTATCATTTCAAATAATATTATAATAAAAATAAACCTACATTTTTACGAAACGTATATAAACGCAATCTAGTTACTATAGATACCTAAAGACTATACTTGTTGGATTTGAGTGTTGGTTTCTCATTTTGTGAATTATTTCATCTGTTTCGATGCTTGTCACTTTGTTTGAATTTATGACTCTTCTGGCCGTTTTTGTTATCTACTCTTAGTGTTTTACTCTAATATTTTGCAAATCCTCATTATATCATACTTAGATATTACCACCAAAATTTGAGCTGATTTCGCTCCGGAGCCATATTATCAAAAAACCGTGGATTTTGGTCAAATTCGATCAATCTTTCGAAAAAAATCCAAATGTCCTCCAAACATTATTGTAGATACCGTAGGACTATACTTGTTGGATTTGAGTGTTGGTTTCTCATTTTATGAAGTATTTCATGTGTTTCGACTCTCGTCACTTTGTATGGATTTATAACCGTTTTGGTCCTTTTCCTTATCTTTTATTATGTTTTTTACTCTAATATTTTGTAAATTCTCATTATATTATATTTAGAGACTACCACCAAAATTTGAGCGGTTTTTGCTCCGGAGTCATATTATCGAAAACCCGTGGATTATGTACTGTGATTCTGGTCAAATTTGATTAATTTATCGAAAATATCCAAATGTCCTCCAAACATTACTATAGATATCTAAGGACTATACTTGTTGGATTTGAGTGTTGGTTCGCATTTTATGAAGTATTTCATGTGTTTCGACGCTCGTCACTTTGTATGGATCTATGACCGTTCTGGCCGTTTTACTTAACTTCTCTTGGGTTTTTTACTCTAATATTTTTCAAATCCTCATTATATAATACTTAGATACTACCACTAAAATTTGAGTCGTTTTTCCTCTGGACCGTTTTATCGAAAAACCGTGGATTATGTACTACGATTCTAGTCAAATTTGATTAATTTTTCGAAAAAAGTCAAATGTCCTTCAAACAAAACTAGAGATACCCTAGGATTATACTTGTTGGATTTGACTGTGGGTTCCTCATTTTGTGAAGTACTAGTTCAGTAGTAGTTTGCAAGCCTGGCCCGTGCCCGAGCTGTATATCTATATTGTTATAATCATTTTATGAAATTGTCAATTTACCTTTGTTATAATATTAGTAGCAACACTATTATTTTCCATAAATTAGCTTATCACCATAATCACCATAAACTATATTATTTTGCATAAATTAGCTAATAAATTTCATATTATGTAATTACTTAATGTTATCCAATTAATGAATGCCAAGTGTCGTTCTAGGAAAGACTTGGTTTCAGGTTTTAATATATAGTATTAGATTAGATGTCAGTATTCATTGATAGCTAAAATGAATGTAGTACTTTCTGATAAGGATGGATGTTCTTCGATTTGGTTAGTTTTACACTTTAGTGGGATGCCTATCTGGAGGGAAAGTGAGGCCAGAGAATCATGAAATGAAAAGGGAGGGAAGAGGCTATAAAGTACCCTCATCTGGAGAACTATGGAGGAGTAGAGCGGAGAGACTCTGGAAAAGAGACTTGGCATAAAGGGAGGGAGTTCTCCTGCCAAATATCCCCAACTTGAGTAGAATTTGGTTTAAAAAGGACGGAGTGAAAATGATTCCCCCCAGATCCCTCAAAATTTTCTTCCCAGCCGCCTCTCACTTGTTCTCAATAAGGAATGTTGGATCGCTCCTCCTATTTTCCTCTGTTTCCTTGCATTTCTCTCCCTCCAAAGAAAGTATTTGGAAATGCACTGTCCAAAAAGAAAAGAGACAAGGATCTGATGAAATGTTTTATAATGCAGGTTGAGGGTGAAACAGTCTTGAAGTTTGCCTTATGTTATGGCTTTCGAAATCTCAGGAATGTCGTAAAGAAAATTGAAAGTGGGAATAGTGATTATCACTTTCTGGAAATCATGGCATGCCCTTCAGGTCAGAATGATAATACATAGTGTATAATATTCCCTATATGTTTTGATGTTTTTGACTGGGCACACTGGGAGCCACATCTAGAGCAAGTGGACTGTTCTCTTGGTGTAAAACTCCAGGGGTATATATTATCAATTGAAGTTGGAAATAGGTTAGTGGAACTGCACGTTATGCTGAAAACGATAATATCTTGTGCTGCAGGTTGCCTGAATGGTGCTGGACAAATTAAGCCAAAAGCTGGACAGTCTGGAAAGGATTTGATTCAGACTTTGGAGGATATCTACATGAGCAATGTGAGATTTTTATTGCTAATCCGGAGTTACGGTTCTTATCAAATGCTCTCTTTTGTCATGATCTGATGATTTATATTTGTAGATACAGCTGCTTTTAGAAAAATCTAGTTTTCGATTATTGTTTGAATAGTTTGTCGAGCTTTCTGGTTGCTTATCTTTAAATGATACATGATTCCAACTCCTTGAGAATTTTTTTTTTCTCTTCGAACCTATCTCCCACTGGTAGTTCTAACTTTTGAATGAGAAAATGAAGCCAAACACTGAAGTCATATTTTTGACACTTCTGCTCGGTGCTCACAAGTTGAAAAAAAAAAATGCTTTTTCCAGCTGTACAATATTATGTGGAATAGAGTTGAATGTAACGTGAAAATTGGAAAAAGACATTGAAACAGTGGATCTAATCTTAGCCCTGGCACCACCCCAAGCATTAGCAGGCTTAGACGCTAAATCACCCTTATCGCCCAAAAAAGAAAAAAAGGCACCATACGTCATTTTTGTGGCCACGACACTCGAAGTGGGTAGAATAGTTTCCGCATCATGTCACGTTCTTTTCGCTACATCTTCCCTACATGACAAGCGAGGGATGTGCTAGGCATTTGATTTTGTGTTTTATGTATATCCTTGAAGTTTGAAGATAGCAGCATTTTGTTTTCCGTTTCTGATTGAATGCCCCTGCTGTATGACAGGTTCTGGAAGCTGATCCTTTCCAAAATCCGATAGTGAGAGGTTTATATGCTGAGTGGCTTGAGCAACCTGGTTCAGAGAAAGCTAAGCGGTATGTGCACACAGAATACCATCCTGTAGTTAAAAGCATAACTTCTCAGTTGAACGATTGGTGAACTTTATCGCCCAAAATTTGTTATGTCACCCCAATGGAAGAACTTTGCTATCAGTCATCCCGTGCTCTTCAACATCATCTGCTGTTCAGACTTCAGACCATAGATAGTCCTGTTTCTACGGTGGCTTGATCTTCATGCTGACCTTGAATTCTTGGGAAGCTCGATTTTGTCAAAATTTAGATTCCAGGTGTACATAACATAGATATATAGTGTGTACTGGCAACATTCCTCTCGATAGAAAGACAAGGGCTTTTTAATCTTGTATACCATTAGTTTGTTCAGATGGTTTAGTTATGGAATAAACGCCAGTTTTTGCTGGATGCCTTACTTTTGAGCTGCGTATATACTGATTTATATTTGAATGTATCTGTCAGAATCCTTTACTTACAGTGGTGGTTAAGCTTGAAGATGACTTTAGTTTGATCAGACTGAACTATGGCCGGAAACCTTAGGGACAGTCCTTTCAGCCATTAATGTTCTTACTTTCTCGGCTTCAGAGAACTTCCCTCCATCTGTCAATATGTTTGACATCAGAACGTAATCTCCACCGTATCCTCTCTCCATCTCCTGTATCTTCCTCGTTACTCTCTCAGCAGCCTTAGCATTACCATGAACACTGCAGGCGCCCAATATTGTGCGCCAAATTACGACACTGTCAATGTGGTCAGGGATATGAGAAGCAATGTCCTCTGCTTCCTTTAATTTTCCTGCTCGCCCTAACATATCAACCACTGATCCATAGTGTTTTATGTCTGGTGCAACAGATTCCTCGCCAACCATTTTTTCAAAGAACTGTAATCCCTCCTCTACTAAACCACTGTGGCTATAAGCATTGAGCACACTCAAGAAAGTTACTCGATTCGGTCTTATGCCTGAAGTCTTCATTTTCTCGAAACCCTGTGCAGCTTCTTTCGCCATGCCATGCATAGCGAAACCAGCAACCATAGATGTCCAAGTCACTAGATTTCTTCCATCAGTTGAGACCCCTTCAAACACTCTCAATGCGCTTCCTATGCATCCACATTTGGCGTATGTATCAATTAGACTGTTGGCCACCTGAACATACCTGACAGTGTAACCACATTTCTCACTGTAGGCATGAACAGTTTGACAGTTCCCAAGATCACCAAGATCTGCAATCGCAGTAGAAATCGCCAGCAACGACACTTCAGTAGGCATAATGCCGTCCCTGACAGTCATTTCGCGGAAAACAGTATACGCTCCCTGATAGTCCTTCATCCGCGCCAAGCCATCAATCATACTGGTCCAGGAAACAACATTCCTACTAGGCATTTTCCGAAACAGAGCTAAAGCTTCTTCAAGACGTCCCCATCTAACCAACCCAGTAACCATGACATTCCAAGTGACCAAATTTCTCTCAGGCATTTCATCAAACACCTTCTCTACCTCACTCAAAAACCCGAAATCGACATACATGTTCAGCAAAGCGGTCTGAACGTAAACATGACACTCAAATCCCAACTTCACAACAACGCCATGAAACTGAAAACCCAGAAAAGATTGGCTCAAATTGGCACAAGCTTTGACAAGAAACGAGTACGTAAAGCTGTCGAAACGAGACGACAATGCTGGTGTAGCTTGTTTGTAAAGATACAGGGCTTCTTGAGGGTACACACCCAGCGCATACCGGCGCAAAAGGGTGTTGAAAACAAAGATAATTTGAGCATTTGGGCATTGGATTAATGACCCATTTGTCAAGAATTTGGAGTGAATTTGGCGGGTAATTCGGCGAGACGAAGGGAAGTTGTTCAGAAGAGACAGTGAATATGATGAGAAATAAGCACAATGTTTGGTAAATAGTAGTTGCTTCTGGGAGAAGTTAACTAAGAGTCGTTTTCGCAACCAGCGCATTTGGTTTGAATATGGAAGAGAATGGTTAATTAGGGTTTTTTTTTAACTTCTAAAGAAAGATTTGGAAATGAAGAATATGGCCGTTGAATTATGAAATTAGGAATGATTTTTGGGCGGGAGAATTAAGAGGGGGTTAAATTTTTCATAAGTTTCTTAGCTTTGATTAGTTTTGTTCTTCTAATCTAATAGGAAATACGGAAGGTGCCGATATTACGAGATAACACATGCCAGATGATGTGCTTTCTTGTCACTTCTTTCAAGCTTAAGGTTGTGGCTACCACAAAAAAGAACACAAAGTATGAACTTTCTTTTTTAGGGCCTCCTAGGAGGCACAGGACACAGAATCTTTCGAGCCAAAGTCGACTACTAAAGTTGATAAGATTCATTGTCTCCCTAGCTAGGCCATAGTCAGATGAATGAGATGCAGGAGGTAAATGATTGGTCGACATTCAAGGTCACTTGAAATTCATCTTTCGCGTTTTTACAGGATTACACAAAAACATGATGATTGTATCGAGTCCTCAGTCGTTGTGACTGTAAAACTGTACAGGTTTATTCTGATGAGTTGTGAATGATCTTGTTCCTGTGATTTTGAAAGAGCATGTTTCAGCAAATCTGTTTGAAGTTTTCCTTGTACACTACAATGTTCCATTGGTTGTTGTTGCGTGCTTAGGACTTTTAAGTACAGACAGCCGACATAGAAATGCACTTCACGGATTTACTGTCAACAATTACATACTGGCATTGTCTGTCTCAGAAATGACTAGATTTTTACCTTTTTTAAGGATACTTTAGCTACAAAATTTCATATATCTGTGATTAAGACTTCTGCATCCACTTACTTTCTTTAGCATATATGATTACAATGTTGAGTAAGAAAGAAGTGTATGTAATAAGCTATTGAAAGTTTAACATACATCTGTATGTATGTGTGATTAAGACTTACTGTATGTGTCCCTCGTTTAACATCCGATCTCCCCTTACCTCACCATATCGCTGTGAGAGTCTTTGAGGCACTGTGCCGTGTTTTGTTGTTGTCGTCGTATGATTGGTTGTGAGACTAAAAGGGCATTACAAAGCGGCCTACCACTACCAGTAACATACACAAACTTTTTCATGAAGTGTCTAAAAATCCTCCATTAAATCGAGAGGCAGGTTCATCGGGTAAGAGGGCATCTGTGATCTGTTAGTTAATTAACTCATAAAGTTGATAAAAAAAAAATCAGCTCCTGATCACTTTGTGCATTGGCAAATCTCCTGCTAATTAGACATCTGCCTTAGATTATGATTAAACTAAGATTATGCGGAGACACGACGAAGTTTACTTAAATGTTTAGTGGAAGTTGCACTGAGCTTAAAAGCCTTAAAGTACAGCTAATCTACTTAATGAAACATACGAAAAAATTGCAACTTTGCAGGTAAAGATTGTCACATTTGTCAGTGTAGCAGATTCAGTGAACATCTGCATTGTGAAGTTGAGTCATACGGCCTCCTACGTCTTTAGACTCTTTACGTTTGGTTTGAATAGTCGAGAAGAATTCAAATTAAACTTAACTACTACATACTATACAGTTTTGTCCTGTTATCACTAGAAGAGGATTCTGTTTTTTTAACAGGAACATGTATGTTTCTGGCATTCTGTTTTAGCATTTCCTGTAAACCTGAAACTTATTGAGTAGGAGACCTGGCCTATTATCGCTTCTAAAAGAAGACGATTGTCCATCCATGTCTTCAGCATAGGGATAAGGTTACGTACATCTAACTCTCGTCAGTTGTCACCTTGTTAATTACGAGTATAAGATGAAAGTCTTAGAGGCACCTCGGATAATGTCGTTGTATTAAAATGTGACTAATGGCCTAAGGATCAAAGGTGTGTAACCGGCCTGCCATTACATACGACATCTTTGTTATTTGTTTGAAGATGATCCAGTAACTACATTGGTCGTTTCGTCGACTAAAAGGGCATTTCTGCTGATCAATTCAAGAACTGTCAATGATCATGTGTTAATTAACCATCTGCCTGATCTTTAATTAATGATTAAACAAAGATTAATTAAGCGAAAACCCGACGCAGTTTTTACTTAATAACGAAGTGGAAGTTGCATCTGAGCTTAATCAAAAGTTGTGTGAGTGCGCTTTAACATTGTCAGATTAAGAGAAGTAACGCTTTTATGTCCACAAAACTGATTAAGTTGGTAGCTTGCTTAACAAGCTTTTGTAGAATTGTATATATAGTTGAACTTTGGTACTTATAAAGTGTAGATTATATGAAATTAATCCATTGTTTAATTATGATTAAGCGAATGATTGGAAGATTAGAGAGTTGTTTGGTGATGAATGGAGTTTTAACAGCAGCCACACATGATATGTGAAATTATCTTCCAAGTCTTTTTGGTAGGCGTGGGTGGTAACAAGATGTATATTTATGGAGTTAATTTGTGGATTCCACTTCTTGTTCCATCAAAGACCAACTTTAATTTTCAACGGCCGTCGATACCACTACTAATTATAATCTGGCTTTTTACGATAATGCGGATCTTCTATCCTACTTTTGTGGCTCATTCTATAACATAAAGTGGCAGCGAATATCGGCACCGTTTTTATGGCCGGGGTCACACACACTACGCTATGGACAAGAACAATATCGAGATAATTTGGTCGGCCTTGTTAAACCTGAATTTTTATGACCAACACAAACAATAATATGGATAGATTAAGAAGATCATATATTAATTCTACTTTTCAAAGTAAACTTGTGAATTTTACAGATTAGACTAAGTTTTGAAATAATAAGAAATTCCTGAACATATTTTCTTGTTATTATTCAAGTACTACATATGTATATACTTAACTTATACGGAGTACGTTTTTTTTTTGTTTTAATGATTTTGTGGTGTTTGACTATAAGTGGTACCCGCATAATCATGTGCACAAAGCAAACTCCATAGTGGGTTCATTATAAATATTTTTAGCAAGTTTAATTAGTTGCTTTAATCACAATTATTAGCCCTTTTTATCATACAAAATTATTTACCTCAACTGTCCGAAATATCTTCTGATGCTTGGGTTAAGTTAATGGGGGTCACTCCACCAAATCAGGATGTTATATATTGATCTGTTACATCACTTCTCGTAATGACAATTGCGTCGAGAATTGTATCGACGTTAACCACGTACAATTCATCTGCTTGTTCGTTGTTATAAGAAGCATATACCGTGTTTTTCTTCTGTTTACACTTGACCTAATATTTCAATACAATTCAGGTTCGAGTTTGTATAGGATTACCTAAAACGACAAAATTCTGCCAAGATTCGAAATCCAAAAGCCTTTTTGTTGGGCCATTGAGTAAATTATGGTGACGCATATAGTTATCCATTTTGAAGTTTAGTTATGAATGTCTAGTGTCCACTACAAGATTTATTAAATTTGCTGCTTGGCAGATCATGCGCGAGAATGTTAATAATATCAATGATGATTTGGTACTAAATTACTCTGTTTTAAATCATAGTATCCAGCTTCCCCAACATATGGGCAAGTTCTAGTCTGCTGACGTACAACATCAGATTGATATATAGTTGTGTGTTTTTATACTGCAAGTGCACGGTGTAGGTGTTTTTTAACCTATTGAAAGGGTAGTGTACGCGGCGTAAACGTTACAATGATCTGATATAAAGTTGTTAATTAAAACCCATGAGATATTGTTATGATTCGCTACTGCTTAAACGCGCTCTTGATGTTGTTTGTGGTTTGCACGGGGTAAAATGGTATATAGACAGACATTATTATTATCAAACAAGTGGTAATAATTAATCTTAAAATTTCTTACAGTGGATCGAATAAATACATACATACAGTGAATTATTGCATGTTTTTTTGGTGGAAATGACGGACCAACTTTAATACTCAACTTCATGTATCTGGCTGCAGTTGTAGCCACATTATTAGCATAACCTTCTTAATCATAAGAATATGTTTCGAACAAAGTCAATACATACATTTCCATATAATAACAAAAAAAATTGCCCTACATTTCTTCTTTTCAAAAAGAAGAAAATCATTCGTGCATGCAAATGTTACCAATTCGCAAAAGATAAAAAATAAAAAAAAAATAAAAAATAAAAAAAAAAGAAGAAGAGGAGAACTGAATAATGTGAAAGTAGTGATAAGGGTTTGACATCTTTTAATTAGCACAACTGATTGGTGATGATGTCGATTCATGGCTTAGCTTGGACACAACTACAAGTATCAAACAGGTGCGTGTTCGAGTTTCGGACTTTGACCGTGTCTTTTGACCCTTTTTCTTGTTTTTGGTTATATGGTATACATGCATGCATTCATGCGTGCATACCATATAAGCGTAGTTAGGGGTAGCGTATACATACATGCACGCACCTTAGTCAAAGCGTTGCTTGATCAATCAAACACGAGACTGAAGAAGTGTGCGTGTTTGATGATTTTTATGTTTTTGGCCTAAAATGTAGTGTCTGTTCGTCCAAATGTATCGTGATCATAATCATTATTGCATTAAATCAATATACTTTAGTGATTAACAATGAGCTCACGACAACAAACCAACATTTTTTGTTTTGTTTTTTAATGCAACTTTAATTGGATTATTATCTCTTGTCATTACCCTTAAACCAAAACTCTTGCTTTCAGAGTAAGCCAAAAGCAACAAAAAAAAAAGGTGTTTTTTTTTAAACATCTATTACTCCATTTACTTGCTAACAAGAAGTAAACTCATTTGCGCTAAAGTACATACACATACAAAATAAAGGGGGTACTACTACCATAAAGCTAAAGTTCTTACATAATACATAAATTATTGATTACCAAAGCTTCAATTATATAGTTCCTGGATTTATCAAAATTTGACTAGCTAGGAGCTTTATAGATGACAATGATCAAATGGGATTGATCGATGTGTCGTAACAATGACGCTCGAGAAATCGTTTGTCCTTAATCTTCAATAATGGAGCTGATCGAGGGTTATGTACGTATATATATATGGGCAAAATCTCGATCAAAAAATGTATGTAGAGTTGCTGCTTTAATTAAGATGATGACGAACACGAATTAAAGACTTATTATGATCTTGATAAATTAAAGTTGGAAAAAGAAGGTGCAAATAATAGTCTGATAGATGTATTTTTGATGTAGTTCCAAGCTAAGATGAAGGGCTTTAATATGTAACATTGTTATCACAAGTCAAAGGGAAAAAATCAGTCAATGTTTGCATAAAAGTTTTTGAGAAAGAGAGTTTCTACTTCATTATTGAGAATTTATGATGTAATTAAGTTAAGCAAATTGATAGAGGTCTATAGTTTAGATACAATTAATTTGTCTAAAATATAAAATTGAGCTAGTAGTAGTAAAATTGAGATCGGAATAGTAAAATTAATTGTAGTAAAAAATTCAGATAGTAAAATTAATTGTGTGAGTAGTAAAATTTTGATAGTGTAGTAAAATTATTATGGATTGTAGACACTTTTGGGTGTCTACACTTTAGACCTCTAGCATTGTCCTTAAGTTAAAGGCTAGTACATATACTTATCGGATTATAGGATGTTCTAAACGTATGTAACCATTAGACTACGACTTTCTTTGTCATTCTTTTATTGCAAGGTTCGTTTCTGACTGCGTTCAATCTAATAAAGTGATGACACGTAATAATATCCTTGTATACTATGACATTTATTTGTGTAGGGTTATCTTACGTATGAAACAACTTAAACTTATTATTGTCATAAACGACTTACTAACATATGGTCGGTCGTATCTCAATGAAATATTTACATGTAGCTAGTGACCAAGTTGATGTTGGTGGTGGAATCATACGCAGCTTCGAAATTCAAAGAGGCCCAGATCTGCCTGCCTCTTGGAACTGTCTCTTCTATCCTCAACATTTGCTGAGGTCCTTAACTCTTTAGGCCCTATTCCAAGTGTCCAATTTCCTTTCAAATTTGTAATGTAAGACCTCACCAGTCACCATGCAATGAAGATTCTCTGTCCCATTTGGTGTGTCACTCCCTATACCCCTCAAATCACAAGTTTTAAAATTCACATTATAACCTTAATAAATCCATATTACTTTATATATTTAATGAAATCCAAGCTTTAGATTGGAGGGGTACAGGGAGTGGCACACCAAATGGGACAGAGGATCCTCATTGGTCACCATGACCTTCACTTGCTTATTTTCCTGGTCTAAAATGGCCAAACCAAAACTCTGTCCTTTTATTTGAGATCTGTATATCGCGTAAATTCCCGATCATATTCTAACTTATTGTACCAATATAATGCAACACATTTCACACCTGTATTATACTATTATATGAGTAGTTATGTCGTCTACGCATTAGAGCTTATATATATTTACTAGTAATCCCCGTTTAATGAACTACTAGCTAGGTCTTTTCGAGCGAGGCTAACTAATCTTATTCATTAACTAAAGACTATCAAAGTCGTCTTGGCAAAACAAACTAAAAACAAAAGTAAAGGGAATGATCCGATCCGACCAATTAGAGTTGGATAGTGATCCATGGGTTTGTTATTGCAATGACATGACATGATAATCATGTATATGTGAAGTGATGATTAAGGAGGTGATTAGATGTCCACTTTGTGGTAAATGTTGCACATATGCTTTCTTTTGGACTACACATTATATTTGAGTTTTATTATGGTGTTTTTTTTTTTACTATTTCGTATATGATCATGTCATTACGATCGAGGTGATCTAGATTATTAGCATACTATACCATATGGTTTGATACGATTGATTTTTTTGATGAATTGGTACGCATTATCAGTTTCCCAAACTTTTGGAGGATCCATATTTTGTGGCTATAAATTAAATCAATTCCTTTTATTTGCATATGATGTGCCAATGGGAAGATATCTCTCTTATTACTATATATAGTGTGGATTGAGTTCACAACATAACGTGTAAAAAGCTTTGCAAGAGTTATCTCAGGACAACTTTTTTTTTTTCAATTTCGCAACCAGTTTAATTAGAAATAAAATTTCAAATGCCATTCAAGCTAGCTATTGAGTGTGAGTTATGAGAGATTCATTCATTAATTGACATTATATATATACATTTTATTTCAACACAAACCATTTCGGTAGTAAAATAATCGTGTTATTAGCTAGCTAGGTTTAATTTTCCGAAACTTTCATCATCATGCATCATGCATGCATACTATTAATAATTTGGTTAAGAGATATGAATGAGATATGGTTTTTTGATATTAAGTTAATCGAAACAAGTCATTTGGGAAAACGAATGAACCAATGACATAGTAATTGCGACTTGTGTATAATTAAGATGGAGTCATATGCAAATTTGATGCCACCTGCTGGTGATGCCTAACCATCTCCATTTATCGTATTGAGCGCACTGAAATCTAATATAAAACATTTATCACTCGTATTAATATATTTTCTCGATCTTTTGCTATCGAGCTGACATATTTAGAAGAAGAAAAAAGGCCATGAGTTACAAAAAAAAAGAAAAGGCCTTCTATTAATGGATTATTTCTAAATAAAAAATCTCTCAAATTTGGAAATTGTATGAGGACTGTTGCTGATGTGCACGAAATTGGTGCATGTGCATGTCATAGATTCACCTATATATTAACGTACGTATACGTAGTAACTAGTAACCCTTTCGCAAAGAACAATATGCTCTGCAAAATGATCGTATTAAATTCTCCAAATGAACAAATCATATCAAATTGTCACGATAAAATTTAGGCAAAGCTGCAACAAATCAACAAGAACATTCCAATCCATTTATCCATCAAATGTTAGCTAGTAAACAATTGTTAACTATCGAGGTTGGCAGAATCATGTACAATATTTATATATTAGTCATGTCGATTTTGGGATTAATTATTCTCTGTATGTACTAGCTTTTTTACATCACACTTCACAAAACATCAATTCCATATGATATCGTATCAAAGAATTAACACATCTTTTCCCCTCAAAAAAAAAAAACAATTAACACATCTTTTGTAGCTTCTCCTGCTAGTAGATAAAGCATCTAGATGTTTAATTTTGTCATCAACATGAAGTGTTTCGGCCGACACGAATCACTCTTATTTGAAATCGCTTAATTAGTTACTTGTAAAAAAATCTATAAAACGTCTCTATAAGGTCATAATTAATTGTGCGTAAAGAGGTGATCAAACGGGTAAACCGGGTGGTCAATACCTTAATCGTCCTACATTTTTATAAAGTGATTATTTTTCTTCAATCGTACATTTTTATCACAAAACTCACGTATGAAGCACGTACAGTATACTCCCTCCGATTAAAAAAAAATATTTCTTTTTGTAGTTCCAAGTTTCCATGAAAGGAACTACTTATACACCAAATGAAAGACCCGTTCGTTTGCCTTAAAATTAAGTAAAGTTGGTAGATCGCAATGCAGAATGAAATATAAACTAACTTTTGCAGCAAGTGAACGATTCGTTTGGTTTAGAAATACCTTCCAACATGACACCTTAAAACTGCAAACGGAAACAAGAAAAATTATTTGGTCGGAGCCTCGGAGGGAGTATATGAACTAGAGCTCGTTATTTAACCCTTGGTTCGGAGCATCCAACTTATAGTGGATGCGAAATAATCTGTCACTTCTTTTTGTACACATGATATCTACTTAGCAATGTCAACTTCTCATAAGAATAGTTATAGTTATCATAAACTAGATAGTATCATTAATAATATATAGTAATTTCGATCAAATGGACATGTTATAGATGTGGGGATACAAAATAATTGTCGCCGTTGTTGTGTATACGTAAGCAAATTAAATTCCCCACTATAGATTTAGAATAGACGAAAGAGATTCTTTCACTTGGAAGTTTCGAACTAATGTTCCTTGCAATGAACTTATATGCTTATGTTATAGTGAATAGATATGCTTATATGCTAATTAACCTTTTCATTAGATACGGATTTTGCCGTATGACGTAATAATGACGTAATAATGAACGAATGGATTAAATTGTCATGAACCTTTTTTTTCACCGTTTATATTTGGTTTATTGAATTATTTTTCTTACATATTCACAACACAAAATAAAAATCACCGAATAAAGCGAAGGAAATAGGATTATGTGACAATTTTATATTCTCTTTACTTGAGCTTCGGTAATAATAACGGTCTATATACTCCGTATTTAACATCAACAAGACATAGTTTTAGGAATTTATACACTATTTTGAAATACTCGACATCTAAATTCTAGAATGTCGGTATATTGGTCGAAACTCGATAATAAAATATTTGTCTCTACCTATTACTATACGACAAATTCACCCGAAATAACAGTGGATGAATATAAATTTGTAAACTTCTAAAAAAATTTTGTTCCTGCAAATCGAATCTTAATTTTATCCAAATACCGATCGACAAAAATTATAAAAGTTAGATGAATCAAAGATTCAGAGGAATATCATTTCATTGGGCTTTAATTTTAAAAATGATTTTAATAAAAATGGGAAACATATGACAGCTGCCGCATCTAAAACAAAGAAAATGGGCCCAAGAGATACCCAATGGCCCATAGACAGCCCACCAATCATCAAAAGAAAAGGGCCCACATCTTCATCAGCAAATCACCAAGCTCAACTTTCTTAGGGTGAAGCTCCTAAATCCCAATTTTTGATTTGATCACTCGTGGATCTCTCTCTTCCACATATTAAACCCCCTAATCCTCAAACGTGGACTCCATACTCATATAATCTAGGATTAAAAATTGCTAATTAATCTTCATAATGTTAGGGATTAAGTAGTTGTTAGTTATTTAGTTTTGATGTGGAAGTTTATTGCAAGTCGAGTGTCATTCAGAACTCATATATGTATAAAAAAATTATCATCATTACATTATGTATGTTGATTCTTAAACTTACTGGATCTTACAAAGTTACAATTGGATACTAAACTTGTGTCAAGTATTTTGATTCGGTTAGTAGTCAGTTACAACTTACAAGTCGAGTTATTGTGTTATTTCAAGTTTTGCCAACTCTTTATATGATACATATTTAGGTGCTTGACAAGTATGCATGTGTTGGGGTTTCACAAGTGTGTTCATAGAAGTATTGTCCCACATCGGTAGAAGTAAGTTGAGGAGATTGGTTTATAAGTTAGTGGGTTACTCCTCCTATTAACAATTGGTTTTAGGATGGAACCTCACTGGGCTTGTGGCCCGTCTTCCTAATTTACTCCTACGAGTCCGCTGCCCTGGACCCAACAAGTGGTATCAGAGCCGATGGTTCGACTTGGGGCAACCCAGGTGCGATGTGGGGTTGTGCCAACCTTGACACCCTATCATGGTGCGGAGGAGCACTGGTGCATAGTTGCATCGGGCACGCACGTGGTGCGGAGAAGCACTAGTCGAGGGGGAGTGTGATGATTGTACTCTAGAGCCTCGGCTGACCATTCATGGTGCGGAGGGGCATTGGTGCGGAGTAGTACCGGTCATTCATGGTGCGGAGGGGCACTAGTCAGAGGGGGAGTTGCAGTCACACACATGTGTTGGGGTTTTCCAAGTGTGTTCGTAGAAGTATTGTCCCACATCGGTAGAAGTAAGTTGAGGAGATTGGTTTATAAGTTAGTGGGTTACTACTCCTCCTATTACCAATTGGTTTTAGGATGGAACCTCACTGGGCTTGTGGCCCGTCTTCCTAATTTACTCCTATGAGTCCGCTGCCCTGGACCCAACAGCATGGCTAAGGGTGGTACAAGAGTATGAGTATTATAATTTGTTTGGAACCGAAGGGTGAGCCGAAGTAGACCTAGTATGGTTAATTAGATCGACATTGAACCATTCTAATTGCATCTCGAAGTATGTAAATGAATGCGTGATCGAGTTAGTTATAACACTTCAGGATTATATATGAAACGTAATTTATGGAATTGGTTTGTCCCATATTGGAAAAATGAGGTTCATATGATCAGTCGTTTATAATAGATTTCTACCATCATATGTATAGGCCTAGGAGCTGCTTTCCATCTTATTGGATTGGATTGTGTTACGAGATTTGATAGATCAGCCTGTTAATTACATTAGTTGTTCTTCCGTTTAGGAGTGATGTTGGTTTGGCTGAGTTACAACTTCTGATGTTGTCATCACTCAATATATTTGTATGAAATTTCGCTAAACTTGTGGACATGGATCAATACTCTTTTTTTAAACATTTCTTGATTTCTATTTACCATTTTGCCTCACAAAAAAATAAGAAACCCCTTTAATGTCCACCATTATACAAAAATGTACTCCAAAAATACTTGTCAAATTGCTATAACCTATTAGTATTCACAACTTTGGATGTATATGTAGAAACTTATATTTATCTACTTCATTCATAGGTTTGTGGAAACACTCCACAATCTAATGACATATCGCTAGTATGTATATGGCTTCGAGAAGGGATACATGTTTACCTTTATTTTAACCCTCCGTTCCATATCAAAGCAAATGACATAAACATTCACTATACAACATACAATAGTGGCTTTATACACAGCAAGCATTATTAGCCATAAAAATTATACTTAATTTTTTACTTTAGAATATCCAATGCATCACTATTTGGGCCCCTCGTATTTCACTCAAAATTCCAAGAAGTAACTTCTTACAAATTAAACTTGTTACTACAAAACAAATTATTAGAACTCTTTATTACCTGAAAAAGTAAATAAATAAAAGAACCATGTAACCATATAAGGGCCCTTTATCATGAAGAAAAAAAAAAAAGATTTGAAGTTTAATACCAATTTTATATAAAGTTTATAATAATAATAAAGTATTTCCATCATTTGCAAAAGCAAGTTAAGGTTGCCTATAAATACCAAGCACCCTTGCCACTTCTTAGTCAGGAAAACATAACAAGCTACTTTGCTTCAAGTGTTTTCTTCCCTAGCAAAACTTGAGCATTCTATCCTTTCATCATCTCCTACAAATTTAACCAATCAACAACAATATATACAAGATCAACAACCAATTAACCAACCAATTAAAAATGGAAGGAAAAGGAAGCAATGGTTTCTTGGAAAAGAGCAAGCCATACATAGCTATGATATGCTTGCAATTTGGCTATGCTGGTATGAACATTGTTACCAAGGTTTCCTTAAATGGTGGTATGAGCCACTATGTCCTCGTCGTGTATCGCCACGCTTTCGCCACTGCTGTCATGGCACCCTTTGCTCTTATCCTCGAGAGGTATATACAACACTTCTGAATGAAGCATCTTACTCACTAGTTAGTGTATATATATATATATATATATTCTTTACTCCAATATTGTATGTTCAAATCAGAACGTTATTAAAAATCGAATAATTCATTATTTATTTAATTTATATCATCTTTGGTTTTTACCAAGCTTAATTAGTGAAAACTTACCTAGAAAGGACAAGAGTTAGTTGTATGATAATTGTGATCTAATGTTTATTCTCTTTGTTTTTCAGGAAAGTGAGACCAAAGATGACACTTATGATGTTCCTACAAATTTTTGTATTAGGACTTCTTGGGTAAATTCTTCACTATATCCTCGAGCAAAATAGCAAATAATACTAAGTTACCAGTATTGCCATTAGATCAGAGTTGGAGATATGATCGATCACATTTATTTTGAATGCTTTTCATCTAATTTTTCGCGATTTTTGTCTTAATTTAGGCCGGTAATTGATCAAAACTTTTACTACATGGGATTAAAATTCACGTCTCCAACGTTTTCATGCGCCATGAGCAACATGCTACCTGCTATGACATTCGTCATGGCACTCATTTGCAGGTACGTACATATATACATGCATATTTGTCATTTCAAATTTATTACTATTCCTATTATTATTACGGCTATCAATTAATGATCGAAGATGTTACAACTATATATGCCCTCCATATACTACTACCATATATATATTCATGCACTGTGCATGTATTATCACTAAAATGCATGTAGTATATAACCATGCATCATGTTTTTCATGATTGGTAAAATGAGTTGACGTAATATGTTTATGTGATTATTAGGATGGAGAAGGTGGACATAAAAAAGTTAAGGTGCATAGCAAAAGTGGTGGGTACTTTAATCACAGTGGGAGGTGCTATGTTAATGACATTGTACAAGGGTCACGTCATCAACATGGTCTGGTCTGGTCACGTCCACCCTGCAGCCCAACCCTCGTCTGCCGCTCTCGCCGCAGCTGACAAGGATTGGGCCAAGGGTTCTATTCTCCTCATCCTCGCTACTCTAGCTTGGGCCGCCTTTTTTATCCTTCAGGTACACTCTCGCCAACTAACTCAACAAATGAAGTCCGATAATATATACCTTCTCACAAATGTCCAATATTATTGATTTTTAGCTTGTATAGTGAATTACTTATAATGGAAATAAACCTTTTTTTATTAAACAAACTTGTGTTCTTAATTTTTTGCAGGCTATTACAATGAGGAAATACACAGCTCATCTTTCACTAACAACACTAGTGTGCTTTTTGGGCACCTTGCAATCTATTGGGGTCACCTTTGTTATGGAGCACAGGCCCTCTGTTTGGACTATTGGTTGGGACATGAATCTTCTAGCTGCTGCTTACGCTGTAAGTAACTCCCTTCTTCTTATCATGTACACGTAATTATTGCATCTGAAAGTTTCACTCGTCATATATGACACTTAAAGTTCTCAATTATATACACGAAAACTTGTATTTACACACTTCATATTGTCTATCAGGGTATAATATCATCAGGAATTGCGTACTATGTACAAGGAATTGTGATGGAGAAAAGAGGACCTGTGTTTGTGACTGCTTTCAGCCCATTGATGATGATCATTGTGGCTTTCATGGGTTCTTTCATCCTTGCTGAAAAGATTTATGTTGGAGGGTAAATTTCTGACATTTACGCTTCATTATGATATAAAAGATGTCACGATATATAAATCAATAATGTTCGTAGACAAAATAATTACAATTACGTAACATGTACAATTTGGCTTGATTGCCTTTCATGTTGTGTCTTAGTCCAAATTCTTTTGGGAGACCCCTTAAATTTTCCACCTCGAACTTCCGCTTTTCTATCGTTTTCATATGTTTATGATGTAATATTTCACGGAACTATAAAATGGGATAAGTTTGTATTAGATTTTAGCAAGATAATAATACATGATAATGTTACATTTACGTACATAGTCCATAATTTTCTTTCATAAAGTACCTTTTAATTTTGTGATCAAGTTTAATGAAAATGTTTGTCATAATAAGTTGTATAAATCATCACTAACTTTAATTTCTGATTTTTGGTGAGCAGTGTTCTTGGGGCAGTACTGATTGTGATGGGGTTGTACTCCGTTCTATGGGGCAAATACAAAGAATTCAAGGAGAAGGAAGCTGAGGAAATGATCCCTGAAGCAATTAAAGGCCCTAGTGGCAACAACCAAATGGCAATAATCGTCGAGGACGACGTTGAGTCGCAGAAAATGGAAGCTAGCAAGCCGGCGACCGTGGCCATCAGTGCACCTATTCAGCCACCCATGTTAGCCATGGAAGCACCAAAGAGACCACTAGCTTAGAGTGTAATTAGTGTACTAGTAATTATATGTGCATGGGTTCTGATAACTTGTGACTTATGATAAAATGGGAGAGGGGCAATTTGGTCACTGGAAGAAAATAGAGGGGCCTTTTTGTATTTTGGTTGCCTTATATCTTTCTTCTTCTTTTTACATTTTTTTTTCCCTTTTTTTTTGGTTTTTTCGAAATTATGTATTGCGAGATCAATCACCCTCGCTCCTCGCTTTCTTTTGAGATGATTGGACAAAAGGTTGCGTTACTAATAATCATAACAATATTTTCCTTACTCTATATTTGTTCCTCTTTTATAATAGATTATACCCAATCTGTTTTGATATAAGTTTCTAACTTTCTTTATTGTATATCCGTAAAAAGGATGAGCAGATTATTATAATTTGAATTCATCCCATCTTTTGGCAAATGGACGGAAAATCCTCATACATTGGATATGTTGTTATTGATATCTTGGTAAGACTCCACTACATAAATTTGGTGCAATACTTATTTGATTTATCAGACAGCATGGATCAAATAGAATCAACATATGTTGGTTTGCTTAGGCATAAGATGCCTCGCTCCCTCCCTCAATTCCTCTGCCTTTCGTTTTCTTCTTCCAATATGTTATTTGTACGATTACTTTTACTAACAATAATAATCCAACTTGCTAACAAAAGGTGAGATTTCATATATGAAATTTTAATATATATTTACAGTATTAAGTAATAATCCATTAAACTTATGCAGTACTAAACATACGATACATGTCACGAACAAGTAACAAGAGTATGTAATTATATATACTTCCTCCATTTCATTCATTTGTTTATGTCGGGCCGGGTTTTGTGAGGGGAACCCAAGCCCGAAGTAAACAAATAAATGAAATGAAGGGAGTACAAAGCTTAAGCAAATAATATGGAGTTTGCTCGGAAATAAATATTAGAGTTAATTATAAGTGAAGTTTAATTTCTTCTCAAAATCGCGGTGCTAGATTCGCCGTCGTCCAATCTGCCGGCAGACATGTTTAACAATGCTCCGGTCAATTATGAGAATTATTAAAAAAAAACATTATATGAAACACAACTTAACAATAATAATTATTGATGGACTGATCGATAAACCACATCAGATGTGAAAGTGCGACAAACATTGGCCACATTTGGAAAATCGCCTTGGCTTTGCACAAACAATCCAATTCTAGTATTAATAATTAGTTAATTACTCCTCTCCTGGTAACATCAATGAAAAGTTAACGTTAGAAAATCTTGGTCCCATTACAATAATATTAACAATAATACTAATATGATACTATGATAGTTAAGTATACAGCATTTTCAAGACTATAGATTATTGGATCATATATCTCACATTTGGAATTATATGTTGATAGTAGAGCAATAATTCAGGTGATTCTCACATCTCTAGTCCACATCTTTGCCTATGTGTAGATCATTTGTCACTTCACTTCGATCAATTGATCATGGATCACTTGATCGATCACATACATACATACACATGATATTTTAGAAGCCGCAACTAAAAATAATATATATGACCATCCGTCTAAAAGAAGTCGTTACTCCTCGATCAAACGGTCAAGTGATATTAAAGCTAAGCTAAGACGAAACATTTTCTCGTTTATCAAGTTAACTATTTCTCTCGTCCTCATCGGTGTGAGTGATTGTCGACTTGATGATGAAAACGATAAAAATAATATCATCGTCATAAATGATATTACTCGTACATAGTACACTATATTTTCCTACATATATAGACCTCTATCAATTTGGTATAAATACATAATAAAAGGCAACGAGTGAATTACTATTTTTGGAGTCGAAGCTAAGGGTCCATCCGATTGGTGATCAATATACCACTAGCTAGGATAGCTACCACAACAAACACAGTACAAATGACGTATCATCGTATGTGAATCTGGAAATTAAACCTTATTGAGATTTCACAATCATTGGACGCCTCAATTAACGTAACTAAGTGCCATGATGCATGTTTCCATTTCTCTTGTCTCTGTCGGTTTTTCGTGGTTTTTGGCATCATCACTCCATTGCACAAAGAAAAATCAGTTGTTACTGGTGTCGACGAATTTTGAACTAGTGACGGACCTAAACAGTTATTTATTGGGTCTTTCAATCCATGTAAAAAGTAACCTAAACAGTTATTTATTGGGTCTTTCAGTCCATGTAAAAAGTAACGTTATATCTTATCTGAGTTGGAAGGAGTAGTAAGAAAAGATGGCCCGAATAAAATTGGTGTGATCTACAAGTTGCATGCTCAGCTAGCAAAAAGGGTTTTTTTCTCTAAAGAAGATGGCTAAATTAAGTAGCTTTTCTTGCAAATTGCACATTTTCTAACCATCCTACAAGTACGTAATCTTTGTAGTTGGAATGAATGATTATGTCACTGGAGGGCATTATTATCTGAAACTCTGGACTAGGATGTTTCTTTGAAGGGCAATCAAAGAAAACAATCCCTTTCATTTGAACTTACATACACAATAAGCTAAGTGAATTAAAATTCAAGACATCTGGAATATATATCAATGTGTAGTCGGATACTCGGATTACTCCTGGCCTCGTTTTTCCATCACTTCGCATTGCAAACTAATTCTAGGATGAAATCTAACGATTATACGAGTAATAATATATATATTAGCGAGTGATGACTTCGCTTTTGTGCGAGGTTATGTAAGCTAAATGAAACTTTCGTATTTGAACATCTACGTGGGAAAAGATTATTGAATCATGTATATATACATAGATTATTTTCTCTTTGAACTAGGTAGTATATACTCAATATAGTCGAACAGTTGAAAGTTTATTCTTGACTCTCACACTCGCAAAATTGCATCTGAGGATCGAACCTATGTAATATGTGTATATATATAGAGATTTTTTTTTTTGAGTTTGTTATATATAGAGATTTTGTTGGCCTATGTATTCGCAATTCTTTTTTTTTTTTTGGAAAAAGTTACTTGATTAAAACCCAAGAAAATAAACAAAATCATCATTATAAATGTCATTGGTTAGAAAATTCGAGAAAGACAAAATCCTTTTCATTGTTGACAATATGATGATACTCCATATATGGACACATAGCATAATCAACAAGCTTCAAGAATATGCTTGGCCTACGTACTACTACTTCTGTGAACTGTAAAACACATTGGCTACTACTTGATGATCACCTTTTAATAACTTTAATTTAGCTTGCGCGATCGATTCTCCACATAACTTTATAAAATTATAATGATATGTTACCTACTTTTTATTATCTTCTATATCTATTATTACTCGTAAAAGTATTGCTTATTTATATGAAAATTGTATGTGCGTTTGTTTTGTAATATTTGCATGGCAAAATTGTTGAGAAATTTGTTTTTGTCGTATCAATTGGAGTCATGAATTACTCAACAAATCCCATTTCCTATAAGATTTTGCGTCAGCCTCCACCATTACCTAAGATCTAGCTAGCTCCTTCTTTTCTTCAAATAAAGTTAATAACAACATATAATTAATGAACTAAAAGTCCTCTCATTTGCAAATATATGCATATGGATGTACCTTAGCGGTTGCTTTTTGTCAAAATAATTGGATTTAACTTCAAAACTTTTGTGCATTTTGTGTGGTGATTTGATATTATATACTATAGGGCATTAAAATGGTTCTATACCTGAAAATAGACCAAATGCATGCAACAATGTTGACTCATATATAACACATTATTATATATCGAGTTGATCATCATTTTATAAACGAGTGAGTAATTGTCTTTTAATCTGACGAAAGATATCATGGTAACGAAATTATTAATCTCCTCTTTGTTCTCATTATTATCAATGCATCATGTGATACAATCCCAATTAACATAATTAAAGTTCATAGGTACGTTGTTATGCATTGATTCACAAAACAATTGCAGGTGGCGGATGACTAAGTTAACAGTTAAAATAACTGGAACCTGAAAGATCATCTACATTAAAATAACTGTTAGGAGCTGGCTTGTAGAGCTCTATTGATAAAGATAATTAAAGATATGATGTTAACGATGAAGTGTCAAATTACATACTTCTCTCTAAATAATTATACTTTTATTTTTAATTTTTAGATGATTTTTGAAGTTGATAAAGTTTTATAGTCCAAAATAATATGGATTAAGATTTTAGGGAACTTATTCTTGTTACATCATTTCAACTAACCTTTTACATAAAGGGCAAGTAGTAAAGTCTATTGTAGTAAACAATTACTAGCATACCAAATTTACATATAAACTCCAAAAAAACTTTGTGAAACCCCAAAAAAAAGAGAACAAACTTTGTGAAAAACTGATGGAAGTTTCTCGATGATAATAAATATGATAAGATTGTGATCATCCTGGGAAAAAAATGGATTTAATCCACAAAAAATGAAAAGGTGAACAATACTGATTTTAGCATGCATAGCTAGCTTTTTTTGTAAAACTGTAAAAGGACTCAAGGTTCGTAGATTATCCTTCTTGCGATGCCCTACCTAGCCAGATGAAATATATTCAATCAATCGTTATTGTTAAGTACATATGCGAATCTAGTTCTTGTTTAATCTCGAAAAAATAACTCATGATCGGACTCTAGTATGCCCTTGTCGAGTTATGTTAGTTCTATGATCAATTGGTCATTCAACGATGTAATACTGTATTTCGATCTACTTCTGCTTGCTTGTACTAATGTGATCGTGACTATTAGTTCGTTGTCACTCTCTCACATTCTTCTTTCCTATCGAAACAAAATGAACTTTTGAAATGTAACGTGAACGGGGTAGCGATTTAATAGATATTCACTTGATAATTCTATTTTCTCATGATATAATATGATAATTAAACTTTGAGTTTCATCATAATATTCATTAGCACATTACCAAATAAATAGAAGACCAACCAATTTATTACAGTTGGGCACAAGTCTGGTTCAGGCTCGGCCCATTATAAATTTGCCAAAGCCCGGCCCATTTCATAATTTCGAATCATCATGTTGGTTTTTCCATGGGCCCAGATCACAAGAGGCCCATCCTTCAAGCCCGGTAAGAAAGCATTTTAGATCCGAAAATCAACCCGACAATGTTGGGTCTAGATCCAAATTCTTGTTATAACAGATAAACGACGTCGTATTCAACAAAATAATTTTAAAGGAGGGAAACAAACTGCTTATCTCATTTACGCTCCATCTTTTACATATCCTACATACCAATGGAGGACTCCCTCCCTATACCCAACCCAAATACCGATGAACAACCTCCAATCTCGGCGTTGTCGGAGAAGGCAATCGGAATTCTTGGACTCACGAAGACGATTCTTCGACGTGGTACCACTTGGCAAACCCCATTTCCGGGTGATGAAGTTGAAGGTCTTCAACTACAAACTTTTTTGTTACGTTCTTAGGTGTTCTCTTTAAATCATCGTGTTGAAAACTCTGTTTTGTAGTTCATAAATCCTTAAATTGTGCGTACTATTGTTGATGACGTGTTTGTAACAGTTCACTATTCCGGGCGTGTTAGAAATGGAAGCTCATTGGGCTCAAGTTACGACCAAAGAACTCCCTTAAAGTTCAAATTGAGGCAAGGTAATTAATGCTACACACATTTGTTATACTTTCAAGTTATAAACTTGTGTTACACATTTCCTACTATACAGTTATGCACATTTTTACATTTACGTACATTTTATATTTGTAGACAATTCTATATAAGTTATCTACTATTACTCCTTCCATTTCACTCAATCCGTCAGGGTGGGAGTCTACGTCACAAAATCGACAAATGTTGCTAATTAAATTAGTACACTTGTATTTTCAGGTGAAGTAATAAAGGGTTTGGATGAAGGGGTAGCATCTATGAAGAAAGGGGAGAAAGCAATTCTTACAATCCCTCCCACTTTAGCTTACGAAGAGGCCGGTTTTCCACCCCTAGTTCCACCTGACTCGACCCTGATTTTCGATGTTGAGATGATATCTTGGACTACCATTAGGGATGTAACTGGAGACGGAGGTGTACTGAAGAAGATTATTACTGAGGGTGAAGGTTGGGCTACTCCTAAAGATGGTGATGACGTCTCAGGTGCATCCTACACATATATATATCAACTTACAATGTACATAATAACTAGACCAATCTTGATATTTTTGGAAGTTATTGTTCTACATTTGTGTGTGTCACAACATTTTGTGTCATTAGGCAATACTAGCCTCGTGTTTTCGACATAGGGTTAAAGCTACGTGCACCATATATACTTTGACATAGACGGAAGCCTTTTGTAGTCGATATCACAGTTATAATTTAGATATGTTGCAAAATTACTACAAAATTAAAATTGTGAAAATGGCTATGTTTTTTGTGGTTAAGTACTTTTACAGTGATTTTGATGATGATGTTGTACTCATTACTAGTCAAGTATGAAGCGAAGCTTGAGAATGACGTACTTCTTTCCAAATCAGAGGACACCATGGATTTTCATGTGGGTGATAGTAAGTAAATGTGACATATCTTCTTTATTAAGATTCAGTTCACTTCAAGTAAAAAAACAGAATGGCTGATAATCTGATATACTTGCTGTGATATTCATATTGACTTAACTTACGAGGAATGTTGTTGCAGTGACGTTGTGTCCTGCCATTCACAAGGCAGTAAAGACGATGAGGAGGAACGAGAAAGCCGAGTTATCTGTCAAGTTCTCCTGTAAGTCTGATAGTATACACATTCAAATCAAGTTTTTTCTTTCTGCCTGTTACCTGATATGATAAGATCATGAATTTATTATAAGTACCAATTTAAGCGTAGCCTTTGTTAGATGGATTCGGATTGCAAGATGAAAACCGAGCAGAGTTTGTCAGAAGCAGTAGTTGCAACATAACCATCATTGTTGAGCTGTTGTGTTGGAGAAGTGTTGTTGATATAATTGGAGACAAGAAGTTACTGAAAAAGACTATCTGTCCCGGTGAAGGTCTTGATCATCCAAATGAAGGTTCTTCTGTGAAAGGTACTTCCATTGCTCGAGTGTACATCACGCAATGTATGATGTATCATCCTAAGATATTTTTGGTAATAATAATGTTGAAGCTGATTGTCAATTGAACAGTGAAATACATTGCTAAACGTGAAGATGGAACCATTTTCGAGCAAAAAGGATCTTCCGAAGAGCCATTTGAGTACATTTGCCTAGAAGGTACTTAGTACAATGCACTCTAGTCGTACATAATTTTAAATTTGATAGAAATTGAGTTAAAAAATTATGCAATTGTTGACAGATCAAGTAACCGAAGGGTTAGACAGAGCAATAATGTCTATGAAGAAAGGTGAAAAGGCGCAGGTTTTCATCCATTCTGATCATTTGCAAGGAAGTGAATTGCCTGAAGCAGTTTCGAGTGATTCAAGGCTTTGTTACGAGGTTGAGCTTCTCGATTTTACCAAGGTATATTACACTGTATGCAGCTGATACAAATGAAGAAATGGCCTGATAACATATGCAGTAGTCTGAGTTTTTCTTAGTCTAAGTTTTCAACAGTCTGATAACTTGTTGACAGGAGTTCTTTGGACAGGAATCTTTTCATGACCTGATAATCTTCCTGTATGTCAGCAAATTTATCTCATTGATGCGATTTTGTTTCCAGGCAAAGCCCTTTTGGAAGATGGACATTCAGGAGAAAATTGAAGCATCAGAAAAGAAGAAACAAGACGGAAACTCATTGTTCAAGGCCGGGAAGTTCTGGCTTGCTTCCAAGAAATATGAACAGGTAAATAAATCTTACTATTGATCTAAAACATCTACTGACAGGCATAATTTAACTGAAGCATTCTAATGTGAAACATTAAGACTCCTGTACACTCTTCCTGCAGGCCGCGACATGCATTCAGTTCAACCATGACTTTTCTGATGAAGAGAAGCGCATAGCTAAGGCGCAACTGTTATCTTGCGATCTGAACAATGCCGCCTGTAAGCTGAAACTGGAGGACTATGCAGGGGCTGCAAAATTCTGCACTAAGGTCTGGTTTGACCTCTTTCTTAACTAACACACTTTTTTTTTGTAAGAACTTGTCTCCATAAATTCCACCTTGTAAATTATTCTAAAATGCATGTGAGTCTTTTTACATACATACTTCTTATGTTTCTTTAAATTCTCTACGTTATGATTTCTGTTCCTCTCACATCTTCAAAAAGACTGTAAAACTTTCAATGAAACGGAGGGAGTAACCACGATTTTGATGTTGAAGTTTAATGAAATGAAAATTTCTTTGTCAGGTCCTAGAGCTTGATCCAGACAACACTAAAGCCCTCTTCAGAAGATCCCAAGCTTACTTGCATACCTCTGATTTAGACAAAGCTGAGGCTGATATCAGAAAAGCTCTCACAATTGATCCAAACAATAAGTATGTTGATCCTAACTATGTCTTTTGTGCATCTACTTGGTTCATTAATCATTTTAACAACGCGATTATTATACCTAGTGCCTCAAGAGGTTTCTGCCTATAACGAGGAAAAGGGGGAGGGATGTGTGCAATAACACTTAACGCACATATTAATAAAGAGAATTTTTGTTGATGATCTATAATGAAAATCATGTCAAAAGTTGCGTCACGTGACTCTGACCACCTTCACAATACTATAATGAAAGGAGCGCAAATGGTTTAGTGAGTCATTTCTAAGACGATGATTGACATTTTCTTAATCATGTAATTCTAATGTTGTTCACAGGGATATCAAACTTGTACTCAAGATGATAAAGGCAAAGCAAAAGGAGTATTCCTTACACCAAGCTGAACTTTTCGGCACGATGATCTCCAAAATGGTTAACTAGTTCAATCTATGGATCTGTGTAATTAAGCATGTATTCATACACATAATGACATTAATTCTGTTTAGTATAATCTCAAATTCTCCTTGTTAAAAATCTAATTTGTAATACACCTATGCACTACCTTTTGTTCTAGAATGGTTCTTTTGACTTAGTATTAGTAGTACGATGCCATGTTCCATAAAAGGCGCTTGTATTTTATACATAAAGACGACAATCACGAAACGAAAGGAGAACAGTTATTCAGGAATATATACAATATATTTAATAAAACAGACAAATATGGAGTACTATAAGTTATGTAAGCTAGCTCCGGCAATTTAGAATCAACATGATGAGTAATCAAGTATGCCATGTAAATTAGTACTTTTAATGTTAGTATATGTCATTAGTTTTACCATATTATTAGTCATAATATGTGTGCTTCACCAACCGGGGATAACGATGGGTACTTTGTATTTTATTTCACCTATGATGGCTTAAGTCTTACGATGCCGAATCGTGAGTGCTACATCAATCAAGCTAAGAGATTTATGCTAATACTAAACCATCGATTGATCAATAGCTAGTAAACAATCGCTTTATTTGAATTTTTAAGTGAAGCAAGAGACTAAATTTCATGCGTGATCTTGAATTTCAGACCAACATACTTTTGGTCGGTCTATAGAAATGACTAAAAATGGACCATTTGTACCGTTGATCATATATAAATATTCCTATTTTCCAATGCTATCAACTTCATATTACGTTGTGTTATACACTATTCATGACTATTACACACCACACTGTACATACTACTCAATTACTCATAGAATCAATCGAAATGAAGTAACCATCTCAAAACGGCGAATACTATTCTAAAAGATAAAGAATTTTTCGTACACAACTTGTAAGATAAAGTCAGTGGTTAGGACTTATGACTTGTATCCACATACTTGTAGTCGGTCTCTGGAAATGACTCAACATTAACCATATGTATGCTTAGTTGATCATATATATATACGTATATACTCTTATTTTTCCATACCATCAACTTCATATTACGTTTCATCATACATTATTCATGACTAGTACACACTATTCATAGGATCATTCAAAATGAAGTAACTATCTTGAAACGGCAACTACTATTCTAAGAGCTAGGTAAAGGCATTTTCGTAATTCGTACAAAGCTTGTATGATAAGATTAGTGATTAACACTTAGAAGTTATATCCACATTTAGACTTTAAAATCCATCTTCTACATGCACTGGACAAACATCGCATTAACAACCAAGAAATCAAAAAAGAGTGCAAAGAAAATTTAGTGAAAATTTACCCCATCACACCTCGCAAAATTAGCGTAAGCGTGTAGCGGAAGTCCAACTGGCTACACCGGGCCAACTTTAACAACAAGCCCAACGGATCGGGCTCCTTTAGCCCAATGGATCGTACCATTCCGAATATTGAAGTATATGAAACTAATAATGTTGTGCTGGTTAACATCAATTGAGATCCATTAGTGGGATTTTAAACTCGTACTTTAATGAGCAACCAAGTCAAAAGACAACCTTTTTACGTTTTTCGAGTAACCTTCTCGATCGATACAAGTTTTCTTATGTCGTTGAAAAGAAGAAGAAAAAAACGTAATTTGGTACAATTTCTTCTGAAATAAAAAGTTTAGGCACCTCGTATATTTTGGACACCCCTTAAATACATACCTCCAGACCAATAGACCATGTTTTATTATTATCGTCTTAAAACTTATAATTACTCAATCCTGCGTTGTTTTCAATTTACTTAAGCAAACGTAAGAAAGTCTAATGAGATGGGAGGATACGCTGTGTCGTCATCTAGGCTTTCAATTACACAAAAGGATATTGTATGTGTAGTAATTGCTACAAGTAATTGATCTTGCATTGGGCACACTTGAAATCGACTTGACCTAAAATTGGATTAGAAATGTCGATGTAATTAATTGCAAAAACACGTGGACTGAGTGGTTACTATAGTACCCTTGAGATCGAAGTGCCAAAGGTCTAAGATAAAGACGTCGGACTAATAAGGTGGAGACATGCATGCATGCATAAACCATAAACTAATTGCAAAAACACATGCATGCCTAATTAATCATCAGTACGACGGGCGACGGCGTATGTCTTAAGTTTTCGCATGGCTCATGCTGTCATGCTGCCTTATTATGCATAAATATGGTTTAATATTTGCATAAAGATGGTTTATTATTTGCATAAACATAGATAAAGCTATTATTGATTGGTAGTATATATGTATGTGAGTACTATATATGCACAATGTCTATACTCAGATATATATACAGGCACATATTGATTGTATCAAGCATATATGATATGGGGTACTAATGTACTATAGATTATGATATTTCATCGGAAAAAATACTTTTTGGTAAGGGATCAATTCAGTAAGTACTTGTATGATTGATCTATAGTTTTATAATATTCTTTTTCTTTTCATTAATTGGGTCATCCATTTCAGAATATCAAATAAGACAAAATTGGCTATGTTTGGTAAAACTAGCTGAAATAGTAGCTGAATGCTGAAATAGTAGCTGAAAGCTGAAATAATAACTGCAATAATAGCTAAAAGTTTTTAACTATTAATAACTAAAAACCTCGAATCAAACTGAAAAAACATACTTACAGTATTAGATTAGATTAGGTGAACTAATTAAAAACCTCTAATTTAACTGAAAAAACATGCGTGCCTTCAATATATTATTACTTGGTGATCTATGATATCGTCGGCGCTAGTTTCTGTAGTAATATACCCCCAGTTTTGATAACCAGGCCACTAGTAGTCTATATACTATTATTTATTCAATTAATCGTATGATTAGTGATGATCACATTCTCCCACGAACCAAAATACAATCACGCACGTCATCACAGATCAATGTTCAACAAGTTTTTGCGTTTGGGTGTTTAGAGTAAACTTTTGATCAAATGTACATATTCATTTTAAGATAATATATATGCGAATTACTTGTGATGACAATGTAAGTTTGACGAGTGATTTGTGATTTATTTGACAATATATAGACAACATATAAATGAACCTGAAAATTTTGAAATAAAGTCAACCTGATAAGAAATAATGATACTTCGTTTTATACTTCGTATATACTATCGTGATTGAGTAATTGTAAGGTCCTTATATTAACAAGTATTACAAAACACCATAATATGTTTCATCTCTGCGGTACATAATGTTAGAAATCATTCTACATGTATATGACAATTGACAAAGAATTAATTGAACTTCGAAATTTTTGTGTACCATAAAAACTGAGATTAAAGGTATTTGGAATTTCGGACAAATTATTATATACGGAGTATGTCGCATTCCACGATTAGATTAACTTTAGTAACGTACGGGACAGTGTTATCAATCTCATAATTGTCTGGTGTACATAAATGCAATGTAATAATAAATACTTAAGTGAACTGCATTTTGTTGGTGTTTAATTGCTCTTTCTAGAAACAAATGTACCTAACAAGCAATCTTTCTTGCATCGTCAAAACTCATAAAAACTCGATCCCCTCTGTTTATGATTACTCATTGATAGGTTATATTACTATACTCCGTATTAAAATTTATCTTTAATCAATTACTCCCTTCGTTTTCTCATGACGATGTCGACATTAACGTAATACTTGTTAAAAAGAAATTTGTTAACAATTGGGGGGGAAAAACCCAGCTAAAAGTAGACACGTTAACTTGGTGATTGAAAAACGAAGGGAGTAATTCACTTGTTCTGGCTACATAGCTTTGTTTTGTCTTTTTAAGTCACTTGATCTTCAGTCCGACTACATCTCAGTAGTGCGTGAGAGTCCTCTAACTTCGGAAGAGAATAGGCTCAAACTAGCTGAAATGAACGCCTTAACCAAAACTGAATTGTTTCCAACTGAATTTTCTGGGCTCTTTAACCTTGGAAGTCCGGTCAAATTTGGGTCTTGTCAAGAAAAGAAAACTAAAGATAAACCAATTTTTTGACTTGTGTTATGCCAGTCACACTAATTTATGGGCTTCTTCACTTTCCTTAAACACACATCAAAACCTTGCAAAAAGGTAGAATTCACCTACCACACGCCCTGCTATGTACACTCAACCCAAAAAAAAAAAATGCTTCACCTACTCCATCCACTATACTTCACTTGGAATGTTGGAGTGCTACAAATTTGTCACCTTCCGATAATTGAGAGTGTTCCTCTAACTTTTACGATACGTCATATTTATTTTCATATTTCTATCGTGTATTCATGTAGAACGTAAATAACTCAGCATCGGAGTTAAAAGGATGAAGTGGTACTAAAACTTGTCTTGACATGACTAATGTATGGTAGTATATCAAACACTATAGAATACGGAATTACATTTTTGAAAAATATATGTATAGTACAGTATGAGCTATACTATACTAGTATGAGCTATACATGGACCAAAATAATACTAAGAAAAGGGCTAAAGGAGCATAATGTTCACTTTATGATCGAATTACCATGATTTAAGAATTGTTATATATGTCTCCCTTGGGTATGTATATATTCGGGGTCTAAGTTTCCCCTCACTACTTGAATTATTGTAAAAAATAATAATAAAACAAATTAACGCTTTACCCCGAGATGATTCGAAAAATAATTGTGTTTTTTGGAATTCAATTTGAAACCTTTTTAGGATATAGTATCATCTTTATACGATTTTGATTTATATCATCCTTTTTCCTTTTTCGATCATCTCTAACGGTCACTATTATGTTGATTTTATATATACATATATGTTTCATTTAATGATGTACGTGATTATTCGGATACGTACTCCACTACATTTAAATGTTTCCTTGTACATCATCTAGCTTAACCACCATGGTAATTTATGTCGGGTAAGACATACCAAAAATACAGAAACAAACACAATAAATTATTTTACTTTCATTATCAACAGATTATTATTTCCGAAAGACTTTAGCACTTGAGATATCCATTTCTAAAAATGTCAAGCTAAGAATAATCATGTACATCAATACAATACCAACATGGAAAGAGATAAAATGCATTCACTCATTAATAGCTAAAAAAAGCCTTAGTGGCTATAATTCATTAATTTCTTCAAATACCATTCACCACCTTAGAAAACAACCAAATCCCTTTCACTTAATCATGAAGGTGGAATATAATTATATAAACCTAGGTGGCTAAGTGCATCCCCATGAAAGTTCCTTTCATTTAATTTGTTCCTAATATTGGCAAATCCATGGGCTACTATTAACATCATTAAAAGACCATATATACATCAACTATAGACTAGTATACACTAGTGTATAGTATACATGTGCTATTCTAATAATCTCTTACATTGAACAATTCATCAGAATCGAAAAACAAAACATACGGTATACATAGTAGTACACAGTAAATGCCGATATCATATCATATACTATAAAATAAGAATAATTTAATTTCAAGATCCCATCTACTAAGCTTAAAGACACCCTTCTCCTAATAATTTGCTCATCTAAAAAAACCAGGTGCTCCTCCATTTTCTCTCTTTTTCTTTATCTCAATCTTTTTCTCTTTTTTTTTTTTGGTTATTACACCCACATCATTATCAACCCACCAACCCCTTCCCACCTTCTCCTTTGCCCTTAAAACCCGTTTTTTTCCCTCCTACTTCCTCCCAAATTCTCCCCCAAAAAAACACCACCCCTTTATTTTCTCTCGTCTTTCATACTACACCTTTTTATATATTTTTTTCTAAAAATTTTATGTGAAAATAATAAAAAGCTAATAATAATAAATATGATGAGTCTCTTATTATTATTATTAATAATAGTCCCATTTTCCTTCATTTTCATCTTCCTAGCCCAAAACTTCTTGGCCCGGCTACGGTACAAGCTGCCGCCCGGCCCGAAACCATGGCCCGTGGTGGGGAACATATACGACATGAAGCCCGTCAGGTTCAGGTGCTTCCACGAGTGGGCCCAAACATACGGGCCAATCATCTCATTCTGGCTCGGGTCTAAGCTAAACGTCGTCGTTTCGAGCGCGGAGCTTGCGAAACAGGTGCTCAAGGAGCATGATCAGACCCTGGCTGACAGGCACAGGAGCAGATCAACTACCCGATTTAGTAAAGATGGTAAAGATCTTATTTGGGCTGATTATGGGCCCCACTATGTCAAAGTTAGGAAGGCTTGCACTTTGGAGTTGTTCACCCAAAAACGACTCGAGTCTCTTAGGCCCATTAGAGAGGATGAGGTCACCGCCATGATCGAGTCTCTTTTTCTCGACTCGACCAATCCCGGTACGTTTCTCACCCAGTGTAGACACTTAAAATTGTCTAATATTATCGTTTTCTTTTATGCATCGTCTTATCTCCCGCCAAGGAAGTATATTATTCGTTTTTACTGCCAATTATTAATTTATTACGTGTTTGTGCTAGAAATACGGTGAAATGGTACGATAATAAAGTAAAGTAAGATATTTTGTTAGTAATAATGTTGCAAAATTTATTCGAAGTTGCGGTGCAACTTACGATACAATAATTAACAATAATGAATGTTTGATTAGGAATAATACTCGTATATGTCAGTTGACAGCTTGGCTTATAATTTACGTAACATGACTGATCCCAGCATATGGTAAGAACGAGCCAACGACGACACCGACACGTGTGTCCACTGACCATGACCTTAAACTTGAAAGTTAGAGCCTTAATAATTTACTATTATTATTATTAAATTAAATATTAGGATCTTTTTATACGGTTTGGTTATTACAGATCTAAACTTAAATTAGCGGGTGTTTTGTATCGTTAGGGATTAGATGGAACGGTCATACCTAAAACTTCATCGAACTTTCTCTACATTTTACGTTGTAATTGGGAAGCTTTTGAACATTTTGGAGGTCAAATTAGAGGGCCATATGGAGGGAATGATTTGGTGTGATTTTATGGGTAAATTTGGTTGCTTTAGAGTAAAGAGTGCTTTAATTACTTTCGGTGCGGATTTTAGGTTAGCGGACCCCCACGGCCCACCTAGTTCGGATCTTTGCATTTGGATCCACTAAATTCCAGATAATGTAGGCATAATGGTAGGTCCGACACATTGGAGAATAGTCCATACACCGTATTTCAAAAGTTTCCATTAACTCGAGTTTTCTTGAACCACCCATCTTCGTTTTATTAAAAAGAAAAGAAAAGAAAAATATCGATTGGTCCAATCTTAAATTCGTGATTCTCGTGTGTTGTAGATAGACTAGAGTTGTACCAATATGTTACATATGTTTTGATCTTCCATAGAAACTGGATGGACACGTACACACGTTTAAGTTTTCGTCCACGCTAGACTCGATGTCTATATAAACGTGATTTAGATTTACTATCAGTGAGAGAAGTAACTTAATGTAACGTATATAAAACCGAGAAAAAGTTCTATAAACTTTAGAGGGGAAAACTCCAAATTCCGACAATACCAGTATCGAATACCCGTACATTTTGGGAGTATCGGAGTAAAATATGGGTGTGGGTTTTGTGTCATGCATGCCCGTTATTTTGGTCATTGTTTTGGTCCAAAATTTGGTGATTGTTTTGGTCGAATTCAAAAACAATGCAAACATTGATGTTGTATACACGTTAGTTTTTTTTGGATTTCTTTTTTTTTTTAAATTCAGACAATTACTTTAGGTAGAGTAGGTAAAGCCACCTTAGCTTATTCGATAACTTGACCAAAAAAACTAGACCGTGATTTTGACATAAGTCCTTATATCACATGTTTTATAATCCAACCACCGAACCATAACTAATTTTGTTATTTCATCCCTCTACAATGCATAAGAAAACTTTTCAGTAAAAATTAAGGCTAGATCCAAATCTTACACGTAATATATTCAATATCTCGATCTTAACTCTGAACCACTAAATTGAGATACACTCAAAAATGGAAATTAAGAGGGTGGAGGATTTGAACCTTAGAAATTTAGAATGGACGTAATTGTACTTGATTGGTATCGTAATTGTTGACTGTTGAGTGACTTGGAGAATCCATATTTTAAATCGAGTAGGACCAAGTGAGATGGCTATATATACGGTTTTTTACAATTGTCGTAATTATATGACTCGAACTCAAAACCCGATGGAACTTTTAAGTCAACATGTCCCACTTAAACGTCAATAATGTAGAATGATTGAATGGAGGTGGCATGCTACTACTTTGTTCATTTTGTCACTTAATAAAGATTAAAGAAGATGTTCGGAACTCGGAAGAAGGACAAGTAAACTCCCATTTCCCACGAGCTATCATGTGTGTGCTCGTGGTCGGTACACAAAAAGTTTAGCATACAAATCATGTACTCCAATTAGTTCTATAAGTTAGCATGGACCTTAGCCAACTTCCTAGCAAGCGGACAAGCGTGCGATAGTTCCATTATACTAGCATAGTCGAATAATATTCGACAATGTGTATAGCTTGTACTACACTATATAATGTCGCCTTCTGCATCTTAGAATTTTACTTACCATTCTTGTGTCTATGAACCCATCACATGCAATGGCCTTGTTTGGCACAAAATCGCTATCTCGTAGAGGTTACCTTACCTGTTTTGACTAGCTTATTATAAAAATGATGAAATTGGGGGTGCTCGTTCGAAAAATACGAAAAATCATTGTTTTACCAAACGCGAACCTAGCTATAGGGGTTCTTCGATAAGCTAGTTGCCGAATAAGGGATAGACCTGAAAGGATAAAAACGTAACGGGACCCTTAATTAAAGTTTTAATCCGAGGAGAAATTTTTAAGCCCTAATTATTGTTTAAGTGCACATGTATGTCCAAGTCAACTTTGAAGAGCTGCTAGAGATTTGACAAACTTATTAACGTGTGCTGTGACATGTATGACACTAGCCGGCACTGTAGGATAACGTCGTATTGTTGGAGGTTGGCATTTAGTTGGACATATCCCTCATTGTTTGGACATTATACTACTAGTCAACATTGCCAAGCTAATTAAGATGCATCTTTAATTTTTTGATATTATTTTCAATTATTTATTTGATTCACATATTTCGTTGGTTGTTTAAATGCTAGATTTTAATGATTGATATGTACATGTACATAGTTTCTAGAAGGAGACATTTTTGGTGATCAAATGGGTTGAAGATTCATACATACTATACCGACATCGATAAAGCTAGGTTCTAAAACGTGGGATAGCGAAATTATGGCTATATTTTGAAAATAATAATAATTGTCTCGATTTGATGTGTAATTTAGTGTACGAATATGGCTTGATCAAGGAAAAAGGAAAAAAAAAAAAAAATCTTCGCGTATGTGGTCCAAGCCGCGAATGCAACCCCTTGTAACTATTTGGCTGTGCCTTGCTTATATACAATTGTACTCTTATACTCTAGTAGTGTTTGCGTTGACTTGCCTAGAATGAGTATCGGGTTACGTCGATTTTATAGTGTCATTTAAGGGTGGCAATTGGCTCAACCATTTGATATTGGATCTTTTACGTTCTACTTTTTTTATCAGAATGTTCAGATTGTAATGGATTATGAATTTTGACCCATTGCTTGGATTCTTTAAACAGAGAACAAAGGCAAGCCCCTTAAAGCAAGGAGGTACATAGGGACAGTGTCATTCAACAACATTACCAGGCTAACTTTCGGGAAGCGTTTTATAAACGCCAAGGGTGAATTGGACCCCTTAGGAAAGGAGTTTAAGGGCATCTTATCCAGTGGTGTAAGGTCTACCAAGACGAATTTCTTGGCCGAGCACCTTCCGTGGCTCAGATGGTTGTTGGTACCTCTCGACAAGGAGAAAGACGAAGCTGCAATTCACAATGCTCGACTGGACCGATTCACTAGAGAAATTATGGAGGAGCATGCTAAAGCTAAGTCTAACAATATCAGTGTCGCGAAGCAGCATTTTGTTGATGCCTTGCTCAGTCTGAAGGAGAAGTATGATTTTAGTGAAGACACTACAATCGGCCTTCTTTGGGTAAGTACAGTTCCATCAATTTGTTTATTTCAATCAGCAAAATGTTGCATATTTTGTACTACAGTAGTATTTATTTGATCTGCAGTTAGCTGATTTATCTAAGTTGTGGAATGGTACAGGATATGGTCATTGCTGGTATGGACACTGTGTCGATCTCAGTCGAGTGGGCTTTGGCCGAGTTGATTAGAAACCCGAGAGTTCAAAAGAAGGCCCAAGAAGAGTTGGACCGGGTTATCGGAAAAGAACGGATCATGACCGAGGAAGACTTCTCAAGTCTGCCATACTTGCAAGCACTAGCCAAGGAGTCCCTAAGGCTTCACCCTCCAACCCCTCTTATGTTGCCTCACAAGGCCAAGGCCGGAGTCAAAGTTGGTGGATACGACATTCCCAAGAGTGCTATTGTGTACGTAAACGTTTGGGCCTTGGGTCGTGACCCGAGTGTGTGGCGCGAACCAAATGAGTTTCGGCCAGAACGGTTTTTCGAAGAGGATATCGACATGAAGGGTACTGATTTCCGGTTACTTCCATTTGGAGCTGGTAGACGTATCTGCCCAGGAGCGCAACTAGGCATAAACCTGGTCACCTCAATGCTGGGTCATCTTCTCCACCATTTCGACTGGAACCCAGCAAACGGCATTAAACCCGAGGATATCGACATGACCGAGAACCCGGGACTTGTTACCTACATGAGCACCCCATTGCAAGCAGTGGCTAATCCAAGGTTACCAGAAGAACTGTATAAACGTATAGAAGTTGATATGTAAGTACCATGTCATTTTTACCTTATTTTGGTGTTGAATGATAAACGAGACACACAAAGGTTAATTTTCTACTGTTATATTGGTTTACACTATAATTTCATGTGTAGAGACAATTATTAGACCATTTTTATTAATTTGGGGCAGCTACATCTGCCTACTTTTATTGCCAATTTTTTTGGGCATTTTCAGCCAACAGTTTAATCTGTCGGCTTTACTAACTATCACAGGATCTCTTCTTCAATAAGTTTTGGTCTGACCTGGTCATAGGATGTCACATACAATTACATACTACTCCCTCCGTCCCAGTTCAAACGCCTCACGTAAAAATCGACCTCTTATTGGGAAGGGTGTACACACTACTCGGTTAATTAAAGTTCCAAAAAAATTGCATAGCAAGTTAGAGAAAACTCTAATCTAACTCGCTATATAATTCTTTTGAAACTTTGATAAACCGATTAGTGTGTACAACCTTCTCAACACGGGAGGTATTTTAGGGATGGGGCGTTTGAACTGGGACGGAGGGTGTACATAGTAGCTGTCCATCTAAGTCCCAACAAACTCATGTCCTAAAATATTAGTACCATCATTAACAATGGCCAGTAGTGACATACAAGTCGACTTCGAGTAACCTTCGTTCATGTTGGACGATTATTTTGGCTTAAGTGTATGGACAATTGTAGCTAACGGGTCGACATCTATGTACAAGTCTAAGCTAACGGGTCGACATCTGTGTAGAAATCTAAGAAAACCATCACATTCATATCTAGTGTAGTACCCTTGATTCACCATTCATTTTCACCTTGACTGTTCTAATAGGACTAGGCAACAGTCATGATCTTCACTGTATTCATGAGAAATGAAGCAATGCGTTTTTAATCTTTTACCATTCCAGAGTAAAATTCAGATCCTAGTTTACATGTCAAGAGACGAGAAAACAATTGTCGTTTGTAAGGTCGGACCTAAGCACAAAGCTTAACACAATACATAAACTAGCCAAGGTTGAACAAGGCCGAAACCATGAACCAGAATTCACAGACAATGGAAAACAGATTCTACTAAACCCTGACCTTGGCAAAAGCCGCGAAACCTTGCATAGAAGCACAGGTCAGGCTTAACCGAGCTAGGCCATTACGCATACACACCTACTGTGGCTGAGCTAGGGCTCTAACGCCTGTGGTAAAAGCAGAGCTTTTTTCAGGAGAAATCACACACCAGAAACAGTAAGATAAAAGAAAAAGAAAGATTGCAACTGTGAGAAGTTCCTAAAGGGCATTTTCCGCCATATCATGAGAAGTTTATAAAACACCACATTCATCTTCACAACATGTGTTAAGAGAGGGGTAACAAAAGCAGTGTTTACTCAGTTGTAGCTAACCAGGCAAGATGTAGCATACTTTCAAACTCTGGCACGTTGAACACGAAGCTAAAATTGGCGTAAAACCTGCACAGGATCAGAATTTTGAATAAGAAATGTAAAATCACAACAGTTTATGCAAGCCAATGTGGAAGAATGGATTACAACAATTTAATGCCTAATTCTGGACTTACATTAAAGGGCTATATTATTGTACCAGAGATAGACACGACCTTGGTGAGGTCCATAAACAGTCTACGCATCGGGATAATGCTTTAACCAAATCAGATCGTCCCTAGGCGTTGAATTGTGCTGACTCTGCTGAGCATGTTGTTGCATACGGCCTGATCGATTCATCAGTTTGCTAACTGCGAAATCAAAGCCGCCTCCACCGATTTTGCGCATGTGCTCAACCACTATCTGGGCGTACTCAGGATGCCTGCAAAACAGAATTTTTTTTGAGGATGTTGAGGTTAGAAGATAAGACTCTCTGAGTAGGGAAAGGTGAACCAGGAGTCTTTGAGCCCACGAATACCAAGCTCCTTAATTTCTTCTGTAGCTGGATCATAAGATGCTAGCTCGTAACCCGTAGTAACTCCTAAAATCTCACCATTTCTCCTCAAGCACTGCCAACCTTTTGCAAAGGAGTCCACCTCAATGTTGACCACTCTGCACCATGAACTTCCCACAGTGTAGTCTTTTTTGACCCAGATTTCACACCCAGTGAATGGCCCCATTCAGAAAGCACTGTGACCACCAAAAGCGAACAATGCAGATATCCATCACATTCACAGCAGAAACCTCCTTCCATTCCCTTCTCGGACAGAATAGACTTCGGCCAGGGGAGGTGTTATATCCACTCCGTCACCTCCTTGCCTATACCCCAGCATAACCACCTTGTGATCAGCATTTGTGGAATCATACCCCAATCCCCACACTTTCATGAATGTAATCCGCTGAGGAGTGGCTGAAGAGGTTATGGGAAGTACGACATATCTGAAGCAAAGGGTTCCAAAGAATGAGGTTGCAGCTAGACCCAAACACCTCACCCGAAAGGAACAGCAAACCATTTACTGAACCGATTATGCGAAAATGGTGTGGATTTACTCTAGGCACAAAAGGGCAAGTGAAGTATTGGTTAGCTTCCAAGTAAGTATTCTTCTCAGCTGAATCAAGAAAGAGGAAGTATTCTTCTTGTTTCGGAGGAGACTCAGAGACATGCTTGTAGAGCAGAAAGGCATTGATCTCATTTTCGGAGTAGTTTTTGATATGGGCGGCAATAAAAAAAGGTGAAACTATAAGAGAGTCCCAAGACTTGCACACACAGCGACACTGGCCAAGTGTTTTCACAGGAAGTCGCAAAAATTCTCGGCCCAAGGCTTAACTCCAGACATCTTTGACAACAGAATCTCAATTCTTTCAGTGTACTAGTACGGATCTACTGCAAAAATGCATCAAAGAGGAAGGGAACAACAAATTACGTTACAATCTCGTAACCCTCTACGAAAACTTACATCCTTTACACAAACAAAAACTTACAGAAATATGAATATTCAAACCAAACTCACCCTATTTTACATGTCAATTTCTATAAAGGATGGAGACAGGAACCAAAAAGTTTCAATCTTTTTAACCCTCGGTTAAAAAAAGGTTCATCCTTAATAACAAAATCTACTAACCTCAACAACTGAACAAGTAGCATATCACATCCAAAATAACATGAACATTAAAAATAACCCACAAATTTGGGTATATGGCATGACAATCTGAAGAATATAAACAAGTTTCAATCTGTTTAATCCTTGGTAACAAAAATGCAATCTTTTTAATCCTCAGTAATAAAAAGTTTCAGCCTTTAACCAAATTTCACAGTTTCATACTTATCACAGGTTCAGAACAACATGAAATTAAACGTTAAACACAAGCTCAGTAACATAATTGACATCAACAGTAAAAATTAACTTAAATAACTCACAAACTTGGATTTTGGGCACGACAATCTGAAGTATACAAACAACTTCCTAGAGAAGTTTAACCCTTCACACAAATTTAAAAGCATAATAACAATTAAACAAGCAGCACAAAATTTGGGTTTTGGGGCATGATAATCTGAAGGATTATACACAAAGTTCATAAAATCTGAACAGAAAACATGAACATTTTAGGAAAAAAAAAAAAGATTAACAGGGTTTTGGGATTTTACCTCTTTCTCAGCCAAGCTTGATTAGAAAGTTACAATTGGAAAAGAGAGTGAGATTTCCGAACAATAGACTGGTAATAAAGAAGGAAACCGTACTTCTGCATGTACTGATACGACATCGTTCAAGGTTTCACTCCACTGTCCAAACCCAGACCCGTTATCTATTTGAGCGGGTCTGCGTCCGACCCGAACGCGTTCAGGCAGGGTCAAATCTTGAGTCCTAGACTCATGGGTCTATGGACTCTATGCTATCTTTATTTGGTCATGTCGGTCTCACGATAAATGATTGTAAGACGGTCTTATACGAGACTTTATCTTGTATCTTGACAAAATGTTAAAGGTAGATATGAACGACCTATGTGTTATTTAGACACCGGCTAGAAGTGTTGGGCGCGAGTACGTGTCAAGGTGTCTGATACAAGTATTCTATGCTTGATTTTTTTTTTTTTGGCCTAAAAATGGAGTGTCTAGGTGTCATACACGAATTCATTCTTCAAGCTGACACACGAAAATGCGAAATCTCGTATGCTGAATGGTGTCTTCACTCACAAGAGTAATATAGGCCACATTGTGCCAAGCAGCAGCCTAGCAAGAGTTTCGAAATCAAGTTTATACCACATAAACATCTGCCATGCCAAGCAGCAGCCTAGCATGAATTTCGAAACCGTAAGGTTGATTTCTGTGTAGAAGTCTTAGGAAACCATCACAATCTTATCTAGTGTAGTACCAAATTCCAGTTAACAAGGGAGGGGGTACTAAATTTGAGTTGAGACCACTAGAACATTGGACTATGATACTATGTTGCCAAGCTTAGTTAAGAAAGAAACATCTCACCCAAAAGCCTAACGTAAGCGGATAGTTCAGGTCGATATTTAACGGAGAACATGAAAGTGGTTAAGTCTTCAAGATTAATTACTGCATTAATCCTACGGCTTTTCCACTCTACGATGATTTATGGATTACATGAAAGGTTTTGAGCACTTAATTAATGACTACCTAATCTCAGTCTATAAAATGTCTAATTAATAATGTCACCAGTTCCACTATGTTGGGAAGTGGAGACGGAGAGTTTTAAAAAGGAAGATGATTCAAAACCCCCGTGAACGTAGCTATCGCATTGATAGTGAACCATGTAAATCTTGTGTGTCTCTTTGTTGTTTTTTATTGTCTTTTCGTTCAATACCAGCGCTTTAACGTTGGACACTATTCTCATGATTAACTCGAACATAAACCACCAATAAATAGTAATTGTTGTGTCTAGAATCCACCAATAAATAGTAATTAATAGAGCAATAAAGTGAACTAGTTTTCGAGTGTTTGTTTCCAATGAGTTATTGAAAAAGTTGATTATAATGCCATAAAATAAGTTGGGGCATAGTGAATTTCACGTTTTTCATTTATTAAAATATTGAGTATATATGTAACAAACTACAAGAAATTATAATTGCCCTAAAGAAATAAGTAAATTGAATTGCACAAAGAAATGTCGATGCAGATAATTTGGGCTTGGTTGATGACTATGTGGGCAATTTTAAACAATCTTGAAGCAAAAGGCATTCATGTATCTAATGAAGAAGAAATTGCCTTGGATAACGAGTACCAACAACTCCAGAAACCAAGCATCAAGATTATACAGGTTGTTTTTTCCTTTTTCTTTCTTTCTCCTTTTAATTTTAATAATTTCAAAAATCAAAAATCTACAAGTTTACTTGTCTTTACAACTTTAATGAGTGTTTTGAAATAGCGATTTATCTTCATTTGAGGTCCTAAATGACTCTCATAAACGAAATAATGAGACTCGCAATGAGAGACCTCCAATATACATCAAATATGAGTATAAAAATTTGAGGTTGGGAGTGAACAAAATCCTTAGCTTGCTCCTCAATAACAACTCCAAGTGTAAGTGCATATCAAAAAAAGCTTCTTTGAAATGTTTTTCTTACTCGCATAATGATTCATTTTACAAATAAATTTAATAGCTAATTAACACCAACAGTTTTGTTTGGCTCCCTAATTACTCACTCGGCAATTTGTATATGTAAAAAATAAAGGCGAGACCCCAAAATAAGGGATCAGAAGTACAGTTTATAAAGGACCACAGGAGTATGTATTAAGGTGTACCCCTTATACACTGTCCATTTATTGGACAATTTTTATGAATAATTTCAATTTTGCAGGATGAGGTGGGAAATGTATACCATTGTGTGGATTTTTACAAGCAACCAGCATTTGATCACCCATTGCTCAAAAACCATGCTTTCTACCCAGAGGTTTAAGAAAGACCGATCTCTTTTATATTTTGTTTATGATAATAAATAAATAAAAACATCCAGAACTTTTCTTATTAATTGATTTAGCAATTGTCCTCAAACTTATAGATGAGGCCAAGCTCTACACCCGCAAATAAGGCATTTGTTTGCAACATGTCCGATTTGATTATAAAGTTGAAAGATGGAGGTTGCCCGACAGGAACGGTTCCCATAACAAGAGTAAGCAAAGCTGATTATATCCGAATAAAGTCATTTACCGAAGAGTATGCTAATTCTAGAACTCGTGAACCAAACCCTGAAACTCATGTAAGCTCGCTCCTCGATCACAACTCGTAAACACTATATTGATTTATGGGTTTTGCTATACTTAACCCTAAAGGCTACATTATACGCTACTCCCTCTGTTCCGGTGAGATTTTGAACTACTCCATATTGGGGTGTTTCAGTGAATTCTTTGCCTTTTCTCATTAAGGGGGGTTTGGTGTTTGTAAAGTTACTATAGTGTCCTCAAGTTGTCTCACATCTACCCACCTTTCATTGGTTTTGTGGGAATTTTCTATTTCTCTCTCCTCTCCCCCACCTTTGTCTAGACCTGACAAACGGGTCAATCGGGTCGGGTCTATTCGGCTCGGGTCACTTTTCGGGTCATATAATTCGGGTCGGGTCTAGCTCGGGTGTATCAACTACGGGTCAATTTCGGGTCGGGTCGGGTCAGATTCGGGTTAAATCATTCTAAAATTTTCAAATTTAAACATATTAACATCAAAATTTGTCTCATATTATCTTAACTTGAAATTTTATTGCTAATTGGAGTGTTTGAAGATATGATATAGCTATCCAAGTCCCTTTTGGTCAATCGATTCATTTAAATGTTTGATTATTCGGGTCTGAGTCATTTCAGTTCGGGTCTGTTTCGGGTCCCGTCAATATCGGGTCAAACAGTATTTGGGTCATTTTCGTATTCGGGTCAGGTCATTTTGGGTTTCGGGTTGAATTCAGATTACAAATTCGGGTCAACTTCGGATGTTCGGGTCAAGTATTTCGGGTCGGATGTTCGGGTCTAGGTCAGTTTTGCCAGGTCTACCTTTGTCCCACCATTTATTGGTTTTTGGTCCAAAACCAAAGTCCTACATCCCATTGGAACGGAGGGAGTAAAACTTATGATTTAGGGTTAAGTATAGCAAAACCCTTAATTTATTCCTTACTTTTCTTGTTACGTGGTGCAAAAAAAAAAAACAATTTATTTTGAGACAACAATAGACATTTGGATAATTTGAATTTCTCTTACGTGTTCAAACTCAAAAATCTATGAAACTGGACTGATCTGTTGTACGTTGCACTAAATATATATATAATATCTTCCTGCATTAGTTTGCAATCCTTGAAACAAATTCGGATCAAGGTTAGACAAAGTATTATGGAGTAGGAGGCATCCTGAATGTATACAATATCTCCGTCAATCCGTCGCAACACTCATCTGGGGAGCTTATCATTCAAAACGGTGATGACAAGATTAAAGTTGGATGGATGGTAAGTAGTACAGTGTTTTTTGTCCATTTTTTGATGAATTATTTGGTACGTAATTTCTCTGACTTGGTTTGTATTTAGGTAAATCCGGAGTTATATCATGATAATTATAATCATCTTTTCCAATACTTTGATGTAAGTTAAAATCTCCAATCTCTCACATTTCCCACAATGCAAGTTCATCATTCATACGTGCTCAACGTACAAAATGAGCTTTATTTTTTGAGGAGTTCTATGGTGTTCGAAAAGTACCGCAAAACACCATACTAAATCATTTTTAAATAACTTAATAAATTTTTCTAAAAGGAAAAAATTATCAAATTATATTAGATATAGTTTGTACAAGGTATATATAAGCATAAAAAATTAAATAAATGTATTTAACCATTTTTTTCTAATTTTTTTGGTTATTTACAATATAATTTATAAAATATGTCTAAATAAAAATAATGGGTGGTGTAGATTGATTTTCAACATTATGGATGGTTGAGATAATTCCTCTTATTGTACTTTGCGGTACTTGTCAAGAACCTTAGAATTACTCTTATTTTTCTGGGCAGACGAAAATTAATTTATTTTAGCATTAATTATATTTAGCAAACCATTCCAACTAGAATTTAGAGTGAAAGTTGCGTGCCATGCACAAATTGATTTTATACCTTCAACATATATATATATATATATATATATATATATATATATATATATATATATATATATATATATATATATATATATATATATATATATATATATATATATTTAACAAAGTGTTAATTCTTATCTCGAAAAGGCTAGTCAAACACATTGTTTCAATACATTGTGTCCTGGATTCGTTAACATCAGAGAAAATTTGCCGATAGATTGTATTCTTAACGGTGCATCCAAAAGAGGAGGCCAACAAAAGGTTATTAAATTTCTTATTTTTCAGGTATGATGTATTTCCATATATGCTATTTACGTACAAATCATGTAGTTCTAATAAGCTAACGCAATCATTTAGAATCATGAAGGTTTGAAATAGGTGATACTCCGTACATATATATCTTGTTTATGACGCGACCCGTCTTTATTTCTGATACAATAACGTATGTAATAATGGGTTTAAGGATGCAAAAACGGGGCACTAGTGGCTTCAAGTGTGCGGAATAACAGCTGGGTTTTGGCCAAATCAATTATTCAGCACAATGTCAACTTCAGCAAGTTATGTTGCGGCCGGAGGCGAAGCATACGGGCCTCTTGACCAACCTCTTCCTCCCATGGGTAACGGTTACTACCCTGAGACTGATATGCTTCAAAGTGCGTACTGCAGTAATTTTGTGGTTTTAGATGAAAATCTTAACCATATTGATCCTCCATATACCAACACATATTGTAACGATTGGCATTATGTTGTTTATGACGGGGGAATAGTAAAAGGTCATGGGCAAGTAGTCTATTACGGTGGCACAACTTTACGGATATGATTACTAGCTTTCATGCCTGCTGGTTCAGGCCAACTATGTGTAACTATGGACTTTTACTAGTTTTTATCAATAAGCAATGGTGAGAACTGTGCGGATAGTAGCTGGTTTTACCACGGGACTAAACGTCTCATCACAGTCAATACCGACCTGTTGGCATTTACCGTTAGCCACAAGCCGAGCTTTATATCGCTGGCGGGACCCGTCAGAGTTAAACTTGTGACGGAAGAGCCACATACACCGAACGATAGGGGTAGCAGGAGGACGAGGTACCAACTCCCACGTCCTAGTCTTAATAAGTGTCGTACTCGTCACGCATGGCAGCGTTCCAGTGGGGGTCCTTAAAGGCAAAAAGGTGGGAGCGAGGAAGAGGCGATATGGTGGAGGGATTTTGGACAAGAAGAGAAAGGGGGACACGAGGTTTAAAAATACCGTGACTAGATTGGGTGCGCATTTGAGGAGAAGTAGGTGGGGCAGACGGGGGGATGCGACGATGGGGCGGAGTGTAGCGGGGTTGAGAAGACGGAGGGGTAGAGGAAGAGGGCGGAGAAGGGGGAGACGAAGTCGGGGAGGAGAGTGACGGCGAAGAGGACACCGGAGCGACGGGAGAAGGGGGATAAGTGTAGATGGTGGGGGTGAGGGGTGGTGGGTCATCAGAGGTAGAGTCGGAGTCGGTGGAGAGAGACCCGAGTGACGAGAAGGGAAAAACAGACTCGAAAGTGACATGACGAGAGACAATAATTTTGACAGTGGAGATTTCGAGACAACGGTACCCACGATGATGAGAGGGATATCCAAGAAAAATACACCGAGTGGATCGTGGGGAAATTTTGTGACGGGCTTTTGCAGAAATGTTGGGATAACATAGACAGCCGAAAGTGCGAAGATGGTCATAAATGGGTTGGCGGAGATAGAGAGCAGAGACGGGAGAGCGGAAATTTAGTGTTTTGGAGGGGAGGATGTTGTGAAGATAGGCCGCCATAAGTAGAGCATCAACCCAGAATTTAAGAGGCAGGGAAGCATGAGTGTGAAGAGTGCGGAAGATGTCATTAAGGCGACGGATCATCCTTTCGGCCTTGCCATTTTGAGGAGAAGTTTGGGGGCACGAAAAACGAAAAACAAGGCCGTGATCAGAGGCGAATTTAGTGTAGGAAGAATTATCAAATTCACCCCCGAGGTCACATTGAAAACATTTGATTTCTCGCTCAAATTGTGTACGAACGAGATTGCGAAATGCAAGAAATTTTCCAAAAGTTTGAGATTTAAGGCGAAGAGGAAAAAACCCAAAGAAAATTAGTATAATCATCTAACAAGAGTAAGTAATACTTAATCCCGGAGGAGCTGGGAACGGGGGAAGTCCAAAGGTCACTATGAATGATATCAAAAGGTTGTAAAGTAGCCGAAAGTGCCTCCGAAAATGGTAACCGAACATGTTTACTAATTTGGCACGAATGACAAAGTTTGGAGTGAACTTCTTTATTGCAGGAAATAAAATTGCGAGAATGTAGAAAATCTAAAATGTTATATCCGGGATGACCAAGACGATTGTGCCAAACAGAAGATGGAAGGACGGCACAGGCGAGAGACGAAGAAGTGGCGGGGAGATCGGTGGAGGATGTGACGGGGTAGAGCTCGCCGGAGCTATTACATCTCATAATGATCCTCCCCGTATTCAAGTCCTTTACAGAAAAGCCAAAAGGGTCAAATTCAACAGAGACATTATTAATTATCAGAAGTAAATTTGCGAACGGAAACGAGATTTTTTATAATATTAGGAACGACTAAAGTATGGTTAAGATGCGGGGATCGGGATGAGTTATTAAAAGTGTGGGACCCAGTAGCGACCACTGAAAGCGAACTGCTATTTCCAACTAAAATCGATTTATTTGGAAAAGATGAATTTAGAGTACGAAGCATACCTGGATCGGATGTGACGTGAGAGGTGACCCCCGTATCCATATACCACGTATCATCCGGGGTATATTAAGGCTTAGAGAATTATAAGCCTCAGCAATGTCATGGGGTTGTAAAGACTCAGTGGTTGGGGCTAAAAGGGCCTGAGCACCACGCCCCACCCAAGAACTAGTCCTCGCCGGAAAACGAGACCCAGATCGCACGGAGAGCTGGAGGACCCAGCGGCCTTGTCGCCGTCGGAAGCCACAGTGAGGGCCGACGGGCTGCTTGCATTGGGCTCATGGGTTTGCTGAGCCTTCCGTTGTTCCTCGTGACGGAGTTTTGATACAAAATTCTCGACCCAAGGGATTATTCCATCATCTTATTTATACAGCATACAAGGCTATATGAACAATTGAAAAGCCTATTGCAAGATTACAAAGAACCTAGGAAAACTAAGGAGGGATACAATGGTGATTACAAAGGCATGGGAAACAATAATTGACTATACATGATTACAAGAGACACAATAAATGAATAAATCATACAATGAATCTATATACACTATTACATAAATGCTCAAAAAAAGTGCATAGTGTAACTGTGTAAGTGTAACGGATGCTAGACGTGAGGTCCTTAACAGACTAGAAAAACGTTTGGGTTCCTGTTTTTAGAATATATGAAAACGTTGGGACCCCAACTTCACACTTAACTCGTAAATTAAAACAGATACTGCTCATACCTTCCTGTTATCGGAATCTATCCGAGCGAGATCCTCATTTTGAGTGTAATTCTTAAGGTTGGCAGTCATAAAAGAAGGGGAAATGATGAGAGAGTGCCAAGACTTGCAGACACACCTGCATTTTCCAAGGGTTTTCACAGGAAGCTTCTTCAACACTTCAAAACCAAAAGTCTTCAAAAAGGCAAGGGTTTTCATCCGACATTTTAGAACCACCATGATTTTTCGATTCTAAATCGTGATTTTTTTTCTTCTTGTTGTAGTCCTATTATACGACCGTTTTACCTAGATAATTACTTTTGGCAAAATGTACTTAATGACCACAACAATAATAGTATCACGACTTTTGCATAAACAGTATCACTCCCAAGTCAAACAAGATGTGGAAGTGAAGAATCTGTAGCCTGCTCGCAATCTATCTTCTGACCAGGCATCAAGATTCAACATTACGCAAGCGGATAACATTACCAGACATCAAGAAAAGAACAGGGAGTGTACAGTTTTTAAGTAATTAAAGCTAGTTCATCCGTTTCCCTAAGTTGTTTACGTTTGGTTCTGAATGTGCCGTGATTCGGTGAATGGAAACCGGACTCAGCTAAAAGAAACGCCACAAGCAAGCAAATATATATCAGCGAAATGTAAGCTAGAGAGTAATGTACTTGCACGCATCACATAATTTCGTCTTAAGAACAATCTTAAACATAACCAGAGTAATAGAACACGCAATCTCTACAAACGCCATGATGTAATTTTAGTGTGAGCAAGCCAAAACATGAAGTATAGTCAGTTACAGGCTTACAGCAGCCACCATTTAGTTCAAGTTGTTTCAACTGGAGCACAGAACGTGATGCATTCGTCCTTGCTGCATTCCGAAAACTCTAGAGTACTGTAATGCTAAACAACCATGATCTCCGAGCTACAAAAGACTGTTGTGAACCTCGGACATTTGGAAGTTAAAACTTGAGCTTTCAGTTAAAACCTGCAAAGGATAAGAGATTCAGCCTTTGATGAGTAAAACTGCAAACAAAGCCAGTAGTTAACATGTATAAACCGATGGTGTTTGTTTTATCAACTTCTTACAAAAGTAACCATTTCGGACAAGTTCCTACCATAACGGACCTATTGGTTACTTATGTCAAAGGTATTCGCAATATATATTAGCTTTAATCTCGCAAGTGCCTGCAAGGAGGAATGAGCTAGGCTCCTCTATGTGTGACAGAAGTGAAGCAGCGATACAAGGGTTGGGAACAAGAAAATGCCAGAGATCTCGGGGAGGCGGATACCTTTGCAGTCTTGTGATGACTCTACATAGACTGTGAACCTATCTCGCTAGGTATTACATGAGGAAGCAAGAGGATAACATCTCAATATTTCACCAAAACAGCCCCTACCCTCTCTTCACCTAATGCAAGCTGCCAAGCTTGGTTCTTAAAGTAAGAAAATTGACTACAGTAACTATGAAGAAGCAAGATAATTTCGATAACATCATACCGATTTTAGATAGGACATCTGACAAGTCTCCCGCAATTTTGCCTCCACCAAATTTCATCAATTGTTGACCGAACATGAAACCCCGGCACTGAGAATACCTGCAGAGAGAAGTCAGAGAACAAAAGAATTACTTAAAGCTGATAAGACTGTATCAGGTCTGTCAACATTTGATACAAATTCTGTCTTGAGCGAAGGTTTCTTCACCGTTCAAAGAAAAGACATGGAGTTGTTCTTCTTGCAAAGCAAAGAAATAAGATTTATGGGAAAACAAATGTTTTCAGAACGCAGTCAACACCAATTTCTTAACCCTTGCAAAGCATTTGTGAACCACGGCATTCCCATACATGGATATCGAGTTTTAAGAAACGTTTTGCGGATCCAAGTAACACATTCACAGCTAAGTCATTCAAAAAATCTGCGGAAGAAGTAAGAAGTATCTTACATATCATCAGTATCTTCTTGACCTCCACGGCGAACCTTCACTTCCTCTTCAACCAAAGTTTGAGCAAGATTATGGCGAGTGATATTGTAATTAAATCTGCAAACAACATAGCAAAAGAACTAGAAGTGTCACCCATTTTACGCGAAAAGCTAATAGGAATCAGAATAGCATACATAAGAAGCAACATTATTACATCTGCTGCATTCCTAATGACCAACAAAAGCAACACGAAATATATCCCAACAATGAGCTGTATTCTAAGTTTCTTCAGTTCCATTCAAAAGAAGCAACAATCTTATTAAGTTATAAAAGAAATACATTATTCCAAACTCCATGAGTTACTGCATACAATTTGTTAAGGTTTCATAGTGAGATTTGATCATTTTAAAGAAGCCCATGTAAAAAGGATTGGCACCGCATACAATTTATTTTAAATATAACGTTTACCTCTTTTTTGTATTCCTGTGCTTTCCAGAAACTTTGTAAGTGCCCACTCCATGCTTCATGTCCAGAAGAGCCAGACTCTCTGTAAAAGCACATGTAAACCATGTGCGCCAACGCCCACAAAGGCCAAGCTTCCTAGTTTTTTTTGTGTGTGGATCATACGACACCAGCTTGCCCCTTTTGGTAAATCCCAGTACCTCTCCACTCTTCCTCAAGCGTTGAATCCAGCCTAAACCGGTACAGGAGTCCAACTCAACTTTAACCATTTGGCACCATGAGCTCCCTACATTATATTCATTCTTGACCCAGATTTCACACTTATCCATTTCTTTTCCTGTGAATCCTCCCTTCAGCTCTGAGTAAAGGACTGACAACCTTCCTTCATATTCTGAGACAGTGAGATTAAGCGTGTTCACCTTGCTAAGGGTCTCAGGTACCTTCATTTTCTTGAACTTCTCCTGCTCAACATCAAACAACAGCAGCCAATTTCTTTGGAAAACGAGGGTTTTAGCATCCCTCTCCCAAGCGATCCAGTGTATATTGCCCTTCAGAAAACACTGTGACCACGTGATATCACAGACACAAATATCCACCAGATTGTCAGCAGAAACCCACCTCCATTTCCCTTCCTGAACAGAGTACAGCTCAACCTTTGGGGGTGTCATGTCCAAAGCATCCTTACCACGAACGTAAACCAGTCTCACCACTTTATAATCACCCTTCTTAGAATCAAACCCAAACCCAAACATGGATATAAAAGCGCCGACCGTGATCTGATAAGTTGCCCCAGGAACCGGAAGTTTTATATACTTCCGGATCAAGGGGTTCCAAATTAGAACCACATAAGTCTCAGTAAATAGGTCATCTGACAGGCAAATTAAACCGTTGACAGAGCCCACAACCCGGAAATGGTGTCCAACCTTCCTACACATGAAGGGACAAGCCAAGATATGGCGGACCTCAAGGTTGTTTCCCTCCTTTTCTTCAGATGAATCAAGAAAGAGGGTGTACTGTTCTTCTTTTTCTGGGGGCTCACAGTAATGCTTGTACAGAAGAAGATCATTGGCAGAATTTTGAGAGTAAGTTTTGAGGTGGCTAGTGATAAATGGCCGTGAAACAATCAGAGAGTCCCAAGACTTGCACACACAGCGACACTGGCCAAGTGTTTTCACAGGAAGCCGCTTCAAGATTTCGGCCCAAATGTTAATATCAGACATCTTTGACAGTAACATAATCTCAACTCTTTCAGTCTATATAACTCAGTAGTATGGAGATGCTGCAAAAGTGCATCAAAGATGGAGAGAACAACACCAAAGTTACAACCTTTTAACCCTCTCCGAAAAGTTATATTATCCTTTACAAAAGTAAAAACTTACAAAATTATGAATGCCATCCAAACCAAACCACTAGAACAAAATTAACTGACAAAAAGTTCTGTGCACAATTGCACAAAAAATTACCGTTCTTTACTAAGAATTTACTCAATTCGTCTTTATAGGTCCAATTTTAGAAAAGATGGAAAGAAGAACCCAAAAGTTTCAATCTTTTGGAGTTTCATCCTTTAACAAAAAAAGTTCCATTCTTTACAAAGAATTTACTCATTCCATTTTTTCAGGATGGAAAAAGTAACCACAAAGTTTCAATGTTCTTAACCCTAGGTAGAAAAAGGTTCGATCCTTTACAAAGTCTAACACATATTACAGGTTCAGACCAACATAAAAGCAAATATCAAAATTATTACAACAAAATTTAACACACAAAGTTTCAATCTTTAACCCTCGGTAAAAAAAAGAAAGTTTGATCCTTTAGCAAAATTTAACACAGATTACAGGCTCAGAACAACATAAAAGTAAATATCAAACATTCATAGCAGAATTATTTGAAGGGTAATTAAAATTTACTGTCTAAGATTCCTTTACAAATTTCAAACAATATGAACCAACAACATAAATTGTACTAGCTTGTAAAAATTACCACTTTTAGAAAAATAGTGAACAGGGTTTGAGATTTTTTTTACCTCTTTCTCAGGTTATTTTCCTGAACTTTGATCTAAAAGTTAAAATTGCTGCAAAATTTCAAAAACCCATGTCAGAATTAACCATTTGATGTGATTAATAAGCCCTAAAAATAATCGGGAAACAGTAGAAAGAGGAATTACCTGCTACTTGTTTCTGTGAAATTTCCACCGCAAAATCTTCCTCCGGAAGTTTCAATTTCCCAATGCAATTAGTAATGCAAATGCAAGAGAGAGAGGGGTGAAAAAAAAGTTGCTTTACTTTTCCTGAAGCAGTGAAGCACAAGCAAGTGTAGTAAAAGAGTAACAAAGGTTAAACTTGTGATTCTCACGTGATCCGATTATCCGAAATGACAAAGGTTAACTTGGGATTTGGTCAGTGCAGCTTCTAATTCAAGCTACCACGTGATTGGAACTAACAGTGTACTGATTACTGAAGTTGAGTACTACGTAGTACGTATTAGTATCATGCACAATTCGTAACATAGAGCAGTCGATATAGATTGGATCCGCGGATATGAGTGGGTTCGAATCAAAGACGGGAGCAATAGCTCAATTTCAACTCGTCACTCGAGTAATGAAATTCAGAGGCCATAGCTCAAAAGTCATTGGGTTTGGTAAAACCAAAAACGTTTATGCAGCAAAATAGACGTGTAATATGGGTATAAATGTATAATCAAGCGTCATGCTAAGATAAAGTCGAGTTCTTTATTTGTCACACTTAATACTCGTTCCTAAAGGATTGAGTACCATAGTTTATTTTTGTTTTATTATTTTCCTTTTTTTTTTTTTTTTTTTTTTTTTTGTCGAGGAGCTCGTTGATTATGAAGTCAAGAAAATATTGAAACTTTTTCACTGGAGCTAAAGTCAAAATTAATATAGCATGTTTACAAAGAACAGCAGCGCACACAATGTGGAAAGGCAAAGTAAGGCTACAGTTTAACATCAGCATAAGACTCCTGACCAATTCAAAATTACACCCGAATTCGTCTTCAAAGCAAGCAAAGAATTACTATTAAGCGACTAACAATTAAACCCGACTACAACAGTATGTGAATTCCTTCCTACAGCTTCATTTGAGGTTGAGCATTCGCGTAAACCATCTGCATTTAGGAGCATCATACTGCAGAACATTCAGATAGGAAGTTCGGATCAACTCAGAAGAAGTTTGCACATATAGGAACAGGATCATACAAAATGTAAGCCAAAATAAGCACAAGCTGCAGAGTTCAATTGTTTTGAAGAGTAATTCAGCATTAGCTAGCATGATTCGTAATGTCTAGAACTCGACAAATCATTAGCCAGCGTATTCCCAGAAATGAACATTTGCAGCTTCTACATGACTGTCTTAGAGAAAACAGACATTCGACATTTAGTGAAGTGACAGCCTAACAAGAGTAACCAAATCCTTCAGAAAGCAGAAAACCAAAAAATGAAACCAGTTTGACAACTACAGAAGGGTTCTTTTCAACAATGCCATCTGGGAAAAAACAGTTCCTGCTTTGAGATTGAGCATCACGTAAACCATCTCAATTTTGGAGTATAGAGCTGAACATCAGGATATTAACTTAAGCTTAGATCATCTTCAGAATCAAGACAGAAGACCAAACAACAAAGGTCACTCTATTCACAGAGTAATTAACCATTAGCAGATAGCAAGCATGTCTCATATAGTCTAGAACTCGACCAATCATTAGCCAGACAGAAAATTGTCAGACAGGTCATTGCAAACAAAACTAAAAATGTCACTCACTCTATTCGGGGTCATTGTCAGACAGGTCATCGCATTCTTCATAGCGATAGTACGAAAGGCTGCTGAACTTGCAAAATGCATCTTCCTTAGAGAAATAGCCATCATAGACAGCCCTGTACTAAAGATGTACAGCAAACATTTCAGGAAAAAAAGTGACTAATTAGAAAAGAGCAGACTTCCAGCATCAACAATATGAGCTTTTTAGGTATAGCTTAAACCGTCTACATGTAACCCTTTTGAGAATGTCACATCAAAATTTGTTTCACTTTCGTTTGAATACATACCTTTGGAACTCATCATGAGCACTAATGTCACTCTTATGGTCGAGCAAGACGAGACCCTCGGTATACCCACTGAATTTAGTAGCTGCGCATTGACGAAGACCAATCCCCTTAATTTGTCTCGTCTTAACATTATAAAACCCAAGCTCCTTATTACTTTCCTTAGCAAACCCAAGTAGCTCACCGTTCCTCCCCAGGTAATCGACCGGGCCTACATGAATACTGTCATATAATACAACATTCAAGATCATGCACCATGAGCTAGCCACATCGTATTCCCCCTTCACCCAGATTTGACAGCAGCATTGTATGAAATACACAACTGGGAGACACTGACAACGGGATACCGATAACTTCTTCTGATACACAAACACACCATATCCACCTGCTTTCATCTTTGCTACAGCTTCAGGTAACTCCATCCTCCAAAACTTTTCTTCCACTACATCAAACAAAAGCAGCCAATTCCCTAGTATTGAACGATTTCCTCCGTCCCAAATGAGCCAGTGAATGACCCCATTAAGGAAGCAGTGTGACAGATCCACCCTACGAATATGATCAATGCCGTTATTGACCAAATAATCAGCAGGAATCCCCCTCCATGTCTGTTCCTGAACAGAATATACCTCAACTAATGGACCGGCCATCTCCGAACCCTCCTTAACTTCACCATTACTTATTTTCACCACCTTATGATCATTCTTTGCTTCATCATAACCAAACCCTAACACAGAGATCACCTCACCACCCATGACATTTCTAGCAGCTGCAGACTCAGGAAGAATAATACATTTCTGAAGCAAGGGATTCCATATCAGGACACGGCTCGTGGGACTAATGTACGCATCATCAGCCACGCAAACCAAACCGTGGATAGACCCAAAAAAATGGAAGCACAAGTTCAAATCCCCATTAACTGCCCAGGGAAAAATTGAAGTGTGGCAGGCCTCAAGGCTAACATTTTCTTCAGCAAAGAAGACATATCTCTCGTACCTACCCGTTGTCGGAAACTGCGAGAGATCCTCTCTGTAGAGCACCATGGAATTGGCCTCATTTTGGGTGTAATTCTTGAGGTGGGCAGTCATAAAAGAAGGGGAAATGATGAGAGCGCGCCAAGACTTGCAGACACACCGGCATTTCCCAAGAGTTTTCACAGGAAGCTTCTTCAACACTTCAAACCAAAAGTCATCAGAAATGCAAGGGTTTACATCCGACATTTTCTACTGATAAACAAATTACAGTAATTCGTTTTACTCTACATACATTGACAGGTTACTGCAATGTTCAAACTGAGCACAACACAGTATTTAACAGAAAGAAAATGGTAAAGTCTTCATCAAGATTATTTACTGCATTAACTCTACGGCTTTTCATTGTACGATGATACATGGGTTACATGAAACGTTTTACAGAAGTTAATTACTAATCCACTACTACTAATCTCTGTTCATTTAAGGGCAATTACTAAATAATAACACCAGTCCCCACTCCTCACTATGTTGGGAAGTGGTGAGTTTTGAGAAAGACCCTCCTATGAACTTAATATGGAGGTGACATTCAAGTAACCTTCGTTCATGTTAAAAGTTTATTTCCGAGCTAATGGACCGATTTTGTAGAAGTCTTATCTAACGGGTCGATTTCTGTGTACAAGTTTAAGAAAATCATCACATTTAATCTAATGTACAAGCCTGTTCTACATACAACAAGGCAACAGTCATGACCTTCACTGTAGTCATGCAAAAGCGAGCAGACGAGAAAGAAAGCATCTTACACCATACCATAGTATAATTCAGATCATTATTCACTAAAGAAAACGAGTACTTCTTTACGTTGGAGTAGGTTTTGTCAGGGTAACCCAAACTCAACACTCCAACAGCAAGAGGATAATGATTAATGAACGGACATAACTAGATTCCAAACAGGTGAACCAGAAAACAACAGGGAGTGTACAATGTTTAAAGTAATTAAAGCTACTAACTCCGTTTCCTAAGTTGTTAACGTTTGGTTTGAATGTGCGGTGATTCGGTGAATGGAAGCCGAACTCAGCTAGCTGCACTTATCGTCCGATCCAGACTGATAAAAGAAACGCCACAAGCAAGCAAATATATATCAGCGAAATGTAATCTAGAGTGTTATGCACTTGCACGCATCACACAATTTCGTCTCAAGAATAATCTTAAACATAACCAGAGTAATAGAGCAAGCAATCTCTACAAACACCATGATGTTTTTAGTGCGAGGAAAGCCAATCCAAAACATAAAGTATAGTCAGTTACAGGCTTACAGCAGCCACCATTTAGTTCAAGTTGTTTCAACTGGAGCACAGAACGCGATGCGTGTGTCCATGCTGCTTTCCGAAACTATAAAGTACTGTAATGCTAAACAACCATGATCTCCGAGCTACAAAAGACTGTTGTGAACCTCGGACATTTGGGAGTTAAAACTTGAGATTTCAGTTAAAACCTGCAAAGGATAAGAGATTCGGCCTTTGATGAGTAAAAGTGTAAACCAAGCCAGTAGTTAACACGTATAAACTGATGGTGTTCGTTTTATCAACTCCTTACAAAAGTAACCATTTTGGCCGAATTCCTACCATAAAGGACCTATTGGTTACTTATGTCACCGCCGAAAGGAATTTGCAATATATATTAGCTTTCATACCGCAAATGCCTACAAGAAGGAATGAGCTAGGCTCCTGTATACGAGTCAGAAGTAGAGCAGCGATGCAAGGGTTGGGAACAAGATAAAGCCAGAGATCCCATGTAGACGGATACATTTGCAGTCCTGTGATGACTCTAGACATACACTGTGAACCTATCTCGCTAGGTATTGCATGAGCAAGCAAAGAGGATAATACACATCAAAAGAGCCCCAACCCTCCCTTCAAATAATGCAGGCTTGGATTGTAAATAAGAAGATAGACTATAGTACCTATGAACAAGCAAGATAATTTCGATAAAAGCATACCAATTTTAGATAGGACATCTGAGAAGTCTCCCAGAAAGTCGCCTCCACCAAATTTTATCATTTGCTCACCGAAGATGAAACCCCGGCACTGAGTATACCTGCAGAGAGAACAAAAGAATTACTTGAAGCCGATAACACTGTATCAGGCATGTCAACCTTTGATACAAATAACTGTCTTTAGCAGAGGTTTCTTCACCGTTCTTAAGGCATGGTGTTGTTCTTGCAAAACAAAGAAATAAGATTTGTGGGAAAACCGATGTTTTCAGAACGCAGTCAACACGAGTTCTTAACCCTTCCAAAGCATTAGTGAACCATGGGATTCCCATAACATGGATGTCAAATTTTAAGAAAGTTTGCGGATCCAAGTAACATATTCACAGCTAGGTCATTTAAAAAATCTGCGGAAGAAGTATCTTACATATCATCAGTATCTTCTTGACCTCCACGGTGAACCTTGACTTCCTCTTCTACCAAAGTTTGAGCAAGATTATGGCGAGTGATATTATAATTAAATCTGCAACAGAACTTGAAGTGTCACCCATTTTACGCGAAAAGCTAAAAGGAATCAGAATAGCAACATCCCAATGACCAACAAAAGCAACACGAAATATATCGCAACAGAGAGCTGTATTCTATGTTTCTTCAGTGCCATAAAAGAAGCAACAATCTTACTAAGTTAAAGAAGAAATACATTATTCAAAACTCCATCACTTGCTGCACACAATTCGTTACGGTTTCATAGTGAGCTTCGATCAATTGACAGAAACCCATGTTTAATGGATTGGCACCGCATGCATACTATTTGTTTAAAATATAAAGTTTACCTCTTTTTCGTATTCCTGTGCTTTCCAGCTACTTTGTAAGTACCCACCCCATTCTTCTTGTCCAGAAGAGCCAGACTCTCTGTGAAAGCACATGTAAACCATGTGCGCCAACGCCCACAGAGGCCAAGTTTCTTAGCTTCTTTTGTGCGTATATCATAAGACACCAGCTTGCCCCTTTTGGTAAATCCCAGTACCTCTCCACTCTTCCTCAAGCGTTGAATCCAGCCTAAACCGGTACAGGAGTCCAACTCAACTTTAACCATTTGGCACCATGAGCTCCCTACACTATATTCATTCTTGACCCAGATTTCACACTTATCCATTTCTTTTCCTGTGAATCCTCCCTTCAGCTCTGAGTATAGGACTGACAACCTTCCTTCATATTCCGAGACACTCAGATTAAGCGTGTTCACCTTGCTAAGGGTCTCAGGTACCTTCATCTTCTTAAACTTCTCCTGCTCAACATCAAACAGCAGCAGCCAATTTCTTTGGAAAACGAGGGTTTTAGCACCCCTCTCCCAAGCGATCCAATGAATATTGCCCTTCAGAAAACACTGTGACCACGTGATATCACAGACACATATATCCACCACATTATCAGCAGAAACCCACCTCCATTTCCCTTCCTGAACCGAGTACAGCTCAACCTTTGGGGGTGTTATGTCCAAAGCATCCTTACCACGAAGATAAACCAGTCTCACCACTTTATAATCATCCTTCTTAGAATCATACCCCAACCCCAACATAGAAATAAAAGACCCTACTGTAATCTGGTACGTGGCACCAGGAACAGGTAATTTGAGGTACTTACGGATAAATGGATTCCACAGCAGAACAACATACGTGTGACCAAAAAGGTCATCAGACAGGCAAATTAAACCATTGACGGATCCTACAACTCGGAAATGGTGTCCACTCTTCCCAGCCATGAAGGGACACGCAAAGATGTGGCGGACCTTAAGGTCGTTTCCCTCCTTTCCTTCAGCTGAATCAAGAAAGAGGGTGTACTGCTCTTCTTTTTCAGGGGGCTCACAGTAATGCTTGTACATAAGGAGGCCATTATCAGGATCTTGGGTATAATGTATGAGGTGGCTAGTGACAAATGGCCGTGAAACAATCAGAGAGTCCCAAGACTTGCACACACAACGACACTGGCCGAGTGTTTTCACAGGAAGCCGCTTGAAGATTTCGCCCCAAAGGTTAATATCAGACATCTTTGACGGTTTCATAATCACAATTTTTCAGTCTATATAACTCAGTAACTAGTATGGAGATGCTGCAAAAGTGCATCAAAGATGGAGGGAACAACAAAAAAGTTACAACCTTTTAACCCTCTCCGAAAAGTTAAATCTTTTACAAAAGTAAAAACTTACAAAAATATGAATGTCATCCAAACCCAATCATTAGATTCCAAATTAATTGACAACAACAACAACAAAGCCTTATCCCCAAAATTTAAGAACCCAGCAATTGAACAAAAAAGTTCCATTCTCAATCTTCACTGAGAATTTACTCCTATTTTACAGATTCAAGTTTTTTTTCAAGGATGGAAAGAGGAACCACAAAGTTTCAATCTTTTTAACCCTCGGTAAAAAATAAAGTTTGATCCTTTAGCAAAATTTAACACAGATTACAGGCTCAGAACAACATAAAAGTAAATATCAAACATAAACTAAGAATATTAGACAAATTTTAAACAATCTGAACCAAAAAAAATAATTGTTGCATGTAAAAATGACCACTTTCAGAAAGATGATGAACAGGGTTTGAGATTTTTTTTACCTCTTTCTCAGGTTGGTTTCCTGAACTCGGATTAGAAAGTTAAAAATTGCTGCAAAATATCAAAAACCCATGTCAGAAAAATACCCATTTGATGTGATTAAGCCCTAAAAATAACCATTTCAAAAACCCATGTTAGAAAAATTACTATCTTTGAGAGAGGCAAAGATTTACCTGCTACTTGTTTTTGTGCATTCACCGCAAATTTTTTTCAAGATTTTCAATATTTCCCAGTGAAATTAATAATACAAATGCAGAACAGAGAGGGAGAGAGAGTGAAGAAAAAGTTGCTATACTTTTACTGATGCAGAAGACTTGTCAAGTTCCTAGCACAAAACCCCACAAAAACTTGCAGGAAAAGAGTAACAAAGGTTACAATTGTAATCCTCACATGGCTCTCTCAATATGACAAATATGGGATTTGGTGCAGCTTCTTGATAAAGCTACCACGTGATTCGAATCAACATTAACGTTGTACTCTAAAGACGAGCACTATGCACAATTGTAACACATATGAAAGGGTTTGAATCAATTACGGGAGCAATAGCTCAATTTCAACTCGTCAGTCGTCACTCTCATTGTTGGGTTTGGTACTTTGGTACACCATTTATGTGGCAAAATAATTGACGTGTAACGTGGATATAATCAAGCGTTGCTCCATGATAAAGTCAATTTACACTTGATACTCAACTCGTACCTAAAGGATGGTTCACCATAGCTATGAGCTTTATTTTTTTTTTCTTTTTTTTTTTAATGTTTTTGACGAGGAGTTAATACATTTGATTATCAAGTCAAGAAAGCGCAGTAAGAAAATTAGAAATGCTTCTAGATGACAAGATTAATATAGGTCTCTTTCACTGTAGCTAATGTGATAACATCAGTACACACAATTTGGAAACTGAAAAGCCAAAGCAAGGCTACAGTTTAGCAACAACGTAAAACTCCTTACCAATTCATAATTACGCACGAATTCGTCTTCAAAAGTACAAAGCAAGCAATGAACTAAATATTAAGCGACTAACAATCAAACCCGATTACAAAAGGATTCTACTTCAAAACTACCATCTGGGAAAAGACAACATCTGAATTCGAGCTTGAGCATCGCGTAAACCATTTGGAATTTGGTCCAAAATGTAGAGCATTCAGATAGTAAGCTTGGATCAACTCAGAAGAAGTCTGCAACTGCATATATAGGAACAGGATCATATAAATTATTAGACAAAAAAGCACAAAATAGGGAGTTCAATTGTTTCACAGAGAAGGTAATTCAGCAATAGCTAGCAAAACTCGTGTTGTCTAGGATTCCCCAAATCATTAGCCAGGCAGAAACCTGATGCATGCAAACCTATTCCCAGAAATGAACACAAGCAACTTCGACATGACTGTCGACATTGTATAAAGTCGCATTTAAGACATCGAATTCCATGTTGAAAACCTGAGAATGCTAATCCACTGGTGAGAAGTAATCTCGATTCTGAATGATGTCGTATTACGCGACTGATCTGACATAGACCTTACCATATAGGCCACATTGTGCACCCTGGAGACAAATAAGCTTATAGATGGGTTTAGGCAAACACGTACACCCCGATTAATATTTACTCAGATGACCGGGTACAGAAAGCAACAGCCTAGCAAGATTTAGCGTATCCTCAAAGTTACAGAAATAAGAAAACCAAACAAGTGATACGGAGTTAACAATGAATTGGCGTAACCTGCTATACTGCCTCATCGTCAGACATGTCAGCTGAATCTCCAAAGCTAAAAGCCAATTAAGTTGCTGAAGTTACCAATCACCTCCTTCATAAAGATATCGCCATCACAGACAGACCTGTATCTCAACGTACAGCAACCATAGCAAACAAAACAAACTGATTAGCAAAGAGCCAAAGACCAGACTCCCCCCATCAACAAGATAGTAGACTTGTTACGCAACTTATTGTTCACGACTTGGATAGTTTTCATGCTGCCATCTTGGAAATGAGAAGAAGGGCACTAAAAACTTCTTCCAGCAAATCAAGATTGCACAACAGAAATACGTTACAACACACTTCCTGTTAAAAATTATATCAAATTCTCAGTTAGCAGCATTAAATCTAATTGGATATATACCTTTTGAGTTCATCCTGATCAATAGATTGAGTACCATTGTCAGTCTTATGGTCGAGCAAGACGAGACTCTCTGTATAAGCACTGAACTTAGTAGATGGACATTGACGAAGACCCCCAAGCCGCTTGATTTGTCTAGTCAAGGAATCGTAAGCCACAAGCTCCGCATTGCTTTCCTTAGCAAACCCCAGTAGCTCCCCATTCCCCCCTATGTAATCAATCGGGCCTACATGAACACTATCAGATAATATAACATTCAAGATTATGCACCATGAGCTATCCACATTGTATTCTCCCTTCACCCAGACTTTACAGCAGGACGACACATAATCCGTAACTACAAGATACTGACAACAGGACACCATTAACTTATTTTGACACACAAACACACCACATTCACCTGTGCTCATCTCGACTAGGGCTTCAGGCAACTTCATCCTCTCAAACATTTCTTCCGCAACATCAAACAAAAGCAGCCAATTCCCTAGGATAGAACGATTATGATCCTCCCAAGTGAGCCAGTGAATAACCCCACCAAAGAAGCAGTGTGATGGACCGACCTTACGAATATGATTAATGCCGATATTGACCAAATAATCAGCAGGAATCCCCCTCCATGTCTGTTCCTGAACAGAATATACCTCAACTAATGGACCGGCCATCTCCGAACCCACCTTAACTTCACCGTTACTCATTTTCACCACCTTATGATCATTCTTTGCCTCATCATAACCAAACCCCAACACAGAGCTCACCTCACTACCCGTGACATTTCTAGCAGCTGCAGACTCAGGAAGAACAATACATTTCTGAAGCAAGGGATTCCATACCAGGACACGGGTTGAGTAATTAATACGAGCATTATCAGTGACGCAAACCAAACCGTGGACAGACCCAACAAAGTGGAAGCACGAATTCAAATGATTCTCAAGAGTTTGCCAGGGGAAAATTGAAGTGTGGCAGACCTTGAGGCTAACATCTCCTTCAGTAAAAAAAAATATACTGCTCAAGACTTCCCGCATCCCGAGTGACTTTCTCCATATAGAGCAGTAAGGATTCTAAGGATTTTTCCTCATCTTCTTCGGCAAGGAACCTAGGACGATCCGGTTTAGTTAACTGACGAGGGAGAGACTGTCTGTAAAGCAGCAAGGAATTGGCTTTATTTTGGGTGTAAGTCTTAAGGTGGGCAGTCATAAAAGAAGGGGAAATGATGAGTGAGTGCCATGATTTGCAGACACACCGGCATTTTCCAAGGGTTTTCACAGGAAGCTTCTTCAAGACTTCACACCAAAAGCCATCAGAAGTGCAAGGATTTACGTCCGACATTTTGTAAGATGAACAGATCAAACTGAGCACAATGGAGTATTTAACAGAAGGAGAGAGACTGGTTTAAGTCTTCAATAATAACTGCATTAACTCTACGGCTTTTCAGTCCACGATGCTTTCTGGATTACATGAAACGTTTTGCAGAAGTTAATGAGTTACTTTGTGTTTACAAGAGCAATTACTAGATTATGGCAACAGTCCCTATACTATTGGGAAGCAGCGAATTTTAAAAAAAAGGGCATTCTAAAGCTAAACCTTGAACTAGTAAGATTCCAAAATGAAAATTTGACATTTAACTTCAAAAGCTTGATCTTTACTCAGTAGTTAATACTACGATAAGACCGTTTTACCATGTTATCGGGTTTGATAGGAAGGTGTACCTACTGTGACAAACATTCGCAGAATAGCCCATGGACAAACAGTATTACTCCCTAGTACTCGCCAGTTATCTCCTGATCAAACATCGAAATTTATAACTATGCCAGCGAATTTTGAATGCACATAACAGAAGAAGACGAACAGACATCACGATTTCACAAGTGTCAGAGCGAATCTCGATTGCATGTAAAAGAAGAGTATATTTACAGTAGTAGCGTAAAGATGGTATCAAACATCAAACAACTAACTTGTGTCACACCATGCTATAGCACAGCCTAACAGATGACGTACTTAATTCGGTATTAGCTAGGGATCACCATCACCAACCATCCAAAAGAAAACCCTTTTCAGTCTTGCGCACATTGACCTTGTAATTCTCATCCCTGCCTGACATCCTCAGCTTCAGAAGAAGACTGTAATTCACCAAATTGTTGACAACCTGCAAATACAGAAAACTTGAGTTGATTCGAGATAGTGCAGTACATAGAAGCAAACATGCGGACAACTAATCATCAGAATTCCCTTGCTAAATTGGATTTCAAAGCGAACAACCAATTAAATTGAATTGGATTTCAGCATATAAGCTTCGCAAGAGGGACCTGTAGACAGTGAAAGTCTACTCTGGGAGCACTGTGACTTAGAGGTAGACGCTTCTAGTCCGTGATGAGGTTGTTCAAAGGAGTGGTAATAGGATTGCTATTGCTGGTAATTATGTGAGAAATCGGCCGGTAGACACGGATTTTCTGGAAGGTGCTATGATGTTATGAGAACAAGGAGTCTGCTTGTTAAATGGAGTAGGTCAGTAGGGTGAAATGAAGGAATACCTCTTACAAGCCACATGCTTTTTGCAAGGATGGCTTCAAGGAGCAATCTTGCGCAGTTTCGCCTACTTACAACTTACAAAAGAGGGGTTTTGGACTTTTAGCAAGAGCTGCTTCATTGCATGCATCTTTGTTGCAGGAGCGTTTGGCAAGTGGTGCTTCATCTGATGCATATTTGGCGCAGACCTTGCGCTCAGATTCATGAGTTTTGGAGGTTCCAACAGAAGTATCCAAGGGATAAAGCATTGGGGATATGTTTTTGGAGAGCAGTTGTGGTGGCAGCCATAATTTGGATGGAATCGGACAACTAAATATTCAAGACCAGAGAATATCAATCCAGCAGATTGTGAAGCAAGTTCAAACCTTCTTCTCACTAAAGGTGAGGGTACGGTGGCTGAAACATCAAAGCAGTGAGGAAGCCTAGTAAAAGCTGTGATATTTACATTCCTTCTTCAGGTTGTATTTATTTAGGTCTTCGGACTGTGTTTGCTTTGGTTGGGGTTAATGTGGAGTGTTCCTCTGACATCCCCAATTGCGTTTTGGATGTTTCGGATTTGGGGTGTACGGATTCCATCATGATGTATCTAGTAAACTGCCCCCTTATGTAGAAAATTTAAATGGGATGAAGCCTAATGATATATATAAAGCATGCGCAATGCTAACCTTCGCCTCAGCTTCCAGGATCTCCAGAAGTTTAAATTTACAAATGCAATTAACCCTGTTCTGCAGACCCATGACAGCATGTTTAGCAGCAGCTTGAACTTCAGGGTCATGGACCAGTACTTTATGCCACCCAAGAACATCTGATTGACAACACAAGGCACATCAATTAGTATAGAGATAAGCCCCAGTGGAATGACTACTAGTTACCACAACATAGAAGACAAGATGTAATCTAAGAGACTCCAACTCTTACCCGTGCATCTAATAAACATCTTAGTTAAGAAGCTTGCAAAGCTGAGATATACCAACATTGAAGATACCACATGTGGGGGAATACAACTCACCAATCATGATACTCTGTTTGGACTATGGATAGATAGAAATCGAGGAAAGTGGAGGAGAGGGAAAGGGAGGGATTGAATCCCTTGCTTGGACTGTAAGCGCGGAGTTGGAGGAAAGGGGAGGGGGGGCTAGCTAATGTATTCTTTTTCAAAGAAAAATAGGATGGCGGGCCACTTTTTCGGTTGGTGTATTTTCAGCTGCCTGAGAAAATTTACAAGCGATGAAAGTTTATATATGATGCATACCAAATGGCCAAATCACGTAGTTCCTTCATTTGGATCACAATGCCAAAGAATAGCTTAAAAATCATAGAAATGCATTTCATAAGCAGAATCTTTGGTGATCACAGTAATGATAAATCATATCATGGCCCTCTCCTAGCCATAAATGTCGGAAAACAAAAAAAAAGAGTTGATGGGAAGGGAAGTGAAAATAGGTCCGCCGGATTCTATTACCTCCTTTTCTACACCATTTCAGTATTTAGTCTCATAATCCTTCCAATTCCATGTCCTATGTCTCCAACTATTCTATCCAAACAAAGTGTTAACTATCATCCACATTATGAGTATATCCCAATGAGATAACAGTGCCTACTTGCCTAGCAAAGTTGAGACTAGTATGCTGTATGCACAAACCAAATATGCAAAAGAACAGGTTATAAAGCATCTTACCTTGCACAAATCCAAGGTCAGATGTTGTAAAATGAGGGGAGTCCATAATATGCTTAAATTCCTCGAGCTTCTTAGAGTTAATCCAAGGCTTGACCCAGACTTTTGCTTCATATACTGCCTTCTTACCAGCATCAACTGCCTCGAAAGTAAGATGGTATAATTTTCCAGCGACCACCTGTTCTTTGGCCGTCAGCACCCTTCCTAACCTCAGCAGTGCATTCTGGGGGCCAAAAAAGAAAAAAAGCAAACCTTATGATCACCTCAACCAGCTAACAAAAACCAAAGCAAACATCCAGGAAGATGAATAAAGAAAAGTTCTTTCACAAGTAACTTACACAAAACGCCAGTAAGAACACATACTCCGTAGCTTTTTTCTTTGAAAGCGTAGGCCAAGTCCTAAACCACTGGACCGACAATGTCCAACCCCCAAATTTCACCATTCATCAACATTGTTACGACAATCACATTCTAGTGAAATCTATTGATCTAAATCGGACTTCATCCAAAATTCTCACATCTTCATTCACGTCTCCTAGAATAATACCGTAAATTTTAAAGAAACCCCATGGAATCATCACTAATCCTATCACTTGTGAAGGCTCGAAATTTGCCCCAAACATATGTAAAGGCTCGAAATTTGCCCAAAACATATGTAAAGGCTCGAAATTTGCCCCAAACATATGTAAAGGCTCGAAATCTGCCCCAAACACCTAAAATACACGCGGACTAAGGCAACAATATCTACACGGTACACGCCTATTGCCTATCGACCAACAAAAACCGAAATTACATCGACGAAATATCACTAAAAAAGCTCAAATTTCGCTGTCAACGATCAATTAAAATTTCGATAATCATGCCTCAGAAGTAGGATTAACTCAAATTCAAGCACATCTAATTCACAAACATCCAATAATTATCCAAATTAACCACTAAATTACATAATTTCAACTTACTACGGCAGAAATCAACGAAAACTTCAACAAAATCCATGAAAAAAATAGAATTAAAAAGACAAAAGATAAAAAGATGATGAATTCTACCTCTCTCTTATTGTACTCTTGAACAGCGAATCGAGCGATGGATTCGAATTCATCGGAATTCGAGAAATTGGGGGTTTCGCCGCCGAGTTGCTTCAATCGCACGATTCCGAATTCTCTGCTAAACCCTAACTCGGAAAGTGAGCCGATCGACAGCACAATTACGAGCAACGCGATAGTTAAGATCGAAGACGATGAATTAGGATTCATGATTGAAATTTTTGACATTCTCTCTCCTCGAATTTTCTAGGGTTTTGGCGATCGTGTTGCGTGTTGATGAATTTATTCAATTCAATAAAAAGCGGTTGATCACGTTTTAAAAAAAAAAAAACGGTTGATTAGCAGTTAAGTTTGTGCAATGTTTGTAGGACTGACAGTTGGTGAGTTGAGACTGACCGTTGAGTCATCCTCACGCCTTCGCGCGTGGTCGAGTTTTGACGCAAATTTGTTATCGGAGTCAGATTCATAGGTTTAATTTTTCATTTTACATAAGTTCTAGTTCTATCGTGTTGAGTTATTTCTCGACTCTAAATATTAAGATCCGTTAAGCTACAAAAACAAGAAAAAAATTTGAGAGAGTATGTCGTTTTGTGTATACAGTTGATATGGTATCAAAACAAAATTGCAACGTTTTCTGGTGAATGGTGATGCTATCGCATAAAATTATGAGAAAATAGTGTGATAAATACAAGTCATTCGTATAAATTATTTGTCGATTACAAGAATAGTAAAACACTAAGATCGAACCAGAGGAGAAGGAAAAGCCGTAGAAGCTTTTAATAAATTTACTACTTGAGCTAAGCTACTCACAGGCAAAACTCAGAGGACTGCTTCCTTTCCCGTTGCCATCAGCGTCCAGGCAGAATCAGATGGCCCTAAAATATTGTCTTGGCCGCTCATTTCTATGGAGTGTTGGCCGAAAGAAGTTCATTCCACGACAGAGCTCTCGTACTGGAATCTCCATTCAAACGCTAGATTGACTCCATAGTGAAGCAAGGTATGCTCAATTAACATAGTTTGGAGGGAGCAGTCAAGTATCAGTCTTCTGCTGTTTTTCGCATTTTCTTCTGAGCCTTGCCTTCTTCACGATATCTTTCCTTACGCTCCACTCTCTGCCGTTTTCTTGAAATCTCTTCTTCTTTAGCCTTCTGTGCTAAATACGCTTTTCTCTTCTCGGTCTCCTTTTCTTTCTTCTTCTTCATCTGCACAACAGAGATGATTGAGTACAATTTTATACTCACTTGACATGCAACTAGATTAAATTTGCATCTTTCCATTGCTGGCATCATCAACTAATCATCGATAATAAGATAGAATTTCAAAAACAGTGATGCAGGAAGTGCAAAATCACTAAGCACTCTTCCTAGCACACACTAGTACACTACCATTTATGTTGACGTACCTTTTCATGTCGCATAAGCATGAGATATTTAATATCCTTCATTTTTTTCTTCTCATCAGGTTCTAGAACAAGAGCCGTCCTTCCACCTTGCCGCCTTGACTTGGGGATGTCTTTGGGCTTTGATGAAAATGGTAGTTTCTCCTGAAGTGACGGGGGGATAACCAATTTGTTGAATCTTCGTAACCCCCTATCGATTGGCTGTGAAGCACCCACAAACAGAAACAAGAGACAATATTCAGCGAATCCACAAAACTAGACCAAGGAATCAAGCAGAGCTATATTAAAGCAAGAAGAAGTTAAGAAATTGGCAGTTGCATCCTGTGTGTTTAGTACCTTGTACACGGAATCTTTATTGACCGGAACAGGAAGGTTCCCCTGTCTTCTCAACTCTGCAACAGTTTTCGCTCCTTGCCAAGAAATACCACGAGATTCCAAGGCATCTGTCATTGGAAAGAACTCCTTGGCGACGTCCACTGCAACCCACGCTTTCAGGAAAACTATATCGCTCATGAGGATCTTATCCTCAAAGGTGCACCTTGCAATTCCGCCTTCTGTTAGATTTCCATCTTTACCCTTTGGTTTATGGCCGATATTTTCATTTGCAGCCTACAAAACCATAAAACCAATGGTGTAAACAGAATTCCCAATTTAAAATCAATACTGAAGAGGCGAATATGACCTCTATCTAAAGATGCCAGTATTATCACTACAAAGTTCATGCATAGTTTGCCTTAACCAGATTTGGGAGAATGTATTACACCCCCATCTCTTAATAACTTCTCTTCAGTCTAAAACCTTTTGCTTCTGTTAATTAGATCATTATTATCCCACCTTTGAGGAAACCATGAACGGCCAACACAAGTAAACTCACAGCAGGTCTATAAGAGGGAGAGAGAGGGGCGGCACCACCTTCATGTTACATGTTAATGCAAATGATGATCAATAAACCATTTCCCAAACAACATTTTGCTAATACATATGGTTACTTCTCGGTTGATGAAATTTCCAAAAAAGCAATTTTTAAATAATCTACACATCCTTCTTGGTCAACGAGATCATCTGACATTTAAGAATCTAAGTTAACGGTTCCAAATATTGCAAAAGAGACGGTCGTGTGTCAAATGGGCTCAGAAGAAAGTGATACCTGTTACCTTCCCTCAGACTCATTTCCGAGTACAAATCAGCGAGGTATATCAGTAACAACATATGAAACTTCAGCGTGGTTTCTCCACAATTAAACTCAAAGTCTCTCTCTGGAAAGATGACTTTCTCACAGAAAGAGGTAACAATTTCTTGTGAAGAGGAAGTGATTTATTTAGACTTAATTTCTTAGATGAGATGTGCTTCTTAATTCCTTCGATATACCATGAATGCTGGTAGCCTGGTACCTCTTGTAAAGGAAGTATACCAGACACAGAGGTAATAGTGTAATACGGCCACGAATGATGCCCCACAAAATTCAGTGACAAAACAACTAGAAGTACAGCAACTACATCAGTGTGACCCTTACCTTCTTTACCCTTCCACGAATTCCACTAGCAGTCCGAACCGTGGCACCTTCATATCTGGCTATTTCAAGATCTGAAGTAAACATATTCTTTATATACGCTGTGTTTTTGAAAATCTTGCAGGGATGACCTATAAGCTTGATTTTCTTCTGTATTTTAGCAGCATGATTAAACTCCAGTATCACAGCCGTGGCTAAAATTCTAAATGACGCCTGAGAAATTCATGAAGAAAAAGATGAGGCAGCTCAGAGCATATTCATGTATATTAGATTTACGCAAACAATTAGACACAGAAAAGAGTTGAACACTACTAACGCTTCATCATGCACAACCTAATATAAACCTATACAAACAACACCATATTTGATAATAAATTACGAGTGTGCTCAAGCAACTCTTGGTGGCTAGAGCGCTTAATGAAACCACGGAGTCACGGACTGCCTAAGGGTGTAACAAATATGCGAGTGTTTGTCGGGTGTCAACGATAGATGTGTGTGTGTGTGTGTGTGTGTGTGTGTGTGTGTGGGGTAAGTAAGGTAGGTATAAAACAGCATAGGTTCAAACATGCTCATAGAATAAGCGACCTGGATATAAATCATTGCTAACATTCCTTCTATTGCGTGTGATTGGAGCACAAACTCTGCTATCCCGTCTGAGGTGGTGTGTGCGTGTAGGTAGGTATTTCCTATTTGGTTACATTCTATTGGATTGTTGACAATTAATAAACAGAATATGTGACATCCACTGAAGAAAATAATTCACATGTGAAGTAAGTCATCATGTAGACTCTCTGTGCAACGCAAAACAAAAACAAAAAAAAAATTCAAGGACAGTCATGCCAAAAACCAGGGACCCTGAGAAAAGAAGACCCTCCTTTTAAGGTACTAGATGTTTAATGAGACGAAAAATATCTAACCTGCTCGTTTGATGGGCTCTGTACAGCAACAACTCCAGTATTTGGAGGAGCAAGAGGGCCATAAAACATGGCAAGGCAGTGCATATGTTCAGGAGTGTATTTAAGCATACGGAGCCTTGAATTGGGATCCTCAATCCCATAAACAGGGAAGGTCTGATAACGCCTCCATCCCATAGAGACGATAATTGGGTCCCTGGTCTTGAGAACTTTCTTATGCCATCTATGACGCTTTATCCTTGCCTGCAAGAGACGGTAAAAAAAAATATGATTTTCCGTTCACTGGCACATACCCTGTAGATCATATATATAATATAACCAAGGTGTACTTATATAGCCTATATTCATGACCCAGATACAGCGTATAGTAGAGAGAGCATTGCGTAAGGAAAATTAATTAGTAGTGTAATCCAGATGTAGAGGGTAGGAACTGTGAGAGGAGAGGAAATCTACACAGACCTGCATGTATCCAACATTCTCTTCAGCAAGGCTAATTCCTCCTACTAGGATAGGGTAGTGAGGATCAAAATATTCTACCAATTCAGAAGAAACGCCATGAATTTCCAATCTGACATATGTCCCCGTCCTAAAGCCCTGTATTTCTATCCTCATTTCTTCATCCAAATCGTTCAGCTCAGCCAAATTCATTTGTTGGCGAAGCTCAACTTCCTCCTTCAACTACAAACACTTGGAAGATATCAGTGTTGTGTTACAATGAAAAATGGTTCACAATTTAAGATAGTTCGCTAGAAAAGGCCATCAAAATTACCTTGTCATGATACCCAACTTCACCAGCCTTGTTGGGGTCGGACTTCGGTCCAGATTCTTCATCAGTATCTTCCACAGGTAATCCAGATCCGTCGTATGTAAATTTAGATTTAAGGTAATCAATAACATCTTTATAATATTTACACTCCACAAGGAATATAGGCAGAACTTCAACGACACCAACAACAAGCCTTAGTTTCAAAATGATATAGGGTCGGTTGGCATGAACCATCATCTAAAACTATCATAAATGGTCTTCTTGTTTCCTTTTTGGGTCAGTTCTAAATGATCTTCTACTTTCCTTATTTGTAATGCTTTTTGTGGTTCTAATGGTTTGTGACCCACCAACTTTCATTTTCCACCACATCTTACTTCCTACAAAAAAATCCGTGCTATTTCATTGTGGAACATCAAATAGAACAGGAGGGAGTATATAAGCATTAGAAAGTGAAAAATAGGACAAACACGGTACTGCACGAATGAGTATATAAAAAAAGTAGTGAAACACATTATAAAGAAAGTTAAAAAATCAAACCAAGAAAACCCAAAAACAAAATGAAATATTATAGCAAGGGGTGAGGAAAACTAGGTACTTCGCACTCTTAAAGCTGACAGATTATGGTCCGTACCAACCCGAACTAAATGAGATATACGTTCTTAGATTACCCGACCCGTTTCACTACTTGTACCTGACCCGTTTCACATACAAAAACCAGATTTGAGTATCCTCCCGGTTTTTACCCTTGGGTAACTGAAACCGGGTAGCAGGGTGGGAGCGGACTATTAAACTGGGTCGGGTTTTCTTTGTTCACCCTTGGGAGACACCATACAGCCTTGACCATAGAAAAGCAAGACATAAAACTACCAACCAATGCAAGCAGGGAACACCGGCTTAGAAACCAGCAGAAGAAAATCGTTCATTTCCCAAAAGGGCAATACCCATATAGACTGAATTTCAAGTGAAAGAGCAAACTTGAGAATTGAAAAGCAAAAGGATATTGCGCATCAAATTTTGCACGAAGAGCGAGCTTTTTCAGCTTTCGATCTACAATTGCTGCAGCATCTTCTTTCTTTGTTGGGCCTCCTTCCCCATTCAAGTTGACACCATCAGTTTCAGCCATTTCTACATCTTCAAAATCGCCATAGGTACTACCCTCATCATCGTCATCACTGCCAGCCTCAGATGCATGAGCTCTTTGGGCAGCTTTAGACCAGTCTCCAGTGACAAAACGATCTCGAATGCTTTCAACAAGGTTATCATCATGCCAGTTCTTCAATCTCATACTGGCAAATTTTGAGCAATCATCACTATCAACATTCCCAGTACTTAAATCATCTGTCAACTTCTGTTTACAAAGACATGAAGATATTTGTCACAGGTTGAATATGGTTCACCTGAGGAAAAATCAAGTTGCTTATATGAAGGACATCACATTACGAAGAATTAATAACAAACCTTTGCTCCTTCTCCTTTCGGTCGGAAAAACTCATCACCACTTTCATCGTCACTGCTTGTTTGGATTTCACTTACATTGGGAGCCATGTTTGATGTGGATTTTCCATACACAAGCTGCATGAGATTAGTATTTTGTCTGCAGATTGTTCGTTGCAACAAGGAATCCCTCCATCTGGAACCATTTTCAGCATCTTCCACTATCATAATGACCAAATGTTAAAAGCGAAGAAAAAAGGGCACAAGAAGTTTAAACCGCTCATTCCCACCTCGACCCTGACCATTATAAAGCTGATAAACTTCTCTATTACCAGAGGGATTTGAAGTACAAGGACACACAATTAAACTTAATGAGTTAAAACTGGCAAGAAGGTGGAACATATTAAACAGCTGCATTGCCCGAACTGTTTACTTATATTTGGTAAAAATTTACCATCAACCCAATCTACAGATATCAGGGCTCAACTATCAAGGCCGAGTGACTTGCTGAAAAGATGAACCTTTCCTTCACTAGTAGTCCAGAACTCTACTTAATTAAAACTAAAAAAAAAAACCTGAACATTCACCTCCTACTTCTCTCAAGGCTCTTTCTTTAGCTGTAGTTGGGACAACTCTGACAAGGTCAAAGAAATAAATTGCTCTAGGGGTCAACTGAAAATGGTATTTTGGTCATCCATTAGAAACAAACATGAACAAGATCTAAACCACTCCTCAAAAGGAAACGACACACTATTGCACCATTCGGAATGGTTTGCAGCCTTTTCGTTCTAATTGCCGGGTATGAGATCTCAAAGTCACGTATCAAAGCCTAGGGTCAGTCACGAGCAGAAACTTGGTCTCTCGGATAATGCCACTACTTATACAAGAGCGCAAGAAACCTGAACAGTTACTTTCCGTGCACCAGCAAGGCCACCAAAGATTAAACTTTCATGATCAAGAAAAGTAGAAAACAATCCCCACGATCCCCCACAGGGCAAACCTTTACCTGCTTACACATTATGCCTTATAACTTCTGTACATCTTGTCAGAAAGCCAAGTACAAAACACAAAATGATAAAGTATGTGGTTCCAAGGAAAGCCATGTAAAGAACTCCGAGGTTTCTGAAAGATAAAGAATGAACTACATACACAACAAAAAAAACGTACAAAGTGACAAGTGGTTAAGTTCCTGTTATATTTTCATGCATGTATTCAGCCATTATAGCCCATCAGATATTTTTTCGATGAGGTAGAAGGTAAAGAACCATTTTCTGTAACATCTTTGTTGCAGGGTAGCAGATAGCTAAAGTTGACGTATTATCATGAAGCGTTAGAGAATGAGTCCTAGCTAAAAGGTAGCATGTCATACCTTCATTCTCCTCATCTTCTAGAGCATCATCTGAATGAGATGCTTCAGCTATTTGATCATCGTCCCCATTGTTGTCATCACTTTCATCATCTTCCCTAACAGTATCATCTTTCTCATCATCATCATCCTCTCCATCTTCGCTAGGATGCTGTGATCAAAATTAACAAGAAACATAGATATATTAACAAGCAGAAAGGTTATGTATTAATTTATTTACTGTGATCGTAAAAATTGAGAATTCAAATTCCTCTCTGTAAATTTAGAATATATCAGTAGGAATTATGACAACAGATAGAACAGAAGACATACACAAATTTTATTTTATTTTTATAAGAAAAAATTCGTTGATAGAAATTATGAAGCAAATGAGCGAAAGGTGTTCTCATGCTCGAGAATAATTACAGATCTGCCCACTTCTTTTGCAAAAGAACTAAAGGGGTTACTTCGAAAGCACCTGCTGCCTTAGCCCAAATAAAAGCAAGAATAACAACCCTCCCCCATACATAGTCAAGAGAATGACGTTGCCCCGAAAATATTCGGGGATTCCGTTCATTCCAAATGCACCAGAAATAACAAAGATGGCATAATTCAAAAGCAACGTCTCTTTATTCATCCCTGAACCCAACTTCATCTGGAAAAAATCACGCAGGGCAGGCCCACTACTCATGTACAGCAATCAACAGATTCCAAACACTCAAGCATATTGAACCCTAATCTTGAAACATGAAGCGCTTTAATTATCCAATCAACGTAATTAACAACAGTAATCTTGCAACATGTGCACAGAGTAAACAGTTACTTCAGAATTCTTTCACCACAACGTTATTGCACTACGTACCTAAATATTTCAAACTTCAAGCTTTTCAGAGAAGATGGGAGACCAAAAGAGAACAAGATGTAACAATATTACAGTAATTGATCAGAGGTCCTTGCCTCTTTCAAAAAAATACGACTGATAAGAGTCAGAGAGACAGATAGGTATGTAAAAAGCAAATGATATAGCAGCATAACAGAGGCTATATTAGAGGTATGTACTCTTTGATCAGATAGAGATTGTATCAGTTACCTCTTCATAAGCATCATCACCATCTCTAAACTTTACTTTCCTCCTGGTCCTACCATTAAAGACCTCAACATGTTCCTGCACATGAGTCCTCACCGTCTTTACACCATGTGTTTCATCATCTGAGGACTCTGAACCATTCAAATCAGAGTCACTATCAACATTTCCTTGGTCCGATCCAAATGTTTGGTGTTCAGCAGCAGCCATGTTAGCTTCATTTTTATCTTGTTTCCCACTAAAAAGTTTGAGGCGGCCTTCTTGCAACTGCTCATCAATAGGATTGTCCACTTTTTGGAGTGATTTTACCATCTCCTCACCAATATCAAATTTTCCTGGTTAAAGAAGAGTAATGGTCAAAGCCTGTTAAGAGCCACTCTAACAATTAAAGGGAATAAAGCAATAGCAGAACATAACAGTGGAGTACGGCTAAAACTACAGACAACCTTTACGTACAGCTCCTTCTGAAAATTGAACCAAATTGTCGTTTATGTTTATGTAGACGGCATCTTTGTCATATACAAGATCGCCAACACCAGACATGGGTGCATAAAATAATTTTTCTTTGTCGCGTAATCCTTTCTTTTTAGCAGCTGATGGTAAAGGGCATGGATCAGTCAGACTAGTCACGCCAGCAAGGTTGAAATCACCAACACCAGCAATGTGCACCTGCGAGAAAATTACAATCAGACAGCCAAAAACGTTTTCCATGTGCCACAAAAGAAACCTATGGACAAGCGAATTGAAATACAAGCAACTCAAAGAGCCACTAAAAGGAACACAACAATGAAAATTTGTCACCTACCTTCTGTCCCTTTTTCAAATTACAGCCTCTCAGATAGCCAAAAAGTGTCACATTCCTGTCACATTTTTTATTCATCTGCACTCTCTCGGGAGGAGTGATATCTTCAAAACGATCCACTAACACATACGGATGAGTCGTACGCCAAGACAAAGGATGAAATTTCATGACCGAGATGAATTTCGAGAGATTAAGTATCTCACGAGTAAGGTACCTGTCTCGCCAGTAAAAATGAGTAAGACAATATCTAACAGACAATCGCATTTTGTGCTAAGCATGAAATTTTAAATAAATGAAGGGTACTCAGACTACTCACTTTCCGTGTGAAAGACCAGACAAGTAGAACAACTTAGCTCCTTGATATGTTTCTGTCCAAAAGCGATGTTTGAGTCGCTGCTTTGTCTTCCTCAGTCTCTTTACATCCGTGAACTTCTTATCATCAAGGTGTGTAAGGACTCCCATGACCTTAGGAAATCCATGAACTTGCATGAGGTTTAGAAACTCAAATGTCTCCTGCAAGATAAAATGGATATGAGACACTCACAAGTCACAGCTTACTGGCATTGGTTAGTGATAGCACAATCATATGTTTTGATATACAAAACAAGGGGGGTAAAGTATGAGATTCACACTACCAAATATACAGTCTATGATGTTGAACCAAAATGTTGAGTAGTGACATTATATCTACTTCAGAAATCCAGATTCAAAAACCAAAGATTTGGAAAATTACAGTATGCACAGAAACTTTAAAAAAAGCCAAATATTAACAACCCACCATTTCAAAGCCATAACTCGCATCTACTAGAAGCAGAGCCAGATCAGCAAATTTTGCACAATCAATCATGGCGTTCATGTCATTAGGACACTCAACAAACTGCAGGCGCCTCAATTTACCTGCAACAAAATGAACCATCAAATAAGTTTGTAACGACTTCAAAGGTTCTTGAGTTAGCCCTGCTAAAAAAGATTACCAATACACTAGAGCTCAGCCAACCAAAACTCATGAACAAAAAATCAAATATCACTGGAGAACCTTTCATCCGACATTTAGACCGCTACTACATGAAGCTCAATCTCAGATATACCGGTTAGATGAGTATGGAGCAAACCTGAAACAATGGTAACTGGTCCAACAACATCGGGTAAATTATGCTTGGTAAATCGTTTCACGAGACATTTAATCAGCAAGGACTTTCCAGCCTACACCAAATATTGCAATCAAACCGTTACAACTTACGACACAAGATAATCAATCTCCACACAAATATAACCACAATCAAACCCAAAAAACCCCACCTGTGGAGGTCCCTGTACTACAACAACAAAAGGCGGGGCATCCCCAAAATTCCTGTCAATTTTCGGAACATGAAGCTTTCGCTGCTCCTTCTCCACTGAACGACACTGCAACATCTTGGCTTTCTTATTCGACCGGAAAGCAAAGGCCTGAAGTCACACACACATTCATCAACAAGTTAAAACCTCTACACTCAAATCATCAACCTCAAACACAACATTACAACCAAAAAAAATCAATCCCAACATCACAAAGCTACAAACTTTATACTAAAATCATAAATTCCAACAACATAAACACTTTATAACACTACAATTAAGATCAAAAACACAAAATAACAACCCAAATAAGATTAAAAAGATGATAATTACACCCCAAACAAAAAAAAAATCAAATCCCAACATCACAAAGCTACAAACTTTATACTAAAATCATAAATTCCAACAACATAAACACATTATAACATTAAAATTAAGATTAAAAACTACATGATAACAATAATAAAAAATATTAAAACGTGATTAAGAAGATAAAACCTTGGGATTTTTAGGTGGGTCATTCTTGGCATCTTCAGAATTATCAGCAGGACCCTTTTTCTTGTCGGATTTAACCCGTTTTTTGGGACCAGCTTGTCGAAACCTGTGAGCTTTGTGGGATTGTTCGCCAACACTCGCAGGAGGCGCCATTGTAGCTTAACCCCTCCTTAAACCCTATCTTCACCAAGAAGTTAGTGGTGAAAGTGAACTGGGTTTTCGCGAAAATGGATGAAATTAGGGTTTTTTCAATTGAATTGAGAAATTTTGGGGGTTTTATTGAAGGGTTTAAGGAATGTGTGAGCAGAGGCGGCAAAGGGGAAAGCTTTCTGGTGATTGATGTGAATTTGTAGTATATATGGGGGTATAATGGGAAACACAAATTGTATTTTTTTCTTTTTTTTTTCCATTGAAGTAACTCTGATCATATTTAGCGTAACTCAGACCATTAACCCACGGGCCTCATCAGAGCAACTTTAGTGATAGGCGGGATTCTGTCTTGTTCGGAGTTGTCATGCTTATAAAGTAACTCAAGCAAGTTGGAACTAAATTCTCCTCCAACGCTAAAGATTACCAAACTGCTTGAGTAGGCCACTTGGCCAACTATACCAAAGTATTTGCCATGTGTCAAGTTAAGCAGTATTTTCACCTTGGTATGTTTGACAAGTTCGATAGAAAATCTTTTTTTTCTTCAAATGTTGGGATAGTCTCCTTATACACTCCAAGCAAGTTAAAGTTATGCCCATTGGAGTTGCTCAATCATCAATTAACAACCTACTCGTGAAATGGATGGGCTACTATATTATAATATATCGATAACAAATAAAAAAAATATATCGAAAAGAAATTCAGACAATAGTATACGAAGTAGGCAATTATTCATTTCGATTATCAATTGTTCAAATAATGTCGTTGTAGTCGTGTTCGTGACCACACAATGCATATGTAGACCTTGTTCACTTGCAACAGGAGGTGCGTGATGCATCAAGACGTTCAACCATTGATTTCCCCTTTTCAAATAGCCCACTTTTCGAAGATAGGCTCAAACATCTAATGGATGGTTGTTGAAAGAAAGAGGCTTGCATCTACTCTAGTATTATAATATAATAACTCGTCGTGCATCTCTCTAAATCCAAATAAAGAATTTCTCAACATAGGACTTTCTATTTATATACGTTAAACCACTAGCAATGAGTTAATTCATTCTTAACTCAGTTGTGCAATGTAACTCCTATTTGCTTACATGGAACAAGTAAGGGCGAACTAACCGACTAGCATGTATTGAGCACATAGCTTACGTTCCTTAAGAGGAACAAACCCCTCTTGCATAGGTGAGAGCTTCCCTTAAGATTTACAAGTGTGCAACTATTCCAAGTCTAATTCCCCTCCATTCACACTAACACACAGTAAAGATGTTGTTCATTCATATTAGTTCATCACAATCAATATAGTCTACACATACAACCGAATTTAGTACCACAATAGTAATCCCAGTTCATTTCAACAAGTTTCTATTAAAAATAAGCTGCAAGTAAGACACTCGTTTCACTCATTCTCCATTACGCTCAACTAGATTATTTGGAATCAAACTCGATATAACTATTGATCATGAATCAATAAATACCATTTCTACTTCGATCTAGTAATCATTAAAATGTACCAATTCAATTGAACATGCCACAATATCATCATCATGATTCAAATAACTTTCTAAATTTGATCGATTTTAACTTTTTGATCACTACCAGATTCAACAATACTTAGAATCAAATTCAATACGACCATTACACTATCATCAACCATCTCCACCACCACAACAAACCAAAGATTTGCCCAAACTCAGACAAACGTAAACAACACACCACACATCATCTTTGGAACACTCCCTTACTTTCTTGTTCATCACTCTTCATCTTGTTCGATTGCTCCAAGGATATGGGAATAGAGATAATGGAGCCAAACACATGCATAAGAGGATGTTGTCATAGCGAAACAATCCCTCTTCATCTCTCTCCTTCTTCCTTTTCACTCTTCTCCCCTATTGCTCGAGGTAAATTTTTACCCTTTTTACTGTTTTATTTACTGCATTTTGTTTGTGGGTTTTTATCTTCTTGTTTGTTTGATTCATCTGATTTTTCCGGGTTTCTGTTGGTTTTCATTTTAATGGTGATTTGCGTAATTCAGAAGATAATATTAGATGAAACTTGTGCAGGAAGTGAAAGTGTTGTGTATGGAGGGATTTTAGATGGCCGGAAAGTTGCAATTAAGAAGCCCATTTTGTCAACTTCAGATGATCTTGATAAATTCCACAAAGAGTTGCAGCTTTTATGGTTAGCCCCATTTATTTTGTAATTTTTAGATGCAGAATCTGTGTATTTGATGATAATTGTTGGGAATTTTGTGTCAAGGTGGTAACTTTATGTTTTACCTTACAAAATTTGCATTATTATTGCTGTAGATGGTTGCTGTATTTATGTTTACCTCTTGCTAAATGTGTTTCTATACTTTTAAACTTGTTCGCAATGATCTTTAACTTTTGCCCGTGCAAGACCGTTACAGTCTACAGATGACGATTCATGTTGGCCGACCCCAAATTATTTTTGGAATAAGGTTTTGTTGTTGTTGTTGTTGTTGCTGGATTTAACTCTTTATTAAGGTGGTAAAACTTTTGAGTATTTAAGCTATGTCAATCATTGTTGAGCAGAATGTCTATGATGGATTATTGTAGTAAATTGTTTTTGTGCATCAAACTAAGGGTAGCAATTTGAATGTGGTTATTATCTTTTTGCATGTATGGTTGGTTTGAAGTAAAGTGGATCATCCAGGAGTTGGGAAGTTAATTGCGGCTCACGCAAAGCCACCAAATTACATGTTCTTTTTCGAATTGTACGAGTTGGGCAATCTTGCTCAAAAGCTGCATGTGGAGGAGTGGGGCCCTGGAATTCATCAGGCCTTTACTATGATTCTTCAGTTAGGTACGACTGTTCTTTACAATGTTATATTTAGCATTAAAATGTAGCTGCTGTCAAGTTAGAAATATTTACTTTTAGGATCACATACGTGTAAATTTGTAATCTTAATGGTTAATCTGTGCAACATCTTCAGTTTTTCCTGGCATTGTGTCAATTGCCAAATAAATTGTCAATTGCCGTGTGATCGATAGGTCACGGGTTCAAGTCCTGGGAGCAGCCTCTTGTCAAATAAATTGACAAGGGAAGGCTTGCCCTTATTACACCCTTGTGGTGGGACCCTTCCCCGGACCCTCGCTTAGCGGGGACGCCAATGTGCGCCGGGCTGCCCTTTTTTTTTGTGTCAATTGCCATACATTATGCTGTCCAGTTTTTGACTAATTAGCCAGTTCATTATAGCATCTCAAGTTGAAGATGATGAATTTCGCCAAAAGAACAGAATTTTGGATGGTTCTAGTCAATTACATTTAGTTGCATAGTAGCTGAATCATGAAATTACAATTCTTGGTCATCTTAGTGAAGCTTGGTCGTATGACAATGATAGCTGTCTTTTAATCTGTGTTTGTTTTGGTGTAGAACTATGCAGCGGTATTCGTTATTATCTTAGTGGTTTCTCTTCTCATTTTTAACGGTTAAAGCTGTTAAGTTTCTGTTTAGATGGTGGCACTCGGCTTTTTTCTGAAAGTTCTCTAGCAGTTTTGAAATCTTATGATGAAAGTACATAGCGGGATCTGGGCAAATGTATATTAGTTAATGTCAACACGAGCCATAGAGTTTTGAAATCTCAGTTTGTTGTTTTTCTGTTGGTTAGTGAATATATTCAACCCAAGATTGAGTTTTGCTGTATCTAATATAGTTCTGTTCAATTATACTTCAAATATGTTGATCAATTGTACCCTCAATTTATATATTTCTATTGTAGATATTTTGGTAATATGGAAATTTTTGTTTTGTATTTATTAACCTAGTGTTTGTTAGCAGAGTCTCTTTATAATTGCCTTTTCTGACATGTAGTACTCAATGCAGTGACCGTGTTTACTCTTCTGAGTGTTGAGCTTCATCAAGATAAGCCAATTATACTCTGAAGATTGCATTTTCATTCTTTCTCTCTCTTTTTTTTTTTTTTTTTTGTTTACAGCGGATGCTCTGCAGTATCTACATAACCTTGGAATTGTACACAGGGATGTCAAACCTGCAAATATACTTGTAATTATCAATCATTCATCCGAAATTCTTCTATAATTTGGTACCAATTTTTCAAATCACCTTAAATAGTTTTATAGTTCGTTGATTGAGTTATCGTTTGACAAATTTCTTGTCTGCTGTTTTGAATATGGTGTCTGCATACAGCTAGGTGAAAACCTCTCTCCTCATTTAGTGGATTTTGGTCTGGCAGAGTATGGCAAAGATCTCAAGGAGGCTTCTCTTGAGAACTGGAAATCATCTGGAAAGCCCACTGGTGGATTCCACAAGAAAAATATGGTTGGCACCCTCATCTATATGGCTCCAGAGGTTTTGAGGAAGGAGATGCAGACCGAAAAATCTGATGTCTACAGTTTTGCTGTGACTATCAAGTATGAATCTCCATTTAGTTTCAAAGTCATTCATGCACACCGACTTAATCACTGTCCATTAAAAAAAAAGAAACGATGAGAATATAGTAATTGCTCGTGACTTGGTTTGGCTGTATTTATGGTTGACTGAAAGTGGAATGATACAGAGTCTATATGTTCTGTGCTTCTTCTTATTTCTCTGCTCTAATTATGTGAATTTATTCAACCTTAATTTTCTGCAGCGAGCTTCTAACTGGGGTTGTTCCTTACACGGATCTTCGTGCAGAAGCTGAGGTAGTCTTCAAGATGAATTGGTACCTAACTTTCTGGTGTCTTCACTCCATGAATCTTACCCTTGTGATTCTTGTGAATGATCAATGGCTTGACATCACATTATGTATGCTGGGGTACTTCACTAAACGGCAGAAGTATTCCGAAAATTTGGAGTCAGATATAGCCTGCTAAAGGAAAACTACATTTTTCATTCTGAGTTGTACCTTGTAATGAATACGAATGCTTGATAACGTTTTCTGTTTCTTTTTCACCTTACATCCAGAATGCATTTAGTTTCTAAGTTGGCATATGTTTGGAGTATTTACCTCTCTTGCCTAAATGAACTAGTATCTCCAAATTGAGTCTGGATAACATGCTTTCACTTTTGACATTATAGTATGTTGTTTTACCTCCGCATCGTACTTAATTACATTACTTAGAACATATATGCTTCATATAATTTTTTAGGATAATGGGGGTCAATGAACTATTATCATTTCCAGTGGAGCCAAAAACATTTTATTCTTTGACTCTAGATTATGATAGAATAAAGCAAAATGGCTCACTAAAAAATCTGCGCTTCTTATGTTGGAAGCAGCTGTAATACGATGCAATTCGCAACACAATTTTTCATCTGAGTAATCTGTGAACAAGCTCATCTGTTTTGCCCCCTTACTTTGCCATAAGCCGGGGCCTTTTGGGGCACCAATAATATTGTTGAGGAGCCTAAGAGTTGAAAACAAACACTTCTCAAGTTGTGATGGTTTCTGGAGATAAGATAATATCACTCAAAAGGCTTCACTTAGTTGTATGACAATTAATCTTGAACATTCAATTGTTCCTTTATAAGGTTAGAGGTAAATAAAGACATAGATGAAGTTAATGTGCAAATAATTAATCACCTTGTTTCGGATATTTTTTTTTAATGCTCTAGATAAAGTGCCTCAATACCTAGTGCTACTCATGCATGTGTTGGGAAAATGCTTGATTCTTTGTAATTATGCTATGTTGCTGATCCGGATGTAATGCATGCGATGCTTGTAGGCTCATACTGTGTTGGAAATGAACTATACAGAGCAAAAACTTGTTGCAGCTGTGGTGGCTGACGGGTTACGACCAGTTGTGGTTGGTCCAAAATCAGGTGTACCATTGAGTTTGTTATCACTCATCACGAGATGCTGGGATGCAGATCCTAACAATAGGCCTCCTTTCACAGAAATAGTTGCCGAACTTAATTCAATTTGGGATGAGTTGAGAAGTGTCGAAAAGGAAAGGAATATAATCGTTGAGCCTACTATTTCTTCTCAGAAGTCAATTGAACAGAGCTTCGATTGTCAACTTTATGGTGAGGGTATAAACTGGTTTTCCCTAGGAGCAGGAATCCCCAGCAAAGTTTCACGTCCTGGCGTTGGTTCTGGTAGAAAGATCTCAGCTGACTATTGCAGTGACGATGCTTCATCTTATGTGCCCATTCTTTCCTGGGGCTCTTTTGCTACATGTGGCCTGAGAGAAGCAATGGAAGACACACACTTTCTCATGCCTCAGTTATCTGATCAAAAAGATATCCACTTATTTGGGGTCTTTGATGGTCATCGAGGTGCGTGCATAACAAAATCTTGAATCCCTATGTTTGTAATTTTGTATGTCCAGTAGGGTTAACGTGGAAAAATGTTTTAAGAATCTATGATGAGACTTAACTGCGTATTTATCTCTTGAGCTTGTTCTTTGATTGCATTTATATTACTCTAAGCTCATGAAGTATATCAGTCTGACACTTAGATGCATTAGATTTTCCTTGCCATGGATTTTCTGGTTTTTACTTTCAACACTAGATCATTAAAGGCCCTTTCTCTGCAAAAATGCCCTTTTATGCATATTGTCCTTAAGACAGTCGGGATTTTTATATTGTTTTCTGATATTCAAAATTGTTTACCTTCCAAATATACACGAGATTCACCTACACTTCATCTGGGTCTGACAAGAGATCGTTAAGGCTCTTCTGTGAAAGGCTTTTTTCGTCTATTATATCCTTTTGCACATGAAATATCTTCTGAACCTTTATTATTTGGTTTGTGAGTTACCATAGGGTTTTCCGACTAAATTTACCTAGAGATTTGAGAACCTGTACCATATTTATAGTTGCAACAATTTTCTCGGCTAATAGCTCTTCCTTTACGTTTAATAGTCTCAATAACAGATCTTTTAGGAAAGAGCAGATGCAGTTTTACTTGAAATTAAAGTGTCTTGGAGATCTAGGGCAGTCTCAATTCTCAACTTGTCACTGCGAGAAGCTTCAAACTATTAGTCACTGTTCAAAGTGTCAAAATAAAATATGATCAAACAGTTCTTTAAAGGCAGCTTGTCTCTCCTTATGAAAGCCAACTAGGTCCAGCTTGGGCTTGCATCAGTGCCTCACGTTGAGGGGGTGGGGGCTCTTGAATAGGTCAAGCAACACTTCATGAAATTCTGAGGATATCGATTGAACCATTACTATATGATTGTATGTGTAAACTGGGCTATTGTCCATGTTGTGCTCATGAATCATGATTCTGATCCGTGTACAGGTGCTGCTGCTGCTGAGTTTTCTGCTCGAGCTGTACCTGGTTTGCTGCAAGATTTGGATCCCAGCATCAGGTAGTTTTACTTGCCTTAATTAGTTAATGTTCTTCTGTTTTTCTGGATCTTTCTTGTTGTGAATTTGAGCATTTGTGATTTTCAAAATGTTACAATGCAGCCCTCTAGAGTATCTACGTAGAGCATTTGTGCAGACTGATGGTTCATTCAGAAGTGTCCTTGATTCACACCGTCAGTCGAAGGGCTTAGTCCAGAAAGACTGGCATCCTGGTTGTACTGCAATAGTTGCTCTTCTTGTCAAAGATAAGCTTTTTGTTGCCAATGCTGGGGACTGTAGAGCTATTATGTGTAGGTCTGGGAAGGCTATTGCGCTAAGCAGGGTAAGTGAGAAGTAAAAGGTATTTATATTGTCGATTAATTTATACCATGCTTCTAAACTGTTGATATTCGCATGCTAGGATCACGTTGCCAGCTGTCCTGAGGAGAGAAACCGCATTATCGAGGCTGGGGGAGTGGTCAAGTGGCAAGTTGATACATGGAGGGTTGGTTCAGCAGCTCTTCAGGTTCGACTACTTGGACTGTCAGTTTGGTGCTGTCTCATTGATCTTCTTCTTTTATCTACTAGCATTTCTGGTTGCTGAAGTTGGAGTATTCATTTTGTGCAGTTTGTTCCTCAGTTTTAGGTTATTAACATGTGTACTTCCATCGAAGTCTTATACTTTGTCTTATTTGAATCGAGAAGGCGATATCTTTATTGTGCCTGTTTAGCCCTACTAATTTCACCTTTTATGTAAAGGTTACACGTTCCATTGGAGATGATGATCTCAAACCGGCGGTGACTGCCGAACCAGAGATAACGGAAACTTATCTTTCTCTTGATGACGAGTACCTGGTAAGAGCCATTGTCTTGGTATATCTCAAGTTGCCTTTTAGGTTGTCTTAACATACTCGGAATGGTTTCTCTTTGCCCTCTTCCCTTACTTCAGAGACCATAAGTTTCATCTTGTGTGGGGTGTAATGTTAAGCTTATGGTGATGGAAACAAGCACTCTTATCATATGGGGAAGACTTCATACAGTTGTACCTCCAACCTCCACCTTCCTCCCCCCCCCCCCCCCCCCCCCGACCTTCTTCATGCTTAATTGGGTGCCTCAGTATGCATTTACCCGACAAAGTAATATGTGCCAATTGCAAGTCTTATTCAAGCTGTTAACATTACCCATGGTTTCTTTAGTCTCTACTCTCTAGAAAGAAATCTGCTTGTTATAGGCCTCTTGTTTGACACCGTGTCTTGAACGTGGAACATTATCCAATGATGAATGTCTTGAACCAATGTTCTTCCTCAGGTGATAGCTAGTGATGGCCTTTGGGATGTAATTAGCAATGAAGAAGTGGTAAGAATAGTTAAGGACACAGTCAAAGAACCCAGCATGTGTTCGAAAAGGCTGGCAACAGAGGCTGCGCAGCGTGGAAGTAAGGATAACATTACAGTAATTCTGGTGTTTCTCCGTCCAGTTACAACAGCTGAAAGGATTTATTAGGATGAGACTCTTGCTCACTTTTATGATTATGGTGGCTCGGTAAGCCTCAGGGACCCTGTTCTCACCTGTACATGCCGCCCTTGGCATATTTGTTTTTTCGTTCAATCAGTGTATTCCTAAGTGTTGATTTTTATGCATTGAAACTTGCAGCCAATTTGATTTCGATACAATGACGCTGCATTTCATGGAGTCGATGTTTCAATGCCACTTTCGACGTTTCTGTCCACAAACGGCATCATTTGATTCACAGCCTTTTGTGGCTTGTGAAGAGTTTTGTATCAAACTCAGATTATGGTCCGCATATATATCAAACTCAGATTCAACCCACTTTGAAAATAGGTATTGAAATCTCTGTTACTCTACTAATTACACAATTTAACAATGGAGTCTCCTGTTCGAGTTTAATGAAGTTATACTTCAATTTAATCTGCTCAAAGGTATAAAAATAACCCAAGAGTGGTAATATTGTAGTGCTTTGCAATGGCTGAGTTGCCTGTGTATCGTAGAATTGCTTGTAATCCGAAGTATACACATGTACGAACCCATGGTTATGGTTGTAGAAAACTTTTAACAAGATAGGAACTCCTGTTCAGGGTGTGTCCGCAATATCGGTCAGACCACCTGTTACTGGATCTAATCGACTTTTCCCGCTTTAAAGTGAGCAGGCACTGACGGTATTTTCCCTATCCAGACGATTGAGTCCTTGGGTTTCCGGTATGTTTTAAGATGTTGAAGAAAGAAACCAAACAAGACTATCAACTAGGGTGAATTAGCCGTTGGCAAATACCGGCATTTATGCGAGTTCACAATATTCAATTTTGAACATGTAGGTTTTTAAGCAAAGTAATTAAATGGAAAACCGCGATAAATGTAACTAAAACTCGCACAATTAATAATCACAAGTTTAAGCTTTGTTCTGAAAAGAACTCGAATAAATTTGTCGCCCGTGTCTAAGGATATGCTTCTTCATTGAAAATCAAATGGAAAACCTACACAAACAAAAATGAGAACTCTTAGAGTTGAAAAAGAAATCTAAAAGGGGAAAGCAGAAAAAAAGAATCTCAAGATATCAAATGGAGGAAGCAGAAGATAATGATTTCTTACATTTATTTTACCCAATGTATTTGTAAGGAAGCTTATAACTCTGATTTTAAATCTTTCAAGTGAGATGCAATGAATATAAGATAAAATGAATAAACACACTACAAAATCAAGAAAAATAAATAAAATATACTCAAAATACTTATAGACTTAAATTAGAGATTTTTATGTTTGACATTAAATCATTGGCTGTTCACCTTATCATGTACATGTATTAGGCAAGACAATTATAGACTTAAATCAAGAGTTCAAGCTGATATGGTATCAAACATTTATACACCAACAAAACTCCCATTATAATTATGGATGCAAATAGAATAATTAAGGAAATGCGCTTGAAATCATAATTTTCTACCAAATTTACAAGACAAAGAGGAAGTTTAAGATCAAGATCAAAGATGAGTTCTTTAAAGTATTTGTTGTGTGAAATGAATCAAGCCCTTGATATAATCCTAACACATCTAAGGAAGTATAATGAAGAAGATTCACATTTCCTGCAAGGCACTTACCATAGAGAGCTCTGGACCTTTTCAGATTCTGCAAATCCTCATCATCCTGGGATACTATGCCATATTTGTAAGTGCTCAATAACTGAGATTTCCATCTATAAATTGACCCTCTGATCCCTGCAATGCAATCCACCAAGAAACCTTGAGAAGTACACAGAAAAAAGTCCTGCAAAAATAATGGAAAGACCCTGTTCCGTGACCTCCCTAAAACCCGCTCAGAACTTTTTGGTAAAACCAGATTTCCTGATGAAATGCAACTTGGAAAAAGGTAAGGGAGTTCGTGATGAGCCACAACAGAGGAATAACCTCGAATCTGGCTCACCTTCTGCCGAACTACCAGAAAACACCGTAGGTATTGGAGAAAATCCCCAAATAATTGATCCAGCAGACAAGGGGAAAGCCGTGCTTGATCAAGAGGCACAAAAAGTTGTCCCGAAACCTGAGATCATAATAATAAAGGATGAGCCAGAGCCAACTGTCATAGGAGAATCTTCCGCCGCCCCTCCGCTTTCTCCCCCTTCAGTTGCGCGCTTCCCTCGGCGTCCCATAGCGTGCAAATACTGTGGTCAGAAGTTTCCTACTACACAGGCACTTGGAGGACACCAAAATGCTCACAGACAAGAGCGGGAACTTCAAAAAGCTATGAAAGCAGCGCATGACCTTGGCAGAAACCAGATTCTGCAGAGTCTTCCAAGGACAGCACCGCCTCCACTTTATGGGTCCCATCCTGGACATCGCTATCATTATCATCCTTACAATGCATATGCCCCGAGAGCATTCCAAGCTAGGCCTGCTTACGCTCACCCTCAACTCGGACTGGCCGGGGGTCCGACTGGTCTTGGGCGGGCCCTAGAAGAGTTCGTTGGACCTTCTTCAGCAACACCTGTGGGTACACCATTTAACCCTGGGTGGCCCACACCGTATGCCTGTCCTACAGGTTCCATAAGAAGATCCAACGAACTAACAAACTTTGATCCTGTTCTAGATCCTAACTTGCCAGCTTTTCTGCAGGGTATGGAGAATGAGGCTGAACTCAGAAAAAACAGATTCATGGCATTGGCAACACCAGGCCTCAAGTCGTTTTACCCTTTTGAAAGTTCCAACTTGAAAGCTTATCTGCAGGCAAGGGAGAATGAGGCTAGCCTTGCTAGGAAAGAATCCATGGAATCATCAGGGCCCAGTTTGTCCTTGAACTTGAACTGCAATGAACCCGCAAAGATGAAATCGCCTATGGAGTGTGATAGCTCTTCAAAGCAAAATGAATCTACTAAGCTTGATCTAACCCTAAAACTTTGATGGGATTATTTGTTTACCGTTTTTTCTTCGTCGTGCAATGTCTAGAATCTTGTTTTTATGTTGAGTCATAGTTTCATAATACAGGCTCCATGCCAGTTCCTTGTATGATTAGTACAGTTCCGTGTATTACATCAATCTATAATTCTATATCTCATAATCTTTGGTCTATCGTGTATACTTTTTCCTTCCCACAATATAAAAACAGACGTACCTCTTCAAGCAAAACCTAGAAGTGTAATCAGGAACTATAATATAATGACGTAAACTTGAAACCTCTGTTCCTTCTACCCATAAAGATATCATCTGACATTATAAATCAGCCTGCAAACTCAGAGAAACCACTTGGATCAGTTCCAAAAGCAGAATAAATGGCCAAGATATATTAAGACAAGAAACAATGGAAAGCGTTTCTACAAAAGTGATATTACCATGATCAGCGCCTTAGAGTCTTGTCATAATTGAATACATTGGAAGGCACAGCTGAGTATATCGGAATCTTTATAATTAGTAGACAATCATTTCTAGACGTTCTTTTAACGAGCAAAAACAAACCATTACAAGGGAAACATAAACGTTGAGATATGTGGAGTTAAATCTAATAGATATACACTGCTTACGGTAAAATCTCAGTCCCGTTTCTTTGATCCCAAAATAAGATTTGAACTATGACAACATCACTGTTCAGTGCCAATCATTTTGTTTCTCATATAATCACCGTTGCATGTAAGGCTTGTTCTAATACTTCCTCTAGTTGACAATAGAAATGGGACAGTATGAGTATGAGTATTATTGTATTACAGTGCACACAATAAAATAAATATAGGGTTATCTATGAAATTAACACAGTCAAAGTCGGAGAACACCCACCACGAGTTTGTGACAATCGGCTCTGAGCCACCATAAGGAATCATCGCTGAGAGGAGACAAAGGTATAAGAAAAAAGTGTTATAGAGATCAAAGTCATCAAACAAAGGAAACTGAGAGATTCAGAAAGAGGAAAGCAACACAATGGAAAAGTTAAGGAAAAAAGAGAGGGAGGCGTGACATGTAGACTTAAAAATGAGGACATAGTAATAAGACTTGAGAAATCCTTATAAATAGCTCTAAAAGGGGAACACAAAAAAAAAAGAAAACAAACGTGAAGACTAATAAATAAAAGCCTTGGGGGAGAGAGGGGAAGTAAAAGAAAGAAAATGAGTTGAATATAAAGTCCAATAGCATCATCCACATAGTTTCTCTCCTTCCAGTTTGCCATATTGAATGCCATATTTTCCTCAATTTGAAGCGGATTTATATCACTCTCACATACCCTTATGCTGTGTTTGGGAGCCTGGAATTGGAATTCAATTCCAAAAATTGAAATCATTCATGTGTTTGCGAACTTGTGGAATTTGGATTTGGAATTGATTCAATTCCCACCCAATTCCAAACACGAGTAATATGCACAACTTCAAATCCTTTTAAAATACATGTCATTCTAAATTTCACCCCACTTTTTTCTCCCCTCTCTCTTCTCTCTCATCTCTCTCATCCTCCAACCCACCAATTAATTTTCTCTCTCCTCCTTTCACCTACCTTATATGCACCCACCACCCGCCTACATTGACCGCCGCCGTCGACCACCACCACGGCTGCCTTTTTCTGATCGCCACCGCCCGCCCTCATCGCCGCTGCGTGTGCCCTCGGTTGTCTTCCTTGTTGGCTTTTTTTCCCCTCTTGTCATAACACCTCCATGTGTCAAGTGCCGCACCGCAACTCCGCAAGCCGCCAACTCCACCTCCGATCAACGTCGTGCGTTCGGCCACCGTCGCCGATGTCAGCCGCCCAAACGACCGGGTGTCATGTACTCATTCTTCTCTCATCTTCCTTATCCATTTATTCACTCACTCTCTCTCCTCCCACTATCTTGTGGCTGAGTTGTGGGACATAGACGAGCGGCTGCGATGGCAGACCAACGGATGGTGGTCCGGTGGGGGCGGGGCTGGCGACTGAAATGATGCCTGGGAAGGGGGATGGGTAGTGGTGGTTGTATGTATACATTCAATGCCAAGGTTCCCCAGGAAGGCAGGAACACAATCTTAGAATTGGAATTGAAATTAAAATCCAATAACTCAATTTCTGGAATTGAATTCAAGAAAATGAAATAAATTCCGGGTTCCCAAATGCTACCTTATCCAAAATTTCTTACATCTTGTCCTACTCCTCAACTCGTCATCACTTGAATGTTATCACACAAAGAAAACCCACCTAGACTAGAAGACGTATGTTTAAAGATGGTCATTTAAAAAAAAAATTGAATTGGATGACCAACGTGAATGAGAAGTACTCCTCCATCCTAGACATGAACCTTAATTGGCTTTATGGTCACTTTTGTTTTTTATGACTATAGCGTTAAAAACATTCATCAAACTAATCCCACGATATCATTTTCACAATACAAGTCATTCTTATGAAAAATTTGAACCATACTATTCCTACATGCCGAACTTTTAAGGACAAATGAAGTACTCCCCCCTAATTACTGGAATTGCAACCTGATAATTTTTAGGGTTTTGAGCAAAACATACCATTTAAGTTGCCTTTATTTGCGAAGGTATTCCTAGTAAAATAGATTCCATTGCGAATTGAAGCACCACCTGACTCGTTTCTCCCGTGAGTCAACTCGTTTTCTGGCACATGCACTCGCCATAACTCACTCCATTCCCACCCATTGTCTTAGAATTTTCCTCCACTTTCTTTTACTCTTCATTCTCTTCCTTCTTTACTTTCTTTTCTGAATTATAATTTCACCCACCCACCTTCACATTTACTCTCATTCACTCAATCTTTGTACTCCAACACAATCTTCCATCAATTTCATTGTCGCTGGCAGTAGCATGACAACTTACTTGTACATTGAAGGTAAAATTCACCCTCTTCTCTTAGTCATTGTAGAAGTACAAATGATGACGGCCAATCGAAGGACTGAAAATTCATGGAACTGAAAGTTGACATGGCAAATCGAAGGACTGATAATTGGGGAGCAAGAGCAGATTGGGGAAGAAAATGGGATAATTTGGGGGAAAATTAAAGAACTTGATTTAATTCGGGAAATAAGAGGTGAATTTGGGGAATTTTTTTGAATTGAATTTGGGAACAAAGGGGTGAATTTGGGGAAAAAAAATTCAATTCAATTGGGGAAAATGAGGAGTTGGATGAAACGAGAACAATGGAGGATCATTAAGGGAGTATTTTTCTTAAGCTAAGTTAGGGGTGACGGAAGACGAGTTAACTCACTGGAGAAACGAGTCTCGTAGTATTTCGCAAAGTAATGTGCCTTATTAGGTTGGGTGACTGGGTCTCCCAAAAAAAAATGGGTATGCCTTCGCAAACAAAGGCAACTTAATAGGCAGTGTTGCATAAAACCCCAACTTTTACAACAACATACATGCCGAACTTCTTAGGACAAATGAGTACTCCATCCTTTTCACTGAAACCAACAATATAGAGAGGCTCCTTACGGATGACCCATAATGAATATTGCTTTGAGAATCGCACCAAGACAACTACTTCAAAATACAAGAAGCGCATAAAGTATTGTGAGCCATTTTGCTTTCTTCATTATATGTCCCATAGCCAAAGAATAGTATGTCTTTGGCTCCATTGAAAATGGAAAGAAAATGGCAAAATTTAGCAAAACTTGTAATTTGACAATGATTAAATTTGTATTTAACACCACTTGTATATGATTATATTTTTGTAAGTTTTAAAATTATGTCTTCAAATAAAATCAATAAATTGTTCAATTCCAAAGAATCCAGAAAATTAGTAATTATTAGTTCACTTTCTTTTTGTATTGGAAGGTTTTGCTAAATCGAATCGTCAGCGAATCAAAAAAATAGGAAATTAAGGTAGGAAAATCGGCGATTGACCTTCCTAAAATCATTGTAAAAAGGAAGGTACATAATCAACCCTTTCAAACTAGTCACAAATGGTTTATATATTCATCTCTTCTCATGAGTAATCAAGAATAACTCATCTTCACTCATTCATTGCTTACAGATAGCCAAGGTGATGCCAAGACATTTCTACCAACCATAAGGGCCCCTCATCAAAACATCCTTCAGTGCAGAAATTACCAAGTAAAGGGTAAGATTTCTTGCTAAACTTTTGTCCTGATTTTTTTTCTTAATTGTCTATCATTTTCTCATGTAATCCTTTGTCATTTCTTATTAAATTTCTCTATCTCCATAGTTTATAGAGAAAAACTACTCTGTTACATCAAACTCCTTTCCCTAACAATATACAAGAAACTTCTTTTAGGTAAAGGGGGAATGTTGTCATATTCTAAATCTTCTAATAAACTTATAACTAATGTAACCAATCTTATTTCATTGTCAAATATCATGCTCATATCTACTCTCTATTATGATAATCTTTTGTAAATACCTACAAATTTTACCCCTTAAGAAGATCTTAACAATCTTATACTCACTTAGGATTCACGAGAGACACTTCAATCCATTTTAAGTGTCAACACCATCGAAATTTCCGTACATTGATCTTATGAACTCATACACATCCGTCGTCAACCATTTTCAAGTCCTCTCACTACCATAGATTAGCAATACTCCATGCATTCTTACATGATCAATCCCCATATCCATTCATTGTCTCGCAATCGACAATGTATATTCAACAACCTCCTCTTTGAATCCTAACTACACGGACACACCACCACCACCAACAACAACAACCACGTCTTATTCCCAAAATAATTCGGGGTCGGCTAACATGAATCGTCATCTGTAACCGTCAATTGCATTAAAACCCTGTTTTTTTTAACCCAATTCTAGAGTAAACATCACACCAAATCTCAAAAATCAAGCCTTCATGAGCTCGAATTTAATGGCTAAAGTTCAATTAAATTCAGCTGCATAATAATTACATTAAATTAATTGCATGAAATAAATTTGGGCTCAATCCTCAAGTAGAAAGAAATCAGGGCATAATAAGTAAAAGATTACCATAAATTCAGCCAAATTCAAAGCAAAATTGAGATGAAAATTTACCTGGAATTCCCAATTTCGTGGTTCAATTTGATGCCGGAAACCCTAATTCTCAATTTCCCGCTGATTTTCCCCCAAATTGACTTTTGTTTTAGTTAGTAGGGAGTCAACTGACTTTTGATATGGATAGTTCTCGGAGTCTTGTTTGGGTCAATGGGCCGACCCGTTATAATAAAAAAAATTCACTTCTCCGGCCCTGAATTGTAGATAGTTATCGATTCGGCCCGCTAAAATTGACCCGATCCGAATTCGACCCTGAGGTGACTTGGAATTTGAATAATTTTTTTTTTTACTTTTACTTTATAAATATCTTGGATATTTTTTTATTTTTTTTTTACTTTTATTTAATAAATATCTTTGATATTTTAAATTACTTGCCAAAATTGAGAAATGACTACAAGTTAATGGGCCATAGGCCCATAGCCAACCCGACTCGATGAGCCCAAAGATGAAACATGAAAAATGTGAATTATATTCTAGAAGGGAAAGTAAATAAAGAGAGTAATTATTTAGTTAAGACAAAAGTCATAAGTGTGGTTGAACTATGATTATTTGTCATAATAAATGCAAAGTTACAATAAAAATGTGAATGATGCACATTCATTGTTTTAAGTTGGACTACATTTAAGGGGAAAAATGTAGCTCTAATTCGGAGTTAAGTTGAGTTATGTTTGACAATACTAGCTGAAATAATAGTTGAATGCTAAAATAGTAGTTGCAATTGCTAAAATAGCAATAATAGTTGAAATTTTTTAGCGAATAAAAATTAATTAACTTTAACCCTAATCATGTCACTTTATGAACACCTGATTGTTCTAACAAACTTTACTGAGCGGGATCAAAAGAGAATGCATCACAATATACACATTCGACGGTAAAAATAAACATATAACTGAAGTGTCAAGATAGATTATTTAGATTAGATTTTCCGTATCAGATGTTATGATTTTATCATTAGAATGGAGCAGAAGTCGATATATGCGCTAAATAAATCTGATGACAATCTTTGGTAGAAAGCGCCGACATATATTATATCAAATTTATTTCTAACTCGCTAAACGACAAAGAGTTAAAGCCGGATGGATTCGATGATAATCTCTGTGACAACGGTCTTATAAAGCACTGTCTGCTCTGTTTTGTTCCAGTTATCACTGGATGTAGCAAGAATGCACTACATGCACTAATAAACTCCATTATAATCTTTATCTGGGCGCTCTCACATATCCAATTTATTTTAAAGAAAAAAAAAACACAGTTAAATGGATCCGACAGTAATATTTCCAGTACAGTGTCATTGTTAGAAATTTTATTTCGACAAAATAAATTTTGTTAGAAGAAAAACCTAAATGATACATGTGTTTTTTGCACCCCTCTAAAAAGGGAAAAGTATTAAAAGCAGTTCATCAAAAGCTTACTCTACAATCACTCTTTGTTGATTACCCTCGATCACTTTCCTTATTTTCTCTTTGTGCTAATCAATCCCCTTCTATATATAAGACCTACTCCTACAATGATGAGTTCATATACAAAATAAAATATTATTACCTATGTCAAATTATTACAAGAAATTACAAATAAAAATCATAAGAAGTACAAGGAGACAATAGCAGACTTGTGCTTGCAAGTATAACTGATGAACTATTGTCTTTCCCATATCATAACGTAACATACCAACCTACATTGTTGAAGGTAACGTATTTATCATCCTAGTTACGTTACCTTCATCTTGTTATTCCGGCCCCCGCCCCTTATTAACGATCAATTTTATTTCGACAAAGTTCGTGTCATGGCAAATTACTCCCTAGACTTTATGTTTTCGTCTCGATTTTCCAATCCAATTCCATACTCAAATAGATTAAAAATTACCATGATGGTCTATATCATACACATACATATATGCATGTTTACGTGCTGCATCATCGAACCCTTGATCTTTTGTCGAACCTTCGATTTTTCGTCGAAATTTGTAATGTGTGATGTTTTGATCATGGCATGTAAGTGTGTTTCAAATAGAGTTCTTTCCTTGTTTTTACTAAGCTTGATGGGATTTTGTTTACAAATTTAATCAGTACAAGAACTATTTACATTGATTTTTTTGCTGCTTTATTTTATGCTGGTGCAATGTATATAGTGAAACTGAAGTTTCATATATTCAATTTCCTCACGAAATCTAAAGTTGAATGCAGGATAATATTCTACTCTTACTGCAAAAAATTACCATATATTATTTCTGCAAAATTTGATTCTCGTACAAATTTTTACTTTGCTATATTTATGAAATACATTAATTTTGCATGTTTGGTAAATTTGTTGCCCCTAATTTTATTTGCATTAAACCCTAAAAAATCACAGCAAGAAATGTGATTTTCATGAATTACGAGATGATAAAATGTGAATATTGCACTTTTGCGTGTAGTTTAGGTGAGATAACGTATTATGGAAGGCCCTGATCCCAGAGGGTTAGATGTACCCTTTCGTCAGAAAGCCTTGGCTTGGTAAGTCTCTCTTGCTCTCTACCCTCCACTTGTCTCATTCTCGAAAGCCGATTATTTGTATATAATTAATCGATATATAATTATCTATCTACTAAATGTGAGTATCTATTTAATAGAATTGTTAAAAATGTTATCGATGATCGGTTGAAGGCCATTATTATTAGCATCATTTTCTTCGTTCTCATTTTTTCCCCTTAGACGGATGTTAATCGATTTACTTCTCGAGATGATAAAATGTGCATTATTCGAGGGGGGGGAGATGTGTTTTTGTATATATATTTATTCCGTGCACCAAAGTCGGGGTAGACATTTTTGGGTCTAATTCGAGATTTTTTGTTGATTAATTATTTTAGAAGTGTCACCCCGCCTTCTATCCTAATCTTGTACTTGTTAAGACGTGAAATTGATCATCAGTTTGTTTAATTTCTTTCCTTTGATATGTTCGATCTCTCTTAGTTTTGCTGGTTTATTTTCGACTACGTGTTCTAAATCTTTTGTTAATCATAGGATCATGAATAAGCTCAGTAATTTGGCTAAGAAATCCAATATTCATCCTACTGTTTGCGGATCGATTAGTGATCTTGCACACAAATTTGAGCGAAAGACTTATGAAACGGCCGGATCCACGGTATGTACTACATAACAGTACATGATTATATCACTTAGCGTATACTTGACTGTTCTTTTTACATACTTGGTAAACAAAAGGGTTTGCTTGTCATATAATCTAAAGGTTTAGACGTAAAAGTAACGAGCTCCCATTGCCGTGATGTGTTATGCAGCAAGAGTATGTGAATAAGATACATGAAAAGGTCTCGGGCGTGCTGAGTATGTATCTTTCTCCAGAAGGTAAATTAAGAACATTGATTTATATCAGCTAAAAACTTTGATCATCCGTTTAGTTTCAGAGATATATAATGAATGTCACACTGGTTTTAGTCATTTGATTTGATGAGTTAGTGACTTAATTATGAATAATTTTATCGTATGGACTTCACAGATATTGGGGTGGTGGGGGTTGACATGATCCCGAGGTCTGCTGTACAATCCTATCCCGCCCAACAGAACTTTGCAGGTGGGGGCTCCCTTCTTGTACAACAGCAGAATGTACTTTCAGGCCAAAATCAGGCTTCTCAGATGCATATGACTGCACCATTTACGACGATGCAACCAAGGAGCATGGCTGTACAGACAGACATTAACCAGTTACAGCAGAACCAACAGTTTGGACAGCCGAACCAGCAGTTTGGAGTCTTTGGACAGCCGAATCAGCAGTTTGGACAACCCACTCAGCAGTTTGGACAGCAGATTCAGCTTCTGGGGCAGCAAAATCAGCAGTTTGGTCAGCAGAGTCAGCAGTGGGGGCAGCCGAGCCAGCAGACTCAGCTTTTGCTGCAGCAAAATCAGCAGTTTGTACAGCAGCAGTTTGGTCAGCAGACTCAGCAATTCGGACAGCAGGGTCAACAGTTTGGACAGCAGAGCCAGCAGCCTGGACAACAAACTCAGCAATTTGGGCAGCAGACTCAGCAGTTTGGGCAGCAGAATCAGCAGTTTGGACAGCAGAGTCAACAGTATGGACAGGAGAATGTTATTCAAAGAGACATACGATATCCATTGGCCCAGCAAAATAGCGTATCGAATATAGATAGATATCAGCAACCTCTGGGATCCGTTAACCAAGTAGGTAACGGTCAAACACAGCAGATGACTTATGCCGCTTCATCATCACAACATATGCCTGGCCCTCTACAAGGGCGGATAAATCAGCTTCAGGGTAGTAGGATACAGGGTTCTGAACTGTTGAGTGCTCCTTTTGGATCTTCAAATCATGCTGGTGAGAAAAAGCACATTCCTCCATTTCATGTTGGTGAGAACCAACAGATTCCTCTCTCACAATTGCCAAATAGATTGCCTGCATCAGGTAACATCAATTTAAGATGTTTCTTTAACTCGACGATTTTGTTGAACTAAGATAAGGTGTCAAAAGTTTCAGAAATTTTGATTGCTAAAATGGATTTTCTTCTGCATTGGAAGTTCTGTTTATGTCATCTGTGAGTTACTTGGATTTCTGGCTTATTTAGTCATAGTTAGAAAATGATAAGTTGAAAACTTGGACACTTTCCCTTTGATCAAACCCTGAACTTTGTACTTTGAGAGTTAAACTCATTAGAGACTTCCACTAAATAGCTTGACCAAGAAGGAAACCCATTAAGAACTGGCGATCTGTCAGGAACGAAAGACTTTTCCTGTTGCTTGTCTTGTCTCAGAATTTCTCAGTTCTTAAGACGCTTTATCTGCAGCCTTTTTTAATGCTCCAGGACTAGCTGAGCTCTAAGTTGAAATGCAAGTCCTGTACTTTCCTTTCCTATTTTTTATGTTCCGATTATGGTTTATGCTAACTACCTGACCTAATTTTTTTGGACTAAGGCTTTCGTCCTGTATCTGTTATTGGCGTTGCAGCAGCATCAACCATTCCTGATACTGTAACAACAGATGCAGATGAGTATCGCCATCTCGCTTTACAGGTGAGTTGTACTTCTCAGCCAACTGGTTTCCTTTTTTCACAGTGGACTATACTCTAACTTTCCTGTATGCATTCAGTATCAACGGGCAAGGTTATCGTACTTGCCTGAATTCAAGAGATGGTTAAAGGTTTTTCAAGGACAGATTCTGCAGGTACTTTCTGAGATAGTTTGCCTCTTTAAATGCCCTTGTTTGGCTCGTGAAACTCTGCTGCAATTCTCATCTACAAATGCTTGAAAAATGAATTCTCTGCTGCAGGCAAAAAATATTGTTCAGCAGGAGGCACCTAAGAGACAGATCATTCGTCTCCAACACATGATGAGGATTCTGGATACTCCAGAAAACGAATTCCTTCGCATTGGCAAGGAAAATTTGCGCAGGGACCTGGAGAATACTGTTCAGTTCTATAACGTAAACTTAAAGCCACATACTACACATGGTGTGAGCCAGGCAAAGCAGTTCTCGTCCGCTCATCAGAGACCGGCCTGGAGACATGTGCCTCCCCCATTTACTCAGTCTACTCAAACTCTGATGAACCAACCCATGATTTCCACACCAGCAACCAATCCAGGGTTTTCATCATATTCGCATTCAACTGCAGCAAATTCACTTTATAATGGTTCTGTCAATGTCAAAGACCAGATGAATATGCAGAGTTCTATGCAGCACTTAGTTCCCCGGGGACCTGTTGTTCATAATACTGTGAGTATATATCTTGAATTGTACTACATCGAGTTTTATCGTTACTATAGCATATGTCGTTGTGGATTCTGTACTACATCGAGTTACTAATAAGTGTTTTTTCATTTAATCCAGCAGGTCATTAATCTGGAAAACGATCTAGAAATGATTCAGCCATATCGTATGAATCAATCTTTTGGAATGCAGCATTATTCCGCCAAGCTGCCAGAAAAGGGAACACATTATATGGCTTCAACTTCAAGGCTAGTTACCAATGCCAGCTCCGAGCTACCAGATAAGGGAAAGGGTCTTATAGACTTAACTCGAGGTACTAATTTCACCTCCGAGCTGCCAGATAAGGGAAAGGCTCCTATGGACATTAAGCCATTTACCAATGCCACCACCAACCTGCCAGATAAGGGAAAGGCTCCTATGGACTTCACGCGAGCTACCAATGTCACCTCCGAGCAGCTAGATAAGGGAAAGAGTCTTGTGGAATTTACTCCATCAGTTACCAATGCCACCACCAACCTTCCAGATAAGGGAAAGGCTCCTATGGACTTTACGCCAGTTACCAATGCCACCACGGAGATGCCACATGAAGAAAAGGGTATTATGGAGATGATATTACCAACTATCACCAACGCCACCCCCAAGCTGGTAGAAAATGGAAAGGATCTTGTGGACTCAACGGCGAAACCATCATCTCCTGCTGCCACCCCAAGGCAAGCTAAGAAACCGTGTTCTAAGCCAAAGAAAAACTCTTCAGAAACCTCTCATGAGTCATGGCTAAACCTAGCTAGTCTTCGATCAAAGAGCCGCTCGAATGCTACTAAAATGAATCAGAGCTCTTCAGCAAACAGCAGTGGGCAGAAAAGAAAAACACCATCTGCTGTTTCACTGCCTCAGACTCCTATACTGTTGGTTGGTACACCTTGTACTCCAGTGACACCATCTTCTGTACCCAAGGAAACTGAAGTTCCTGTGAAATTTAATGTGCTACCCAAGTCTTCTGCTGCTCGAGTGGTTGATGACAAACTAACTCTTGAGGAACTATTTCAAGATGAACCTAAGGAAGATCCTGTGATGAACTCTGATGTGCTACCCGATTCATCTGCTCGAGTCGTTGATGACAAACTAACTCTTGAGGAACTACTATTTCAAGATGAACCTAAGGAAGATGCTGTGAAATCTGATAATGTGCTAACCAAGTCATCAACTGCTCAAATTGTTGATGATGGCCCGACTTTTGAGGAACTATTTCGAGATGAACCCAAGGAAGATGCTGTGAAATCTGATAATGTGCTAACCAAGTCATCATCTGCTCAACTTGTTGATGACAATTTGACTTTTGAGGAACTATTTCGAGAAGAACTTGAGGAACTTAATCAAGATCCTGGGGAATTTGCTGCACTAATCGAGTCATCTACTCGAATTGAAGATGCTGAACTGACTCTTGAGGAAATATTTCAAGACGATCCTAAGGAAATTGAAGATCCTGTGAAATCTGCTGTTAAACTCGAGTCATCTGCTATGAATATGGATGAGGAATTGAATCTTGAAGATTTATATCAATGGGGTAATCTCGATTCCAAGCTCGAGATCCCACTTCTTGATATACCTGACTTTCCTCCTTCTCTAACTGTACCAGATTCTATTGGCCAAGAGAACACTCAGCCAAATCCCGAAAAGCAGCCTGTCAATCCATTATTGGACGCGGTATGTGTTTTAATCGAAACTTATAACCTTTCATACTCATTTACACCTTCTGATTATGAATGTGGATTGTTGCTGCTGTTTCCAGGTCAAGTCAGTCTCTAAGGAAACTCTGAAAACTGGCGTTAAACGCCTAAAATCCGCGGTAATGGAGATGGATAAGTTACCTGAGTATGCTTATGCAGCTGAACTTGAACCAGCTAGGGAGGAGGATGATCTGACAATATTCTTTGAAGATAATCACTACTATAGTTTGGATGATATTGAAGAGCCTCCAAACAAAAAAATGAAGCGTGACTTAGAAGTTGTGAGCAGAAACATGCCAGATACTGCAATGTCCAACACAAACTTCCAGCCCAAACCTGAGGTATAGATCGATAATGATGCCTCATTTCGTGATTTTACTTTCTATATCGGACTTGAAAGTCTGAAGGGACTTACATACAGTCGATATATATATATTGATGCAGACGGGTTTCAAATCCTATCTATATCATCTATAAGTTTATCTTATTTATTACATGTTGTGCCTGTGCAACAGGTTAGCCAGTATTTGCTGTCCGAAATAGAAGAAAGGAACAGGAAACTTTACGATACTAAAATAAAAGTCGCAACTGCTGATTCGAGAAACAAGGGTAACGGGACTGTTGTCCGGTGTACCCACAGCCCTGCTGCTATGGACGAAGGAACTAAAAGAAAGTTCGCTTCTGACGTATGTCGTCCTTAATTCTCGGCCCTCTCTTGCTTTGTGTATATTATTTGTTAGTTTCGTAACAATTACATTATAACAATGATGCTGAGACACATCTAGTAATTTCGATCTCTTGCAGATAGTTCTTTCGGTTGAGTTCCTTGTCCCCTTCGATTATCCCTATTCGTCTCCCAAGATACTCGACTGCAGGTCCGGGAAACTAGTGTAAGTGTACTTTAATTTGTTGAACTCTTATCACACAACTTCTTAGACACACTTGAAATTTTACTGAACTGAGACTGTATAATGCCTTAAAAAGTAACGTACTTTATACTGAACTGAGACTGTATAATGTAAGTAATGTACTGAAATTAAGTATATGATCGATCTGTTGCAGTGGAGTCAGTGTAGAAATGACAAAGATGGCAAAGAGCATGTTCGACAGTCGTGTCCGGTGTGTCGATCCCTTAACTGTGGGAGAGTTGGCACGAGAGTGGGATGTTTGCTCTAGATCAGTTGTCACTACCTATGCAAATCATCTCGGAGCAGAAACATTCAGCTCCGAATTCGGCGGCTGGAAGCGTGTTGTGCAAGCTCCATGAATCATATGATGATATGATAAAACTGTTGTTGTACCTCTAGGTATATGATGTGTGTCATAAATAAAATGTTGTATTACTATGTACTGTATGAACAAGATCAGGGACAGCATGCATTAGCTAGCCAAAGCTGTTTTCTTTGCTATGGCTAACGTTATCAGCTGTCCAAACCATGTACTAAAAATAATCATTACATTTTCGACAATAATAAAATGGCTCCCTTGTTTGTATGCACTTGATATCGGCTCGGAAATTTTAGTTCGACCATGACTTAAAACTCGTCTACGCTTATAAACATCTATGTTTAAGCTCAGGTCGATCGATATATACGATATACTCGTATTGACGTACATTTGACTCGAGGTTGAGTCTAAATTTTTATCTACTTTTTAGAAAAATGAAGAACATCGAAAAACGTCCTAGTGTAAAGCCAGTCCAAGTTATATTCAAAATTGGGCCCGACCCAAGTTATACTAAATTTAGACCTGACTCGAATTCTAGCCTTTTTTTGAGAAGGAGGACTAGTTATACACAATAATCGGTCACACAACATCTACAAGAGAGGTTTCGAGCTTTGATCAAACCGAACCCGAGAAACGGAAACTTGTAGACCAAGCTCAGCGCATTACAAGTTATAGAGTGCGTCAAACACTCAACAGTCAACACCACCGCCCAAACCCAAAACTCGTCAAAAAGAAAGAAAAAAAAAAGCAGCAAATTCTTAACTTTACCAATAAGTCAAAAAATCAGCCGTACCAAATTTGATCTGCATAAAAATTGATGAAATTAATCTTCTTCATTACTCTTCAGACCAAAAACCCCACCCAGTGAAGAAAAACCCTTAACAATGGCGGAAATCCGCCATGAGAGAAGGTCAACAAAGAAGAAATACACAGGAACAATGAAGTGGTTAGATACAGAGGGTGTGGGTTACATAGTGAGTGGAGAAATTGAGGTACTTGTCACCCCATTGTCTCTCTCCTCATCAGGTACGATCAAACAAGGTGATAAGGTGAGTTTTAGAGTAAAAAGATTCCAACTTTCGAAGCTTCGGCTTGAAGCTACTGATGTTACTAGAGTTGGGGTTGAGTGTAATAGATGTTTGAGAACTGGGCATATTTGTTATGATTGTCCTGATAATATGAGATTGTATTGGGTTAATTGTTATAAATGTGGGTTAATTGGTCATTATGCTGATAATTGTGGTCAGAAATTTTATGGTCGGTTTGCTGATCAGAAGAAAAGGAGAAGTGGGTTTGTTAGAAGAAGTTGTAAGTGTAAAAAGGGTTGTTGGTTGTCTCTATTTGGTGGGCCTTGTAGGAAAATTGGGAGTAGGAAGGGTCGGGGTTCGGGTTTTGGTTCGAATAAGTTGCGTGGTCCGTTGCATTTATATTGGCCCCATTTGATCGAATGTCGTTTTAATTTGAAGAGATGGGTTGGTGTTAAGGAGGAGGAGGAGGAGGAGGAGGAAGAGGAGGAGATGGAGGAGGAGGAATTGAGGTGTATAGTGTGTGTGAAGAAACAAGAGGATGTGAAGAAAGTTGAGGAGGTTGAGGATTGTTTCATCTTAGAGTTTGATCCTACTGAAATTGAATTACCCAATTTGGGAAGCTTGTCTTTGAGTGACAGTTCTCGAGTTGGTGTCGATTATGGGGATGATGTTTGCATTTTGGGCGAAAAGGGGAAGGTATAACTTCTGTTTCCTTTAATGTTTCATGGTAATGTTGAATTGTTGATTGTTAAAGACGGTGTTTTGTTCGATTTTATGGCTCGGGGCATGTTTGGTTTTTTGTTGAATGATAACTGTGATGACAGTTCTGACTTGTGAGCATATCCTGTTCTTGGATATTGTGTAACTACTGATGTTTATGGGTGATGATTTGGTTGATTTACTGATATGGCATGTTTGGTTTTTGTTTGATTGTATTCATGATGACAGTTTGGAGTCTTTACCTGTAAATTGAGCTTGTGCTGTTATTGGAATTTAGTTGCTACGGATGGTTAACGATGTTTTACTCGATTAAGGGACATGGCAATGTTCGGTTTTTGCTGGATGATACTTAGTTATGGTGACAGTTCCTGAGTCTCTTCCTGTAAATTGAGCATGTTTTATTCTGTTTTGTATGAATTAATGAGCATTGAACTGATGATGTTGCTGATGATATGCTGCAAGTTTTAACATGAAGATGTGTTTGTACTGTGACCAGGTGGCTTGCAGGGACTACCCACATCCGCGGCATCTTTGTGCCACCAACCCTTTCCAGAAAACTCCTCATAAATCACACTGTAAACTGGTAAAAATCATGCCTAGTGTTCCTTCTATGTTTGGTTCTCCAGTGTTGGCATTTTTTTTGCGATTAAATTTGATTGATGAGTATTATCGATTTCTGATGACTTAGTTGTTCAATTGCAGTGCTACTGTTACATATGTGATGTGCCCGCGCCTTGCAAGAAATGGACTAATGCAATTAAGGATCATAAGTTGAACCACTGTGATGCTACTGATGAGCATCCCTTTTGGAGGTTAGAAAGAAAGTTGGTGAAGAAGCAAACAGCCGTGTAGATTCTCTGTGAAGGTAAAACTGTCGAAATTCTCCATGTAATTGATCCTCTAGAAAGCCTCATATATGCCCACGTTTTAGGTGACACTGAAGATTTGCTTAGTTTAACACTCTGTAGTCAGAGTGATAATGTCAGAGGTCCTGTAAACTACAGCTGATACTTGATTTCCAGTCTGTAAAGAATGCACACGATATAATCTTTATCGATAGAAATGAACGGAGATCAAATATACATCGTTTCTTTGTGCAATGCAAACTCGAAAGTCTGTTTTAGTTACCATCACAGCAGTGGTTAACTGTGAAGGCTGAAGATCAGAGGCCGAAAGACTGAAAATGTGACACTAATGTCTAAGAACACATTCCTTTTAAAACCGAGCCTTCTCAAGCACGCGAATGGAGACGATTCCTCAACCCCAACAGTAGCTCGAAGCCAATTCCATGACAATTTGATACAAATACAACCGTACAAGGACTGCCTTGGCAACAATTTGGTATAATCCTGGTACAGATACAATAGTACAATCTGTTGGATGCCCCAATATATAATTGGATCGGTAGGATGTTGCAATGTGCCTTGATTCAACCTTGCATTTTTCATCCACGGCACAATATATAATGATTTCCTCCTTTGAAAACAGTTTTTGAGTAGTCATGTTTGGGGCTACTTATAGACCAAATGAATCGTTAACTAGTTGTAAAAATTAGTATATATTCTATTTTGCATTGCATTCTACCAACTCCACTTAATATTAAGGTAAATGGGTCTTCATTTGATGTAAAAGTAGCTCCGAACATAGCTACTCAAAACTGAAAACGAAAGGGGCAAAGCTAAGGATAGAAATAAAACTTCTGCCTTAAATTTTGTAATGATAATTGATTTCATGTTGTGTCTTTGGACGAGAAAAAAAAAGAAGGATGAAAGCTACATTCAAGCCTACGAGAGCTAACACAAGACTTTTGGCCAGGAGGTCGAGATTATTTTGGGAAGACTCGAACTTGGAATCACATCGATCGAGCATATCAGGCAACTTAATCAATTTTCGTTAATATGATCCCTTTTTAAAATTACCCCGACTTTACTTTACGGGGCTAGATTCGCCGTTGTGAGCAACATCGATACGTAAAACGCTAAACATGACCATATCTCGGATCTTTCCCTTCTGAATAACGTACTTCCTCAACACACCTTCCTTTACAAACCTAGCCTTCTCCAAAACCTTCTGCGACCCTATATTCTCCACATCGACAAGAGCCTCAACCCTCTCCAACTCCGGCCGCTCCTCGAATATCAACGACGCCACCGTCTTCACTGCCCACGTGGCGATTCCTTGGCCCCAGTACTCCGTTGCCAAGACATAGCCCAACTCACCCCTACAATTGTCATTTCCTGCATTCGATGTAACTGAAATTGCTCCAATTGCCCTGTTATTCACACATATTACCCTAAAATATGGATGGTTGATCACACTGTTGTTTATGTACTCTATTGCTTGTTCCTTTGAAGTATAAGAATCGAAGCTGCAAAATCGTGTCACCTGATCGTCGGATGCCCATACCATGAAATCATCGACATCAGTCTCGAGATCGAATTGTCGAATCGAGAGCTTGTAGCAGAGTTCTTCACCTTTGCTCGACATTAAATCCACAACTTTAGCAAAAAAATTGTAAAAATTGTACTAAATTATTTTGTTTGGACTTTCATGTAAAGTATAGTAATGTAATTTATATAGTGTGGTACAACTTGTAGATGACGAAGTTGCGCTAGAAACATCAAAATTTGGCCAATGTTGACTGATGAGATCAATCTTATATCTCAAGTTGCACAAATAATGTTGTATGAATCGTTTTAGGTGGGGTCGAACATAAATGAGTAACCCACAATAATAAATGTAATTGATTCATACTGAAATCGAAGTTAATGTCGTCTGATAACGCCTTATCATCATTCAAATTTAAAGCGTATATACTTTGTATGGCGTAACATTTGGCGATGTATATAGATACCATCCCACTCCATGCTAGATTTACTGATTTTAGCAATTGTGGATTTAACAATACTCCCTAAGTAAGAACACCTTCCTTTCGAAACCCAGTCTTCTCGATCACACGAATCGAGGCCGAATTCTCAACCTCGACAGTACTTGAAGCCTCTTAAGTTGTGGCCAATCCCTAAAAATATTCGACACTACCATATGGACTGCCTTAGTCACAATTCCTCTGCCTCGATACTTGGATGATACAAGGTACCCTAATTCGCCTCTGAGATTTGCGCTCTCGGGTCGAGGTGGCGTGACCGAGATGTTTCCTATGACCTTGTTGGTGTCCTTCAAGCATATTGCCATGAAATAGGGGTGTGGAATCATGACGTTCTTCAAGAATTCTAGGCCTTTTTCTTCGCTTGTTATGTCGTCACGAAGCACAAGGGTTGATCTGCAGAAGAGACTTCAGGGGGAGGGAAAGCAAAATTCCGGCCGCCCGACAACTCAACTATAGTGGAGCTAGTGCATGAAGACGGTCCAAATGCCATGCATCTCAGTCTGCAGCACGAGAGTAAAGAATCGCTGCATTCTTCTTGAGACACTGAGATGGTCATTACTGTGCTTTCATGCCACGCCAACTTTCATGGAACTAGAATGTCTTAAACTCTCACAGCCCGGGCAGTTGTGCAAACTTTCATGAATGTATATGTCACAATCAAGGCAAAAGTACTTCTTGCATTTCGGGCAGGTAACACAGAAGCCAGAATTAGTGCCTGCATAGTAAACCAAATAAAGTTATACCCAGCCAAAATAAGAACCATTTACAATGATATATGCCAGATGAACAATCAGACAAACATAGAGTGATTAAGCTTGATGTAGGGTAATTATGAAAACCAGTAAATCAGCACAGTGCAATTTTGGCACAATGTGCTATTGAAAATGGCCGGAAAAAAAAGTTTGGGGTGCGAAAATTTGTTAGGGGAATGCTGAATTATGATGTTAGCAAACTGTGACAAGGTTAGACCCGCCCGCCCACCCGCACACACAAAAAAAAAGTGAATAAGAGAACTTCCGAACCCCGTCTTAAGCGTGAATTTTACTGTGTTGTTGGAGACAAAGATAAAATGAGAGAGCAAGAGAGGAGCAAATGTCCACATGACTTTCATGCTCAGAGACAAGTCATTACACAAAAAGACAAGTGAACAAGAAGTCCTAATCTCAGAAAAGCCATTCCTATCAAGTATCAAGTGAACAAAAAGTCCTAACTGAGAAATTTTAGGTTTTCCATAACCTCACTAACAACCTATTTTCTTCACATTAAAAACTTTGATTTTATTTTCTTGTGTTTTCCTACCAGAGTGGCAAATCAAACCCCGTAATGACTAGGATATCCCTAACCCTTATGTCAGCTTCCTCATTTCCAAGTTCCAACGGAACCGTTGTCCAGAGGGTCTGTAAATGTTACAAGGACATTATAGACAAGCGAGTGGACGAATGTACGCTGCATTGAATGAAGACCATGACAACTGGATGTAAGAGCTCTATGGATCAGCAGATAATGTGCTAGGTTCTAGGCACGGAATATTCCATTAATCGATTGTGTCAAAATTGCTACACTCATCAAAGTTTCAAAATTGAGTAAAGAGGATGACGTCCTGATATTATACGAGTATGAGACAAAAGAAAGCATGGCGATATACATCACTTGAAAGTGGCTATTGGTAACTCTAAACACAACAAGCTCTGCGGAGAACATTCTAGAATACATACTATTCATCTAAAGACCTACTGATCAGGTCTACTGAGATAATGAAGCTTAAGTATTCTTTCTCATATCCAAGAATGAAACAAGTTATACATGTTGCGGGTTACGACATTAGCAGGACAAGAAAAGTCAACATGTACACACTTATGGAAGGTCATATGCCTAGGACCAGGAACTGATATAAATTCTACAGAATAAGATCAGTTTGTTTGGTTTTGAAAGAGGTTAAACATTATCAGCTGTGGCCCAGACCCTCGTTGGCAACCAGACAGTCAGATAAACTATAACTCTTATCTCCCTAAACATGAAAACACAACTGAAACCAAAATTAATGTCACAAAGTTTTACGCGGCAAGCTCAGTGAACGTAATGGAAGGAAAGTTTCTAGACAGCTCAAGTAGTACAATACTCCATACACTAAGATTAAAAGCTTCTCCTGTTAAATGCTTACCCGGATTTTTCAGATTTTGCACATAACACTTTTGTGGTAATCTTTGTCCAGATATAATTAGACTTGTGAAAGAAACTTCATCAAAGGGTGTCACTGGGAACAAATGATGGTAAGACCTCGCCAAATGTGGAGAAGAAACAAGGGTTAGCCCACATATACGACATTCTGTTGGCAAGTCACAAACCCGTGCTTTGCATCTTGGACATGTATACCCAGCTCCAACCTTTGCCTCTTTATGACACACACATATTGAGACGACGCCTTCTGCAGCTCTTTGAGGAAAACCCATCTTAATTAAGTTAGCAATTGCATATTCGGCAATTGCCGGAGGAGGTGGTGCATGATCCAGCAACAACTCTTTCAGATGGGACTGCAAGAAAAGAAACCATGAATTGATATATTCAAGGCACGTATGATACACTCTGTCTTAGGTTTAATCAAGCAGAATGGACTTTTTAATTCAAACACTCTCAAAATGTAGACTCACCTCATCAAGGGCAACGGTATATGATCCCCCAGTTTCCTGGCATATATGTTTGCAAATAAACATTTCTGCAGAAAGACCCACAATTGAACACCTAATTTTAGACTTCTTGCATTTTTGAATGGTCTCCATCACATCGCCTGGATCACAAGTACTGAGAGCTGAAAACAAAATTAAAGCTTCACGATGACCATATGACGGAATTTGATTCAGATTCTCATAAACAAGTTCTAGAGCGTTCTGTAAAGAAGCCTCTCCAGAACATTCCAACTTGCTCATCAAAGCCTTAATATGAGACTCCGGACTCCCACCCATGTCTGTTAAGTAGTTTGCAACACCATCTTTAATCATTACAAGACCAATCTGACTTAGTGGGTTCTGGTCAAAAAACTCTCGGATGAATGCCTCTGTATGTTTGGCAACCACCGCCATTCTGCTTGGTCGAAAATCCATCTCTGATGCTGCCTAAAAAGAAGAAGTTGACATTACAATTATACAAAAAAGAAGCTTAGAAAAGGTATAATACATACAAAAATTCTAGCCTAACTGTCGGGGTGTTGATGGTGAGTAGGTCCTCAAAGCAAATTGTAAATATATAAAATTCGTATTCCTTAGAAGCATTGCATGCAAGACATGGAAGGAACAGCCATGCACAATTTAGAAGGTACTTACCCTTGAAAAATCTATTACGACACATAGATAGCGGATCAGCCCCTTCTGAATCCGATTAGTAGTTGAAGCAGAAGAGATGGCCCGAAGGCGCCGCCGATACTGTGCATGGTAGAGTGACGTGTTATCGATAGGGCGAAGAAGTCCAGACTCATCTTCTTGCAATGATTCCCATGACCTCTCATCATTATAGGTTCTCTCCCATGCAGCCATATCATTATCTCCATCATCATCATCTTCTTCATCTCGATCAGCCCTTCCTCTGGAATTTCTGACCTCCCTATGTTCAATGCCATACATCATCTCCAACCTAAGAAAACAAATTGCTGGCAATCAGGTACAATACACAAACAGAAACGAGCCAGTCAAGAAAAAGCATACTACAGTTCCGGAATTTCTAATAACAAAGATCTCCAACAATTTTTGATACGACCTCTGACCCAACATCTAATGGTGACTCAACATGCTTACAAGTTGCAAGTAAATACCAGCAACGTGCTGAACTGCCAATCAAGCACTGGTTCACTCAAAAGCCTCCTTCTCACATGGCCATACCACCTTTGTCGGTTCTCCCTCAGCTTGTCCTCAATGGGTGCAACCCCTAATAACTTCTTTTGTTAACCGATCACGTCTTGTATGTCCACACATCCACCGTAGCATACTACAGACGCGGAGATTCTAATAACAAAGATTTCCAACAATCCTTGATACAAACCTCCGACCCAAAACCTACCAGTGACTGAACATGCTTTACAAGTAAATTAAACCAGAAACGCGGAAATTAAACCCTGATTCACTAAAAAAAAGTGAAATGTCCCAAATATTAATCTACTAATAGAGTAACAGCCCCTAATATGACCTCACAGGCTCACACTCAAAACCTACTAATGGACCTCGTTTCTAAACCCATCATCTAATGGTTCACAAAATTGCGAAACACCAAGACTGTCATCAGCAATTCAGCAGACCCTAATACAACAACCCCTTAATTCAAAACCTACTCAATCACTCCCCCAACTTACGGTTCTAGGTTTAAAGAGCACCTCAATTACCAGTTCATCCTCACTTTCAAACCCGAGTACCCGACCCGATTGCTAAACAAGGCCGCACTCGCTTCGTAATTATTGGGCACTAAGAATTAAAAACTTCATAACTTTATAATCAATAAAAAATGCAAACTTTGATATCTTTTGTTTCGATTGCTTACCCAATACAATTAACTATGGAAACGGTTCAAAAACACCATGAAAATTGCAATTAAAGAAGTGCAATTTTATACAGTTTCTGGGCGAAAAATCCCCAACAACCAGATTGAAATTATAACAATTATAATGAACAGAAATCGGAAAATAAATTACTAATAAAGAAAAGGGTTTGAAATTTACCTGTGTAGCAGTAAAATTGATTAGGTGAAACTGCGCGAGAGTGATTTGTGAACTGATCAATCAATTTGGGGAAGGTGAAGAAGAACACCAGTGAGCAGTGAGTGAGGTGAGAAGAGGACGGGCAGTGGAAGTATCAAATAGTATGTGTGACGTTTCCTAAAATGCCCCTTTGTTCTTGTTTTTTTTTTCCGAGTTCAAATGTCCCTTTCTTTTGGTGACACGAAGACGCGATGAAGAGTGTCTTTACCCTTTACAACGTTTTTTTATGTATGAGTATCATCATGGACACGTGCATGGACAAGAATACGAGGATATGATAATAAAATATTAAATAATTTTACCATTTTTCTAAAAAGACCGTTATATTTTCCAAAAAAATCGGTGATGTGTCTAATTTTTATCTACTTCAAAATTCATTTTTTAGGTGTCCCCTACTCTGTTCCAGTTGATCGCTATGGGAAGTTTTTTTATTTTCCTCAACTCATTCTTATCCCTTGTCTAATTTCTATAGATGCCTTGCTTTTCTCGCGATCACAGCACCCAATGTACCGCACTATAACTGTCTAGCCTATACGAAGCAAGCTTACACGGGTTTCATAAAAAAGTCCATTATATGACTAATGTACCTCTTAAGTTTCTTCCTTGCTTTCTTTTTATCTCTGAACAAAGTGGTAAACCAGAAAACTCAGCTTTGTGGGGGCAAAACATCTTTCGTATCGTCCATCCAAAGAAGCATAAGAAAACATATAAGAAAGTCGTTTAGAAGACATGCCCACTACCAATCCGAATAAACACAAAACAATATAAAATGGCATATCAACGCTACTTTTTATCGTGTATCCTCCCAGTATCCGAGTCTCACTCATACTAAATACGCACCTGCTACTCTCAGATAGGTATCCGACTATCCGTGTCAATTCAAGTAGTCCGTAGTCAACTTTTTAAAATTTACCCTTTTAAAGTTACCGTGTCCGTAAAGAAAGTTTCACCACAAAACTTTGCCGCGCGACCACAACCAAAAAACTACCGTACAAATTCGTTAGCTGTTTGGCGCGAAACTTCACCATCTTCGTTCATTCTTCTTCATCACGATTCATGTCAGAACAACCAAATTTCCAGTAATAATAGTAAAGTAATAGTACATGATAGCCACAACAAGCAAACGAAGCGCACATTTTCTCTCTCTAAATGTAAACCGTATTCAACACGCATCTTTCAATGTTTCCCCAGATGAGTTTCTCCACAATCTCCTCCGAAAATGCGCGCAATCCAAAACCCTCAAATCATTGTACTCATTTCACGCGCTTAATATCACCTTGGGCCCCTTTGCTAGACAGGCAATCTACTTCACGAACAATATTATCTCGTTGTATTCGTTTTTTGGCGAAATCGGTAATGCACGGAAGGTATTTGATGAAATGCCTGAGAGAAATGCTGTGTCTTATAATGCTATGATTAGTGGGTTTTGTCGGAGGGAGCGGGTGGAGGAGGGATGGGATGTGTTTTTTAGGATGTGGTGTTGCGGGTTTAGACCGAATGGGTTTACGTTTGGTGGGTTGTTGTCGTGTCGTGGGTTGGATTTGAGGAGAGGGTGTGTTGTTTATGGGTTGGTGATGAAGAATGGCTTGTTTCGTGCTGACCCTTTTGTCGGGACTGCTTTGATTGGGTTGTTTGGTAGACATGGGTGCATTGATGAGGCTTTTCGAGTTTTTGATGATATGCCTTGTAAGAGTTTGGTGACATGGAATTCGATAATTTCGTTGCTAGGGTGTCATGGGTGTGTGGAAGAGGGTATGGTTCTATTTCGCGAGCTTATGAGGTCGGAGTATGGTTTTAATGGGAGTACTATTGTGGGTTTGTTGTGTGGTTTTGAGGGTCAAGAGGTGGTAGAGTTAGGACAACAAGTACATAGTTTAGTGATTAAAAATGGTTTAGACTGTGAGTCATCTACTTCAAATGCGCTTTTGCATATGAGTGCGAGATGTCTTGATTTTTCATCGGCGGAAAGAATGTTTGAAGAGGTGCATTTAAGGGATTTGGTGACATATAATACCATGATTGGGTTATTAGCGAAAAGTGGGAGGTCTGACAGGGGATTTGAGCTCTTATTGCGTTTGGATTTTGAGGGAATATTACCAAATAGTACTACATATGTTGGTGCCATCAACTGTTGTGCCAATATGGGAATACCCGAATACGGGGAATATATTCATGCGAAGGTGATCAGAAAATCAATTGAAAGCGATGTTTTCGTGGGAACTTCATTGGTTGACTTTTATGGAAAGTGCAATATATTGGATTCTGCTCGTCGGTGTTTTGATGAAATTCGTGATGTTAGTGTGGTTTCATGGAACTGTTTGATTGCGGCTTTCACTTTTAGAAAGCACAGCAAGTGTACCACTCTATTTCAAGAGATGGTTTGCTTGGGTCATAGACCTAATGAGATCACATTATCATGTTTGCTGAAAGTGTGTTCTGTCATCCAGTTATTGGAGCTCCATTGTTTTGCGATTAAGATGGGGTTCTCGAAAAATGAACGTGTGTCCAGCTCTCTCATTACCTCGTATGCCAAAAAGGGGTTAGTACCTCATGCATTGCTTGTTGCCAAATCTATAGAGCCTCAACTTTCAGTGGTCTCTACCAATGTCATAGCTGCGGCTTATAATAGGAATCGTCAGTACGATAAATCTCTGGAGATACTTTCTTCTCTGGATGAACCAGACATGATCTCATGGAACATTCTAGTGTCAGCTTGCTCTCATAACAGTCAGCATAATGAGGCATTAGAACTTTTTAATCACATGCTGGAGAGTCATATTTATCCTGACAACCATACAATTGTGAGTATACTGAGTGTTTGCACTAGTTTGCGCAGCCTTGGTTTAGGCACTTCAGTACATGGTCTCCTTATCAAAACTAACTTCGGACAATGTGACACATTTGTGTGCAACATCTTAATTGACATGTATGCCAAATGTGGAGGTGTGGAAGATTCAATGAAAGTTTTTAATGTTACAGCTAATAAGAATCTTATCACATGGACGGCTGTGATTTCTGCCCTTGCGCACCATGGTTATGCTGACAGGGCAATAGAGAAGTTCAAGGAAATGGAGCACCTAGGGATCAAGCCGGACCCATTTCATTTGTGGCTGCACTTTCAGCGTGCAGACGTGTAGGTTTGGTTAAGGAAGGATTGGAGTTGTTTGCACGAATGCAACGGTCATATGGATTTGAGCCTCAGATGGATCATTATCACTGTCTAGTCGACCTCTTAGCCAGACATGGGCACTTGAATGAAGCAGAGAAAGTTATCTCTAGCATGCCATTCCCTCCAAATGCTGTCATATGGCGGAGCTTTCTGGAGGGCTGCAAGAGATGAAAAACCAAGCTGCAAGAGATGGAGGACCAGTGAACATTTTCTCCAAGAAAGCTAGGTAGCGCATATTGAAGGAAGAGAAACTGTTTTCTACCATATGATACGGTAAGTCCAAACTATTCTTGGATCAGTAAAAGTAATAGTTTGTCTTGATTTTCTCTTTGTGTAAAACTTAGCCCAAATTTTGGAGTGTAGTTATTAGTTCTGATTTTGTCTGCAGAGAAACTTTTCAATTGGTGACCTTGAAATCGGTACTGAAAACCAGGCTTTGCAGCAGTGATCTTATATGCAAGGTATAATACTCTATAGTTCTTTTTAAGAAAATGAAATCCTTGAACTTTATCTATAATCTACGTAGAGAATTGGTCTATGTATGATCCATGTCTCTCTTTGCATTGCGTTCTGATTTCTTGTTTTGTGAGCTGTATATAGAATGTAACAATTACGCCACAATTATGCCTCCGAAATTCTGTATCTCACTTACATTTACTGTCCAATACACCATCTCTGACTCTTTTGTTTGCCTGCGTAGGGATGTGACTGCTAGAAGGATTGTTGTAAGATGCTAAAGTAAACTTTTGAAACCTTAGCTCAATAGGAAGTAAAGATAAACATTGATAGATACAACAATATGAAATCAGCAGTTGTGGTGTTAGAATGTTTGTATTTGTCCCACATCGGAAAATAGCACATTATCATATAAACATTCCGTATTAATTAGATTCACTTTTGTATTTAAACCTGAATACCACATCGGACTGACAACTCGAGTAACTTGGATTACCCATGTATTTAAAGATGTTGGGGTTGTGGCTAATAAGTCGCCTTCATCAATCCATTTTTGGTGCCTTTATTGAGTGCTAAGCATGGCAATGGCTTCCGTTTCCACACCAAAAGGTGAAGAAGGAGAAGATGATGATGATGGGAGGTTCCTACCTTCATTCAATCACATATTGAATTAGCGATCTACCAAGTAAGTTCTCTTTTCTTTTTTCTTTTTTTGCTTTATTTTTTTATTTAGCTTTCTTAATTTATTTTGCTTTAATTTTTTTTTTGTTTTGTTTGTTTTTTTGCTTTTTTAAGCTGTTTGTGTATTTTTTTTTTTTTTTTGTTATTTTGATTGTGGGTCTTGTTTTCATGTTTTTATTTTATTTTGTCTTCTTGTATGCGTGTACTTGTTTTTGCCTATGTTTCATCTTCCAACTCGATAATGTTCAAATTATTTTCGTGTATTAACAATGGTGTGTGCTGTTCTCCCTTTCCAGTAGCATTGTCAACCTATATCTAATTCAAGAGAGTGAAATATAAGTGTACTCAAAAGCACTTGAGCCTTCTGTGACATGATCAAAATTGAAACAAAAATGGTCTCAATTGTCTTCTGAAGATAATGCTTGCTAATTACAATGCTAATTCATCTAAAACAAAGGAGTGTGCCCTTGTATCTGTTGGTTTTGGTAGGTGCTAGTGGCAGTGAATTGTTGCGAGAGATGACCATGGTTAGACTCTGTTTCGGGCCGGTGCAAGGGAGGGGAAAGGGGGGTGCATTAACAATTGCTATTGCAAATAGTTTTGGATAAACCCCTCATGATTGTGCATTGCAATCTGCTGTTTTTGAATTTGAATAGACCTAGTTTATTGTGCTATAGATGTTGTTTCAAGAGTTTAAATGTTATGGAGAACCTGTTCTTGAAAAAAATTGATGGCCAACTTTTTATGTGTTGCCATATACTAAACTTTGAAGCTATCTATGATTTGACGGAGCAAATAAAAGGGCAATTTTATGGGAAATTTTCTCCACTTGAATGTTCTTTGATGCAAATTGAGGTTGTCGTGTGTCCAACTATTCTAGAGATGCATTCAAGTAATTCTTGCAGTGTGTATGTGTGTGTCCATGAAGTAGGGAGGGCGTGTCCATAAACAACTTTTTGTTTGTACTTGAAAGTTGAATCTATGAAACTTATAATTGAAAGCTATTTGTGGACAGATGATGGTGATGATAAGTTGGTTACAGTGCGGGTTTACCCCGTGATGCCGCGGAAGAGGTCACTCCAAAGGTCCTGAGGCAATCAGATATGCCTATCCGTGTTCATCCACTGATGTATAGTCTGTCCTAGATGAAGACCGGCCTTTGATGTCGTATGGCATCAAGAAAGGGCTCAATTCTGATTATGGATGAGGCCGTAAATCAGTAGAACTGTACGAGAGACAGATGAAGTCTTACATTTACTAGATTGGTAAGACTGAGGGAGAAGAAACAGATTGGACTAGAGGGTGTCAAGCGGCTGTGGAATGATGACGACATGTTCATATGTCGGGTGCACCCTAGTGATGGCGCGAAAGAGGTCACTGCAAAGTTCCTTAAGGAGTCAGGTTTGCCTTTCCGTGTCCATCCCTTGGTGTTCAATGATACTCTCCCGGATGAAAATGGGCCTTTAAGTATGGCATCGAGAAAGCCTTGATTTTTTTTTGTTTTTTTGAGTTTTTTGAGTGAAGCTCGATTTTGAGTATAAGTTAGGTCATGAATCAGTAGAATTGTATGAGAGACGGATGGAGTCTTACATTTACCATACTCGCAAAGAATGTTGAGAGGAAAACATTTTATTTTCCCGATGTATTATTGCGTGTGTAAGGACACATTTTTTCAAGTGAATCTAACTATTCAACAGTTTTGTGCACCGTTTTTTATCCCTTTGGAGTTTTGGATTGAATCATTCCGCCCCTTCTTAAAAGCTCAATCACATTAGCATTATCCTTTCGTAAATAGCATTATCCTTTCGTAAATAGCATTATCTTAAAAAACTATTGTAGAGATTTTTTGGTCCGGTTCAAGTGTCCCAACTCAGTGACCAACCCATAAGAACTCGATTTCACAAATTCTACACGTTTCCAATTTTTTCTCTCAAAATTAAACAAATTCAAAATTTTCCGATTATATCCCGGTATAAAATAAAATTTTCGGTCCAACTTCTGTTTCACAATAATCCCGTATAAAACCGGTGTGATTCGGTCGTGCTTTCGACCGATACACACCAGGACAGTCGGATCCGGAATGTACAAAATACAAAGAGCAAACCGGAAATAATTGGACACGAAAAAAGTCGGAAGGCGTAACGATTACACAATTTACCAGTGAAACTATGAAACCCAAATAACACAATTAAGCACGGGTGGAGATTCAATTCGTGAAATTAGGGTTTATCAAAGGTAAAATCTCTGCATCCTAATTTTTGTAAATTGTATTTTTTGTTGAAATGTTGCTTTTATTTTTTTGGGCATTTTCTTCAGTGTGGAATATTGAATTTTGAGCTAGAAATTAATGTCAAAATTAGCGAATTTGTTCAATTTTTCTCTGAAAAAAGATGCAACTTTTAGTTGATTAAGCTGGAAATATAATGATTTAATGGTGAAAAAGTTGTAATCAAGTAGTAAAAAAGTAAAAAGATCTATTCTTTACTGAAGAATTTTACCCATTTCTGAGACTGTTAGGTTTTACCTTGCCAACAATGTAGATTAATTTGTTCGTGGGATTCGGGTGTGATCGAGGTTGCGTACATTTGAACCTTCTTAGAGTCATAATAGGCGAGATGTTAATTTGATTGATTTAGCAAGCAAGGTGTGAATATCAGTCATGTATACCATCCTATACCCGATTTTAACCACAGAAATGTTTAGTGGGAGAGGAATTGTTGAGCTAAGAATAAAAAGTGATATCTTAGAATGCCATAGGCTGAGTAAATTAATGTCCTTTCTCATGTTGGATATGTTAATTACCTTTTATGCTGATAAAAATGGTGTTTGGATCGTAATTTCGTGAGTTGTATATAAATGGTAACATTTGAAAACTTATGCATCACATATTTTGTATTTGAGTTTCATATCCTGTTCAAAACACCACCTCTGAGTCTTTTGTTTGCTTGCTTTTGAATGTGACTACTAGAAAGTTTGTGAAACTAAAAGTGATTAGGAACTAAAAATTTATTGTTAAAGCTTGAGGTTTCTAGTACTGATGGTCCTCAAGCTTTGATAGATACAAGTCATACAACAATGTTAAATCAAGAGATGTGCCGTTTTTAGCATGAATTAGTTGTTAGAATGTTTGTATTTGTCCCACATTGGAAAATAGCATGAATTGGGAGAGGAGCTGTGGAGTTGATGAACAAACGTTCTAGTTGAGATTGCCATAGGTTGAGTAAAATAATGTCCTTTCTCAGGCCGAATATGTTAATTATCTACTATATATGCTGACAAAAATTGTGTTTTGAGGGTGTAAATGTGAGTCATATGTAGATGGTAAAAACTGATCATTTATGCCTCAAATATTTTGTATCTCAGTTTCATTTCCTCGTCCAAGACACCATCTTTGACTCTTTTGCTTGTCTTTTCTGCTTTTGAACGTGACTGTTAAAAACTAAGATGATGCTAAATTAAATCTTTCGAAACCCCAACTTATTAGGAACTAAACATTTTGCTGTCTGATCTTGAGGTTTCTAGCATTAATGGTCCTCAAGCATTGATAGATAGTTAGATACAACAATGTGAAGTTGGGAATTACTAGATCTGATTTTGGATTCAGATAGACTTTCCAATTGGTGACCTTGAAATCGGTCCTGAAACCAGGCTTTGCAGTAGTAATCTTATATGCAAAGGTATGATACTCTATAGTTCTTTGTGAGAAAATGAAATGGTTGAACTTTATTTGTAATCTACGTAGAGGATTGCTTTTTGTAATATTCGCGTCTGTCTTTTCTTTGTGTTCTGATTTCTTGATTTGTGGGCTGTATATAGAATGTGTGAGATGCTAAAGTAAACTTTTGAAACCTTACCTCAACAGGTAGTAAAGATAGTGCTGTCAAAGCTTGATGTTTCTAGCGTTTATGGTCCTCAAATATTGATAGATACAACAATATGAAATCAGGAGTTGTGGTGTTTTCGCGCATGAATTAGTTGTTAGAATGTTTGTACTTGTCCCACATCGGAAAAGAGAACTTTTGTTATACTATAGACACCCTGTATCAATTAGATTCATTTTTATTTGTATTTAAACTTGAATACCACATCGGACAGACAACTCGAGTAACTTGGATTGCCCATGTATTTAAAGATGTTAGGGTTGTCGCTAATAAGTCGCCTTCATCAATCCATTTTTGGTGCCTTTATTGAGTGCTAAGGATGGTAATGGCTTTTGTTTCCACACCAAAAGGTGAAGAAGGAGGAGATGATGATGATGATGATGGGAGGTTCATACCATCATTCAATTACATATTGAATTAGCGATCTACCAAGTAAGTTCTCTTTTCTTTTTTTTTTTTTTTGCTTTATTTTCTTGTTTAGCTTTCTTAATTTATTTTGCTTTGCTTTTTTTTTTTCTGCTCTTTGTGGGTCTTGTTTTCATGTTTATGTTTTCTTTTATCTTCTTGTATGCTTGTACTTGTTTTTACTAATGTTTCATCTTCCAACTCGATAATGTTCAAATTATTTTGTGTAGTTAAGAATGGTGTGTGTTGTTCTCCCTTTTCCGTAGCATTGTCAAACCTATAACTAATTCAAGAGAGGGCAATAAAAGTGTACTCACAAGCACTTTGAGCCTTCTGTGACATGATCAAAATTGAAACAAAATGGTTGCAATTGTCTTCTGAAGATAATGCTTGCTGAGTACAATGCTAATTCATCTAAACAAAGGAGTGTGCTCTTGTATTGGCTGGTTTTGGTAGGTGCTAGTTGCAGTGAACTATTGCGAGAGATGACCATGGTTAGACTTTGTTTTGGGCCGGTACAAGGGAGGGGAGGGGGGGGGGGGGTGGATTAACTATTGCTATTGCAAATAGTTTTGGATAAATCCTTCATGATTGTGTATTGCAATCTGCTGTTTTTGAATTTGAATAGACCTAGTTTATTGTGCTGTAAATGTTTTTGTTGTTTCCAGAGTTAAAATGTTGTGGAAAACCAGATTTTGGAAAATTTGATGGCTAACTTTTGGATGTTGCAATATACTAAACTTTGAAGCTATCAATTATTGGATAGAGCAAATAAAAGGACAATTTTATGATAAAGTTTTCTTGACTTGAACATTTTTCTATGCAAATTGAGGCTGTGTCATATGCGTGTGTCCAACTCATCTAGAGATGCATTCAAGTAATTCTCGTAGTGTGTCTGTGTGTGTCCATGAAGTATTAAGGGCATGTCCATAAACAACTTTTTGTTTGTACTTGAAAGTTGAATCTGTGAAACTTATAATTGAAAGCTATTTGTGGACTGATAATGAGACTTCTTCACAGTTCGAGCTTACCCACTGATAACGCAAAAGAGGTCACTCCAAAGGTCCTTAAGGAGTTTGTGTTGCCTTTCTGTGTTAATCTCTTGGCGTTCGATGATACTGTCCAAAAGCGGTCTTTAGTGTCTTTGGCTTTCAATGATACTGTCCAAAAGCGGTCTTTAGTGTCGTATGGCGTTGAGAAAGGGTCCATTTTAACAATGGGTGAGGCCATAGATTAGTAAAACTGTAAGAGACAGATGGAGTCTTACATTTACCAGTTTGGCAAGACTGAGGGAGAAGAAGCAGATGGACTAGAGGCTGTCAAGCGGCTGTGGACGAATGATACGACTTGGTGACAGTTCGGGTATACCCTGGTGATGGCGCGAAAGAGGCCACTGAAAAGGTGAAAGAGCAATTGAGGTAACTACTGAGGTCCTCAAGGAGTTAGGTTTGACTTTTCGTGTTCATCCCTTGGTGTTCAATGATACTGTCTAGGAGAAAATCGGTCTTTAGTGTCGTATGGCATCGAGAAAGGCTTGATTCTTCTGAGTAGACTAGGACGTAGATCAGTAGAACTCTACGGACTTAGAAAGAAGAGGCGCATTGGAGTAGAGGGTGTCAACGGCTGTGGACTCATGATGATGACTTGTTGACAATTCGGGTTTACCCTAGTGATGACATGAAAGAGTTCTCTGCATGCAAAGGTCCTTAAGAAGTCAGGTGCCTTTCTGTGTCCATCCCTTGGTGTTGAATGATACCATCCTGGATGAAAAACCGACCTTTAGTGTCGTATGGCATCGAGAAAGGCCCAATTCTGAGTATGGGTGAGGCCGTAGATCAGTTCACCTGTACGAGATACAGATGAAGTCTTACATTTACTATACTTGCAAAGAATGTTGAGAGAAAAACATTTTCATTTTTTTCCGATGTATTATTAGTTTATTACTTTTGTAAGTACACCTATTCAACATTTTTGTACACTACTTTTTATCCCTCCACAGTTTTGAATTGAATGACATTGCCCCTTCTTATAAGAAATCTCAATCACATTAGCACCATCTTTTCGTAAATAACATCATCGTAAAAATTACCGTATATACAACAAATAGAAATTTTCCGGTCCAGTCCAAGTGTTCAGCCAATAAGAACCTGTTTTCACAAATTATACACGTTTCTAGTTTTTTTTTTTTTTTTTTTTCTCAATTGGCCTTGTTTTGGACCGCTGCACACTCGACATGGGATGTACAAAATACAAATTAATCGGACATGAGAAAGTCGAAAGTTGAAAGGCGTAACAATTACGATTTGCCAGTAAACCGGAAAAACAAATTAAGCATGGCTGGAGATTCATTTCATGCAACTAGGGTTTATCAAAGGTAAAATATTTGCATCCCAATTCTATCTCTCTCTCATCTTTTATTCGACATTATTATTGAATTGTTTGCTTTTATTTACTCCCCAAATTTTGGTTTAATTTTTTGCCCATATTCTTCTGTGTGAAATATTGAATTTTGAGCTGAAATTAATGTCAAAATTAGAGAATTTGTTGAACATTTCTTTGAAAAAGGTGTAATTTTTTTTGTTATATTGATTATTAATTTTAAAAAATTAGTAATTAAGTAAAAAAGATCTAATCTTTATTGAAGAATTTTACCCATTTCTGAGACTGTTAGGTTTTGACCTTTGTTTAGTTATTTGGGGAGGGGGGTTATTGTAGCTTGACTTGGCCAACAATGCAGTGTGGTTTAATTTGGGTGATTAGGGGTGAGGTTGCGTACATTTGAACCTTCCTAGACTCGTGATAAGCGAGTTGTTAATTTGATTGATTTAGCAAGCAAGGTGTGAATGTCAGTCATGTATGTATACCATCCTATCCTATCCCCGAGTGTGAAACGGACACGTTGAAGTAGCAAATCACATCACAAGCAGGAGAGGGACTGTTGGGTTGATGAACAAAAGTTATAGTTTAGAATGCCATAGGTTGAGTAAATTTGTGTCCTTTCTCAGGTTAGATATGATAATTACCTGCTATACTGATAAAAATGGTGTTTGGAGATCGTAATTTTGTGAGCTGTATATACATGGTAACGATTGATCACTTATGCCTCGAATATTTTGTATCTCGGTTTCATTTCCTCGTCCAAAACACCACCTCTGACTCTTTTGCTTACTTGCTTTAGAATGTGACTAGTAGAAAGTTTGTGTAAGATGATTCTATAGTTTGCGAAACCTAAATTGTTTAGGAACTAAAGATTATGTTGTCAAAGCTTGAGGTTTGTAGTACTAAACTACTAATGGTCCTCAAGGGATTTGATAGATACAAAATTGTTATATCTGGGGTTGTGCTGGTTTGAGCATGATTAGAATGTTTGTATTTGTCCCACATCGGAAAATAGCACTTTATGATTGTATTAAATGAAGGCATTTGTATTTAAACTTGATTACCACATCGGACAGATAACTCATGTAACTTGGATTGCTCATGTATTTAAAGATGCTCGGGTTGTGGCTAATTGCTCACCTTCATCAATCCATCTTTGGAGCCTTTATTGAGTGCTAAGCATGGCGATGGCTTCAGTTTCCACACCAAAAGGTGAAGAGGAAGAAGATGATGATGATGATAATGGGAGGTTTACACCATTCATTCATTGAATTAGCGATCTACCAAGTAAGTTCTCTTCTTTTTCTTTTTTCTTTTTTGTTTGCTTTATTTACTTATTTTTGTTTTATTAGATGTTTTGTGTGTGTGTGTAGGTCATTTGTTATTTTGATTGTGGCTTTTCTTTTCGTCTTTCTCCATTTTATCTTCTTGTATGCTTGTACTTGTTTTTATCTATTCTTTATCTTGCTTGATAATGCTAATTATTTTCATATAGTTAAAAATGGTGTGTGCTGTTGCTACGGATATGTCTTGAAGTAGCTCCAAGTCCTTGGCATTTCCTTGACTGCACATTTTTTGTAGTTCTTGATTGGAGCATTTGAGGTCAATTTATGTCGTATACTTGTTAACTTACCATTGACTGATCTTACTTCACTTGTCTGCTGCTCGAGAATGATTGTCAACTATGAGTGAATGGCAATGGTCTCAATCTTCTTGTGTAAGAAATTACTAGTTGAGCACTATCAGTTGGTTTTAGTAGTTATCCGAGGCAGCTAGATTGTTACGACTTCTGAGAGATGATGATGGTTAGATCGAGTCTGTTTTGGGTCAAGGAAGCAGGAATTAACTTTTGCTCTGTGGTCTTAGTCATTTACTATTCGAAGTTCTGTGGCGGCCAACATTGATGAGATTTTTAATGTCCTTCTCTTCTCAACTTTGAGGCTGTCTTAAAAGGATCCAATGTAAGCTAAGTATACTACCCGCTTCCGAGTTTCAAATATCCCTATCAAGAGTCAGAGTAATATAGGAACATATCCTGGCCATCTTTTTTTTTTTTTTTTTTCAAGCAAAGTATAGGCTGATGGTTCTGAATGTTCTACCCTTTTGGCTCTAAAGGCTTAGATATCTCACTATTTCTGTGTTCGATTTATGAGTCTTCAAAGTTTTAGCTTAACCAATTTCGGTAGTTCACTCTGATAGATTTTATCGTGTTCGCATGTGGTTGGCTTATTTTTTAAAACTAGTTTGCATGCCCGGCCCGCGCCCGGGTTATATATCTATATTGTTATATTTATTTATGAAATTGTCAATTTACCTTTGTTATAATATTAGTAGCAACACTATTATTTTCCATAAATTAGCTTACCACCATAAATTATATTATTTTGCATAAATTAGGTATGTAATCACTTAATGCTATCCAATTAATGAATGCAAAGTGTCGTTCTAGGAAAGACTTGGTTTCATGTTTTAATATATATAGTATTAGATGTCATCTGTTTCGACGGTCGTTACTTTGTATGAATTTACAACAATTTTGCCCTTTATGCTTAACTTCACTTAGGTTTTTGGCCCTAATATTTTTCAAATCCTCATTATATCATACTTAGACACTATCACCAAAATTTGAGCCGATTTCGCTCCAGAGCCATATCATCAAAAACCGTGTTATTCTGGTCAAATTTGATTAATTTTTCGAAAAAAAATCAAATGTCCTCCAAACATTACTATAGATACCCATTGACTATATTTGTTGAATTTGAGTGTTGGTTTCTCTTTGTGAAATATTTCATCCGTTTCGACGCTCGTCACTTTGTATGGATTTATAACCATGTTGACCGTTTTATAACTTCACTTAGATCTTTGGCCCTAATATTTTTCAAATCCTCGTTATACACTACCACCAAAATTTGAGCCGATTTCGCTCCGGAGCCATATTATCGAAAAATCGTGGATTATGTACTGCGATTCTGGTCAAATTTGATCGATTTTTTGAAAAAAAAACCAAATGTCCTCCAAACATTACTATAAATACACTATGACTATACTTGTTGGATTTGAGTGTTCGTTTTTGATTTTGTGAAGTATTTCATCCGTTTCGACGCTCTTCACTTTGTATGAATTTATAACCATTTTAGCTGTTTTACTTAACTTTACTTAGGTTTTTGGCCCTAATATTTTTCAAATCCTCATTATATCATACCTAGACATTACCAACAAAATTTGAGCCGATTTCGCTCCGGAGCCATATTATCGAAAAACCGTGGATTATGTATTGTAATTCTGGTCAAATTTGATCAAATTTTCAAAAAAATCCAAACGTCCTCCAAACATTACTGTAGATATCTTAGGACTATACTTATTGGATTTGAGTGTTGGTTCCTCACTTTATGAACTATTTCATTCGTTTCGACGCTCGTCACCTTGTATGGATTTATATCCGTTTTTTAATTAACTTTATATAGGTTTTTGCCCCTAATATTTTTCAAATCCTCATTATATCATACTAAGACACTACCACCAAAATTTGAGCCGATTTCGCTCCGAAACCATATTATGGTAAAACCGTGGATTATGTACTACGAATACGGTCAAATTTGATCAATTTTTCGAAAAAATCTAAATGTCCTCCTAACAATGCTGTAGATACCTTACGATTATACTTGTTTGATGAGTGTTGGTTCCTCATTTTATGAAGTATTTCATCCGTTTCGACGCTCGTCACTTTGTATGGATCTATGACCGTTCTGGTCGTTTTTCATAACTTTACTTATGCTTTTGGCCCTAATATTTTTCAAATCCCCATTACTGTAGATACCCTATGACTATACTTGTTGGATTTGAGTGTTGGTTTTTTATTTTGGGAAGTATTTCATCCGTTTCGACGCTCGTCACTTTTTATGGATTTATAACCATTTTAGTAGTTTTACTTAACTTTGTTTGGGTTTTTGGCCCTAATAGTTTTCAAATCCTCATTATATCATACTTTGACACTTCAACAAAATTTGAGCCGATTTCGCTCCGGAACCCATATTATCGAAAAATCGTGGATTATGTACTGCGATTCTTGCCAAATTTGATCATTTTTCGAAAAAATTCAAATGTTCTGCAAACATTACTGTAGATACCTTAGGATTATACTTGTTGGATTTGAGTGTTGGTTCATCATTTTATGAAGTATTTCATGCGTTTTGACGCTCGTCACTTTGTATTGATCTATGACCGTTCTGGTCGTTTTACTTAACTTGTCTTAGGTTTTTAACTCTAATATTTTCTAAATCCTCATTATATCATACTTAGACACTACCACCAAAATTTGAGCCGATTTCGCTATAGGGCCAAATTATCGAAAAACCGTGGATTATGTACTACGAATCCGGTCAAATTTGATCAATTTTTCGAAAAAAATCTAAATGTCCTTCTAACATTACTTTAGATACCTTAGGATTATACTTGTTGGATTTGTGTGTTTGTTCCTCATTTTGTGAAGTATTTCATCCATTTCGACGCTCGTCACTTTGTAATTTTGTATGGATTTATAACCATTTTAGCTGTTTCAATTAACTTTATTTAGGTTTTTGGCCCTAATATTTTTCAAATCCTCATTATATCATAATTCAACACTACCATCAAAATTTGAGCCGTTTTCGCTCCGGAGCCATGTTACCGAAAAACTGTGGATTATGTATTGCGATTCTGGTCAAATTTGATCAATTTTCCGAAAAAAAACCAATTGCCCTCCAAACATTATTGTAGATACCTTAAGACTACACTTGTTGGATTTGAGTGTTGGTTTCTCATTTTATGAATTATTTCATGTGTTTCGACCTTCGTCACTTTGTATGGATTTATAATCGTTTTGGCCGTTTTCCTTATTTTTTTATTAGGTTTTTGACTTTAATATTTTTCAAATCCTCATTATACCATACTTAGACGCTACCACCAAAATTTGAGCCGATTTCACTCCGGAGCCATATTATCGAAAAACCGTGAATTATGGACTGCGATTCTGGTCAAATTTGATCAATTTTTCGAAAAAAATTCAAATGTCCTCTAAACATTATTGTAGATTTCTAAGGACTATACTTGTTGGATTTGAGTGTTGGTTCCTCATTTTGTGAAGTATTTCATCCGTTTCGACGCTCGTCACTTTGTATGGATTTATGACCGTTTTCCTTATGTTTTTATTAGGGTTTTTACTCTAATATTCTGTATATCCTCATTATATCATACTTAGAGATTACCACCAAAATTTGAGCGATTTTTGCTCCGGAGCCATATTATCGAAAAACCGTGGATTATCTTAGGACTATACATGTTGGATATCTATATTGTTATGTTCATTTTATGAAATTGTCAATTTATTTACCTACCTACTTATATTGTTTATATACGTTTCATAAAAATGTAAGTTTATTTTTATTATAATATTATTTGAAACGATGCTTTACATGATTTTTTCCTTTCAACTTTGGTCACCCGTTATATTATATTATTATTATGTCTACTAATTCATCGTAATTTTATTTCCTTTCTACTTGTACGTCACCCGTTATATTGTTCCATTCATTCCATGTCCCGTAACCCTTTTTTTTCATTCTTATTCCACTATCACGTCACCTGTTATGCTATTTCATCTTTTTTTTTTTTTCAGTATCGCATCACCTCTTCTATCACATCATTACCATATCATGTTTTCCATATATTAGTTGATAACTACCATATCTTTTAATAATTTACATAGAATTTCCATATCCTAATATTTTAATAATATTATTTATTTTCATCCAATAGAATTATGCCAAGTGTCCATCAATGAAGGGCTGTACTCGGCTTTTATAATATATATATATATATATTAGATCACCCGTAAAATATTACTATTTTCTGACTAGTGTAAAATTTACCCTCTGAAAGATTATGACGAGTTCATACTGTGACTGTTTGGTAAGCTTTTAATTACTCTCTGTTGAATGTGTTATGTGATTTTTTTTTTGGGGGACGAAAAAGAAGTTGTGATATATCTTGGGGTATGAGGACCAGCACAGTTTATCCGTAATATTATCAAGAAGAAATAAATCTGGCTTTTTTATGCAATCATTTAGGCACGGCTTATGGTTAAGGATTTATTTCTTCTGAGCTTAAGGCCGATTTGTTACAATAAGTTAGCAGTCTCTGTGCTTCATCTGTGCTTTCATCGGCTGACTTCCCAACAACATCAAAAGATAAACATCAGGATGAAAGTAAAAGAGCCAATTCCTTCTATTTTGGTTGACCTTCATCTAGATCCTATATCAAGGCTAGGACAATGGACTTAACTGTGTGCACTGTGTCAGCCTCACTGGAATGGATCATGGTTACATGATTCACAGACTTTGAAGGTAGCTTCTGTTCAATTCGACATTGATGGTTGAATGAGTCGTTGTTGATTCTGTACTCGTTGTCATAGTTGTTCTCGAGACGACAATCATTGAAGTACACCATTGGCAGTCTCTCAGAACCGCCCCTGATGAAGAGCTGTAATTTCAGATTTTTGATTGTGTCATCATCAGTTTCATAATAATCCACACAGAACTGTTGGAAGGATAAAAGAGCTGGTTAGACACTTGGGAGAGGGAAGTGCATGCTGGCACCAAGAATCGAAGAAACACCTCTTGAAAGGCTAGTGTTCTTCAGACAATAGGCAGTGAGATATTCTGTTTGCTTGAAGACAGTTTGAAGATAGCAATAGGAAATTTTTTCATTATGTTTAAACTTAGCTTTTGTGCATTAGGCTAATATTTGTACTGGTTCCGAGTACTTCAAATGGTAGAGTCATTCTTCGACTCCCGAGAATGTCAGCGCGAGTTGAAGGCTGAGTGTACCTGTATGATAATTGTTTACTTCTATATGTACCATGGACTGATATGAACTCATTGTCTGCTGCTCATCAGAAGTACGTTCAAGTTCCAGCAGGCCAAGTGACCCTTGGGGCAGGAAATCTTGTGTTTCCTATGTCTTTTCCTGCTAGCACTGAGGGTGCCCGAACTACAGTGTTTCTGCGTATGGTCATCAACCACGATTGTACTTCAACATGATTGATGGCACTGGAAGTGAAGAAGGTAATCTGAGTGGTGCAAATTTTCCGGTGGGTTTTCCCCTACTCCGTATTGCATTAGTTTCGTCTTCTCTTGTACAATTTTTTTTTTCATGAACTGTTATATGTAGAACGAGGCAACGAGGTTTCACTCATTGAACGGGGTATGTATGTAGATGTTAGTATGTTACTCGACATTGTGCCTGTAATAAGATTGAAGATTCTGGTCATAGTCCCCTGTATCTGTATGTACAAGTAACTTCTATGTAAGTCTAACAAAACATAATAGAACAGTTGTTGTTCGAATCACTAAACTGAGTCTTTACTATGCTTTTTGTAAGAATCATGTAACCTTAACAACATTTCAGATTTTCAGCTACAATTCTCGAACATGTTTATTTTACGCTTTCAATAATTTCTAAGTTACCTCTAACACAAACAATAAAAGAAATGAATATTGAATACCCTTCCAAAGTTTCAAATTAAAACGCAACCGAAACTGTTACTTCGTATAGAATATGGAACATACATATTCCCGTCGTCGATACTCTATTGTTCTTGTTCATTGAGAGGCATTGATAATGGTATTTAACAAATACGAGTATACAATATGAATATATAATTTAATCGGTACGGTCTTGGACCAAAAAGACCTGTAAGTACATGTTTCCGTAAATTCTTTTTGTTTTTCAAAATATCCACGAAACTAGACCGTACCACAAAATTTCGGTCATACCAATTGCCAAAGCAAAACTCCCATTTAACTTTCGATCACAATATTCTTAGTATATTTGCACGGTCCGATCTAGTTTTGAACCGATATCCCCCGATATGGTATGTACAAATTACAAACCGGAAATATATCGGACACGGGAGAGTTGAAAGGCATAACAATTACTCTACTACAAGTCTACAGAAATAACTATGAAACCCCGAAGAACACATGGGAGATTCAATTCATGCAATTAGGGGATTAGGGTTTATCAAAGGTAAATTCTTTGCGTCCCAATTCTCTGTCTCTCATCTTTAATCGGACATTTTTTACATTGTATTCTTTGTTGAATTGTTGCTTTATATATATTCCCCCAATTTTTTGCTTAATTTTTTTTGCCCATTTTCTTCTGTATGAAATATTGAATTTTGAGCTAGAAATTGATGTCAAAATTAGCAAAATTGTTGAAAATTTCTCTGAAAAGATACAATTTTTAGTTGATGAAGCTGGAACTATAATGATTAATGGTGAAAAAAAGACTGTAATCAAGTAAAAAAAGTAAAAAAAAAAAAAAAGATCTAATCTTTACTGAAGAATTTTACCCATTTCTGAGGTTGTTAGGTTCTGATTAGTTAAATTTAATTGGGGGCACTATTGTACGTACACTTTGCCAACAATGTAGTTTGATTTGATTCGGGTTATTAGGGGTGAGGTTGCGTACATCTGAACTTTCCTAGATTCGTGATAGCAAATGATGTTAATTTGATTGATCTAGCAAGCAAGGTGTGAGTTTCAGACGCGAACAAACGCTTTAGTTGAGAATGCCATAGGTGGAGTAAGTTAATGTCCTGTCTCGGGTTAGCTGCTATACTGACCAGAATGGTGTTTTGAGACCGTACTTTGAGAGCTATATATAAATGGTAACACAATTGATCGTAACTTATGTCTCGAATATTTTGCATCTAAGTTTCATTTCCCTACTCCAAACACCACCTGTGACTCTTTTGTTTGCCTGCTCTTGATTGTGTTTGTTTGCGTGCTTTTTGGATGTCTCTACTAGAAAGTTTGTGTAAGATGATGCTAGTGTAAACTTGAGAAACCTCAACTTGTTAGGGGCTACAAAATTATGTTGTCAAAGCTTGAGGTTTCTAGAACTAATGGTCCTCGAGCATTGATAGATACAACAATGTTAAATCAAGAGCTGTGCTGTTTTGAGCATGCGTTAGTTGTTAGAATGTTTGTATTTGTCCCACATCGGAAAATAGCATGAATTGGGAGAGGAGCTGTGGTGTTTTGAGCATGAGTTAGTTAATGTCCTCTCTAGGGTCGAATATGTTAATTACTTAATTATCTACTATGCTGACTAAAATGATGTTTTGAGATCGTAATTGTGAGTCGTATGTAGATGGTAACAATTGGTCATTTATGCCTCAAATATTTAGAATCTCAGGGTTTCATTTCCTCGTCCAAAACAACACCTGTGACTCTTTTGTTTGCCTTGCCTGCTTTTGAATGTGACTATTAGAAACTAAGATGATGCCAAAGCTTGAGGTTTCTAGCATTAATGGTCCTCAAGCATTGATAGATACAACAATGTGAAGTTGGGAGTTGTGTTGTTTTTATTTATCATGATTTAGTTGTTAGAATGTTTGTATTTGTCCCACATCGTAAAATAGCACTTTGTTGTAGACACACCTTGTATTTATTGAAGGCATTTTTTGTATTTAAACTTGAATACCACATCGGAAAGACAAATCGAGTAACTTGGATTTCTCATGTATTTAAAGATGTTCGGGTTGTGGCTAATAACTTACCTTCATCAATTCATCATGGCAATGGCTTCGGTTTCCATACCAAAAGGTGAAAAAGAAGACGATGATGATGATGAAGATGATGGGAGGTTTATACCAGCATTCATTCATTGGATTAGCGATCTACCAAGTAAGTTCTCTTCTCTTTTTATTTTTTTTTTCTTTATTTACTTGTTTTTTTATTATTATGTTTTGTTTTGTGTCATGTTTTAGTTTTCGTTTTGTTTTTTGTTGCTTTTTTTTTTATTATTATGTTATTTCTGTTTTCTATTTAGTGGGTTTTCTTTTTGTGTTTCTCAATTTTATTTTATTTTATGCTTGTACTTGTTTTTACCTCTTTTTTTTGTCTTGCTTGATAATGGTAGTTATTTTTCGTATAGTTAAGAATGGTGTGTGTTGTTGCTGCCCTTTTCTAGTCGTCTCCTTTTGTTGGAATGATATTTAATCATATATGTGATGTATTGCTCTGTACAATATACCTTGCCCTTGCAAGTATATGTCTTGAAGTAGCTGCAAGTGCTTAGCAAATCCTTGACAGAACAACTCTTGTAGTTGTAGTTCATGGTTGGAGCATTGGAGGCCAATTTATGTGGTATATTTGTTAACTTACAATAGGCTCTGATCTTACGCCGTCACTTGACTGCTGCTCAGATAATAGTGAATGGCAGTGGTCTCAAATTTCTTGTGTTAGAATTTGGTTGTTGAGCACTATCAGTTGGTTCTATTAGTAGCCGGTGGCAGTTTGATTGTTGCGATTTGTGAGATATGACCATTGTTAGATCTAGTCTGTTATGGGTCGGTGAAGGGGGAGTTTTCTTTTGCTCTGTGGACTTGGTGATCTATTACGGTTAACATTGATGAGATTTCTAGTGTTCTTCTTCTCTTAACTTTGACCCTTATGTGTTAAAGCGTCCAATGCAAGTTAAGTGTCCTACCCACTTCCAAGATTCAAATATTTGTGTCAAGAGTATCTTGGTCTTCCATTCTTTTATTATCAAGCTAAGTATAGGCTGATGGTTTCTGAATGTTCTACCCTTTGGCTCTGAAGCCGGCTTAGATATTTCACTATTTCCGTGTTTGATTTTTGAGTCTTTAAAGTTTTGTGTTTACCAATGTTTTAACTCACTTATGAACCTAGTACTGTTACTGTTTGACACTAGTTTACACAGTAATTCTTACACTATAAGATTATTATGAGTTCATACTATGACTGTTCGGTAAGATTTTAAGCAATGACTCTCTGCCGAATGTGTTGTGTGATATTCACGCTTTTGGGGACCAAAAAGATGTGTTTAATCTTGGGGTATGAGGACCAATACAGTTTATTTAGAATATTGTCGAGAAGAAATAAATCTTGTTTTTCTTTGAAATCATTTAGGCACGGGTTGTACAATAAGATTGAAACCTTCTACACTGAAGGCTGATTGGATAGTAAGTTAGCAAACTCAAAAGAAAACATCTTGATGAAGATGAAAGGGCAATTTATGCAGTGTTGACAAGTCCATGCAATGATGTTAGAGCAATCTGATATATTTGAAAATTAAAAGAGCAACCAGTTTATTCATGCAATGATGTATTGTGTGGTATTCATTCTCTTCGGGACGAAAGACAAGTTTCAGTTAAGGTTTTGGGTATGAGGATGAAATCAATTTATTTTTCATGATATCAAGAAGAAACGAAATCTCAAATAGGCATGGCATTTGGTTTTGGTTTTGAGGCTTATTATTAAAGCTTCTGCTAATCGAGTTGATGGCCGAGTGTACTTGTATGATTATTGTTTACATCTGTATGTACCATGGACTGATATCTTCAACTTTTTTGCTGCTCATCAGAAGTACGTTCAAGTTCCAGTTGGCAGTACAGCCCAATGGGGTTAGAAATTTGTGTGTTTCTAGCTTCTTTGCGGCTAGGACTGAGGGTGCTCCACCTGTAGTGTTTCTGCTTATGTTCATCAGCCACGGTTGGACTTCTATACTGTTGATAACACTTGGCGTCAATCTGTGTGTGGAGCAAACTTGCGGATGGTGTTCTCCCAGAGTCCCGGTGATAGTATTCACAACAGAGCATCGCCCAACCTACGAAACATGCAGATGTAGGATTTAATAGTTAGTTGGTCATGTTTGGAATCCTCCTTGTCCAGAGGTTCCCTTGCTGGGATGTGGGAACTGAGCAAGGTCGGAATCTGAAGATTAGAAACCTCCGGGATGAGTTCTATAGCGTAACGAAACATGGTTCGGATCTAAACTCTCCATTCAGTATTTTGTAGGACGAGGTTTCACTCATTGAACAAGACGAGGTTTCACTCATTAAAAAGGTTAATCTCGTCGCTTTTTATGTGGAGTATAGCTGAAGTCGAGCAATAATAAGACAAAACAATGGAGCATTCATTTTCTCGTACATGTTGATTGAGAAAACTAGTTTTGTCTCCTCTTGTACAAGTAAACTTTTTTCATCAACTGTAATGTGTAAGAACGAGGTTTCACTCATTGAATAGGGTATGCGATGTACGTTACTTGATATTTGTATCATTACGAGTGTCGTTTGACGATTATTTTAATGAAAATTTTCTTATATTTAAGAAAAAAACACGCTTTAATGATCACTCCAAATCTGTGTCTCATCTTGCCTTGTGTGACAAATTCTTGGACATTATCATAGTAAACATATACTCGTATATCTTAACATAAACTGATATTGATACTGAATAACCGATCCCATCTAAATTACCCGTTCCTCAGGTTCGCAATGAGTCACTATTTTTATTAAGCACCATTGTGGTCACAAGATCGCGATGGTGAATGGTGCCATCCAACTTAACTGGCAACGCCTCCTCGCAGCACTTTACAATAGTTCTACGGTGAGACCGTCAAATTAACGTTTATACTCCCACCACGAGTCCACGAGTCACATCTCTCATCAATGCTAAAAGCCTATAATTACAACCCCCCCCCCCTTCAACAAAGAAGAGGGTTTATCCGAAAGCGTAAAAATCACTACCCGTGAGTCAAAGCCAATAATAAACATAAGCATATAGCTGATCGAAGATTAGTGTTACTGAATCATGAAATTGGAGATAGTCGCACAATCAAGGTTAATCAAGGTAAATCTTTGAAACTATATCTCTCTCTCTTCTTTATTTGAATAGCAGAGAAACTTTAATCTGAAGTTGAAATTGATTTCAGAAGTAATTGTAATTGTAGAATTCTGATTTTTTGATAAAGTTTAAATCTTTATACAATTTCTACTGTAAATTCTGTGAAAAGAACTGAACTTTTGGACAATTTTGCCAATTTAATTAGCTGGAACAAATCATGTGAAAATGGGACTTTCAAATGCTTAATTACTTTTGTTACTCAATTTGTAATGCAATTGTTGGTTTTTATGTATTTACAATTATTAGGATTATTTATGTGTGAGCTGTTGTCCCACATCGGAAAATTGAAGTGGGTGGATCGTGTTTATTAATTAGCGACTTGTGGACATTGGCCGGTACTCCTCCTTGGTAGCTCCCCTTACATTTTTGTTGGGGTTTAGACATAATGTAGCTTGACCTTGCTTTAAATCCAAAGTAAATTCAATTTTGCAACATGGCATTAGCTTTGCTACCTTTTATTTGGTTGGTACAAAAGAATGAATTATTTTTATATGATATTTTGGAGTTCAATCATTTCCTAATAACCCTCGTTGTGTGCCATCATTTGAATATCCGCAATGTGACTGCTGGAAAGCTTGTGCATCAAGTCAGAGGTAAACTAGTTAGAAATTATAGGTTTTTGTAGAATCTTACTTCAGGTTGGTGATTTTCTTGGTCATCTAGCATTGATAAGTACATTTATTCGTTTGATGTTTAAAATGGTGCTACTTTCATAGAGAGAACAAGTCGTTTAATTTGAATGTTCGTGTTTATACCACATCGAAAGATAAAACACATTAACACTAGTTATGGAAACATTTCATATTAATTGGTGGAATCTATATATAAACTTGAGTACCACATCGGACATACGAGTTGAGTAAACTAGGACATCTCGTAATATAAGGGTGTTCTGGCTGTGGTTAATGATCCAACTTCATCAATTCATCAATTGATGCCTTCAAGCATGGCAACAACTATTGCCACATCAGAAGGGGCAGAAGATGATGCTGATGATGGGAGTATACCTCAGTCTTTCGTATATTATTGAATTAGCGATCTACCAAGTAAGTCCTTTCTTTATATCTTTGTTTAATTTGTGTTTTTTTTTTTTTTTTTTTTTTTTTGCTTTCTGCCTAGTTTAGCTTATTAGTTTTTTTTTTGTCTTTTATTGGGGTGATTGTTATTGGTGTTGTTTTTATTGAGGTTTTTGTTTATTAACTTCATTTTATGTTCTTGTATGCTGTTTATCTTTTTTTTTTTTGGAAATTCGGCGTCAATAGATAGAAATAAAGGATAATGTAAAGTTAATACAGATCAACAAGACAACGAATTAAAGAGTTACAACAAACAATTACAACAAAGAGGAGCTCCCAGCAGCTGGTCCTCTAAAGGGCATGAAAATGTAGTTTTCATCAAAAAATTCCTTGATTTCATCATCAGGGACGCACATTCAATTTTGTTTATCTATTTCATATTCTACAACCAATACTGTCAATTTAATTATGTATAGAAACATCCTGGTAGATTTAACAAAACCTACATCAGTTTGCTGTAGTGCAAAACTTGTGCTACATGTTAAAGGAGAATGTGATTGTGTTGCGTCTTTCAATTTACTCTAGCATTTTCTTTACAATCCGACGATTAAAGATCGATACATGTGCTGTGTGCAAGAAAGTTTGAGGAATGGTGAATTAGATGTGATCGCCTTTGCAAGAAAATGTGTGTGCGTATTTGATTCTCCTAGGCAAAGTAAGTGTGAGTGCTTGTAATATGTAATGTAGCTTCTTGCCTCCTTGACGTCTTAATGCTACATATTTTATTGCTCGAAACCTCATATTTTGTTTTGTTTATGTTATTGATGGATTAGAAAGATTGATATAATCATGTATTTACATCCGACTTATTGTTACTGGCAGAATTGGTCTGTTGCTTAGCCTTATGCCTGTCCTGGCTCTGACTTTGCTCCCAAGAGTTCTGAGGGCGGACATAATGGAAAAGCTTCGGGTTTACCTGAATGAGGCTTGGTTATGACGACATTTTTGTTGACTGCTTCGACAATGGACCTAACCGCGTGTATCGTGTTCACCTCAGTGGCATGATCATGTATAATTTTCTTACATTTGGACATCTTCTTTTAGTTTCAACATTGATAGTTGAGTCGTGGTCGAGTCCATAGTAAGAAAATGGATAGGTCGTTTTCGAGTACACGTTCATTGTAGTAGATCATAGCTAGTCTCTCAGAAATGCCGATCCTGGTGAAGATCTGTGACTTCAGATTTCAGATTGTGTCATCGGTTACTTCACCACCTGTTTGCATTTGAGTATGTAGTTACTGAGAAGCAATTCGACCATGAAGCTTATGTTCGGAAAGTGGTGTTAAGTTTCATGTCTATTTCTACAGTAGAAAGGGCTTCTGTATACATTCACTTTACATGGTAATCACATTTCGACCATGAAGCTTATGTTCGGAAAATGGTGGTGCAAATGCTTTTGTCTCTCCAATAATTCACACCAATATGGTTTTTGCGAAACCTGAGAGATGCCGTAGAGGAGGTAGTCGATGGAGGCTACAGAAATCGGACGTCACAGATTCATGTAGAGCAGTGTTGGAAGGATCAAAGAGGTGGTCAGATGTTTGGGAGAGTCTACTTTGATGGAACCAAGGATGGAAGAAACCCCTCTTAGAAGCTACCGCTCTTCACTTCTTCAGACTTCAGACATACTTCTTTAGACTTCAGACATACACTAGGCAGTGATGAGATGTTGTTTGTACTTGAGTTTATGTGCATTAGGCTAAAATTTGTATAAATTCTGAGTACTTTACATGATAGTTATATTCCGACTCCTGATGATGTAACACGAGTGTATAAATTTTGACGAGAAGCATATACATATAATTCAATACATAATTCAATTTTGTTGGTCTCATACATACTCGTAGTATTACAATTGAGAAATGTTTAGTAATTTTAACGCAAAAGAGTTGAGTTTCACTTTAAAAAGGAATGTCAAATTTACAAAGTTCAGGATTGTCCGATTTAATAGGTTTTTCAGGACCCGAACTTTGCTAAATTTTTGATTTCAGGACCCCGAACTTTTTATAGCCGAAATTAGGACCTTATATGTGTTGTCGTTAACAATAGAAAACTTCGTTTCTCTCTCTCCCTCATCTTCTCAAATATCAAAGTCTTCAACTTCTCTTCTTCCTGTTTTACCCAGAAAACATTTCCAATTCATCATCATATATATTATTTATCTCATTCTTCTACTTCTAATTTGATTCAGTATATATGTTTCTCAATGTGGCTTTTGAGCCCTTCTCCTCCATTTTCTTTTACCCACAAAAACTATTCAAAAAGATCAAAATTTTGGGGGAAAGATCAAATTTTGATGAACACCCAGAAAAAAAACACAATTTGATTGGATCTGGGTACCAAATAGAAGAAGGTTTAGGGTTTAAATTATTGAGAAAAATGTTCTAATTAATTTAATGATGGGGTTTTTCTTCCAATAATCCTCGAAAAACAGTAAATTAAAGGCGGCGTAGCGGCGTTTGACCTGACCTGCACTTGCGTGACGGTGGCCGAGCAGCAGCGGGAGAGTGAGATGTTTTTGGCTTGGCTGTGGAGGAGGCCGGGGTGGTGAACTGGAGGTCGACGGAGATGAGGTTGGAGATGCTGCATGTCGTCTTCGTTTGAGATATGATTATGATGGCATTTGATGATCGATTTGATGGGAATTAAATTAATTTGGTGGAAAAAAAATAGAGGAGAGAGAAAGATATGTGGAGGTGGATACTGGTAACGGTGTTAGAGATTGGATGGAAAATTGGACATAGGTCCTGATTTCAGCTATAAAAAGTCCGGGGTCCTGAAATAAAAAATTTAGCAAAGTTTGGGTCCTAAAAGACTAATTAACTCAGGATTGTTCATTCACATACATTTCACATTGATAAGCTCATTGTAAATGGGAAACTCGAATTTAATTTATATCTTTTTACTTCTTATAAAACTACGTTATATTTTTAATTTATGTATTTTTTTACTTCTTGTAAAACTACGTTATATTGAATACCAAGTAAATGTCAATGGAAATGCGATAAAAGTAACACAATTATTTACATACAACCTTTATCGAGTAAGGTGTCATTTGGATACACTCGGTAAGTCGGAATTCTCATGAACTTGCAAATCCTAGGAATTTCGAAAGTATGGGAATTGGGAAAATTTGTTTGGATGAACAAGGGAATTCAATTCTCATGGGAATTTCTACTTACCTAGCCCCCCTAAGTAATTAAATTCCTACACTTTGCAGGAATTGGAAATGCCTAGGAATTTTCAATTCCTACACTTTAGAGTAACCAAACAACTCATGGTAATTCAATTCCTAGGAAAATAAAATTCCTATGGATTTTGAGGGTATCCAAACGACACCTAAATCACCTAAATAACCTGTTCGTAAGACTTGCAATGAGTCATTAGGTTGTTACGCACTATTGCGGTCACATGATCGCAATGGTGCCATACAACTTAACCACCAATGCCATCGTGGCGGGCGGCTCACCCTTCAAACATAATAAGTTACCCGTCAGTAATTTATACTCATCAAATTAATATTCAAACTTCGGCTACAAGTCATGTTTCCTTTTTTTTTACAAAGACGAGAATACGAAAAATTATCTACCGTCTATTACGTTCTCCAATACAACAAAATAATTAGTTTGGTACATATCGATCCGAAAGCGTAGAAATCACTCCCCCGTCGAACCCAAAAATAAACACACCCCAGTTGTTATATATTTTTGAGAGCGAAGAACATAAGCATAGCTGGTCTACGATTAATCTTACTGAATCATGAAAGTTTAATATCTGCACAATCAGGTTTATCCAAGGTAAATCTCTGAAATTTTCTCTCTTTATTTTATTTTATTTTTTTTAATTATTTTTGCAACTTTTTGCTCAGTATTTCAGTGTTATGTGAAGAATATGAATAGCAGAGAAACTTTAATTTGAAGTTGAAATTGTACAATTCTGTCTTTCGGATAAAGTTTTAATCTTTATGCAATTTCCACTTTAAATTCGATCGGTGAAAAGAACTAAACTTTTGGACAATTTTGCCAATTTAATTAGATGGAACAAATTATTTATTAGAAACGAGTTGAAATCATGTGAAAATGTAACTTGCAAATGCATACTTTGTTACTCAATTTGTATTTCGATTGTGGAATTTTATGTATTTATAACCTGGGTTCAATTCTTAGGATTTACTGTATGTGTGAGCTGTTGTCCCACATCGGAAAATTGAGGTGGTTGGGTAATATTTATAAGTTAGCGACTTATGGATATGGGTCGGTACTCCTCCTAAGCAGCTTCCCTTTCATTTATGTGGGGGGTTAGACATAATGTAGCTTGACCTTGTTCAAAAGCCAAATTAAAATTCAATTTTTCAAGTGATTGTAGAATTTTTAGGTTTGTCAATTATTCACTGCCCCTCTGTACAAATTAGGAATAATCCGTGAAAAAAAGAAGCTGAATTCTGCTATAGATAGATGGGATCTTAACTGAGTTATACTGTTATTGTATGTAGTGCATTAGGCCATTACCACACCACCTTTGTCTTTAAAGTGATCAATAGCCTGTCTCGTAATGGTTGCGCAGTTATATACTAGTATGGTCTTGTTGGTATGCCACTTTAATTCGGTGAGCATTGCCGTGGGTCGAGTTCAGGGTGATTATTATGTCTGTTTTTAAGGTATGGCTGCAGATTGCATGTACCTTACTGGTGGCAGTAAGGCAACATGACATTAGCTTTGTTACCTTTTATTTGATTAGTACAAAAGAATGAATTGTTTGTGAAAGTTTGTCGGATGCAATGCCCTTTCAACTGTACGTTGATAGTACTATGATTTATGAATTATGAAGAATCTTGTTTCCTTGTTTGTTTGCTAGCTATTGCATCTGTCTTGGAACTCTTTGTATGTGGTAATGATTCTGAGAGAGGTATATAGATGGCAACTATTGATTACTTGTGTCTCAAAATTGATGTCTATATGTCAATGCTGATAATCTTATTTGCTTCGCAATGTGGGTGTGTGACTGGTGGAAAGCTTGTGCATCATGTCAGAGTTAAACTAGTTAGAACTTAGAAATTATAGGTTTTTTAGAATCTTCAGGTTGGTGATTTTCTTGGTCATCTAGCATTGATAGGTACATTATTTATTCGTTTGATGTTCAAAATGGTGCTACTTTCATAGAGAGAACAAGTCGTTTAATTTGAATGTTCGTGTTTATACCACATCGGAAGATAAAACACATTAACACTGGTTATGGAAACATTTCATATTAATTGGTGGAATCTATATATAAACTTGAGTACCACATCGGACATACGAGTTGAGTAAACTAGGACCTCTCGCAATATAAGGGTGTTCTGGCTGTGGTTAATTATCCAACTTCTCATCAATTCATCAATTGATCCCTTCAAGCATGGCAACAACTATTGCCACATCAGAAGGGGCAGAAGATGATGATGCTGATGATGATGATGGGAGTATATCTTTGCTTTATTGAATTAGCGATCTACCAAGTAAGTCCTTTCTTTATATCTTTGTTTATGTTTTCTTTTTTCTTTTTTTTTTTTTTTTGCCTTTTGCTTAGTTTAGCTTAGGTTTTTTTTTATTCTCCTTTTCTTATGTAGTTCTTTTTTTTTTTTTGTTGTTTTGGTTGAGGTTTTTGTTTTTCTTCTTCTTCGTTTTATGTTCTTGTATGTTGTCTATCTATCTTATACTCTGCAACTCAATACTGTCAATTTAACAAAAGCTATATCACTTTGTTGTACTGCAAGCTTGTGCATAAAATGTGATAGTGTTGCGTCTTTCATTTCCTCTAGCAGTTTCTTTATAATTGGATGATTAGATCGAGATCGATACATGTGCTGTGTGCAATAAAGTTTGAGGAATGATGAATTAGTTATGATTGCCCATTCACCCTTGCAAAATGATTTTATATTTTGATTGCTCGAACTTCATATTTCCATTTCCAATAGAGCCAAAGACTAACTATTCTTTGGTTTATGGGATATATAGTGGAGTCTTATGGCGGGAGCCTTTAGGGCACTGGGGTTAAAGTTGTTGTTGTTGTTGTTGTATTGCTCGAACTTCATATTTAGTTTTGTTATTGTTTTTGTATTAGAGAAATTAATATAATCATGTATTCATATCCAACTTATTGTGACTGGCAGATATGGTCTCTGTTAGTTAGCCTTAACCCTGCTTCCAGTAGGGAGCTGCATTGTCCTGGCTCTGACTCTGCTCCTAAGAGTTCGTAAGCTCTGGTCCTAATCGTTGTCCAGAGTAGTAAGAGAATCCAGCCATTAGACAACTTCTGGAAGTGGGTGGATCAGTTGAATCATGTCAACTGCATGGACTTAGCAGCGTGGATTGTATCTGCTTCACTAGCGTGGATCATGGTTACATGATTGATAGTCTTGGAAGGTATCTTCACGTATAACTTTCTTACATATGGACAGTACAGCTTCTGTTGGTTTCGACATTGATGGTGGAATCGTTGTCGAGTCCATAGTAGGAAAGTGTGAAGTCGTTTTTCAGCACGCGTCCATTGAAGTACATAATTGGGAGTCTCTCGGAAACCCCGTTCCTTGTGATAAGCTGTTGTTTCAGATTTCTGATTTGTATCAGTCCTCCTTACTGTTTGGGAGCGAATTTGAGCACGAAGCATTCCTAACTTTGTTTGGGAAGTTTTGTTGTTCAAGTTTCATGCCTATTCCTACGTGGAAAGTGTTTCTGTGACATTGCCTTATTCCTTCTTCATAAGGCAAAAGCCTCAGATGGTGCAGTAAAAGAGAAGCTGCCTCAGATGAGGAAGATCTTATTCTTATGCGAGAGCAACGAGAATCTCTTTGAAGTGCAATTCCTTTCGCATACATGAGATACTTTGGTGAGATGAATGCAGCTGTCAGGTGTAATACGTGCATTTGGATGATTTTGAGCCTAAATTAAGGCAAGGATGCGAAACAACATCATGTTTGCATTTCAACATGAGCTGACAGAAAAAATGGTGTTGCGAATATGATATACGATTCAAGTCGATTTTTTTTTTGCGAAATCTGAGATGCCGTAGAGGAGGTAGTGGATGGAGGCTACAGAAATCGGATGCCGCAGATTCATGCAGAGCAGCTAAAACTTGTATAGTTATAAGGATCAAGAGCTGGTCGGAAATGTTTTCGATATATTTGTACTCTAGTTTTTGTACATTAGGCTAAAACTTGTATAGTTTCCGAGTACTTTATATGGTAGTCATTTTCCGACTCCTAAGGACATCAACACGAGTGTATAAATTTTGACACAAGAAGCATATACTTAATTTAACTAATAATAAGGGTAAAATTTTGTTGGTCACATACTCGTTTTACCATTATTAAAAGAAGTTTACGTGGGTATTAAAAAGATTGGTAAATAATTTTAACGAAAATTGTTTAGGTGGCCGAGCGGATATGTCAACTTCAAAGTGGATTTGTTGTGCGAAAAGTGCGTTATGACCCGTGGCCGCCTGCGCGGTGGCCCGGTGGGTGCGGCTCCTCCGTTGTGGATAAACGGGAAACCCGACTCATTTTTTTTTTTCCGGAATTATGTTCAGGGAATCAGGGCTGTTTATTCACATTGATAAACGGCTTCTAAGCAAAAACTCGATTTTTGTTAATTTCTTTATGTTGTGTAAAAGTTTATTTTCTATACCAAGTAAAAGTCAATGATCTATCTCAAAAAAAAAAAACACAAATATATACCAAGTAAAAGTCAATATTTACGTACAACCAACTGTCACGGACAAGTCAAAAATTGTCATCGACTCTTCAACGGACCACAGGTCCACGGCCCAATTTGAAAACGTCGGATCAAAATTCCCTCTTAGGAGGTGAGTATTTGGACTCTGGATGGTAAACCTATTTAAGCTAGTAGCTTGTTAATAGGGAGATGATGACTCGTACTCGAGATAACCCCAGGCTAATAGTAGCTGGTTAATAAGTTCTTTGAGTTTGTCCTCAAAATAATGTGCAAGTGTTGAAAGCCAATTACTCGAACCTTCATTGTGTGCATATTATATGGTTAAATTGGAGCCATAATAACATCACTAAATTGCAAAAGTTGCAAGTTTTTTTTTTGCAAAAGTTGCAAGTTAATTACTCAAATTCTTAACATTTTGTTTGAATCTCTCTCACGTTTTCAAACCAAATGTTAAGAAACCAAACGAACGGAGGGAGTTAATGAAAAACATCCGAATTGAGAAATTAAAAGGAATAGGTTGAATTGTTATTATAGAGAAGATGTGGAGTAATCAAAGTCGATTTACGACTATGGTGTTTATTGATTAAAAAATTAATGGGAACTTTTTGTTACGCATCTTTTAGCAATAAATAGTGATTGAGTTTGCAACTATTATGTCATTTGTGTGTATCAGTGTATATATAATGTCATAAAAGTCGTAAATATTGCTTGAATAATCAGCAATAATATTATTGTGATCACAATGGTGCTTGATTTTGCGATTTAGAGATGTATCTTAGACGCTCTTATTTGCTCCACCATGTGATTGCTGGCAAAATTATTGTGCATCATGTAAAAGCTCAAATAATTAGGAATTATAGCTTAGGCTAAATTTTCAGGTTACTGATGCTATTTGTCATCTAACATGCATTTATTCATTTGATGTTTGGAATAAAGGTGCTGCTTTTACATAGAGAGTTGTTAGATAACCAACTGAGCCAAAAGTCTAGACTGATGGTTATGGCACCTACAATGGTTTTATACTTCAACACGCCCCCTCACGCAAAGGCCCACTTGGGCTTGAAGCGTGGGTAATACTGGCCCACGGATACATACGACTTATACTGAGCTCATACTGAGACTCCAACACATTGGAGGGGGCTAACATGATTCGAACTTGAGACCTCAGGATCGCTGAGGCTCTGATACCATGTTAGATAACCAACTGAGCCAAAAGTTTAGATTGATGGTTAGGGCACCTACAATGGTTTTATACTTCAACAAGAGTTAAGTTGTTTTATTTGAATGTTGTGTTTGTCCCACATCGAAAGATATCACACATTTAACACTCGTTTATGGAAACATTTCGTATTAATTGGTGGAATGAATTTGTCTATAAACTTGAGTACCACATCGGACATACGAGTTGAGTAAACTAGGATCGCTTGTAATATAAGGGTATTCTGGCTGTGGTTAATGAGCCAACTTCATCAATTCATTAATTGGTGCCTACCAAGCATGGCAACAACTAATGACACATCAGAAGGTGGAGAAGAAGATGATGATCCTGCTAATAAGAGTACATTCTCATTGAATTAGCGATCTACCAAGTAAGTCTTTCCGTATTTCTTTGTTTATGTCTTTTTTTTTTTTTTTTTTTTTTTGTTTTTGTTTTTGTTTTTGTTTTTGTTTTTGTTGTTGTTGTTATTATTGTTGTTGTTGTGTTTCCTCGTTTTGTTGTTAAATAGGAGTATGTTCTTGTATGACATACATCGATTTCTTACTTTGCATGCAACTCAACAATGTCAATAACTATGTATAAACATACTAGTGTTCTAGTTCTCCGAGCCGAGGCAAATCAATGTAATAATATAATCATGCATGTTCTTTACATCCTACTTGTTGTGGATGGCAGAAATGTTCTTTGTTGGCTTTAACCTCACGCCTGCTCCAACCTGGAATTGCCTGCTCCAACCCGTCTTTGGGAAACATACGATGGTGGAGAAGAAGGAATGCCATTGTTAAGGGGAAAGGGAGGCTACAGAAATCGGACGTCGTCAAAGAGATTCATGTACAATAGTGTTGGATCGATGGATCATAGAGTTGGTCGAAACATTCTCTTTGGCTAAAGATAGTTTGGAAGATTGGTGGAAGCTAGACAAAATCTTTCAGTTTGTTAATAGTTGAGTTAATGAGTTCTTTGTCCGCCCTAGGCTAAATTTTGTATATATGGAGTAAATGTTTTACATTGTAGAGTGATGTTCCAACTCTTGGGAATGACAACGCGATTGTATACAAGAAGAACACTTTACTCAATTATGTTATTTTTTCACGGAAAAGAGATAATTTGATTTTCATCTTTAATGTCAAAGTAAACAAAATGTTACTAGCGAAATTAAATTTTTGGGTGTCACGATTGCAACTAGCAGTCTAGCACAAATATTTTTACATTGTCATTTGTAAGTCAAAAATCGTCATTAATTCTTCAGACTTATACAAAGAACTTGAGTACTCCGTATACGTCAAGCCTTTTTAATTTGTACCCTTAAAAAAAAATTCAACAACTATATTTAGAAAGGACCACGGTCTTTTCCAGGCCCGTAAATGAGCCGGGGCGAGCTGGGCTTGGGAACAGCGCCCCAAAATTTTGGAGGCCCAAACTTCCCAGAAGTGCAATATAATAGACATTTACCTCTTATGTCAGTTAAATAATAGTAGCTTAGGGTCTGTTTGGTATCGTTTTCTGTTTTCAGTTTTCTATTTTTTTGAAAACCAAAGTCCCGTTTTTGAAAACCAGAAAAAGTGGTTTTCAGTTTTCAGTTGTCAGTTTTCATTTTCTGTATGACTATTATAGAAACATACAGTTTAGATTAATTTTTGTATCTTATTTAGCTGAATGTTTTACGCAAAAAAAAACCAAAACCTGAAAACGGCAGTGATACCAAACGGGCCCTTAGTGGTAAAGTTGTAAACTTAATCCAAACCTCATGGATTGTAAAGTGTAAACTTATAATTCAAACCTCATACTCCCTCCTATCCAAAGAGATTTTCCTCTTTGGATAGGACACAACAACCAACAAAACAAATAAACTAATCTTAATATATTAATAAGCAAATATTAATCAGGCAAATCATATGGTTAATCTCTAATCCCACCCCTCCCCTAACCACCCTTCAATTGATCTCCACCACCAACACCACCGACGGCGACCCACCATATCCACCCACCGGCGACACCTGGTCCGGTAGTTTTTCCGCCGATGTCCATCTCCCGTCGATCTCCCAACACCAGCGATCCCCTCTCTTCTCCGATTACCCTTTCTTTTCTTCACCGATCACCCTTTCTTTTCTTCACCGATCGGCCTCTCTTCTCCGATTAACCTCATTTGACTACCAGCATATTTTTGTCAAACATGCTCATTTTACATCAATATCGAGCAAAGCCAAAACAACCAAACCAATTTCCAGAAACTCCCAAAGTATAAACTCCCATGCTCATATTTCCAAAAAAAACCAAAGTATTAAACTACAACAACAACACCTAGTCGGTAAATGTGGAACTCGTTGGTTGGGAGTGAAAGGGGATCGGGGTGGTCGGAGGATGTGATCGGAGCATAACGAATGGAGGAGATGGTTGCTAAATAACGAATGAAGGAGGTGGTTAGAGGAGAGAGAAGGTGGGTTGTGAAAGTAGTAATTAGGGGTCATAAGCCCCAAATCAGAAAATAAGTAAGGGTATATTAGTCCGAAAAATTTGCCAAATTGGGTAAGTTTCGAAACAGGAAAATTATAGTGAATAGTCCCAAATAGAAATACAGGAAGATGTCTTTGAGTAGGAGAGAGTAGGTTCGAAACACACTACCTGCATATTTCGTAATTTGCCCCTGCCCCTCTAATAAACGCTACGGCCTACGGCCCTAGTCTTTTCCCATGTTTGTTCCAATTCTCGAAAATAACCAAGATTTTTTTCCCATATTGAATCGTGGAAACCAACACTTATCTTAAACCCTAGAAAGTCAAATAAGGGAGAGAGAAAGTTGGTAATCGTAGAAGAAATTGAGATCCTGTCTATTAAAATTTAAAACTGCTAATCTCACATCATCATCATCATCATCATTGTCATCGTCATCATCGTGATGTATCGATTTCATAAGAAGGTACGGTATTTTCAAATATAGTTTAAAATCATACTATTTTCAGTGAAGTTAATGTATAATTTAATTTTGTTCAGGATTGTGGTAGGGAAATTCTCACTATGTTATTGCAATATCATATGTAAATTAGTTCAATTGGTAAAGTCGTTGTTAATTTAATTTGGTACCCATATATGGTTAGGGTTCGAACTAACACCTTGAATTCTTGCCTATAGTATCATCATATATATAAATTTCTTAATTAGTGTTAGATAACCAACAGAGCCGGGGGGGAAGAAATGCATGTATTCGACGCCCTTAGAGCTTTTAAGACACTGTGATAATGTCCTTGTTATTGTAGAATGAATCATCATATATAAGTGCAAAAGTTTGTTATGGATCAATGCGAAAAAAAGTGAGAATCATGAGAATTGAGAAAATGAGTTGGTTGAATTGTCTTGGTTGATCCCTCGAATGATTGATCCAACATGTCGGATCGTAGCAATTATATATGCTCACTATGTTATCCTTCATGTAGCAATTATGTATATAAATGGCAACTAGTGATTACTTTTGTGTAAAAAATGATGCTCTTATGTGCTTTGCAATGTGACTGCTGAAGTTTGCATCATGCCAAAGCTCAAATAATTAATTAGGAATTAGTATTGCTGAGGTCAGGGGCGAGCCAGACTAAAATGACAGAGGGGGCCGCGACCGCTAGCTAACCACAATAGAGAATAGACTCTATGTTTTTTTTCCGATAACATTACAAACCAAATTTGTGTCAAAAATATATAACATTAAATTGTGAACGATAATGTGAAATTAAAGCGGTTTTCTCTGAAAGAGATAGCAAAATACAGAAGGGGTCAGAAGAAGGGGAAGCATAGCAATGCAAACAATGATAATAAGTACCTTTCACAATGGTATAAAAAAAATTTAAAAGAAGAATAAAAAAACCGGCAACTATTCCGAAAAGATATATTTAGAGAATGTAGTGATAAGTTGGGTGGGCCAGCCCACCACTTTAGACTAAACCCAATACTATTTTATTTGGACTCTTTAGAAACTTCAACAGACAAGCGCAAATGCTAGGGGCGGCCTTGGCCCAGTTCGGTCCCTCAGTAGCTTCGCCTCTGGCTGAGGTTACATATACAATAGATAGTATAAGTACAATTGTTTGTTTGTTTATTTGTTTTTTGGAGAATGATGGTGCAACTTTCACAAAGAGCATTAGTTGTTCTGAATGTCTGTGCTTATCCCACATCGAAAGATTAAACACATTAACACTCGTCATGAAAACATTTCGTATTGCTTGAATCAGCAATATTGTGATCACAATGGTGCCTAACTTTGTGATCTAGAGTGGAGAGACTTATATAGATGGCAAAATTGTGATCACTTGTACCTCAAAAATTGATAGTATCTCAATCATTACGTACTGGTGCTCTTATTTGCTTTGTGATGTGATTTCTCTAATCGCAAGTATAGTTTAAGCATCATTTTAAAGCTCAATAAGTAGGACGAATTGTAGAATTATATCTTCATGTTGATGACGTCATTATTCGCCATCTAAGCTAGCTAGCAATGATAAGTACATTTATTCATTTGATGTTTAAAATTGGTGTTACATACGTTCTTAGAAAGAACAAGTTGTTTGAATGTTCGTGTTTATACCACATCGGAAGATAAAACACATTAACACTGGTTATGGAAACATTTCATATTAATTGATGGAATCTATATATAAACTTGAGTACCACATCGGACATATGAGTTGAGTAGACTAGTACCTCATGTAATATAAGGGTGTTCTGGCTGTAGTTAATGATCCAACTTCATCAATTCATCAATTGGTGTCTCAAGCATGGCAACAGCTATTGCCACATCAGAAGGTGAAGATGATGATGATGATGATGGGAGTATATCCTCAGTCTTTCGTTTTATTGGATTAGTGATCTACCAAGTAAGTCTTCTTTATTATTTCTTTTGTTTTCTTAAGTATTTTTTGCTTTCATTTTAGTTTCTAGTTTTTTTTTTTAGTTTAGTTTTTTTTTTAGTTTCTAGTTCTTTTTTTGTGTTATTTTTTTCCGTTCCTATCCTTGTGTGGATGTGTTTTTTTTTTCTTGTTTTGGTTATGGTCGGAGGTGGATCGTAGTAGTGTTGGGCCGGGGCGATTTATATTATATACTAGTCAATATTCTAACCCTTGGCCCTGGGTTTGAATCCGCCCCCACCCCTTCTTTTTTAACCCAGGCTCCGCCACTGGTTATGGTCGATTAATATCTTTGCTTTGTGTTCTTTGTTTAATGTTCTTGTATGTCGGTTCATCTATTTGGTACCTTTTTTTTGGTAAATAGGCGCCAATAGATAGAAATAGCAAATTAAACATCCAAAGTTACGTGAATACAAACCAACAAGGGGTTCAAGTCAACTACATAAACAAATACAATAAACACTGAAACTACTGGATTATATATGTTGACGTAGTTCATGGTATATACCATGCTCACGAGAGCACAAGGAGCATGATATAAGCATCGGTAATTGTGTATAAACATACTAGTCTAGTTTTTTCTCTGATATATAGTGTATAACTATATATCTTTAATTTCCTTTCCTTTAGCTTTTCCATTTCACGATTAACACCAGATTTAGAACGTGGTTTGGTGATAGGGGAATGAGGAGCGAGATATTTGTCTTTCAGTTCTTTTCACAAGCATTTCTCATCATCATTGGCATGCTTGTGAATGTTGTGCTTTCCTTCCGATCTCCTGGACGGGAAAGCGCCTTGAGAGACTGGCCGAGATTCCTGACCTATCATGCTGCCTGCTGTGTACTGACATTGTGATCCTTGCGGGCCTTCACCTCTGCAAATTAAAGGTAAATAGAAGTACATTACTTACGTTGCCTTTTCTTGTCACGTATAAGTTAAGTCTCCTAGACTTAGTCCGATCGATTATCCTAGCTAGTACTGTATGTTGATTATTGTATCTGTCTATATGGGGGCTTTGGTTTGAGCAAATGGTATATAAAGTGAATGTAAATTTACCCTAAAAATCGGTTGACATTAGTAAATTCAGGTTGAAGTTACCAAGTTTAATCTTAGTTTATAACCTGATCTGATTGTATTTTCTTGAATCTTCTTATTAGTGCATGGCAGATGATCAGACGGTCGAGATGGAATCAAGGCAAACACAAGACACCAGATCACGCTTCACCGTAACCTTATCAGAACATTCTACATTTCGAAAGAAAATGTTTCGATTTGAACGGATGTTCAACTGCGGACTCGTGCAAAAGAATGGTTCCAACAATACCATTAAGGAAGTCCCGTGCTAAGATCAGTGTTTCAACCTGAATAATGACGTCGATCGATAAGACGTGTCGCCTTAGTCACCGGTTAAGATCAGTGTTTCGAGCTGATAAGTGACTGATAAGACGTGCCGCCTTATTGATGCTGGTAAAATCGCGCCTTCAGTCGGAAGTACTAAAAGAGATAATCCAGGGTAGACACGTACATCAGAATTGAACTTCGATCCGCGCAGTCAATAAATTCGAGGCACTTATTACAAGTACTTAAATAGAATTTAGAATCGAGTAGCGACGGAACATGTTTATGTACTATACATTCCCTTATTTCTTCTTTAAAAGAGAGCTTGTTGGTGAAGATTTAAGAAGAATAAGCTCACAGAAAGATGGTGCGTGGTGCAAATGCAATATGATACCTGTCGATTTACAACTTAGGCTCCCAAAGAGGGAAGCGCAAAGAGTGTCAGAATTTCAGATGCAAAGCCACCGGTCGTCGGTTGAGGGCCAACCGGCCAGGGCGGAAATGAATGGAGGTGGATACGAGGATACCAAAATTGGACGTCACGGACTCATGTAGACCAGTGTTGGAACTTGGAAGGATCCAAGAGTTCATCTAATATTTGGGAAATCAGGCTGGAATCAAGCATGGAAGAAGTTACACCTTTTTAATGGCAAGTGTTCTTCAGTGGGAAGGAGTTGTTAAAATGAAGAGATGATATTTCAATCAATATTTTAGGCTATGATTTTAGAGTAGAATGTAATCAACATCTTAATGTAACGTGAGAGAAATTTAAACAAAACGTTAACAAAAAGGAAAAAAAATCGAAAGTACACAAGTATAACATACTCCTTTCAATCCAAAGTGATTTTCCTGTTTCTGTTGACAATTTTGAGGCTCCATGTTAGGAGCCATGTTTAGATCAAATGAATCGTTCATTTGCTGTAAAATATATAGTAAATATTTCATTCTGCTTGCAATCTACCAACTCTACTTGATTTTAAGACAAACGAATTTTTTACTTGGTTTACAAATAGTCCTTAACATGCCAATTTAAAACTGTAAAAAGAATGAAAATCTCTTTGAATCGGAATGAGTGTTTCATTATTGAGTATTACAACCTGGTCTACATTCTTTTTAACTGAAGTCTTGATCTAAAGTTGAGTTTAGCTACACATTCCGTGTTGATCATCACTTTACTGTAAATAAAAATACACTGCTATGCCTTTAGATCTCAAAAGCCTCTTTAACCTTGCGATTTTTCCCTTCTTGATTTCGAAATTCGTCGAGAAACTCCTTGAAGTAGTAGTGACGATATCGTGGAGGATGTTGCTCATCGATCATATTTTCGATGGGGCCGATCAGAGCCTCTTTGTCAGGGCCGTAAAAAAATGCTACTGACGTCCTACTTAGACGTTCATTGGTCACGACCCTATGCACCACACTCTTGTATCTTCCGTTGCTCAAAACCTAAAACCACGACACGTCAACTAGAACAACATATATACAACCACGAAATATCAATTGAAACAACATACAATGCCGCTGTGATGATTCTGCCAAGACAAATCAGCAATCTTCCAAGGGAAATATTTTCATCATTTGGACCAGATTCAATGAATCTGCCTTGGCGGTAGTAATTACTGTCTTGGCAAAATCATCGCCCCAACGCCGAGAAGAGAGATGACGAGTGATCAAATTTCGATGAATATAAGGTTTACCTGCATTTGATCGCCTAGGTTAACTACCAGTGCATTTGGGACAGGATCAACAGTAATCCATTTGTTGTCCTTCATAATTTGCAAACCCTCTACATTTGGGGATGGTAGTACTACAGTGAGCGCGTCTCTATCTGTGTGGACACCTAATCCAAGGGTGAGATCAGGATTCGAGCATGGTGGATAGTAATTCGATTGTGCCCTGCATAAAGGAGTCTTCCCCAATACGTTCAAAAGATTATCACCCTCCAATCCCATGCTTTGTGAGATCAAACTAAAAAGCCGACTCATAAGGGCACCCATCTCCTTAGCATATCTCTTCACAATGTCCCTACAATCAAAGCAATTCGGCACATAACTTAGTCGAGATGATAACCCAAAAACAATTTGCGATTAAAGCTCTGTTTGATAGGACTCAGAAAAAAATTATATTCAGATCAGATACATTATATTCAATTCTGATCAGATATGTGTAGATGCATTCAGATCAGATCATATCAGTTCAGAATTGTTAAAATAATCTGATCACTCTATTCTGTCTAGACGAGTAAAGTGTTTTCATACCTGTAATGGGGAGGTTCCGAAGGCAAAAGCAGAGCAAAGCTATCATCAGTAGGATGCCAAGGATGTTTAAAAACTTCACTCCACATGCTAAACTTCTTCCCTTTCTGGGAGTTTGTATCTTCAACTTTACGATAATGATTCGAAATTCTAACATCTTTGCTTGGATCGTCAGAGACGAGGACCGACTTAGCTTGTGGTGGAAGATGAAATACATCTGTAACAGCAGATAACATGGCATCACACAATTCCTGAGGTATCCCATGATTTGTTATCAGAAAAAGTCCATATTCCTCCGATGCTCTAGCTATCTCCTCAATTAGGGCGACACTGTCGCCCTTCCCCATGTCGATTATTGGAACACCTGTTTTCGACACTTCTTCTAATTTCGGCCTTTTCTCCACCGGTAGGATGAAATTAGGAGCCACTGAAAGCGAAGAGTTTGAAGTCGAAACGCGTTCGTCGGAATTCGCCCACTTAAATGACCCCTTAGATGTCATCGACAAGCTTCTACACACTGAGACTTCACTTCTTGCCATTCGGACTTGTTGTTTGGAATTGCCACTCAAGATCGCAAAATCATTGCAACCCTTAGTAGAAACTATAGATTTCATCATCGATCGTCTGCAAATGCAATTTATCGCAAATCAATAATATTCTTAGTACATACCTTCCATAAAAATTATAAAACCCATGCATAAATCTCAAGTGGTTCTGTAACACCCCCAAATTTCCTTTACTTTTTAAAAACATTTTTATCGCGATTCGAAACCCAAATTAAGGAAATTCAGAGGTGTCACTCCGCACTCGAGTCAAAGACCCGAATGCAAGGAGATTTCAGAAGCCGAACTACAAATGTCTAAATTAGTCCATTTTAATCCATTAATTAAATTACAATAATTCGAAATATGAAATTGTCTAAGTATAATATATGGTCTAATAACTTAGAGTCCACCTAATATCTAATGAGTCGTCGTTCCCGTATGCATCAATCACTGCAAACCTGTGGTGGATTTAAAGCACAAAAACCACAGTTGAAAAAGTCAGAAAATTGAGTAAACTAACACCCCAACTCGTAGAAAACCAAAACCCTTACCTGGATTTTGAAAACGCTTTTGTTTTATTTTTGAAAACCACATTTAGCACATTATCATATAAACCAATCATCAAGCCAATTCAAATCACCAGAATAGAACTATCACAATAAATTCAACAAGTGATTAACATTTTATCAACATAATCCAAATCATTCTTTTATATCTTTAATGAGGATTTCATATCAGTGGGATGAGCCGGTTTGTGGCCCACTCATCCAAACCATACCAATCATATATTTATAAGTGGGTGAACCGGTTTTTACCGAATCACCAAACCATACATTTATATACGTGGGTGAGCCGATTCTTTGTCGACTCACCAAACCATTATATACGTGGGTGAGCCGATTATTTGTCGACTCACCAAACCATACCATACAAGACTACTAGACCTTAAGTGTGCACACCCCCTATTAAGTATTGCTAACCCAATAGAGTAGTACTAGAGCCAAGCCCATTTAAAGACCAATGTGGTGGGGCAATAAAGTGGAGTCGATGTGACTCAAACCAAATAACGTGGAGTCGGTGCGACTCAAACCATAATAACTTAGAGTCGATGCGACTCAAACCATAATAATCGTGTATCCTCATACTTTATTTATTTATTTTGTTTACAATATCGATTCTTTAAACAAACTTATATTTCAATAGTCATACAATCATTCATAATTCCATCACAACAATATCACATATTCAATCAATCATATTCCAAATGATATTCTTTGGATCATAAACCAAACATCATACAATTGCAATAATCCAATCCAACAAGATATATTGATCAAACAATAAATCGTTCTCCACCTATCATGACACTAAGTTTTCATCAAACACACCAATCACTTACCATATAATTTTAAAAGGTTTCTACAAGTTTAAGAAAGGTTGAGCATGCTAGCTTACCTTTTTAATGCACACAAGAACACGACAGCTCAACGGTCATTAGTACTCTTTGTCTACGAACTCAGGGGCTATAATTAGACAACCAATAATCCCAAATCAATACTAATCTCACTCAATCATTCATCTAATACTTATGTTAGCTCTACTCTATAAGCAATGTCTATCACAATGTAATTTCTAAACCAACAATTATTAATTTAGCCAACAATTCTAATTCTAATTCAATAATTAAATACTAATACTCAATAACTCTTAATTTATCTTAAAAATTCCCAAAGACTTAAAATCACTTTTAAAACAGAATCTAATTCATAAAAATCAATCCCTAATTATTATAATTTATTTAGGATTTATTAATACAATTTATATTATGTTTTAATTATCAAAAACATGTTTAAATTACATAAAATTACATAAAAACGAATTTAATCAATTAAAATTCGAAAATCAGTTTATAATTTATTAAATTATCAAAATTTCAAAATATTGATTGTCATGATTAATTTGGGCTAATTAAACTAATTAAGAAATAATTAATCAAAATTCCCCAATTCACAATTACTACAAACTTGAGAAAAACACAATCTAAATCTCAAAATAACTTCAGTAACCCTAATTAACAGATTATAAGCATACTAAAATCAAAATTTTCGAAACTAATAAAACCAATTCGAATGATTAAGCTAATTAATCCCAATTTCGTGATTAGTGAAAACCAACTCAAAACAATACTCAAGATCGATTCTTTATGCATAAAACTAACCCAAATAGATTACCCACTAATCATAACATCCATTAGAATCAACTAAACATAACCAAAGCTTGAAAAACGAATTGAGATTCATGTTTAATTGAAGGGACGAAAACAGGGGAAGAAGAGGGGTGGTGGAGCGTTACCCGCGGTGAAGAGAGGGAGGGAACCACGGTGGGAAGTTGTTCGAACGGCCGGTTAGCAGAGGCGGCGTGTGTGGGCGTCGAGTCGTTGAGAAGGGGCGGCGTGTGCTTGGTGAGGCGTGAAGAAGAAGAGGAAAGCAGGGGAGGGGGTTTATGAAGAAAAGAAAAATAAAAAGGGGAGGGGGTGTTGTCGGGTAAGAAGAGAGAGAAAAGGTGAGGTTTTGATATATTTTTTTCTTTTTCTTTTTCTTTTTCTTATTTATTTATTTATTTTTATTTTTAAGAAGAGGAAAGCAGGGGAGGGGGTTTATGAAGATGGGTTGGGCTGGACATGGTTTGTGTATTTGGGCCAAGTTGTGTATTGGATTGATGTTGATCCTATAGGTAGGTTTGACCCGATTTAGAAATCTAACCCAAATAGAATTTCCGATTTTAGAAATCGTTTACGAACCCAAACCCATTTTGAAAACGACTCACAGAATAATTTCTAAAAATCATTTTCCACTAGAGTAATATAATTAATCATTAATATAAAAAAATACTTTGAAATTTTGGGATATTACAGGTTCGATATCCGGGAATATGCGACAATTCTATAATATAGTTAAATTCGCATCTTAAAGTGCGCACTACTTGGCTAGTAGGCTTATGAGTACTAATTGTTCCACGACATCAAATAAAAGGACCCGCCTCGACTACCACCGGCAAGGCGACAACACCACCTTGGAAATACCAAACCACCGGCCCTACCAAATCAATCTCCGCAAAAACGAACTTATTAGATCGATCTTGACGGCCAAATTTCTATTTTTTCTTATCAAGATATTCTAAAAAAGGTAACCGAATTGAATATAATCATCAAATAATTAATACTAAATTGATTTCATGTAAAAAATTAACTGAATTCAAGATTTAAAGATGACGGGTGGAACTTACCTGAATTGAAGAGCAATTGAGGCAGTAACATGGGCGAGATCATGGCGGTGTTCGGAGTGTTCGAGGAGACAGAAAAAATGTGATGTGGCGTGGGGAGTTTGATTTAATTTGCTTTGTCTGTATTCGATCAAACTTGCACTTTATTATAACTTGATCTTATCTATATATAGCGTATGTATGTCTTACTCAAATCGGATTCGGATTGTTCCACTTTTGTATGCTTATAAATTTGTAATCGTTTTTCTTAATAAGTCATCTGTCGAAGTTACCAAAAAACAAGAAAAAAAATCCCTCCATTGATGGGGTATAGGAATCGATCAGTTTAGAGGGTCGGGTGGAAAAGTTGGCTTAGAGTGGGTCATCTTCACAAAAACTGATAAGTGCGGACCTAGATTCAGTTGGGAGTGATTAGAGACTACATCACTACAATGATTTCAATTTTTAAGACATGATTCACCGTAACGTTTTTTTTTGTTTTTTTTTTTTTTAAATTCAAATGCCTTAAAAGAAGTGTTTAGTTTAAAATACAATTTAATATTAAATGTTAACTTTACACGTAACCAACAAGCTCAAAAACGAAAGATATTTGGTGTAACCGTAACACCACATGATCTCATTGGTTCACCGCGCGGCGTTGGTAACATCACATAACAGTGAAGGTAACACCAAATCGATAATATTACCGTGACATAGGAAATTTTATACTAAAAAACACCAATATATTATAATAGAATTAAAAGTTTATTTTCTTTACATTCATAAGTCTACTCATTTCAGTTATGAAATTAATATAATATACTCACGGATTTAGAGTCTAAATATAAATAAGGTTAGAGAAATTATAGTTTAACAATTAAACGAGTTGAGGGTGTTAGGGTGACGAGTTCACATGCAGAAAGCTGAGTAAAAAATTAGAGGGGATGCCACTTGGAAAATTTAACGGGTCTAGGGGTATCAGTTAGCGAGGGAGGTCAGAGGAGTGGCAGGGGATTGACCGGTTAACTTGAACATTTCATCAACAGCGATGGGTTAACCAAAACAATTGTTGGTTGGTAATAGTCTTAGTTAGGAAAGGGGTGGGAGTAGGGTAATAATAATGTTGATGATAGAATGATTGTTTTCTATTGGAGGTGCGTGTAGAGGAAGAGGGACGACTAAGATAGTTGTCATGGTGAAAAGAATTGTTAAGTACTAGAGTCGGTGGGTAATTGTGGCGGTGGAGTTTGGGATAGTTAGGTTGGAGGGTTGAGCAATTCAAGTAAGTCAAAGGGGGACGGGGTTTTGGATGGGCAGGGTTCCAACTACGATTTAATTTGGAAACCACGCAGTCTCTGTGTGGTTTCCAAATTTTACATGACACCTACTTTTTCGGTACATTCGATCAATTCTTAAATTCTATATTATTTTCAAAAAGGTTTGTTTGTTACTTTTATTTATACGGAGTATGTTATAAACTTATAATCACTGCAAATTTTTTGTTTATGTTTTTTAATATCAAGGTATACGATCCTTAAAATAATTTTTTTTTTCAATATATTCAAAGTAATAACATGTTACATTGTTGATATAAATATTTTAATTCCCGTGCATTTGCACGGGCCAATACACTAGTTATATTTATAAACCAATTAGTTACCTCTCCTATTTTCAATTGGTTTTAGGATGAAACATGTTTGGGTTTATTAAGTGGACTCTCTCTTCTCTCCTAAAGGTGTGGCCCAAAGCCGATCGTAATTTAACAATCTGCTTTTCGAATTCAGTTAGAATACTATAATGCACGTCGACATTAGATCACTTTTTCCCCTCATCAAAATCAGATTTTTTTATCAATTTAACACGTATTACACGTCACAAGTTGATCTTACAAGATATAAGTTTACAATAGTAGTCAAGCAAGTACATAGAGTTATACAAAACCATAACATTTATGTCGTGGAATATTTTAAATCACAAGTATATTTTCCAACATATATAATAATCATGTATCAATAGAAAATCTAGAATCACCGACGGTACGAATTTTCTTTATCCATCATAATATTAATTTTCAACATATGGTAAAGCTGCGGCGTACATTCCTAAAATCACCAAGAAGAACTCTAAAATCTCGTTTAATTTCTCAAAAGTATGAATTGGTGAGTCGCAATTGTATACTCTATGTTCAATCTGATCACTTGAATAAAACTTTTCGTAGATGTATTAGTATAACGTAACGCTCAAGTAAATCAGAATGAATGAACGCACTGAATCATTTTATGCACGGCACTCTAGTCTGTAATGTTAACTACTCATTCACATGTTTTGACATACACAAAATCATCAACAACTGCGTGCATCGATATTTCGATCTTAAGAAGAAGCAAGACTTAGGAAATCCTATCTACATAAAAGACCAAACGCGAGATAGCTTGATCAATACGAGTAGAAGCGTATCCTTATCAATAAAAAACTCAAGCCAGAGTTGTGGAGCTTCTCCTTTGTAATCTTCTCGAGTTGCTCTACCATCGACGGAGTCATGTAATTGACATGATCGCCTACTTTGCCATTCCGAAAAAACATCTCATTAGACACGGATAAACTTGGTGCAATCGGCTTTGTTTCCTTGCGTCTGTTAGCAGCTACCGCACTCAGATTCTCGAAACTGCACAATGAATTTATCTTCTCAATGCTCCCTTCCTTCTCTTCTTCCTTAGTGAAAGCATGGCCAATAAACTCAGCTAATTTCTTGATGTGATTTATCGGGTTTGACTTCATATCTTCGTACCTGCATTATTGACCCACTTCAGACTAAGTTCGCAAAATTATTAAAATCAACTAAGTCCGCCAAATTATTAAGATCGATCGACCCGTTACAACTAAGTTCACCAAATTATAAAATCAGCCCTTTACAACTAAGTTCGCCAATATAAGAAAATCAGCCCATTTCAACTAATAATTAGTTCGACAATATCAAAATTGACCCATTTCACTAAGTTCGACAAACATACATCTTTTTACCCATTTCAACAAAGTTCGTCAAATTATAAAAAATGTCTCATTTCAACAAAGTTTTGGGTAAATTATAAAAACTGACCCATTTCATCAAAGTTCACCAAATTACAAGAAATCACCGTGACATTAACATGCATTTTTTCCTGCTCATCTCAAAGTTATAGATTGAAAGAAAGGTCGGAGATTGAAAGAAAGAACATACTTCAAGAACAAGACTTTGTTCGGAAATTGTTTACTTGCATTCCAATATGACAAAAGATGATCCCAAAATGGCCCATAGTGTGAAACACCTCTACAAAACGAATCAAAAGTTGCCGAAAGTTGAACATCCGAACTCTTGTCGACCTTAATTTTGTTGAGAAAGTGCCAAAGTGACACGAAATTGTCGCAAGGGTTTCTTGCAACATACACAATTGGACACTCCGAGTCGCGGAAAGAAGCAGGTAAAGCATGGTATGGCATGTGTGTCGAAAGAATCGGAACGTCGTCGCATGGCATGGGACGTTCGGGATGTCGATAAGCATAATATTCAACCCATTTGGCAAAGTCATGCGGTGAACAATCACTCAATCTTTCCTCAAGATCATATGCCGAATTCTTCCGATTCACGATTGAAAAAATTAGAGATTTGAACCATGTTGTTCCGCTCTTCGGAAACGTTGCCAATATTGCGACATGGTTCTTACTAGGTGAAACCGAAGCATCAAGCTGTGAAAAACGCCAATAAGATCGGATTTGAAGTACCAACAACCTTGATAGAAGTATAAGTCGTCCAAATATTTTGATCCAGCATAGATGGTTCTTGGTAAATGAGATATCATGGACTCAATTTTATCCAAGATTGGTTCATCATCTGATTGAGATAGAGAGTGAACCGGAGAAACCATCATTCTCGAAGTAGTGTGATTATCACGCTTGACAATCGGAGACAATAATGTTCTAGCAATACGATTCTCCCTCGAGGTCGGAATGGTGACCTTCCGAGGCCAATGCGAGACAGAGAAAGGAGACAGGGTATAAGGCGATTGTTCGCAGTGGTGGCGGAAATGTGGTAAAGTTGCCGTGTTGGGATGGTTTTGCATGATGGTTTGTGTCTCCATTATTGCACTAAAATATTGAAAGATGTTGCGTAAATTTGAAGAGGAAATGATGGATTTTAATGATTGAGTTTGTATTTGAGAAAGGTCGAGGAAAGTTTGCGAGAGATTTGAGTAATTTATGGAGTTTAATGATGTATGGAAGCTAGTTTTTCTTTTGTTTGTGTATTTGGGAACTGGTGCTTCTACTTCAGAATCAAAGGCGCTTTGAAAAATCTGTTACAAGGTAGTTATTTATTTGCCAACTGTATTCCGTTATAACTTATAAAGTAGTTATTTTATATGCTTCTTTCTTGTAACGACTAGCGGTTTTGTTTTGTGGTCATCGAAGTAAAATCACGGTTTAGTCTTGTAATGTCACATACATATACATCCGTCGAGTTCAATTACGACAATTAGCATATGTATGTACCGCGTAAATACAATCCACATCTCAAAACTTAAAAGCCTCCTCTTTAAAACTCGTCAAGAAGTTCCCTAAAGTAGTAGTGACGGTAGTGTGGAGGATGATGTTGATCGACCATGTTTTCAATTGGGCCGATCAGACCCTCTTTGTCAGGGCCGTAATAGAACGCTATTGATTCCCTACTTGGACGCTCGTTGGGTCCAATTCGGGTCGGGTTAATCGAAAATTTGATCCAATGAGCTATTTTAGCTTCGAACCCTAACAATACTTTTTTTTTGGGTTTTTCTTTGTTAAAGCGAAAATTGAGTTTTTTTTTCCTTCCAGATAGTCTAAATTCAACAAAGAAAGTGTTTAAATACATCAATAAAAACCTCACAAAGACTAATATACCCTTATCTATTCCCGTCACTTCTCTTTTTCTCTCCTATCTACCACCTCCATCACCATTCTCGTCACCTACCAGCTTCAACAATAACAACAACAAAGTAAGGCTTAAACATAAAGTAAAGTTGAAGTCATCATATCGTCTTTCATAGTTGAAACAAAGATGAGGAAGAAAGAAAGAAGGTGAGGGAAGTCACCATTCTCATCCGAATTGAGGAATTAAAAGGAATAGGTTGAATTGTTTTTATAGAGAAGATGTGGGGTAATCAAAGTCGATTTACGACTAAGGTGTTAATGGACTATGGTGTGATTCTGTAATAACCCATATTTTTGTGATTTTTTTTTACAATTTAAATATTATTTTGAGTATAATTAAAACTTATTTTATAAAAAGGAAGGCTTTCACAAATCACCATTACAAGAATTTAATTAAATTTCTTTTCAGATTTTGGTTATATAAACTAAATTAATTGGGATTAATTAATTTCACAAAATTATTATTTCAAAAGAAATTTTAACTAATTTTTTTTTTAGGTTTTCAAAAATCAATTGAATTGGGATTCAAATGAATTGACTCACACCTTTCCTAAAAGTTGAATACCATTTCCTAAAAATCTAATTACACATACCCAAACAATACCATTAAAACTTATACACCCCCTTACTCCCAACTACTCAGTATAATTGCCTTTTCACTTCCCAAATCCATTCTACGTAAAACACAACAAAAACAAAAACAAAACACACAAAAAAAAAAAGAGAAAGAGAGGAAGCAGAGATTTGAACCATGTTGTTCCGCTCTTAGGAAACGTTGCCAATATTGTGACATGGTTCTTACTAGGTGAAACCGAAGCATCAAGCTGTGAAATTAAAACGCCAATAAGATCGGATTTGAAGTACCAACAATCTTGATAGAAGTATAAGTCGTCCAAAATTTGTGATCCAGCATATATGGTTCTTGGAAATTGAGATATCGTGGACTCAATTTTATCCAAGATTGGTTCATCATCTGATTGAGGTAGAGAGTGAACCGGAGAAACCATCATTCTCGAAGTGTGATTATCACGCTTGATAATCGGCGTAAATGCGAGACAGAGAAAGGAGACAGGGTATTAGGCGATTGTTAGCGGTGGTGGCGGAAATGTGGTAGAGTAGCAATGTGTGGATGGTTTTGCATGATGGTTTGTGAATTGTGTCTCCATTATTGCACTAAAATCTTGAAAGATGTTGCGTAACTTTGAAGAGGAAAAGATGATACGTATGTACTAAACTTTATACTTTATGATTGAGTGTGTATTTGAGAAAGGTTGAGGAAAGTTTACGAGAGCTTTGAGTAATTTACTAAACTATACTTTTTTGTTTTTGGGTTTTTTCTTTGTTAAAGCGAAAAATGATTTTTATTTTGGGTCAACTAGGTGTTGCATTAAATGAGATGGATAGCGGCGGCGTAAGCCTACGCCTCGATTACATCAGAAAGCCACACCGGACCATTATTAGAAACCCAAACTTCATCTACCTTCCTAACTACCGCCCACTTCGCTATTCTATGGGCTCCCTCATTAGCCTCACGATAACAAAACGAAAAACTTAACGACATCAAGAGACGGGATTAAATAAAAACAGTCATCTAAAATAATCAATCTTACAATTAAGGTATCGTTTGGGAACAAGGAATTCATTTCGTTTGAGGGGAACTGGAATGGGGTAACTTTAGTTGGGTTGGAATTGGGCCAATTTTAATTCCAATTATTTGGGCTTTCCAAACGCCAGAATTGGGCCAATTCTGGATTTCAATTCCAATTCCGAGTTGCAAACATAGCGTAAAGGGTTTCTATCTTTGCGTCCCCAGGGTGTGTGCGTAACAGTGGAGGCGGCTAATCGTGTGTCAATGGAAATCCAAGGTACGAAACAGATTAGTGAATGTCATTTGTTCGATTCATCGATCAAGGAAAGTCTCATATTGTTAATCTTATTACAATTTCAGATTTCAATCGAACTGTTGACATGGATGATGATGACGACAAAAATTCAGCACGACGATATTGTAAGAAAGTTGATGAATTTTATTTCGTCAAAATAAGCGAATTCTTCAAAGATCCTGCTTTGAAAATACACTTAGAGTCCGAAAGGAAATAAAAGCAGCGGATGTTGGAAGAGAGATGTCTTTATCACGCAACTTATATTCAATCCTTAGAGGTACCAACATCACTCTATCAATCGCCTTTTTTGAAGTTTTTTTTTTCGGTTTTTTGGAGATATCGTCAAGTAGTAATCGATCAATGGATACAATTATGTAATGTGGTCCGCGCTGAATTCCTAAATTTTTCAACATAGTGCAATTAAAGTTATTGGTATATCGATTTAAGTCGAAAAATCTTGCTTACATGGCGATGCAGGAAAGATTGAAATTGGCAACGATAGAAGAACAAGCGATACCAAGTTATAAGGAACCTCCAGCATGGATGATAACAGATTGGCATAGAAAGCTCGAACTTTATCGAGAGTTACTTCAACAGCATTGGGCTGAAAGTATTGTAAGCATTTTGTTTACGTAGTTTATTCGTAAATCGTCACCATAATATTTTGGTAATCGTTTTGGTTTATAATTATTAGACTACCTCGCTTAAAATTTATGATACATTATACTATATGGTTATTGATCGATAGGCCAATAATCATGATCCAACGTCTATGTCACCGTTAGATTTCGGCCTATTGGTGTCAGATTTCTGCTTATTGATAATCCATTGTACGTACACATAGAACAAGTCGTAATCTGGTACATTATAGTCATTTCATGTCATGTTAACTTTGGTTGATACATATATACATTTTGTTCTACTTTGGTACTAGAATGAGGACCTAGATGACGAGCGACCAGACGCGGATTTAGAGGTTGTTAAAATCAGGGAAAAAATCCCAACATTGTTCAAGCAATTGGGTCACTCGAAACCCAACATGGTGGAGGAGAATCGTGAGACTTCATCGGAGACGAGAAGAATGTGATCGCGAGATTAGAGAAGCAGACGCCAAAACCCCAACACGAACAGATTACCAAACAGGTCGTACGTGTTATTGGTATAATGGTTCCAAGTTCGATATAAAACGTAAACTTCGTGTAAGATCGTCTTATATATAATCATCCCTTCACTAATTAATTTACTTGTTGAAGTACGACGTCTCTATTTTTATTGTGTACTTCATGTGTACGCCTCAAAAATATAGGAAAATTTGAGGAATGTTAAACAACTTGAAGAGAAGGAAAAGAAGTCGATAATGCTACATGAGCGTGCACGAAAAAAGATTGAAGATTTAAAGAAGAGGATTGCTGCTTATGCGAACGTATGTCATACTATGAAGCAGGAGGAAGAGAAGATAGATGAACGAATTTCGCATATGGAGCTTGCTATATAACAACAGGTATATATATACTGTCTTTGTTCTTTTGATTATGCGAGAGAAATTCAAATTAAACGTTAACGATCCAAGTGAACAAAAGGCCGTAATGGCTAGGTTAATTTGCATTGTATTTGTCGAATCAGTATGGATTTTATTGAACTAATTTGTTCTGGTTTGCGCATGACAGTCTACTTTGTATGAGAATTACTGTAATTTGCTAAACAATGCTAGAGAACTTGCTTCAGAGAAAGATTCAGAAGCTCTTCAAAAGTTGTCCCACAAACAGGTTAGTATGCAGAGTTTGCCACTTTATGATGCTAATTTAAATTATCTTCGTTTATCATCTCGCTCTTAATTAATAGTGGTGAAACTTTAATTTGTAGCGCTGAGGTAATGTTGTTGTTGACCTTCCTAACTAGTCGAGTGTTTGTCCCTACATGGTTAGGTTGAGGCATTCATGTCCAAATGGGCGAGTGATGAGACATTTCGAGCAAATTACACCAGAAGCATCCAACTATCGCTTGCTAATCGAGGGTTGAGCAACGATGGAAGAATGCTGGATTTATCGAAGAATGTCATATTGTCATTTGAAACCTAAAAAGCTAGGTTGTCAATGACGAAGGATGTGTATGTACATTTGGAGTATTGGCTGTCACAATTACGTCTTTTCTGAAAAACAGACACTTGAAATGTCAGATGAACCCTGTTTGTATGATTTTTCTTAGCGAATATATTTATTAGGCTGCCTCGTGTGATACGATTGCATCTTTTTGAATTGATATGATATGAATGACTCTGATAGTCTGACCTGATCTGATCTGATTTAAATGACTCTGAACCGGTCCTATCTGATCTGAATTGGTTGAAAATTTGATTGAATTTCCACGAATTAGTATCAATTATGGACCAAATACATTGATAATTATTTAAACATTTTTAATCTGATCTGGTCTGATTTCAATAACTCTAATCTGACTTGATCTAATTTGAATGACTCTGAACTTATATGAATACTAATTTTATAAAGTCTTATCAAACAAGGCGTTAGTCAAGTGCCTATTGTGAACATAAAAAGGTATATATGCTGGGAATATCATAATCATAACCTTCTTAAATATAAAAGGGTATCATAGGGAGATGATTTTTTTTAATATTTAAATATAAGAAGTGATTTTTCAGTTGGGTTAATTAAGGGTCATTCTTGTTAATTTGCAATTGTTGTAGAGTTTTGTTCACAAATTTGGATATGGTCTAAAGATAATGCTCTTCATATAGTATTGCCTTAACTTTTCCAGTACAGGTGATCATATTTAATTTGTCCCACATCGAAAGAATATTATTATTGATCTGTATTAAACCTGGTTTTATTGTCGTCCCATATCGAAAGTTTTTGAGACAATCCAAACCTGTAATGTACATAAATGTTTTTGATTCTAGTGGTGTTTCACGTCAATCCATCAATAAATTGGCAATGGAATTCACTGCCAAATCATGAAATGATGGAGCCAAAGATGGGAGCGTCATGTATCATCAGTTATTTCCATTAATTGAATTAGCGATCTACCAAGTAAGTCGCCTTAAGCTATGTTTTTCTTTTTAGTTTTTATTTATTGCTTTAAAATTAGAGTTTAGTAGTCTATTTTTTCGCCTTTCTATTATTATTTTCAATTTGTGTTGTTTAGCATTATGGTTGTTTTTCCCATTTATTTGTAATATTTAGGAGCAGTTTACCCCAATGTTGTATCGAATATAATTATTCATTTTTAGTTTCAACTCGGAATAAATAGATCTTATCTTTCAATTTTCCAGATTCGTCTTGAATGTCGGAGGATTTGTAGCTTGCATCATTCACCTTTGGGATTCTACCAAGTTCGTGCATTCTAATAGGTGGTGGCTGCACATCCGCAAACACTAGAAAGAGTATTGCGGAAGCTACTCTATTTTTCAAGTGATGTGGGTACTATTACCGAGAAACTTTAGCAATGTATGTGCAAGCAACGAGCTAAGAAATTGGTAAACAATCAACAACGTTGATATCTCGTTGGGCAGACAAAGAAGAATTACAGCCCTGTGCGATTCAACTTATGAAACAGTGTATTCAAATCAGATCAGATTTGTTCAAATCAAATCAAATCAAATCAGATCAGTTTAATTCAAATCAAATCAAATCAGATCAAAATTATCCAAATGACTATCAATGAATATAATCTACCTCTTGTTATTAATTCATCTAAATATAGTTAATTTATCAATAAATTCAGGTCAGATCAAATCAAATCAAGCTCATTCAATCAAATCAAATCATATTAGCTCAATCAAATCAAATTCGAAAAATGCAGTCAAATCACATAGGCCTAAACGCTCAACTCTACTTGTGAATTTTAATGATAATAGAATCATGTTAGTCCAAATGAAGGACGAACTAAGGTTTTTTTTTTCCTTTCCATTTTTCAGTGTATATGAATTGAGCTGAAATGAAGTAAACACGTCAAACTAAGATTTATCCAATGATCACGTCCTAGTTATTACTAGAATTGGATGTATGTGTTCACTACTCCGATCCAATTGGAATAATTGTTTTGCATCTAAATGTGAAGCTTCATTAGTGCATATAATAGATAAATTGTACGGAGTAACCAATAGTAACTTTATTTATCCTTCGGTCATTTTAATAAATGTATAAGCAAGCTCCGTTGGTATCCATTGATTGGTGGTAGTTTCAGCGTGTATGTGTCCCACATCGAAAGAATATTCAAAATGGTTACACTCCATTATTATTTAAAGGGACATATATGTCGAGTACCACATCGGAAATGCAAATGTGAAAACTAGAATTGGATACCTTTTTAAAGGCTAATCTAGACTCTACTTCATCCACATCAACTCATTCTTTCTGGTCATCATCAAAAGATGAAAAAGAAGAGAAAGAAAGAGGTCAAGGGTGGAAGCTCACACTATGGGTTGTTTTCTTATTGAGTTAGCGATCTACCAAGTAAGTTCTCTTTCCTTCATTTTATGCTCTTATTTATGCTTTTTGTTTATGGTTTTTTCCTTTGTTGTTTCCTTTTTTTCCTAGTTTTTTATTGTTTATTATTATTATTATTATTATTATTATTATTATTATTATTATTATTATTATTATGTTGGTTTGTTTCTTTGCTTTATTTTCTGGATTTTTTTATTTATATTATAGTTAAAGCATAATTATACATAGACCTCAAAACATAAAAATGATAGCATATAGTATGGAGTTATAAACATTGGTGCTCATTTGGTCTCTATGAGAAATTCTAAACATAAAATTAGAGTCTAGCGCCTAAATGACTTTCATTTTACTCCTAATTAAAATGCTCTAAATTAAATCTTCTGCTCGGCGGATCGAGTGTATGATACGTTGCTGGAAAGAGAAGGGCTAATGTAGTAATGTTGTGTTAATCTACACCTACAAAAAAAAAAATGATGTGTATCTAATGAATTTATTTTCTTTTTTTTTTTGTTAGAATTGTCCAGTATCCTCGCAATATCGGTGAGGATTTACCGGGATCTCTCTTCCGACTAATCGGTAAATTCTTAAATGTTGCATTCTCCCTACTAGCTAGTAGTATGACTATCTGGTAATTGGTTTTAACTTTAAAAAGCCTTATTTCAATAAAACAAAATCTTTAAAACCCGATTAAAAATAATGTAATATATATCGGTATGACCTCTAAAATCTTATTAAACATATTTGTTTAGTTTTTGATAATTTGTTTTAGCTATATATAGTAGTATTTTTCTGTAACTTTTGATGCAAGATATATATTTTCATAGCTTGTTCATTCCAAGCACCCCAGAGGTGTTGTCCTGCAAAACGATGAGGAGATTGTTTTATTTTGACATACATTTTACCTAGCATCGATATATATTTTATATATATATATACTTAAAACATCAGATCAACTTTTAATTGTCGCGCTCTCACATTTTCAGTTCAATAATTTGGTAGGCGCTGCTTGTGGCCAACATAGTTTCTGCAAAAAGGGGGCCTTGGTGCGTTGGGTTTGGATACGATGTTCTTGGGTTAAAGAAAACTATACGGAAATTAGTGAGAGTTACTTGCCGACTATCTGTTGGAAAGATCGAAATAAGATTTCTCGAAGAAGATATGAGCTGGCCAGCCCTGAAACATCCGGACAACGAGAGGATTGTGTTGTACGAGTTAACGAGTAGATGATGAATTTGTTAAGACAGTAGAACAGGAATCTTCGAAAGGAAGTCAAAAGAAGATGAAAAGCTAAAGAACACTATACTGAGAGTGAGTTACTTACCGACTACTGTATCTGGTGTGACGGTTGAACTTATAAGGTCGGACTCGATATTTGTCTTGTAATTTTCACTCTATATGTCGGTACCATTTAACTTTTCCTAATGTGTATACATATGTACCATAGTGAAAGTTTTTTTCTATCAAAATTAAATTCTACGACTTTTGGGTGCCCTAACCATCAATTTAGACTTTTGCCTTAATTGGTTTTCAACATGATATTAGAGCCTCAGCGATATTGAGATCTCAACTTGTAAATGGGGCGTGTCGTCGAGGGAGCTGCCGTTGAGTAGGTATATGGAGGCAGCTGGCTTATCATTGCGGCTGAAGATGAGGGAGAGACGGCACACAGCGAATTCGGAGCTTTCGAAGAGGCGTTTCCATGCCTTGCAAACGCACTTGAATCGGAAAATAGATTTAGGTGGTAGCTTCTTGAGGATGTTTGAAATTAAGATGTCATCATGGATATATCGACCATTTTCCTCCATCATTATTGTACATATGAAGGAATTATTATGAGCTAGGTTAAGTTTATATATGTGATGGTGTTACTACGGACGGAAATTATTCGGCTCTTTAGGGTTAAGAAAATGGGGAAATTTCTGAGAATTATACTATCTATATGATAAAGAGATTTTTCGAGTTCATCGATCGAGTTGTGACGGCAAGTCGACGACAACCCCTTAGCGATGCACTATTTAATTAATTTGGTTCGGAATCGTGTTGGTAAGATCACATAGACGAACAAACAATCAAAGTGCCCTCAACTTATTCAATAGTATTTTCAAATCAGATCAAATTTATTCAAATCAAATCAATTCACATCAGTTGTATTCAAATCAAATCAATTCAGATCAGAAATATCCAAATAACAATCAATGAAATCGGTTTATTTTTAGTCATTAATTCGTCTAATTGCAGTTAATCTATCAATTAATTCAGTTCAGATCAAATCAAATCAAATCAAGTTTATTCAAATCAAATCAAATCAGATCAGTTCAATTCAAATCAAATCAGATCAGTTCAATTCAAATCAAATCAAATCAAATCAAATCAGAAAAATGCAGTCCAATCGCACAGGGGCTTAGTAACCCTACGTAAAATCAATGTGTAGGAATCCTCTAGAGTTATTTTTTGGTGAAGTTTGTAACGTTTACTATTATTGGGAATAAAACAAAAGAAGTTGGTTATTTCAATGCACAAATAATGAATTAAATATTTAGTTATTTCCTTACTTGGTAAGGTAGAGTTTTTTTAAACTCCAGAGGATCGGATCCACACCCAAAATCAATATATTTTGGACAGTAATAATCTGCGTTTTGGGCTTGGCTGTGGTATTTTTGTACGAATGTACTACTTCTAACCTAACTTAACCAAAACATTATTTTGTGATATAAAAAATGTCTCTTCTTTTTAAGGAAATTATATAATAATGTTTCTTAAAATTAAAGTAATTTTCCTAGTAATAAAATTCTTCTCTTTAACATTTGGAAAAACACTACAAATTTCACGTATATTATTATCAATGGAACTTTATAATTTACAATCGTCAAAAAAAAAAAAAAAAAAAAAAAAAAAAACCTAAACACACGAATGAATATGGGAACCCTCACATCAGCCTCTTTGTAGACCTAACTTGATCTCTACGCTTCAAGACTTGATCAATGACGGAAAGACACCTTCCTCCTGATCTCATCACATACAACATTCTCACCCGGTTACCGGCCAAGACTCTCGGCCAATGCAAGTGTGTTGACAAGTCTTGGAAATCCAACATTGACGACCCTAATTTCATCAAACTTCACCATGAAGTTTCACTCGAAAACGAGTCGAACCTATCACTTGTTCTCACATCTGACTTTACATCCGTCTACTCTATCGACAACTTTCTCGACCAAAACTCGAAGCGTAAGCCGATGCTTCTGCCTCGAGCGTCCGAGGATACCCAGCGTGTCGAGGTGGTAGGAGCTCAGAACGGGTTGCTCTGCATTGCTAGTGGTAAGTGCCTAAATGGTTACTGTTTTGTAAACCCGAATATGCGAAATTATCCGAAAACACTCCCCTTTCTTTCGAATGTATTGAGCAGGACTTTTGGGGGTACACATTATGATTTGGATTATGTTCGAACTAGATGTTTGATCGAGGTAGGGTTTGGTTATGATATTATAAGTGGTTCTTACAAAGTTGTCAATGTGTTCATCTTGGCCACGGACCGTGATCCGAGACCTGAAGGATCGGTTTATTGCTCGAACACGGGTTTATGGACACCTACTATACCACCCAATTATTACAATAATCATAAATGGATTTTTGGTGGTGAATTGAACAACTCGTTACACTTTGCTGCACATAAGAACCAAAATATTATTGTCACTTTTGATCTTCATGATGAAGTGTGGGGTGAAATTCTCTTACCTTGTCGCGAATTAGGGTTTGATATCGAACAAGAATACTATCAAATCGAAGAAGGGCTTCAAATCGAGTTGAGTTATGAGATTATCGACGTATGTGTTTTGAGAGGATGTCTTAGTGTTTTGGTTATTGATGTAGGTTGTAAGTATCCTTCTTTTTGGGTTTGGAAAGAGTATGGTGTGCACAAATCATGGACAATGTTGTTCACTATACGTTTGTTAGGCGACTTTAAAATTCTCTATTATTCGCCAAATAGCTCGCATGTTTTGTTGTGGTTGTCTGAAGGAAAAGGTTTGATTTGGTATGACTATAAGACACAGAGCAAAGTTGATAAGAGGATTGATAGTGAGGGGATACGGATTACGGGTGCTAAGATTTTGTTCACCGGAACCCTAAACCCTGTTCCCGGAGTGGTATCAAAACAAGAAGTTGGAATTGGAGGAGAGGGTGGGGAGAGTGAAGAGGAAGAAGGCGGGAAAGAGGAAGACGGAGAGATTTCTAAAGAGATTGTGGTCGAGGGATCGAAGAAATGGAAGAAGATGAAGGCGGAGAGAAAGCGATTGAAGAAAGAGGAGAGAAAGAAGAGAGGGGGAGGGGGAGAGGGAGAGGGAGAGGGAGGAGAAATCGAAGAAGACGTAAAGAAGATGTTAAAGATTTTGAGAAAGGAGAAGTTGGAGGAGAGGAGGAAGAAGAGAAAGGAGGAGGCGAAGGAGAGGACAAAGGAGCTATTGGCAAGAGAGAAAGAGGAGGAGGAGAGTGTGGTAAAGGGATCGAGGCTTTCGAAGAAGAAGAAAGAGGAGGAGGAGAAAAGGAAGAGTAAGGAGATGGAGAATATGAAGAGAAAGGAAGAGAGGAAGATGAGAAAGGAGGAGGAGAAGGAGAAGAAATGGGAGGAAAAGATCAATAAGAAGAGAGGAGGGCCAAAGAAAGGTGGAGGCATAGATGATGAAGCAAATGAAAAAGAAGAAGTAGAATACGAAGAATATGAATAGCAAGAGTTTTAATTAAGATGACAAGAGTTTAGGTAAGACGGTTTCTCAAGTCGAAATCTTACTTGAAAAAGTTACTTTAAGATTTTCTTTCTATATAGTTTAGTTATATGTTATTTAAGTGTCTAGTGTAGTTCTGTAGTTTGACATTGTTTTTTTATTTTTTTTTGCTTTTATCAGGAGATTAATAATCAATTGACTACGTATTTAATTTGACATTTTTTCTTATTGTTTTCCTACCTATTTACTGCTGCTGCTCTAGCTTGCTCAGTCATGATTACGTTTAATTTGTTGTAGTATGTATGTTTTTGCCTTTGCTTCTCATATTACGCTACGTTTCTTCCATTGACACGCAATTTTCAGTTTTTCTATGGTATTGTATAGAGGTTAAGTTGCGTATATAGGAATTGTGGCACACGCAATCTAATCTTATTAGTATCATACTATTTTACGATGCTGAATAAAACCCACAAAATAGAGATTGTCCATACTATTTTACGATGCTGAATCCAAAGTAATATCTCCTCATATAATGTCCCAAATGCGCACCATTGTATGCTTAACGACTCGTTTATAATCACAATAGCGTTGAAGAGGTCATTTATTTCTTACTAAAAATTAAAGAACACGGTATATAATAGATTATCGTTCCACAATCTAAAACAAGTTTGATTTTATCGCAAGTTCCATCGTATTGGTCACGCATCGTCATCCCTATACTCAAATTAGACTCAGTCTTGGGAGAATGGGGCAACAAAAAGAAAGATTATTACGCTAATCTAAAAGAGTAATTACGTAGTCCACTAACACAAGAAAATCACACATACTAAGTAACGAAATTTGACGTCCAAATTAAAACAGAGTAGTAACTGCCATTCTACTCTATCTAGTCAACCTTGATCATCACACTTTGTTTCTCAAGATATCAACCATGGCGGGCCAGCAGGAATTACCCAAAAAAGCTCCTCCTTTCATTTTCGTCATCGACAAGTTACCAAATCATCAAGAAGATGATCTACCTGGGGTAAATTTCTATTTTAACTTTTAATTTAATTACCACACTTTTGCATAATCTTTTACTAACAAATATAGTGTACTTTTCTTTATTTTGCGTTTTCTTAGTGTTACGTGCACCAATATTTCTTTAGTTTGCAGCATTTGATTTAGTACGTCGTTTAATTCGACTTGTAAGTTGTGATCGATATTGTTGTATTCTCGAGTTTTTACTCGGTTAAGAGTCTTAAGACCGTCAGAATTCACTAAACTTATTAAATCACCAAGATGTGACGCTTTTTTTTAATATCGAGGATAATGAGTCGGTTTAATTACTAAACAATGTTAAGTTCGGACTCGAGTCGGTTAATAGACGAAATTGAACCAAGTTATGTCTGAACCCAACCCAACCCAACCCAAATGGCTCTGCTCATTTACGAACACGTTGCTTTACAATTAAACGATTTTACCAATTGGGGATTTGGGAATGATAACATCCAAAGATTTCCGCAGTAAAATCATGGATTTTTACCTCTGATGAGGTAAATGTGATTTGATTGATTTCTTTTTTTTAACTGTGGGTGTTTGTTGAAATTGGAAGTTTTCTTGTCAATTTTGAGAATTTTAGCATATGGTTTCGCCAAATATTAATTCTGTTATTTGGTTGGTTTAGTTGAGATCATAATTGGGTCTGTTGGACTTGCATGTTATCTTGTCAAATTTTGGGTAAAAGTAAATTGGGATTTACCAAAGGAGTAATCTTTTATTTTTACATGGTGATCAGAATTATTACTATGATTTGCTCATGAATGTTTGGTTTTATGTTGATTCAACAGAGTTATCCTGTGCTTCCTGTTCATCCTCAGAATTATGCTTCTGTCTATGGCCCTGTAAGTGCCCCGCTTGAAATGCTGAATTGGTTTTGATTTGCGCGTGGTACTTAATTTCGGTACCACCCTTTCACACGATATGTGTTCGACCTCAAAACCGTGAAGGTCAGGGTTTTAAGTTCAATTTCATAGAGGGTGGTTCCGAAGTTGAGTATCAGTGGGCAGTGCGCAGCACTGCAGCCGTGCAGTCCCATTTCATTTCACTTTTAACGATTCTATTGGTGTGATGGTTCTTTTTATTGTTCGGATAGGGAAAATGCATAAATAAGCCTGAATGTGTTTGTGACTGTATTATCTGCATTTGACAGGTTCTGAAAGAAATTGTGAGCAGTCCTCTTTACAGGAATGGCGAAATCCGGGATGTGTATGTTAACTTTCCTGTTGAAGGGTGGTTCAGAATTGACCTGCAACAAGGTGAATTTTGGGTGAATGTGACAGAACAGGAGCTTCATAATGCTTTACCTTTTATGCTGAATAGCACTGATGCTGAAACATGGCACCCTGTACCAGACATGGTGCAGGTCATGCTTAACCTTCCGGCTAATACTCATGTTGTAGGTTCGTTTTCTTGTGCCAATTTGATGGTATTGCTGAACTCTTTGATTTGGCAAATTGTCACCTAATGTTTGTAAGATCAGGCTGTTTGGCTGGAGAGGAAGCTGTGGGTTTGAGGGCTTTGTCCGACTACATTGCAACCTCTGTGAGCAACAATCAAACTTATGCATTTGTGGTAAATTTGCCCCCTCCTTTAATTGTGGAGTGTAGATAAATCATCACATTATAGCACTCGGGCTTACATTTGCTTACAATTTGTGTAGACTCAATTGTATATTGGTGGAGAACTCGATGAATTCATTGAAGAACATGTTGCAGGTATGTCTAGAATTACTTGATACTGGATCTATTCCCGTTTGGGTCTAGCAATAGTCGGGTTGGTATTAGGCATACATTTAGTAAATGTATGAAAGTAGATTTTGCTGTCATGATAAGGGTCTCAGGTTAATCTTTATTCAATCCTAGTCTGATGTGAATTAGACGTGGATCAAGTGGCGATTGTATATAGCTTCAAGGACTACTGTGGTTTTTCCTGGCTATCTGTAGATGAGTATTTGTTTGAAAGCATAGTTTCATATGTTAAAATGTGACTGCAGGCAGTTGTATTCATGTAACTCTCTATTGTTGCAGTCTCTAGTGGTCCTTGGAGGCCTTCGATTTATGAGGTTTGCGACAACTTGTGTAAGAGAAAGGTAATGATGCATACTATGATTGTATCTTACACTGTGACTGGTTCAATAATTTCGACTCTGCAAACATTGGCTGTATTGTAATGGAATATGTCCTCAGGCATTCATATATTGGTCAAACTATCTAACCTGTGATGATATCTTCAATTTGAAGGTCTGTCGAGCTCGTCCAGTCACTTTAGTCATTGAGGAGCTACCAAATCTCCAAGAAGATGACATCCCTGGGGTAAATTTTCAATAAACATATGTTGCCCCTTTCCCTTCATTGTTATGTATTTGGAAACATGGTTTACTGAATTTGAGTAGTTGGATTTTCGATAAGGGCTTTGTCGTCCATTGCAATCAGCATTCCTCATTGTCCCAAAGGGTTCAGGATGAGGGCTTTATCTATCTGATATATATGAAGATAATTACACTGTCATATATGTAAAAACTGTTGTTGGGGGTTTTGAATTCTTTGTCCAGTTTTTTGTTGGTCATAAAATGCCTTTGCTCAACTTTTGCTGTTGTATGAAAACTTTATTGTTGTAATAATATTTTTATACTATTACAAATTAAAGGCCATATCTTAAACATGACTCTATTTAGTTTATTTATCTTCTGATTGAGCGTGAGCTGTTGAGGTTTGCCTGTGTAATATATGTAATTAATCAGAGGCCGAGCTTTGTGACTCTCGCCTTTAATTCTCAGTTTCACTAGGTTTTGCTAATTTAAGTACTATGGTTATTTAATTTAACTTATTTATGTTTAATTGTTTCTACCTCTTCATTCTACAGAGCTATCCCGTACTCACAGTACAGCCTCATAGTTATGCTGCTGTTTACGGACCTGTAAGTGCTCCCTTTCCTGTCAATTACTTGCCTAGTACAATTCATCCCGGAGATATCTGTTTGTGACATAGAATCTGATTGCAGTTGGTCACAAAGAAAGTGCTAATATATTTTGCTTGTTTCAGGTTCTGGCAGAAATTTTTCGGAGCCCCCTGAATAGGGATGGTAATATTGAGGCTGTGTATGTCAAGTTCCCTGCAGAAGGATGGTTCAAAATCGACTCAAAAGCAGGTAAATTTTGGGTCACTGTGACAGAAGAGAGGCTCCATGGTATGCTGCCTGGAATGTTTACTAGCACCACAGATGATGAAAGATGGACTCGAGTAGGTGATATGGCAGAAGTGATGGCAAACTTCTCGGTGAATGCTCATATCATTGGTGAGTACTCATTAGGCCCTATTATTACATTGCGCAAAGCTAAAGTTCATTCTCAGTTGGTGATGTACAGAAGTATCATTAGTATTTATATCAGGTTGTCTTGCTGGAGAAGCAGCCATGGATTTGAGGACTTTCAGTGACTATACTGCTACCACTACTCTTGACGACCAGCCTCATATCTTTGTGGTAACTCCTGCGTTACCTCCCCTTTACTTAATTGGATGGTTATAGCATTTGCAGCATTGGACTTTGAATTGGCATAATGTTGATTTGTTCAGACTCGATTATCGACTGGTGGAGAATTGGAGCAGTACATAGAAGAACATGTGGCAGGTATCATAGCATTACTTAATACTGTAATTTCACAATATCCTTAGTATCAAATCACATATATATCTTCTGTTAGAGTGCAATCTGAATGATGACAAGCTTAAGTTCTGAATGGAGTGTCTTCTCGATCTTTTCCTTAAAACTCACTGATCGTCTCTGATACTGCAGTTACCACGGGTCCCTGGACGCCTTCAGTCTATGAAGTGTGTGAAGAGCTGTATAAAATTAAGGTAAATAGCTCCTACTGACATTCCTGCACTGCGCTTGAATATGCAGTATTACTTACTGGCCGTTAAGTACCCAATGTAAATGATTATTGATCGGTCTTCGGCTCTTCATACTGGTTGTTTACGATGTACTTAAGTTAGTGAAGTTTGTAAAACAGTGACACTGCCTGTCATCTGACGGGAGCGAACTGTGGAAGCTAACTGACCCAAGCTAGCTGGTTTACCAGAACTTTAAGGGGTCAGAGGTGGAAACTTGAAAATTACTAGAGTGTATTACTGGAAATTTACTGTGAGATCATATTGCACTTGTACATACCCACCTACATTTTACTAATAGTGCATTGATCGATAGATAGATCGATGTAGCCATTTAACAGCACTCTTAAGAATTAAAATGAGACACTTAATTTTGAATTCACAACATAGATACAACTATACAAGTACGAGCATTGTTTTACAAGTTACTAATATTCCCAGGCCACCATATTGTGTCTCTCATCAAGAGGTTGCCTTGGAAACATTGGCACTCGATCTGTTATATTTCATGTGGCTTTTCACGAGCTCTCCGGTTGCAATGGCAGACATAAGTGAGAGCTCCCCTGCCAGAACAGAGCCGGCAACTATAGTAGCAAGACGCCTCGAGTGTTCTCCAGGCGATGCCTTGCTTCCTCCCTTCACCCCGAGTAGGTTCAGACAAGTAGCTTGAGATGCAAGACTAGTCCCCCCACCTACTGTGCCCACCTACAAGTAAGAACAAACACATATGAGATCGTCTCACCATAATTTTTCCGATAAATTTCTGTTGAGCATCTTGGTATACAATAGGTCTCATGTTGGGACTCATTAGTAAGCGATATTTACCTCAATGGATGGCATAGATACAGAGATGTGAAGATCCTTGCCATCATTCACAGCTTCCATCATGGTAATACACTGTGAACTTTCGACATTCTGAGCAGGATCCTGGCCTGTTGCTATGAAAACCGCAGAGATTATGTTGCTGGCATGGGCATTGAAACCACCTAGAGCTCCGGCAATAGCAGAGCCAGCTAAATTCTTGAGCACATTCACCTCTACAAGCTTAGCTGCATCTACTCTCAACACCTTTTTAAGAACTTCTTCCTTTATAACTGCTTCACAAACCACAGACTTCCCACGACCCTCAATCCAGTTTATTGCAGCAGATTTCTTGTCTGAGCAGAAGTTTCCTGAAGAATTCAACTTAATATGTTAATCAACGAGGTTCAGATACACGCGACCTTACCAAGTTACCATATATAGCGCTTAGTAAACCACACGAAAATTTTATCTACTCTATCTAGTATAAGAAGTACTGTAACCTGCAACAAGTGAAATAGGGACGAACCAGAGATGCCGATAACTTCCATGTCTGGGAAATCAGCTTGTAGGATACTGAGGACGGCCTCGACACCTTTAGACACCATGTTCATCCCCATGGCATCCCCTGTGCTGCAGCAAAACCTTATGTATAAATTCCTCCCTGCAATCGAGCACTGTACACTTTGCAGCCTGGCATATTTGCTTGAGCTGGAACGAACAACCAAGCAAAAAATCAAACATATGTTAACACAAATGACTTTACAAAGAGTAAACTTTTTAGACAATATTTAGATGTGTATCTTCATCAACAAGTTGAAAACTCGTCTCAAAACCGAATTATACCTGATGAAAGCATCATCCAAGGTGTCAAAATTGACAGGATTCTCAAGAAAGAATTTCAATTGAGAAGCCCTCTTAGCATTAGGAAACCTAACCACAGGTGCCCTAGTCATGCCATCCTTAAGCACAACACACTCCGCACCACCAGACCCATATATAGCCTTACACCCACGGTTCACGGTCGCGACCACGCACCCTTCGGTCGTAGCCAAGGGTACCATGTACTCAACCCCGTTCAACAACAACGGCCCCGCAACACCCACCGGAACTGTCACATACCCAATCGGTGACTCACAGTTCAACTTAAAAATCGACTCGAAATCAAAACCCTGATACGGTAGCTTCTCCAAGGATCTTCCGGTAACCCTTTGGACCACCTCACGCCTCACCTCCACCGCTCTCCGGCAGTCTTTCAGCCTCGACTCTAAACTTCGAGACGGGACCACCCCGTCTAACACCGACTGTACCAATGACTCGTCAATCTCATTAGCCACATTGTCGTCGCCTTTCTTTAAACCGTCGTAAACGTCGTTGTTGTCGTTGTCTGTCGTTGTCGCTGTTATTCTGAGTAGCTCCGGCGAAGGACCGGAGGAAGTGAACGCCGAAAAAGCTGAGGAGGTGGACGAACGAGGCGAAAAAGACGACGACGGCGAGGAGTTCGGAGAGAGTGATGACGTGGAGAGGGAAGGAGTTGCGGATTTTTTCGCGCCAACGGTGGAGGAGGAAGTACGCCATGGAGAAGAATAGAGAGAAGAATAGCGTGTTGGGTAAGTAATGTACGAAGGGCAGTTTCGGTATATTGTTTTTGTTATAAACTTTGCAGCACTCGTTTCCAATGGTGGTGCTCTGTGCCATTGTTGTTGATGATGAAGATCTTACAGGGCGGCGTTTCTCCATCTTTCATGGAAGTTTTTTTCCCCTTTTATCTGGATTTGATTCGACCTACTACTGTTCATAGGGTTTGATTTGATTTGATTTGATTCGATTCGATTCCTTTTTAAACTTGTATGGATTGTTTTACTAGTAGGAAAAGGAAATTGATTTTTTTAAGCGTTCTACTATGATAAGGAGTCTATGAATAAATTTTTTTTTCTAATGAAGTCCGCGGCCACTAAATTAGTTACATCCGTTGGCTCACACTCTATCTACACCCTTGTAGTATAATTGATTGGGCTAATATGAGCGACTAGATGAGCCGCTTTATTTCCTAACTGAAATTGAGAACATATTAGATTACTTTTTGAATTAAAATGTCAAAAAGTTGGTAATGATAATGATCATGGTACATACAACGGTTTTATACATGAATTATTTCGATTTTCGTAAATCCTCGAACAAATAGATGTCCCAATAACATCAGCTCAATAGAGTGGTATAGCCACCGAGTAATACCTGCATTAATTTAATATTTTATGCTTATGTATACCTTGTACAGAGTATATTTAATAATATAATGTGATAATTTGAACACCCTAGAATTTGGCTTCTATGTACTTGCTTGTAGAACATTTATGTTTTATCTATGGATCTATGGCCTCTTTCGCCGTAAAAAAAGGACTGATGGATCCTTTTCCCGACTTATTGAATTGCCGCCTCGATTCTTGTTTTATTAACTTATCCGACTCCAATCCAAACTGAATCGAATAGGCGAATAGTGGAAAAGATATACCTATATTCATCAACAGGTGTCCCGATCGACACGTAGCAAATCTTTGTATCAACGTGTCATGACACACGAGTCGGAGTAATGAGTCATATGGCTTATTATGGCACATGCATAGCAAGATGCAATCGTTTGCTACAAGCCACAACCCTTTGTAACATATTAGCAGAGTCAGAGACTACGAGGTCACGACCAGCTCACTCGCACGACTAGCTAAGTACCGAGTAAGGAGAGTAAATGGAAGCGCACAAAGAGAGGAAAGAAGAGATAATGAAGGCGGAAGAAGCAGCAGTAGTCGATAAAGAAGGCGGCCGAAGAAAGAGCGTTTATGCTAATAAAGATGGTCATCACATAGCCAAGGCTGAAGGCGGCCGAGGTTCGTCGTCGTTGGATCCCACGGTGAAGAAACTTATTCGTGACGCTATCGTGAGCGGCGACAAAGAGGGTAACACGGCTCAAAATCCAGATGACGTTCTTGTTTTTTCACGTTCTGTTAACAAGATTGATTCCTCACTTGAGTAACTTTGTCAAATTTTTGTTTTGTATATTTATTATTACCGAATTAAATAATTAAGGCTTTTTCTACCCTGAACTGAGTACGAGTGTACCGTGTACCCCTGAAATTCTAATAAACTAGTTAGCGGACCTTGCGTTATACTCTCTCCAATCCAAAGAGATTTCAACTTTCATTTCATGTTGTTGTAGTTTTGACTTTTGAGGTGTTTTGTTCAGAGCTTGTTTTATTTTGCATGAACTCCCCTCGAAAATCAAGACAAATAGGTCTTTCGTTTGGTCTATAAGTACTCTCTAATATGGCAACCGGTTGATTTTAAGACACACAGGTCTTTCGTTTAATCTACAAGTACTCTATTTGAATCCGAGGGAGTACACTCGTGTTACTTGCTTGTGTATGCTTAGTTAAGATTGAGAAGAGGAAGATACATCGATTCTCATAATTTTTCCCGAACATGCGCCAAAAAATCAGCTCAAATTAAACCATTCCAACATCCTCGTTCATCAACTTTGACTTTTAACTTTCCAAAAGCCGAAGAAAATGAACGGTTAGATCGTTGGAATTCATCGGCCATTCTCACATTTCTTCTCTGAATCGTACGATACGTCCATACTAGCATATAAAATTAATTAAAAAATGATATTTATGTAATTAATTAAATAAATATTATTACTCATATTTTCTCGGATAATAATTAATTAAAAAAAGGCGAGTAAGTTTGATAAATGGCAATCCCAATCAAATATGCCTCTTCAACCATAACTACCACCATAGTCTCTACACAGTCCTATTCTACATGTAATTCCTACAGTTTTGATTTTATATATATAATACTAAAAAAATAATAGCGTATTATTGAAGAGTTCATATGAAAGAGCTTTTACATACTGCCCCATCCCCTTAAAAATTGATCATACAATAATCCATCATCAAACATTCAAATTAAACCCGTATAATTGAGGGTTCTTTTCCGGTCGAATTGCGCATATTGTGGCGTTGGACGGGTCATTTTCGCAAATCGCGACGGAAGTACGTATTGAGATCCTTAGTTTTGCATCATCAAGTGTACCGTAAGTCTTAGGGTTGTCACACTTTTATTTACTTGTATTTATTTCTTCTGTGATTTCTTTTTTTTGTTTAAAATTTAGTTCCTCAATTATAACAATTTCGTAATTTGTTCGTATATAGGAGTACTGAAGATTGAATTGAGTAATTGAGAGATAATTCGAGTTTTGTAGATTCGGGAAATGACTACTTACTGTATGTGTTGAGGCCGAGTTACCCGTAGAGTAACACGGACTCTACATAGAACGAACTATAGTTGTTGAAGTTGGTGTTTTGTGTGATTCTGAACGTAAATTGTGATGTTTTGTTAGACTCATCGGTTATGTTCCGCTTACTCTTCGCCTTAGTAAAACAACCAAACTTGCTTGTTGCCGTTTTACAAGGTTATAGGTTAATATTAACCTATTTTGACCTAGTTTTATTCATTTTGAATGTTAAATTGTTAATGTTATAGTGATCAATGTTCGGAAGAACCATTCCAATAGATTATAAAGTCCAATCGATGGTTTTATATCTTAACACACTCTCTCTTGTGTGTGGATTCTCGAAGCTCCACTTGAAAGAGATACGAGGGAGTACTAGGGTACTTTGAAGTTGACTCCTCTGATTTTCGCCAATTAAATAAACAAAAAGTTTGAGCTGATGGTTAAAGTTTATTTTTCAATATTTCGACTATTTTACTTTGTTGTTTTCAGGATTTCATGATTATAAAGCCTTCATCTATATAAGGACCAACGAATTCAAGACGATGTTAGACCCATATCGTGATAATATGAGGCTAGACATAGATCACATGAGTTATGAGGTAGTTTTGCTTTGCATTATTTTATTTTTTTGAAATTCGGCACCAATTGATAGAAATAAATCGAGAATGCAAACATAGATAGTTTTGCTTTGCATTATTGCAAATATATGTACTTGCATGTTTTCGACGACGTTGATGTCAGTAACGTCTATGAGTTTTTGATGATATGCAGGAACTCCTTGCTCTAGGAGAGAGAATTGGGAATGTCAGCACAGGCGTGTCTAAAGGCAAACTGCCAAAATGTATAGTAACGAAGACAGTTAAAAGTACTAGGTCAAAAGAGATGCCGGAAGAACCAAGATGTGTTATATGCTTGGTACGTTTTATCTTGTTTTTTATTTTTATTTCATCATCCAGTTCAATTCAAGCCAAATATGACCAATTTACCATGACGATGGATGAAATTCTTCACACTATTGCTAACATTGCTACATTTAAAAACTTTTTAACTTCTGCTGTCGAGCTAGTTAAGTTGATTGAGTCTCATGCTAACCACTTAAAGTAGTGCTCGTGAATTGATGGAATTAATCAGGACGTCACTCGTGTCTAGAGTATTTCAAACCAGCCAAACGTCATCTTAATTTTACAAAAGAGGGGTGATAGGGTATTAAATTAGGACGTTGCTCGTGTCTAATAGTTAAAATGTTGAAGTCATCCATCATCCTAATGTTGTCATTTGTTGTGGTAGGAGGAGTTTAAGCGTCGGGACAGTGTAGCAACGCTGAAAGCATGTGCTCATAGTTACCATGTTAGCTGCGTCAAGAAATGGTTATCGATGAAGAACTGGTGTCCAATATGCAAAACTCCGGCACTTCTCGATGATTTTAAGGATAGATAAGTCGATGGGTTTTCAATGTCGTCTTCTCGGTGATTTCAGTTTTGGGGTAAAACTATATGAAGAAATGATGGAAGCCCCAACAACGAGCTTTAAATTGTTAACGTTTGCTTTAATTTGGTATGTCTAGAAGTATATATACTTCGCCATACTGTTAGTTATGGTCTACGTTCGAACGAAATGATGCAATTATTAAAATGATTTACTCAACATTGGAAGACTGAATAACATAATCTGGTCCAAATAGAATATTATTCTCACATAGAAAAGTGTAAAAATCAACTCACAATGTTCTTGCCTAAACTGATTATCTTATGGAAGTAGCTTGAAGGATAATCCAGTTCCCTCAAGTTTTTCTTCCATAAGTTTAGTGATTCTCTCAACCATAGCTGGTGTGAAATGATTTGTCCAATCTCCAACCTCTCCTTTCCTAAAATAAGTTTTCTTCTCAAAGAGATTGTTGATGTCCCCTTTCTTGTTAACCTCCAATTTCTTCATAGTTCCAATGCTACAAAGCTCTACTATTTGCTTTATGACACCTTCACTCTCCTCTTGTGGCGTAAACGGAACACCTACAAAGCTAGCAATCCTCTTCAGGTGAAGCTCCGCATCAGCTTTCAGATCCTCGTACTTGAGAAACAACACCTTATCAGGACGCTCCAAGCTCATCATCCAAAACTTAACTACGTGCTCGAAAAATGGACCTCTTGGGTACTTCCCTTGACAGAATTCCTCGAAACAATCTTCGAAACGAGGAGGTTTGAAATGATCTTCTTCTCGATCTCCTCCTATACTCGATGCCTTCTTCTTCATGGAGCTTGCCTCGAAGTGAAAAAGCGAGACAAGTGTGTCCAAGGGGTTTCGACAAATGTACAAAAACCGACTTTTGGACTCCCTGATCGAGTCAGGGAGCGAGGTGTAGGACAAGTGGGTGCTCAATAGCCTCGGTGAAGGAAGCTCATTAAGATGTTGTGGACGAGGATAGGCGAATGCCTCACCGTATATGTCACTCTCTATGTTGTACACAAGTTCTTGTGGGTGGTTTTTTAGCAAAGGGTTTTGACAGATGGGGTAATTTGCACGGTTAACCGTAGCAAAGAGTAGAGATTTGAGCCAAGTGGTGCCGGTTTTCGGAAGACCGGTGATGAAGAGATCGGAGTCTCGAGCTACGAAATGTCTTTGGAACTTAACTGTGCCGGGCAAGAAGGTCTCAGGGAACCAGGAGCCTTGGTATTGTATAAGTTGGATTTTATTGTTTCCCATTGAAGGAGATTTTGGTAGGCTTTGTTTGAGATGTTGCAATTCTTCTTCGGACACTATTGTTAGTGTCTCACCTTTTTGTGAATCATTTTGGTTCATTGTGAGATGTGAGGATGAATTTTACTTGTTGGAGTCGTGTATCTATATATATATGGAAACGATAAAAAACGATATTGATGTACTCGTACCACGTGGAATAAATATTTTAGAGTTAAACCAATATTTTAGCTCATGCGAGAAGCAGACAATGGTTTTATACCTAAAAAAATTTAAAGGACAGATCACCAAGATGCGTTTATTAATCATTTTCCGATAACTTAGTTTAATCTGATCTTCAGGTCAACAAGGCTAATTACTTCAGATCTGAATGAGAAAAAAACTATGCAATTGGCAGCATTTTAACTGACACAATATCCTTACTAGCGGTAAGGTCGGAACTCACTCGTTATCATGTCTTAGCTTGTATGTATCTGTAGAGACTAGAGAGGAAATATGCATGTGTTCCACCTTCAAACCTCACATGTTTGTTAGAAAGTGTTATTGTAATTAAGTGGTAAAATAATACGATTAATGTTTATGAACAGTAAGCAAGGAACGTTGATGTGTTGATACGTCGATAGGTAGTAAAGTGATAAACTTGCCTTACGGAGTACCGTATAATTTAGTATCACTACTTGTATGTCAATTGAACGAGTCTATCAACTTAACTGGTTGACATAAATGTACTCAGTACAATTCTACTTTGCATATACGCATATAATTAAGCATATTGCCGGTAGGGTGAGTTGTGGTGTTTAGGGTGCACCGACTAACCGACTATCCCGAATTTACAGCTCCATACGTATTTATGGAATAGGAGGAATAACCCAGCAAAGAGGTTCGGGATCTTGCTTCTATACTCCTTAAGCACACGACAAGCAGGCTTGATTTCCCGTTCGAACATATCATATACACCCACATCACCCGGCCCACAGCCATCTCCCTCGGCAAAAACGAACCATCATTCACGAAATAAACCGAGTTCTTCTGCAATTCCAGCCCCGGAAAAGCGTTGTAAGGGACCGCGATTGAGCTCATTCGTTCCTCAACAAACAAGCAGTAGTCACCCAACTCATTCGACCTCAAACCTCGCATAGACCATTCGAAATCGACTTCACTATCACGACTCTTCTTCTCGTTGCTAAACAGTTCAAATGCTCGCGACTTCATCATAGGTGGATTATGATAGTAATTCTCCCAACTAGGAGCGTCACAAGCATTAAAACGTTTACCATATGGCGATGGTACATCAATATTATTCGCCTCGACGAGAATCGTACCATCATCGATGTCCTTAGTCCTACACGGACCACAATGTCGAGCAACCATGAACCATCGTCAATCTCGTCCCTAATCTCGGAAACTCGTGTAAACTCGAATCTAGTACAAAAATTAAACCAGCACAAGCCTAGCTAGCATTCAACTTGGTATGTACTAACTTCCTCAATTTCTTTCATTTCATTACATTATCCGTTAGAATAGATTTTGACGTTTTGTGACGCACACACAACGTGAAGAAATAAAACAAATTAAGGGAGTTATGAAATATCCAAAACCAACATTGACCCAAACAAAACTCCAACCCAAGTACCCAACCCAGAATGTGAAATGAGTCCAAAACTCCAACAATATAGATCCAGTCCAATTATTTTCATCCTCCCTAATCGAGTGCCACGTGTCCTTGATAGAAATGAACGGCTATGATGAACCCAAACGCAGCCAATCCCATTCCACTTGATTCCCATTATAACAACTCCTCAATCAATTTCCTTTTCCCCCAATTCCTCCCCTCTCTCCCCAAATAACTTCACTCTCACTCAACACCACTGATGGCGGCGGCGGCAGCGACGGTGACACCGGCACCACCACCAGCATCGGCGGCAATAATTAGCATAAACGACCACACTCCAAACCCAGACAACAACCTCTACGACGTCATTTTCCAATCCGACACCGTCATCACCACCACCGTCACGGCGGAGCCCTCCGTCGTCACCTCCTGGATCACCACCCTCTTATCCTCCCCATCGCCGCCGCGCGTGTTCGGTTTCGACGTCGAGTGGCGCCCTAACCGCTCCCGCAACCACGACAACCCCGTCGCCACCATCCAACTCTGCACCAAAACCACCGCCGCCGCCGCCGCCGGAAACGGGACCCACACTCACACTCACACCTGTCTGATATTCCAGGTCATCCACTGCCCGGCGCCGCTCCCGAAAGAGCTGTCGGAACTACTCGCCGGAGACGAATTCACCTTCGTCGGAGCCGGGATCGAGACGGACATAGAGCGGTTGCTTGTGGATTACGATTTATCGGTGAAGAATGGGGTGGATTTAGGGGAGCTGGCGAAGGAGAAGAATGTGGCCGGGTTGGCGGCGCAGCAGATGATTGGGCTGAAGGAGCTGGCTAAGGTGGTGATGGGGGTGGAGGTTGCTAAGCCCAAAAGTGTGACCATGAGCAGGTGGGACCAAGGCTGGTTGAGTTACTCTCAGATTCAGTATGCTTGTATTGATGCTTTCTTGTCCTATGAAATTGGGGACAGGATCTTGTGTTCTCCCGCCCCCGCTCCCGGAAGTTCTCTGTAGAACCGTAGTTCGCGGGGGAATAAAGGGGTAAAGGTTGCGTACATCTGAAGTTATCGGAATTCCGAGATGTGCGGTATAATTGTAGAGTAGTAACTAGTAAGGATTGGAGTGCAAGTTTAGGTTTGTTGGGAAATTTGGGATTGTCTTTGGGTTCTTATTGCTAGTGTTTGTTCGGGTTAGTAAAGGTTAGGTTGCGTATATTTGAACTTTTGTAAACTCTTGTAATTGTTGGTGTTACGTGGTGTGATTTTGCAACACCTTATTGGAATGTTTTCTATATGGAGTTGGATTAGTTATGTGAATCTGGTATTCAATTGGATTGATAATTAGTTATGTATGATTACAATTCTAGCTAATTACAGTAGTAATTACAATGTGCCGGTTTGACAATTGATAATCTAGGTTTCTTGGTCAGGTTTGCATAATTTTCAGTAGTTGACGTATTATTACACTTCCGATCAATTTTAAATCACAAATTCGACCCGTAATGAGAATTTACCCAATTTGTGACCTACTATCGATTAAAACCCGACCAACCTAAATCCGACCCGAAAATTACTCAAAACTGGTATGAATCGATCGTAACTGTCTAACAATGTCTTAATCCTAGGGGCGCTCGATTAGATAACAAATCACATTCATAATTATGAGGATAATTACTTTTCGTTCTTTGGTATGATTGTAAGACACGGACTAACTACAAAAGTTTGGAAGTTTCCTAAACTGCACCGAAAGGCAAATAATCAAATTACTCTTGAAAACTCTCCTGATACTTCTCAGGTCCTAAACGTGTCTCTGCCATGGCCGCACCACCGATTACGACCATAGCTAAACACCGCGCCACCAGCACCCATACGACCTACGTAGTCAGCTACCTCAGACACAAAATCTGCACGACTGTCACCTGTTCTGACGCGGTAGTCACGTCCTGGATTACCCTCAACAGGCGCATTAACCAACATCAGCCAACCATTGTCGTAGGCTTAGACACTGAGTTCCAAAACCCAATAGCGACCCTGCAACTATGTATTGGTCACAATTGTCTCATCTACCAGCTCATACATTCTCCAACAATCCCATCGTCCCTTCGAAACTTCTTAGGTGACACTACTTGCAAATTTTCAGGAGTTGGAATTGCATCAGACGTCAAGCTCCTGGCCAGGGATTATGAGCTTGTTGTGGCCAATACAGTTGATGTGAGCCGTATGGCGGCTGATATGGGGAAGGTGAGGGTGAATGCCGGGTTGAAAGAGGTTGCAAAGGCGGTGTTGGGGTGGGAAGTTGAGAAGTCTAAAGAGGTGACATTCAGTCAGTGGGATCAGGAAGTGCTTGATGATTATCAGGTCATGTATGCCTGTATGGATGCTTTTTTGAGTTATCAGCTTGCAGAAGAGCTTATTGCTCAAGATTGTGCAGATGTAGACAAGAATAACGTCTCCTAACCTCCACACAGGCAATTATCTTTGCAACTTCACATCGGAAAAACTATCTCACAAGCAAATTGGTCGCAAGAGGTATGGTCACAAAATCAACTCGTGTTAAAGGAGACGGCTAGATAAGTCTCGAACCTGCATCCTGTACAACTGCATTGTGGTTTAGAGCTAAAATTGCGAACTATATGTTGTTAGTTTAACTTCATTGTGCAGAAGAACAATGTGAATTATGTGATTATGTTGTTATAATACATTTCATGAAGCATATAATATATTCAGACCATCTACTTCTGTTAGGATATCTTTCCTAGTAGTTACAAACCATCTTCAAGCCTGTAACCTGATCGGAGCTTTTTGCAACAACATTCATGTCCCAGAAAAAAAAAAAGGCGAAGATGGTGGGTCGTCTTACCCTCTCCAATCTCTCCTATGAGTCGGGTTTTGAAAGGCGTGCTATACAAATGTGTATAGCAGCATTGCGCGGCACTTAACCTGTACTGTTAGTTGCGCGTACCTGCAAAAGTAAAGGGGTAACAGGAAAGGACTAGCAGTAATAAGAATCCTCAAAGGGGATTCAAGATAGTGATTATTATTAAAAATAAGTTTCATAGTACAAATTTCCACTTCCATGAATGACAGAGAAGTCCTTACAAAAAAGTACATGATTAGCTAGTGATCTCTACAACTGTATACAGAGATTGTAATAAGAACTCACAAAAATGGAAGATTAACAAAAAAAGTTTAGGGGGAAGAAGATAGAAGGGAAAGGATGTCAACTTCGTCGCCGATCTCTTTTCCCCTCTTTCAAGTCATTAGAGAAAAACTACTTATCTACAGTGTCATGATATCCAGTAGGGAAATTTACATCTAATGACACAGAACATTATATATAATTGGCAGCATTTTCCTAATCATAGCTCTTCTGGCTTTGATACTTTATTTCATTTCCTATAGCAAACTGATAACCATCTCATTAGTAAATCAAGCTGATCCTACCCTCTGGGTTACGCTGGTGTTTTTACGCTCCTCAAACACCTCAGGCAACAGCCTATCCAACATCTCCAGGAAGAATTCCCATTCTTCTTCCTTCATGTCTCCGAAAGAGACTCCCTCAATCTCATCTTTCCTCCCTGGTGCTGCGAAACTGATGCTTTTAAACAGGTTATTACATGTCTTGCGACAGTCATGAACCTTGATGTCAGCCTTGATGTCAATTGCATCAGTCCGCTTCTGCAAATTATCGTCCACAACAACCTGACAGTCATTCTCTGGCAAGGGGCACAATGTCTTAACAGCAGAGGGGACACTCTTTGGTGGTTTAGCAGATTGGGGCTTTGGAGGAAGTGGTGGCTTCCCTGTTAATGTCGAACTTTGTGTAACCTTAGACTGGTTAAACATAGACATGGAGTTGTCTTCAAATTCCTCATCAAACTGAAAGATTTCCGAATCCTCTTCTTCTTTTGCAGTTTCTTCTACTTCATTGAATCCACAATCAATGTCATTTGTTAGCATGACAGTATCCTTTGCCCTAGCACAGACGCTCTCTAATACACTCATAGTTTCCTCGCCACCATGGGAATCTCGAGTCATCATCTCACCTATGTCCCCAAGGCAGAGCCCTGCCGAGGCTGCCCTCTTTAGGAAGATAGTGCACACCAGAAGTACACGGAGAGAGGACTCACCAAGGGAAGGAAGTTCCATTTTCAGAAGTTTGGCATCTTCAAAAGGGTTAAGACTCGAAATATACTCCATTTCAACCTCTGAGAAGGGCACTAAAGCTTGAGGCCAGTGGATCCACTCAAAATAAGGGTCGTCCAGCCACTCAGGTAAACAAAGCCCGTGGTCTATTGGGACAAGATCCGCCTCACCTAGAGAGTACTTATCATGTTCATATTTCCCCACAAGCATATTCCCAGAGTGCCTGTCAATGTTGAGGAGTCTAACATCATGGATCCCAATGCGGTGGACAGAAGAGACAGAGAAGCCAGAAGGGCCCAGGTCCCCTGCATCGGAATCATGGTCTACAAAACGCTGAAGAGAAGCAATCTTATATAGTGGAGGTTTTACTAATGCCGAGTCATTCAGGTTAAACATGACGAGAGAGAATTTGACAAGTGCTGTTGGGGGAACCCCGGCAAATCCACCATGATCAAGGAGATAAGCAGCCAACTCCCTCATACCGGTCTCGCCCACCTTAACAGAGCGTTTCAAGCCAGGTTGGCCCAACAGTCTACCTGTAAATCCTTTTGGGTTGTTCAATGCTAAAGGCTCTTCATCAATTGGCTTTGCCACTGCAATATTATCTCCATTTCGGCTGCGCAGCAAATATGCTCCCCCAAGGCCACTTGACAGGAGTTCTGGGTCTATACCAGAAGCTGTTGCTATCGCAACCTCCACAACAAGCGCACGAGCTCTAGGAGAGCTGCGGCCACCTATGAGTTCAATCCTTGGACGATGCTTGGACCGTTCTTCCACCTTAGGAGTTAAGGTTAAGCAGGGAGTCGAAATACTTCGATGGAAGCCTGAAGCACTAAAGTTAATTTGTTCTTTGGAATGAGCCAGATCAATTTGGTTGGGTTCAAAAGTCAAAAAGTCGAGGTTAGTAAAAGATAGGAGTCTGCATCTCTGGGATCGGACATGTGGTTTAAAGCCATGAGGTTGGCCAACAGCTACAGCCATTTCTTGCACCAAATGCAATTGGGTTTGATCGAAGAGTTAGCAACTGATAGTTCTTTACAAAAAGTTAGCCTGTCCAAGAACAATAACGATTTGATTCCAATAAACAATTACAGCATAATAATAGTATCAATCAAGTATAAATGTAACATTAATCGTTTCAGATATCAGTACGAAGAAGAGAACGAATATCACCGAACACATAAACATATATATACTAACAAACAAATTTCGCACACGCCAACATCAAAAAGTCCGAGGTCAAGGAACACCTAGACATACAGTTGCGGCACCGATTGTTAACTCCAGAATGACAGTAGAACAGAAAGGACAAATGCACATTCCAACCCCCTCTGAAAGAAACAATAATTCAGTTTCTGAAAAACGCTCTGCGGTTACTTATGAAGTTATGATCATACTGAACATTTTTTTCAACCTCAACAAGAGCATGACTGGGAAGCTATCAATAATTCAGTACAACTGCTTGATTGGTTATTCTTATGAAGCTATCAAAGAGGATATGCAAGTGTCAAATCCTCCTGGAGAAGTAACAGAGAAAATAGACACAAGAGGGGGCTACTGCAACATGTATTAACAAGAATGACTACGTAGCCAGGTAAAACAGCTGAATGGGATGGCAGAACTTCGGGATAACCCACAAACATGTCAAAGACGCATATCAAAGCAAAACAATGCATGTCTAAAGTCACAAGACTCGCAACCAAAGAATCTAAATGGTAGTTCTAAATTTTCATCACTGATCGCCACAACCCGTTTCTACAGCACCTCTCCAACTGCCAGCTAAATATGAGGTATGTACGATTATTTGCTTCCATCTAGGCACCAAAATAAAGACGAGCCTTGTGCTTCAGAACTGATAAAAAACAATTGCATATAGAAAGCACAGAAGAAAAAGCAGGCATTTTGCAGATCAAAACATCTTTAACATCGCCATAAAGAAAGAGTGAATGAATTTATCAAACGTAAAACCTGAAATGCTAAGATAGTCTAAACATCCTAATTGTTGCTCCTCAAGAAATACAGAGATGTCTAAGTAACCTTGCTATGCATAATTCAGAAAACTACTGGAGAAGGGAAACATCATAGTTCATGTAACTTACCTATCTAATCATTTGTCTCTCGCCCCTCTGTACATATCTCGCCAGAATTTCTGCAAGTTGTATCATTTAAATCATGAGAAACGGATCAAGCCTACAGTAGGTAACTAGCAACAAAAACATAAACTTTCCGACATCCTAATCCTTCACAAGTATATATCCTAATCCTTCACTAATATATTTCGAACACAAACAAAAACTTCCATGAAAACTAAGCCAACCAAACCTACGGTCAGTCTCCCCCACTCACCACATTAATGCCACACTTCTGATCTCATATTTACACCAGGTTAACAAGAAAACCATAAAAATATACCAATAAGAAAACCCAATTGGATTTGGAGAAACATGATGAACGAATAAGCCCCCAATACAATTGAATAAATTACCCAAATTTTATACATTTTCCCATAATCAATCACATCCATATTCATTTTCATGCCACAACACAAACCAACTTGAATGTGTTATGATTTGTTTGCCATCACAATAAAGGCCCATATCATCATCTCCCTTCATATGTATTCAATGAAAACAAGAATACAGAAATTTCCAAATTATTTTCCACCAAAGTTAACATCTTTCCATGGACCACCCAAATAACATCTAATCAATGTAATGTAATCAACAAGCTGGCCAAAAAACAGGAGCCCAAAATCATTTTTCCCACAAAAGCTTAATCTTTTATATGAGATACACCAAAAATAATCTAATCCATGGTGGAATTTGATTAACAAGAAAGATAATCAACAGATGTAACATGGGGTTCGGCAAACATGAATCGTCGTATGAAACCGCGATTCAATCAAGAAATGCATATGTAAAAGTGACAAGAAAATAAACAACAACAACAATAACAAAGCATTTCTTAGTCCCAAAGTGATACGAGGGTCGGCTAACATGAATCGTCATATAAAAACCCGGTCTCAAACAACAAATGCAGATGTAAAAAAAGTGAGAAGAGGGAAAGAAACAAACCCTGAACACTGAGGAAAGGCATTCAGGGAGACGAAACCAAGTCAAAGAGAGCGCGAGACTTAACAAAAAATCTCTGCGACCCCTCTCTTTGAACTTTGAAAATCTTCTGCACAAAATGCTCCCTTTGAATCTTCCCTTCTATCCCTTCTCCTTTTTATTATACAGTTCTAAACCAAAAGGGAAACTTTCCCCTTTTTTACCCTTCTTCTTCACGCTTCCCCCATTTTTTTTTAGTCTTTCTTTTAACCCATTTTTTTCTGTCTCCTCCATTTTTGACCCCCACCTGTCCCCCAATTCCCTCGCAAACTCCTTTCTATTTTTAAGGGTTTCCATGTCATTTTTGATGGCAGTTTTCCATACTTTCACTCTCTTACAGCAAATCATTTTATTTCTGAGTTTTTTTTTTTTGTGAATGTAGACATGCAAAATTAGCCAATGCACCTGTCTCCAGGAGAAAAAAAGGCAACCCATTTTATTTTAAAATACGAGTCATTCTAAGGTGCTTGACAAATATCGTAAAATACCGAAATTTTTATTGATCATCGAGAAAAAGACCAATCAACTACTAGTTCGGTTGAGAGACATGGACAACAATCACGTATTCACGTGACAATTTCTTGTGATGGTTCTTGACTTCTTTTATGCAACCAAACGATTCCGGACACTTTTGGCACCCTAACATGTCTCTCTGTAATCGATGCTTCCGTGGATGCGAACATGATATTACCACATTACAATTTCAGGCAGGAAACAGAAATTTAGGGTTTGGATGTCTGAATTCCGATCCGTGTCTCGGTGCCAGATCGGGTGGCTGGCTTGCAAATCGTGTCCTCGGCTCGCCACCGGAGCCTCCGTGTCTGACTCGTACCTAAGGTTTATATTTTAAAAAATACACTGGATGGTAGATTTCACAGTTTTAGCAACACAAATTTCGTTAATGCCCGTCTTAAGTGAACAGGTAAAACACTGCATGCTCAGTTTTGTAGTAGCTCCTGCTTCTGTGGCACTAGGCCTGCAGCTCGTAGTCAAGACGGGTTTTAAACGAGCATTTTACGGAAATACATTTGGCCTTGCAGACTAGTAGAACTGATAAAAACAGCATACTTTATTGTACGACCAACAGAAATGTGAGGAACAGTAGTACATTACTAAAACCCGAACAATGATCAAGTATGTGAATACGGGTTTAGTAGGGTATTCTGCCTATAAATTATCATTGCTGGAATAGGAACCAAACAGCTTTACACAGCTATGGATGTGTAACGAAGAAGTTGCATATACTTGAGCTTTATCGACATACCATTGCACAGATTTTATTGTGGCTACAACACTGCTGCCACTGCGCCTTTTTGTGAGATACCGTTTGTCTGGACTTTATTTGAGGCCACGGTAGGCGGCTGCTTCCCATTGTTTGGGGCATAAATGATTTCTTCATCTGCAGGAGGGTATGATCTCCCACTGCTACGGACAAGATCTTTGATGGTGTTCGTTAGTTCCTGATCTTTTAGCAAAGACTCCAAGGTGACATGCGCACCTACAAATTTTAAAATTTATATCAATAAGATGAATTAAGACACAAGTTAACAAGAGGTACAGAAACAATAATTATTTGTTGGCGGTTTGTGGCTCAAAATCTGCAGGGGGGGAAATTGAGTTAACTGCAGCTTTCTCAACAAAACCAATCACTGTCTGCAAATGCCAAAGTGCCAGACCTTGACACAGGAATGCTGACAAGTATTTCAGTGTTGTCTACCAATGTGGGTAAACTATGTGCAGTCCAAATCCTTCCAAGGGTCTATCTGTCTGACTGGCAAGCAAAAAGGGGCGTGGGGAGAATAAACTGAACATGTAGGAGGTTCCGACTTACGGTATCTCCAGTAATGTTTGGGATTAGTGGGATCATTGATGGTCTCCTCCTTCGCAGGCCGTCCTGTGTAATCTTCCTTCAAGGCTAATAAGTCCTGCAGAACACAGAGGGAGTTCCTTGAGCTACGGAATTCTTTCTTTTCACTGAACACACTGAATACAGTCGTAAGAAGTCATTGGAAAGACATGTTGCATTTTAGTGTACCTGAAGGGGGAAAATTGCCCACATCGAAGGAGCTTCAAAATGCTGTTGTAAGACAAATTGAGCTATCTCTGGAACACATTGACTAGGAGGAAGCCTGTTCGATCCTACCACAGTCTTAAAGAATCTCCGCCTCCTTTCTTCATCTTCTTCCCACCAAGCACGCAAAGTGGAGCAGTCATGACATGATGGGGCGCACACCTGAAAATTGTCAAATATATACCACTTGAAGCACGGTAACACTTTCAAAGCGAAAAATTGCTGGACTAGTGAAAACTAAAAAGAGAACTCTTGTAAAACAAAAAAACAAAGGCAACTATTCGCGCGGTCAATTCATATATATACTGTCTGGTATTTGTTGATAAAAGGAATAGAGAAATAGGAAACTGAAATAAGGAGCTACTCTTTGATCCCCTAGAAAGACTCCTCGTATTTTTAGTATTGGAGTGCTAGAAGCCTCTTTGTGCTAATAATACTTCACATCAGAAGGCAAAAGATGATACTTCCATTGGCAATACACAAAGTATACCGTGACGAGAATCTGATTTTAGACTACAGTTTTTGTTAAAGTATTTCTAAAGAAAAGGGTAATCGAGTATTTTTCAAGCTCACTCTGTGGTCTGGAAATGTATCAAGGGCAGAGAAGAAGTCAAGGATGCTAAAGGGGCACCGATTGACATAAACTGTTTTTAATGATAAGTCCGTTCACACAGAATGAAGCATGACATGGTTTTTAAGTCATCTAGTGTTCTCTACAAAGTTAATACCATCAAATGCCTCAATAAAGTGCAACTACAGCTACTTACGAGTTCAGTTGAAAGGGGAGGAAAATAAAGGAACAATGGACAGGCCCCATGTAGAACCAGTGCTGGGAGTCAAATGCACGTCGCTTTATCTATTAACTGCTATAAATTACCAGCTTCACTTTTAGAAGTAAATTAGCAAGTTAACCACAAACATCTCATATCACATCACTGACATAAGGTAGAAGGATCCTTCTACAAGTTCTCTTTATAATACAACTAGCCTACTCTCACGGCTCCACGTTCTAAAGGGGGGTGTCGCTTAACTATACATTGACTGCAAATCCATAATTTGCCAAAACGGATCCCCAGTCACAAATCATAGTTTTGACAAGTTAAATCTCTAGAATTGAACTTTGAAATACGAGCATCATGGGGAAAGACTAATGAGAATGTTCTAGACAACTTACTGTCATGTAGCCATACTGAGAAGGGATGCCAAATTCCAGATCAGAGTCATCTGGCATACGCTGTATCCGTAAACCTATTAATCCAAGCTCTTGCATGACCTGCAGCATCCGGGAATGATTAGACCTCCACAAAACAGACAAAACAAGAGATTTCAACTGCTTATCAAGTTCATTCACTCACAGGGTGGACACATGAAGGAACTAGTCCCAAATCCTCTCCACAGGAAAGCATATCTGATGAATCAAGGAGCACTGGCAAAGTCTTCAGAGCATTCTCTCGCCAAAGGTTTTCTTGTCGATGGAAATAGTAATCATAGTACAATCTTCTTATTACATTTTTACTGCAAGAAAAGTGATTGTCAAAATACGAAGGGTCGCCATCATGGTGCATATATATTTTTGGGTAGTACATGGACCAAGTTGAGTCCTTCAGCACATGGAGTGTAATTGCGTAGATACCCCATTGCGCTACGTAGAGCATATGCATTCCAGATGTCAACTATTAAAAAGAGCAGTGACATGGAAAGCTAATGAACAGAGGTTACAAAAAACACCCCGTTTCTCCGAGCACTTAACTGTTTATTGACCAGCCCTGCCTAACATCACCTCACCTAGTTTGGATCTCCCCATTCTCCTAGCCGATCTTCCCAAAAAGCAAATAAACAGCCTAGAGTTACAAACTCCTCACAAGTCACAAGCAACGCCAACCTTCTTCACTCTCTAGATATACTAACGCATAAATTTGAGAGCTTGAGACTGCATCCATCCCATCTCAGAAAGAGTCGCCGGTCATTGAACTAAGGCAAGAGACATGTGAGCTGAAAATCCAAGTGCTGATTAGGATTTATAACTTCCAAAACCACACTCCAGAAATGCAGGCTCCTTTCATCACTAATCCCCAAAAAGTGCAACTAACAGGTAAACCTTGGACTCCCGAGTTTTTGAATGTTTGGCCATTAGCTTATCTATTAGGAATAATACAGTAGCTACACCAAAAGTTAGCGCTACTTCATCCCAAAAGAATCATATAATTGGATTTAAATTGGAATCATTTTCAAATAAAGCACAATTGAACTACCTGTGTTCATCTAGATCTTTGAAACTGGTGGTGTCCTCTAGATTGAACCGAGGGTAGAATTTTCCAGCATCCTCAGGATCTTTGATCAGAACAATATTCTGCAAGTTTTTGCCAAATATCTATTATATTTAATTAAAAAGCAATACGGAGAATATAGCATGGAAAACTCAGTCTGCAATTGTACTATACCCGCAAGAGATCAAACAGATTGAGCCTTAGCTCGGCTTCATTTCCTAACAGCAAAGATTTCTCTGCGCACTCTTTAAGCTTGGAAGCAATCTTCTTCTCAGTGTTGCAGTCTTCCTTAAACTGAAAGGTGAAGAAAATTAGCCTTAACCTCAATAAGTGACATTAAGCCCTGAAATGTAGTCGGCAGTCAGCACTGGTTCATTGACTTCATTCATGTATAAGGTTGTCGGCAGTATGCAATGAGGCCGTAACGAATAAAGCACCAATGGGGCAGAAAGAAATTCAGAAATATTCTGTACATAACAGTACACCAAATGGAAATGGAAAGCTGGAGATAAGCAGATAAAGACAATGTCTGGAGAACGGATAGTTCCACCTCACCCACAAAAATACCAACTTCTAATCCAGTAGACACTTAGCCCTTAAGACTATGAATCATGGCACTTGCTCAAATATCATTGCAAGTAGCTTACAGTGAACCAAAGCCACACATGAAAAAAATGAAACAGAATCAGCTTATGGGGGATAAGCCAACAACAACACTGCAGCTAAAGCAGGCAACAGGAAAGAAAGGTGTGTTCTAGCTTCTCTTTAAATACCACTTGAATGCTAAGGACATGTTTTGGTTTACTCACCTAGCAGTTCCCGTTGTTTTAATTTATTTTATCATTTCTTAGCAAAGATTATGGCCACCAGTCACTTCAATGAGGGGGAAAGAAGGTAACACTGACATGAATCCGGAAGCTATACCTCATATTGCCCCTTCTGGGATTCATTTAGGAAAAGTGATGCAACAACTGTCCAAGAGGAACCTAATTTCTCCTGTAAAAAGAAACAGATATTAAGATCAGGAACCAATGAATACAACAACACATGTACATACCAATATAATGAATCAATTGCAGGCCCATCACGAATCCCAACCTGCAAGAATTCTTGACGGATGTATGGACGGCTTAGCCTGTCAAAATCCCATATTCCCTCTTGTTCAAGCTCTTCCTGCAACCAAACATCACTGGTTGATTAGCCAGCCTTGATGTATCTTGCCATTGAAGAAAGGCCAAATCAGCAAATTCATTGTTCGAAAAGTACATGGATCACACATACAGCTTCGTGATTACGTAACATCACATACTCCTGAATAATTTCTTACAAGAACAAAGAACAGCCAGTCCATCAGTCCATGCACAGAAAGTGTCCTCACCTGGCTTAGAGGGATTGATGGTCTAAACTTTCCAACAAGGCCAGTCATAGCATGCTCTGGGAGTTCCCAAATCCGAAAGAAGCCCAGAATGTGATCTATCCTATATGCTGTGAAGTATTTCGCCATCTATGCCATGGAAGAGAATTGTGTGTAAGTCACAAATATATAGACAGGTCTACTGAAACTATTGAAAGTTCTCCCAAAAACCTGAGTCAATCGACCACGCCACCATGCATAATTATCTTTTGACATCTCCTCCCAATTGTAAGTTGGGAATCCCCAATTCTGCCCATTCTTATCAAAATAATCAGGAGGTGCTCCTGTGGACGTGTTCATCCGAAACAAGCTTGGATAGACCCAGGTATCAACACTGTTCCTGTCAACACCAATAGGGAGGTCTCCCTTTAACACCACGCCTTTCCTCCTAGCATACTCAGCAGCTTCTGACAGCTGCAATGACATCCATACATGAGATATGGCTCGACCTAATTACTGAAAACGGCATTAAATCAAGCAAAATTGAAGCTCACCTGTGAGTGGAGGTGGTATTGGATGTAATAGTGAAAACAAATGATGTCGAAGTGAGGACTGTTTTCTGAAACCAGCTTCTCAAGCTGAAGAAGATGACAAGAAAACTTCTTTCAGCATTTAAGCTAATATCACCTAGATTTTCACAAGGCAGCCGCCACTTATATAATAGAAACAACAAAACTAGGAAGCAAAATACCAGATTACCTTCTCTTTTGAGAAAAGTGAAAAGCGGCCCCACTGACTATGATCTGAGGTTTCGAAGAAATCACGTAGGAAACAGAAGGCTGCATAAGGTTTTAGCCATTCCTTTTCATCAAAGACAACGAGTTAGGAAGGAAAGATCAAACTGGAAATAAACCTCTTAACGTTTACTTTCAAAACAAGGGGCTTATGAGTAACATGGACAACCTCATTTTCAGAAAAGTACGTCTGATAGGAGTTGGACTTGAGTATTTGATCCTTTTCCAGCGAGAAAACCCTCTTAGCAATAGAGAGTTTGGTTGCCAGTGTAGCCTCATAATCAACATCCTGGGGAGTTGCCAAAAACAGTTTCCATCATTAACTAATTATTTACGGAGTATTTATTTTGTGTTGAGCACCACATTCATAATTGTCTTGGATACCAACATGTCAATCCCAAACAGAACAGGGGAAGTCCAGCAGTAGAGGACACAAAACATGTAAAACTAAAGTGCTTTGTGGCACATTGCATCGACCTTTACACAGCAGTAAGCAGATAAGCAGGCAGCATTAGTTTTGTTTACTCATTGTTGACAAGAGTGTCAGTCATGTGACTCTTTCCAAGTATGCCACCAATGCATCATGGCATCATCTATAAACTAAAACCTATCACCAAAAACGCTCAGATAAAAAACATGTTGTACACAGTAAATTTTTGTGCAACGGTTGCACCAATACATATACAAGTGTCTTGGATACTTGATAGCAACATTGTAGCAAGTCCAACTAATACGGAAGAAAATTTGAAGATTTTCGAGGTTTTTAAGTTTTCAAACTTTAATGGATTTTTCTCTAGGCAAGAACAAGAAGCCCACAAAAAAAGCTTCTGATTATCGACCATACTAAGTCCTAGCAACGATAGTTTGATTAAAAGTTAATAGAGTACCTTCAGATCCAGTCTTTCCTTTTCCTTCGCTATCTCAAGCTACAAGAATAAATGACAAAATCACAAAATGCCCAAATTAAGATTAAAAAAACAGATGGGAGGGACTATATAATACCACTACGCGAAAGTCAAAATGTTAACAATATAAAGCTGATAGATTTAAGAGACCTTAATTTCGTCAGGAATATTCTCTGAAAGTCCTTGGACTCGCAAGTACAAGGGATGCAATGCAAATACAGACAGAGAGCTGCAAGACCAAGAAGAAACAAAATTAAGAAAACTTAAAACTTAAAAGGCTACGGCTACTTTTTACACCTTAACTCAAGAAAGAAACAAGGGAAACAGCGTCAGATTGGCAGGAACAAGGTAGAACATACTTCCAACCGAAATATCAGTAAAGACATAACCCCGAAAGAAAGCAATGGTGATCAACTCAGAAACCTTCCATAAAACTTCACAACATAAAGCTCATCCTCCACAACTTCCAGAAAAGGTATGGACTTATAAGTTGTTTGTGGAACCAAAGTTTCAAGAATTACCTGTAAGGGTATGAATCCCACCACATTCCATTCACGGAAGTGTCATTGATTGGTAAAAGTTGAACTAAATGAAATCCTGAAGCAACAGACCAGTCAACAAGTAATTTCAGGTCAAGAAATTCCCCAACACCAAGATCTTCTTCTGATCTGAGAGAGAACATAGGAATTGCCATTCCAGAACCACGCCATGGCATTTCCTACGATTAAGAAACATCAAATTAAAGCTCAACACCGAACCATAATATTACACCAGAAGTTGCACTCCATGGCTTACCCTAAGCATCCCATCGGAGAGAATGACGTATCTTGCTTTGTTGTTCAGGGTGTCTACTGGGAGCTCTCTGTTTGAACCTATTTCAATAGAGAATTTCCCAGTCTTATCATGTTTGCCATATCTGTATGTGAGAAAATAGTTAAGGAACTAATCATATACATAAAGAGGCCAACAAGGCTGAGGCGGGTAGACAAATATTGAGCTCTTATTAAAGACTTCAGAAGTCAGAAGGATATTTCAAAGGAAAATCTTCTACTCCCATCACACAGTCAGCTTGCCAAACAGAATCTCCAGCGTAACTAAGTCTAAGTCCATCCTCAGACTTCCACTGACCAAGCTTTTGAGAACTTCCGATCACATAGACCTGCAAACAACAGTAATATACTGTCAAGCTCCAAATGAAGCTCCAACGACAGAAATGGAAAGGAAATGATGCACTAGAAAACAACAATTAGAATTACCAGTGTCCCTTCCTCTATATTAGGACAGCGAACTCTGAACTGCACAAGGACTGAATCTGCCCAAGACGCAATTAAAAACAGTTATGAGCACAACTTGAAGATCAGTAGATAGAAGCAAATTGACAAAACAAAGTGCTACAGAAAGAATTTACCTTCAAGCCCCAACTTATTGTGCAAGGCGCCAAGGGGTCTCTCTATGGTGAGGTTAGAACTGTTGCGAAATATGACATTCTTAAATGCACTTCTGAAAGGTAGATCATCTGAAGCAGTCTGGGTTCCCAGTACCAATTAAGACAAGGTTTAAGATTAGAGTCGCATTATCATGACCAATAAAGTACTAAAATCAAACACCATCATCCTTGGAACATTAACCACACCAGAAAACTGGCCAAAAATAACTAATTATATTGATATAGGGTGGATGCGCAGCAGATACAGTCACCAGAAATACATGTCAGAAATAACTAATTATATTGAACCTTGCCTGGACATCCTCCATCGAATCTGTGCCTAGATTCATTTATACAAGTTCGGTGATGACTTATAAGTGAAACAGGTCATTTGGATTAGGTTCGGATTATTTGAGGTGCCATTCCGGTGAACCTTATTTCAGTTTCACCTCGAATCAGTTCCGGTTCATTTCTATTACTGGTCTTGATTAATCAGACATTCAATTTAACAATACCCCTTAAACAACATATTGATATCAATAGAACATTTTGGCAATTCTGAAAGTTCGGGTACTTGGCAGTCTCTGCTCCATATTGGCATTCCAAAGATAACTCTAATCGAACATAGCAATGTAATACGATAGTTGGGTAGCCCTATGAATTCTCATCTTCAGGAACATACCAACACGCTTATATATTTAAATAACCAATTCAGCTATGTTAAAAGAACGCTGGCACGCATGAAAAGAGACTGAATAAAAGGCTCGTGGGAAGTTTTACCTGCCAGAGGTCATGAATCTCTACCACCTCCCCATCCTGAACACTGTCTGGCAACAAAAGTTTCCTCTTCTGCCCCATTTCACATCTCTGCACATTTTTATCATCATCCACGACATAGTATTTGTATTCACACTCCAATCCGCTGGGAACTTCAACACTTCCACGCCATATAAGCTCACTTCCAAGATTCAATGGAGTCAATAGAAACCCCCTTCTGACATTCCATGAACCAAGCAATGGAACTGACCCACATACAAGCAGGCTCTGACCCCATTGAGTAAAATAGGGTATTCTGAAACTAACAGTCACCAATTTCATAGCATTGTCACCAGAAAACAGTCCCAAATTCACCATCTTTTAAAAAATGTGGGATCTTCAATAGCTAATAATCTAGCAATAACACCAAATAAACTATGTTAATTGAGCATAATACTGTCCTTGCAACAGCAACTCACCAACTGCATATCTTGGAACTATCAATTTACAGCACAGTGAGCATGCCTAACAACAATTTCGAGAATTCGGGCAATATATGAAAATTAAAACATCAACAAAGATCACAATCTAGCACAAATCCCACATTTGATTGGGTTCGGGAGATTCGAGAATGTACGCAACCTAATCACTAATAATCCAAAAGAACTTCTAGTCATACAAAGAGTAAACTTCACTACTTCACCATGAAAACAAAATCAAAAACAATGGACAATACCCAATTGAACAACAAAACCCAGCAACAACATACTGAGATTACAGTTTTTACCAAATTGTACAAAACTGCAACAACATTCACAACAAAATCATTGTAGAGCAGAATAGTCCAACAACATGATGTTATCTTGAATATCTTATTCAGCAATGTCAATCAAAATTACTCCATAGTATCATCTCCATAATAAGAAAGATAAAGTGACAAAAAGAGTCCAAATTACAAAAAGAACACTGAATATTCACTACAATTTGCACAAGAAACGTAAAGAAGAAGATAAATTCTGCACAAATAACAATCAAAAAGTGCAATTTTAATTGAGTACCTATTAATTGGGACAAAACCCACCAGAAAGCGCTCAGCTTTATGATCAAAGTTCACAGCTTTATGATCAAGTTCTCATCTTTATGACCCAGAACTTTAAAATGCAGGATTTTTTTTATAGCAGAAATGGAATATAAGCAAAGGTAATAAAGTACAAAAAATCTGGAAAATAAAAGTAGTAATACTTGCAAAATTAGCAATCACACAACAATAAATACTGCAAATTGGCAAGAAGATATTTTAACATGTGATGACAGAAAAAGAAAATACTAATTGAATGTGAGAGTGATACTCCTAGAAGTGAGGGAAAGAGTATCATTGAAGATATATGGAGGCGATTTCTGGTTACCGTTCACTTCTCATTCACGTGACAGTGACGAGTGCTGTGGACCGTGGAGTGTACAGTAGTCCCGTTACGCAGTGAGCTCTTACCTTGATTTCACCACAATTTGCACGAGTTACAGGTTTGCGATAAGCTTAAACAAATGAATAATTCCGATGAGCAATTTGTCGAGTTGATACTAAAGTATTCCGTATAGGGATTGATAAGGAGATGTAATGTAAAGTTATTTGGGAATTAACCAACTTATTAACTTAACTATGGTGCATTGTCGAATTGAGTCACTTGAAAGTTGGATGCAGTAGTGTTAGAATTCATCGGAAACTATGTGAAGAATTACACGGGAAACATTAGTGGGGTACCTCATTAGGAGAGAGATTTGTCTAAGGATTGAAATTTGCCTTATGCGTGCTTGGTGATCCGGTAATCTTTTCACGATGATAAGGTTAGATGTTCAACTCATTTAAGAGTTCCAGGGATTAAAATTAACCATGTGTTTGGTTTCTCTAAGGGACCAATGTGTTAGGATGAGCGATCTAAGGCAGCCAACCAAGCATTTTGGGGGCAATACATTTGATATCTTATCTTGAGTGGGACATCTTTGGGGTTAGATTCCCAAATAATGCTACATAACACTTTGATCTTTCGAGGTGAGTTAGGCAAGGATAACAAATCTTCAATATTACTTGACATTTAAACCCAAACAAGGACCATGCTCGACAATTATCAGTGATTAATCTACGAGAATCTACCAAAAAACTTGAGCTCAAGTGTATAAACCTTAATCACCTAATGATCATGTTCAGTAATCATTTTACACGGTTTTAATACTTTTAACAAATTACAACTACTACCAGCTAGGTGCCCCTACTAGAAGGGAGGAACTAAAGACCCGTAAAATAAAGATGCTAACTCCCCTGAAAACACGGTAGATGTATTAACTTTCAAATGGAATCGTTTTAGAGAACGTTGATAAGGGATTTCTAAACAGAAGTGTTACTTTTGTGGGTTGATTGATGAAAACTCATTGACAAATCGTTATTCCATAGTACAAGATCTTATAACAAGTTGTAATAAAATCACAAGAGTCTTGTGTGAGACGGTCTAACACTAACTTATTGTGAGACCATTTTTTTTCTTCTTATATAACTAGTAATCTCTTTTTCATTTTTTGTAACCATTTTACTTCTTTTTTCCTGTGATTGCTATATTTTATGTAAGATTAAAAGTTTGGAACATCCCATATAAAAATGGGTGGCAACGTCACATATGAGACGGTCTCACAATAAATAAAAAATTGGGAAATGAACTTCGTTTTTTAAAAAGTAAACCATTTAACATTCATTGTGATCATTATATTGCTTTTTGTGATGTTGTTAGCTTACAATTTAACCACATAAATTGTGATTTAAAATAAAAAAATGATCGTTTCGACTTTGTATGGATATAAAACCGTTTTGGTCGTTTTCCTTATCATTTCTTTGGTTTTTTACTCTAATATTTTGAAAATCCTCATTATGTTATACTTAGAGACTACCACCAAGATTTGGACCAATTTTGTTCCGGAGTCATTTTATCGAAAAACTGTGGATTATTTACTGCGTTGCTGGTCAAATTTGATCATTCGAAACACGTCAAATGTCATCCAAACATTACTAAAGATAGCCTAGGACTATACATGTTGGATTTGAGTGTTGGTTCCTTCTTTTGTGAAGTATTTCTTCCGTTTCGACGGTCGTGGCTTTGTATGGATATAAAACCGTTTTGGTCGTTTTCCTTATCTTTTCTTTGGTTTTTGACTCGAATATTTTGCAAATCCTCATTTTATCATACCTAGAGACTACCACAAAAATTTGAACCAATTTTGTTACGGAGCAATTTTATCGAAAAACCGTGTATTATGTACTGCATTTCTCGTCAAATTTGATCAATTTTTCGAAAAACGGCAAATGTCCTCCAAACATTACTGAACATAGCCTAGGACGACTTGAGTGTTGGTTCCTTATTTTGTGAAGTATTTCTTCCGTTTCAACGCTCATGACTTTGTATGGATATAAGACCGTTTTGGTCGTTTTACTTATTTTTTCTTTGGTTTTTTTACTCTAATATTTTGCAAATACTCATTATATCATACTTATAGACTATCACCTAAATTTGAACAAATTTTGTTCAAGAGCCATTTTTATCGAAAAACTGTGGATTATAAACTGCGTTTCTGGTCAAATTTGATCAATTTTTCGAAAAACGCCAAATGTCCTCCAAACATTACTAGAGATAGCCTAGGCCTATACTTGTTGGAATTTAGTGTTGGTTCCTCCTTTTGTGAAATATTTCTTCCGTTTCAACGCTCGTGACTTTGTATGGATATAAAACCGTTTTAGTCGTTTTCCTTATCTTTTCTTTGGTTTTTGACTCTAATATTTTGTAAATACTCATTATTTCATACTTAGAGGCTACCACCAAAATTTGAACCAATTTTGTTCCGGCGCTACTTTATCGAAAAAACGTGTATTATGCACTGCATTTCTCGTCAAATTTGATCAATTTTTCGAAAAACGGAAAATGTCCTCCAACATTAATGAAGATAGCCTAGGACTATACTTGTTGGAATTGAGTGTTGGTTCCTCCTTTTGTGAAATATTTCTTCCGTTTCAACGCTCGTGACTTTGTATGGATATAAAACCGTTTTAGTCGTTTTCCTTATATTTTCTTTGGTTTTTGACTCTAATATTTTGTAAATACTCATTATTTCATACTTAGAGGCTACCACCAAAATTTGAACCAATTTTGTTCCGGCGCTACTTTATCGAAAAAACGTGTATTATGCACTGCATTTCTCGTCAAATTTGATCAATTTTTCGAAAAACGGAAAATGTCCTCCAACATTAATGAAGATAGCCTAGGACTATACTTGTTGGAATTGAGTGTTGGTTCCTCCTTTTATGAAGTATTTCTTCCGTTTCGACGCTCGTGACTTTGTATGGATATAAGACTGTTTTGGTCGTTTTACTTATCTTATCTTTGTTTTTTTTACTCTAATATTTTGCATATTCTCATTTTTTAATACTTGGAGACTACCACCAAAATTTGAACCAATTTTGTTCCGGCGCTATTTTATCGAAAAATCGTGTATTGTGTCTGCGATTCTAGTCAAATTTGATCAATTTTTCGAGAAAAGCTAAATGTACTACAAAAATTATTCTAGATACCCAAGGACTATACATGTTGGATTTGAGTGTTGGTTCCTCCTTTTATGAAGTATTTCTTCCGTTTCGACGCTCGTCACTTTGTATGCGTATAAGATCGTTTTGGTCCTTTTCTTTATCATTACTTAGGTTTTGGACTCTAATATTTTCCCTATCATCATTATATCATACTTAGACACTACCACCAAATTTTGAGTGATTTTTGCTCCGGAGCTGTCTTGTCGAAAAACCGTGAATTATGTACTGCGTTTCTGGTTAAATTTAATCAATTTTTCGAAAAACGTTATATGTCCTCCAAACATTAATGAAGATAGCCCAGGACTATACATGTTGGATTTGAGGGTTGGTTCCTCCTTTTCTGAAGTATTTCATCCGTTTCTACGCTCGTGACTTTGTATGGATATAAGACCATTTTGGTCGTTTTACTAATCTTTTCTTTGGTTTTTGAAAATCCTCATTATATCATACTTAGAGACTACCACCAATATTTGAACGAATTTTGTTCCAGAGCCATTTTATCGAAAAACCGTGGATTATGTACTGCGTTTCTGGTCAAATTTGATCATTTTTTCGAAAAAATACATATGTCCTCCAAACATTACTGGAGATAGCATAGGACTTATACATGCTTGATTTAAGTGTTGGTTCCTCGTTTTGTGAAGTATTTCTTCCGTTTCGACGATCGTGACTTTGTATGGATATAAAACCGTTTTGGTCGTTTTCCTTATCTTTTCTTTGGTTTTTGACTCTAATATTTTGCAGATCCTCATATATCATACCTAGAGACTACCACCAAAATTTGAATGAATTTTGTTCCGGAGCCATTTTATCGAAAAATAGTGGATAAAGTACTGCGTTTCTTGTCAAATTTGATCAATTTTTCGAAAAACAACAAATGTCCTCCAAACATTACTGAAGATAGCGTAGGACTATACTTGTTGAAATTGAGTATTGGTTCCTTCTTTTGTGAAGTATTTTTTCCGTTTCGACGGTCATGACTTTGTATGGATATAAAACCGTTTTGGTCGTTTTACTTATCTTTTCTTTGGTTTTTGATTTTAATATTTTGCATATTATCATTATTTCATACTTAAAGACTACCTGTAACACTACGAAATATGGAAAGTGGTTTATGGAGTTGGTTTGTCCCCCCATTGGAAAAATAAAGTTTACTAATATATGATAAGTTTATAATAGATCCGTACCATTATACTACCAACAAGGTTTTCATCTTTTAGAGCCCGGAGAGAAAATATGGGCCTAAAAGATGACTACCCATCTTATTGGTTTGTGTTTGCGACGGATGATGGATCGGGCACTAAAATTTGAACCAGTTTTGTTCCGGAGCTATTTTATCGAAAAATCGTGTATTGTGTACTGCGTTTCTGATCAAATTTGATCAATTTTTCGAAAAACGCCAAATGTACTCCAAATATTACTGAAAATAGTGTAGAACTATACATGTTGGATTTGAGTGATGGTTCCTTCTTTTGTGAACTATTTCTTCTATTTCGACGCTCGTGACTTTGTATGGATATATAAGACCATTTTGGTCGTTTTACTTATCTTTTCTTTGGTTTTTGACTCTATTATTTTGCAAATCCTCATAATTTTATACTTAGAGACTATCGCCAAAATTTGAACGAATTTTGTTCCGGAGCTTTCATCGAAAAACCGTGTATTATGTACTACGATTCTGGTCAAATTTGATCAATTTTTCGAAAAACGTCAAATGTTCTCCAAGAATTACTGAAGATAGCCTAGGACTATACTTGTTGAAATTTAGTATTGGTTCTTCCTTTTGTGAAGTATTTCTTCCGTTTCGATGCTCGTCACTTTGTATGCATATATGACCGTTTTGGTCGTTTTCCTTATCTTTTCTTTGGTTTTTTACTCTAATATTTTGCAAATCCTCATTATATCAAACTTACAAACTACCACCACAAAATTTGAACCAATTTTGTTCCGAAGCTATTTTATCGAAAAACCGTGTATTGTGTACTGTGATTTTGGTCAAATTTGATCAATTTTTCGAGAAAAACCAAATGTACTAACAACATTATTGTAGATACCCGAGGACTATACATGTTGGATTTGAGTGTTGGTTCCTCCTTTTGTGAAGTATTTCTTCCGTTTCGACGCTCGTGACTTTGTATGCATATAAAACCGTTTGGATCGTTTTCCTTATCATTTTTTAGGTTTTTTACTCTAATATTTTCTCTATCCGCATTTTATCATATTTAGATACTACCACCAAAATTTGAGTGGTTTTTGCTTTGGAGCCATTTTATCGAAAAACCGTGGATTATGTATTGTGATTATTGTCAAATTTGATCAATTTTTCGAGAAAAGCCACATATGCTCCAAACATTACTGTAGATAGCCTAGGACTATAGTTGTTGGATTTAAGAGTTGGTTCCTCCTTTTGTGAAGTATTTCATCCGTTTTGACGCTCGTCCCTCTGTATGGATTTATGACTGTTCTGCTCGTTTTTCTTATCTTTTTTTAGGTTTTTCACTCTAATAGCAAAGCCACATTATATCATACTTAGAGATTATCACCAAATTTTGAGCAGTTTTTGCTCCGGAGCAATTTATCGAAAGCCGTGGATTATATGTACTACGATTCCAGTCAAATTTAATCAATTCTGTGAAACCGCCAAGCTCCTTGGCGGTTTTGTTGAAGTGAAGCTGCCTAGGGTTTTGGCGGTTTTAAGGGGTCAATGATTTCTTTCAGGGGCGTATTGGCGCTGTTTGGGGGGGGGGGTGACGTGCACCCTATAAGGTTGAATAAGTTTTTATTTGACCCATATTATTTTTAGAACCCTATTTCGGAAAAAAATTCCACTTTACATGGGTTTGATATATTGACAAACTACAACTACTATGCGCTCAGTGTCTTTATTAGAAGGGGGGAAACTAAATAACCTTATAACGAAGATGCTAACTTCCCATGAAAATACGGTAGATGTATTAACTTTTCAAATGGAATCGTTTTAGTGAAAGTTGCTATGGGACTTCTAAACAGAAGTGTTACTTTTGTGGGGTTGATTGTTGAAAACTCATCGACAAATCGTTATTCCATAGTACAAGATCTTATAACAAGTTGTAACAAAACCATAGGATCTTAAGTTTTGTGCGAGACGATCTAACACTAACTTATTGTGAGACCATTTTTTTTTTATATAACTAGTAATCTCTTTTACATCTTTTGTAACCATTTTACTTCTTTTTGTGATTCCTATATTTCATATAAGATTAAAAGTTTGGAACATCCCATAAGAAAATGAATGGCAAAGTTTCATATGAGACGTTTTCACAATAATTTATCGTGAGACACAATTAGCTGTTTAAAAAGTGAACCATTTAACATTTATAGTAAACCATTATACTGCTTTTAGTGATCTTATTAGTTTACGAACCACATAAGTTGATATTCAAAATGGTCACAAAATATAAAATTAGTCAAATTGCTCTCACATTTTCAAATCAAACGTTAAGTAGATCGAAACACCGAGGGAGTGAACGGGCTACATTGGCATAGAGATCTCATTCAATAGTCCATATAACTATCTTGGGCCAACCCACTTCATCCTCCAACCGGGCTATCCATTTCAACTTCATTTCTCCTATTTTTTTTTTAAACATTTCCTTCTTCTACAAGCTGCCACGTAGATAAATAAAATTAAATAAAATCCAAAATTAAATAAATTTTTCAGCTATAAATATCCAGGTAATCTCACTTTCTCTCTCCTAACTTCTTTCTCACACTTCTGCTCACAACTTCCCCCCCTTTTGCATTCCACAAACTTCACCTTCTCTTCAAACTCCCCCAATTTTCGATCGAATTCCCCCATTTCCCCCAATTTTTTAGGGTTTTCTCTCAAACCCTAGCTCCCACGGTAAAATGGGCGGACGCGCCGTCGTTTCCGACGAAGAAGGTAAAAAAAGTCCCAATCTTGCATTTTCTCCGCCGTCGAATTTTTATGCGTTTTTCTGCATTTTAGAAACCCTAGATTTTTGTTAAATTGGTTGGAAAATTAATTGATTTGGGGATTTTTTTTGTGCAGAGGAGTTTGAGGTTCAGGATGATGAGAGAGAGCAAGAGGAAGACGCGGAAGACCTTGAAGAAGGCGACGTCGGTGGCGGCGGCGGCGGTGGTGATGACGAGGATGACGATGAAGATGGTTAGTATTTTCCGTCGATTTTTTTTTTGCTGAAATTCTTGTTATTTTTTTAGGGGTTTTTGCAAGCTTTCGCCTTTTTCATATGATTGTGATTGTTTTCGAATTAGGGTTTTGATTTTGACCTTGTTATGGTAATTCTATAGTTTGGTAAAAGAATTAGTGTTGGGAAATGTTTCGAATGTGGGTTGATTTCCATGATTCGGGTCGAAAGGTGGAAGCTTTGTTATGATTTAGTGTTGTTTTACTGGGTTAGTTTCGGCGAAAGAGGAGTAGGTGATGCATGTGAGGTTTCTCCCTTGTATTGCATTGTCTAGAACCCGATTCTGTGTAGTGTTCCTTGTGGGGGAAGATAGTAGTGTTGCCTAATAATTTGGTCTTTATTCGATGAACAAATCGGGCGTTTAGGTGATAGTTGAACAATTTGGTCGTTATTCGATGGTCGGTCAATGTGAATCTTTGCTCGATACCTATGGGGCTTTTAGAAAGGTGATGCCTTTTTGGAGTTTTGATGATGGATGTGAGGGGGTCTTGAATACGGGCATTTGGGACTAGGTTTGGTGTCTATGATGTTTGTGAGAAAGTGATACCTTTGGAAGTTTTGATGATGCATGTAAGGGCTCTTCTGTGTAGTTCGTTTTCTCATGTGTTTGTTGTATTAATCATCGTATATTGTTGACTGCAAAGTGTTTGTAACTTCTTGCTGGCAGAAGAAGGGCCGGATGAGTATGAGAAGGATGATTTTATAGTCGAGGATGTGGAAGAAGAAGATGAAGAAGAGGCTGGAGAAGATAGGGATGATGATGACGAGAGGCGTAAAAAGAAGAAGAGAAAGAAAAAGTAATTGATTTTCGGTGAAAGTTTTTAAGTATTGATCCTGTCTTTACTTGGTAGCTTTTTTGAACTCTTAATTTTAAAATCATTTAGGGACTTTCAACTAGATGAGGAGGACTTACTGCTACTCAAGGATGCCAATGTTCCCTTTTCCCAAGTAAGTAGAAGCTTATATCGTCTTGTTGTTTACCTTTTTGATGGGTTATATTTGCCTTTTCTTGTGGTTTTTTGTTCGCCTTGAGATGTTTGAAGTTTAATTTGGCTTTTATCAGGACAAAAAGTTCAAGAGATTGAAGAAAGCCCGAGCGGATGCTGAGCTGGAGCACTCAGGTTTTTTCGATGAAGACGAGTTTGCGGGATCTGGAATAGGCGGAAGGAGAGGGGAACAGCATGGTCAACACTCCTTATTTGATGATGAAGGTGATGGTGAAAGATACTTAGCATGGAATAGTATTTCTGGTTTGGTTTCTCGAAGTTATTCTTATAGAGTTTTCTGTTTCACAGGTGCGCAGATTGATGAGTATGAGGACCAGCAAGAAGAAGAGGATTTAGACATGGCTGATGAGGACGATATGGCTGATTTTATCGTGGAAGAAGAAGAAGTTGATGAGACAGGGGCCCCTGTAAAGTATGGCATTATCCTATATTCTTCTCTGTTGGTGTTTGTTTTTTGCATATTATGGTTAACTTCAATCACTAATTGGTATTTAGACGACGGAAGCCAAAGAAGAAGAAGCATGGACAAGCTACTGGGGTATCATCATCTGCTATTCAGGAAGCCCAGGATATTTTTGGAGATGTTGATGCACTTCTTGATCAGCGCCGACTAGCTATGCTAGAGAGAAATAGTAACCAAGATAGTGACAGAAGGATTGAAGATGAATTTGAGCCATCCCTTATCAGACAGAGATATATGACCGAGACAGATGAGCGAGTCAGGGACATTGATATACCAGAAAGAATTCAGGTTAGTTACTTGCAGAAGCTTACTTCAACCTTATTTATTGTTTCACTTCCATGATTCCATCATTATTGTCTTTATTGATATTTGTTCCTGCTGTTGTTCACATTGTCAACCAGTATGATGGTTGTATACTCGTCTCATCAATTTTTACACTATGATGACAGGTATCTGAGACGAGTACTGGTTCGCCTTCCAGTAAAGTTGAGGCAATCAAAGCAGAGGCCACATGGATTAGGAAGCAGCTGGAGTCTGCTGTAGTTCCTGTACTTGTGAATATGCCAGCACTCGGAGAGCAGGAGATGGACGAGTTGGAGGATCATATTGGAAATTTTCTGAATTTCATACATGTTCAGAAATACGATGTGAGTAGTGGCTTCACCTTTTTTATTTTGCGTAGTAGTGGCTTCACTTCATACTCTTGCCAATTCTTGTGAACTTAAGTTTACCGTCTCTGTTTGTTTCTTCTAGCTACCTTTCGTGGCTATGTACCGCAAGGAGGACATTTCTAGTTTGTTGAAGGATCCAGAAACGGGTGATGATGTTAGTCGCGATAAACCTTCTCTGAAGTGGCACAAGGTAAAATATGCAATTTTTATAATTACTCTATGATTGTAGTTCTTGCACATTGATAGTGCTGGTCCGCTGGAGTAAACTGAAGAAGTGATCTGCAGGTGCTTTGGGCTGTGCGTGATTTGGATACGAAATGGTTGTTCCTTCAAAAGCGAAAGACTGCTCTTTCGGCATACTACAACAAAAGGTTTGAGGAAGAATCTTGTAGAATATATGATGAGACGAGACTAAGCTTGAACCGGCAACTCTTCGAGTCAATTCTGCATATGCTGGATGAAGCAGAATCTGAACGAGAAGTCGATGACGTTGACTCAAAATTCAATTTGCATTTTCCTGCTGGCGAGGCAGGAGTGGATGAGGGGAGATATAAAAGGCCAAAGCGGAAATCGCTTTATGGTGTATGCAATAAAGCTGGTTTATGGGAGGTCGCCAGCATGTTCGGCTGTAGTTCTGAGCAGTTCGGAAAGCAAATCTCTTTGGAATCAACGGTGAGTGTCAGTAATGGTAAATGCTGATTTGACCTTTGAATTTTTGCTTCTCCTTTTCTTGAATTGCGACGGTAAAAATTTTCTTGTAGAGAGTGGATGAACCGGAGGATCGAAAGGAGACACCTGAAGAAGTGGCATCGACTTTTACCTGTGCCATGTTTGATACACCTCAGAATGTATTAAAAGGTGCAAGGCACATGGTATGTGTATGAAAGTTGGAGAACGTTTTTTGCTGGATGATACTTTTTGTTGTACGCTAAATGGTTTTTGACTTTGCAGGCAGCGGTTGAGATAAGTTGCGAGCCTCGTGTGAAAAAGCATTTTCGTAGTATATACTTTGACAATGTGGTGGTGTCAACGTGTCCTACAGCTGATGGGGTTACTGTCATAGATGCTTTCCATCAGTTTGCAGGTGTGAAGTGGCTACGCAACAAACCGTTGAATAAATTTGAGGATGCCCAATGGCTTCTTATCCAAAAGGCAGAAGAGGAGAAGCTTCTGCAAGTCACTGTTAAATTGCCTGAGGACATCCTCAATAAGCTGGTGAACGATTCTCAGGAGAAGTACCTTAGCTGTGGTGTTAGCAGGTCTGCTCAGCTGTGGAATGAGCAGAGGAAGTTGATACTAGAGGATGCTATTTCCAATTTCATACTGCCTGCACTTGAAAAGGAAGCAAGATTGCTTATGACAAGCAGGTCCAAGAGCCGATTGCTAATGGAATATGGCAAAAGGCTGTGGGATAAAGTGTCTGTGGCTCCATATCAGCGCAAAGAAAGTGATATTAGCTCAGATGATGAGGTAGCTCCTAGGGTCATGGCTTGTTGTTGGGGACCTGGAAAGCCGGCTACCACTTTTGTGATGTTAGATTCATTTGGGGAGATTGTTGATGTACTAGAGGCTGGATCAATTAGCTTAAAATCGCAGAATGTCACTGACCAGCAACGGAAAAAACATGACCAACAAAGTCTTTTAAGGTTTATGACGGACAACCAACCAGAGGTCGTTGTCTTGGGTGCTGTGAATTTGTCTTGCACCAGGCTGAAGGATGATATTTATGAGGTATGTCTTGTTCACTATATCACCTGCACCCAGGTGTTGTATCTGCAGATTGTATAGCTTTATTTGTCAACCTAATTTTGTGTGATCAATACCATTGTGCTTAAAAAATTTGAGTACTAGCATGTAACTATTCAATCTAAGGACTGGAGATGTATTTAACTTTCATTTGGCATGTCATGTTATGAGGCATTGTTGGTAAACTTGTTGTTTGCGCCTTGGTTTACCTAAGGATAGTGTTAGCTTTTCTAAGCAGCTTCGTACTTTTGTGATTAATGAAATGTGAAGGTGTCTGCTATGTCCTCTGTTGAAGACATGATTCATTTATTCGTGCCGCTTTTTTTTTGTTTTTTTTTCATATCACGGGAGTGTACTGACTTTATAGCATACTTGTCTTCCCTTCAGATTGTCTTTAAGATGGTTGAAGAAAATCCTAGAGATGTGGGTCATGACATGGATGGGCTAAGTGTTTGCTACGGAGATGAATCTTTGCCACGTCTCTATGAGAATTCTCACATATCATCTGACCAGATCTCTGACAAGCGAGGTAAGTGTAGTAGATCTGTTATGAAGACTATTACATTTTACTACTGATAATTTGGATCTCACCAGACTTTTCTTCTCAGGCATTGTAAAACGAGCTGTTGCACTGGGACGGTATCTTCAAAATCCATTAGCTATGGTTGCTGCACTTTGTGGTCACGAGAAGGAAATTTTGTCATGGAAATTCAGTCCTCTTGAGAACTTTCTTACAGCTGATGAGAAATATGGGATGGTGGAGCAGATAATGGTTGATGTTACTAATCAGGTGGGCCTTGATCTCAATTTGGCTGCAAATCATGAATGGTTATTTGCCCCGTTGCAGTTTATCGCTGGTCTCGGGCCGAGGAAGGCAGCATTCTTACAGAGATCACTGGTCAGGGCTGGGTCAATTGTGACGCGGAAAGACTTACTGACTTTTCATGGACTTGGGAGAAGGGTATTCATTAGTGCCGCGGGTTTCCTTCGTGTCAGACGCAGTGGTTTAGCTATTAGTACCAGTCAGTTTGTTGACATCTTAGACGATACAAGAATACATCCAGAGTCCTATGCTCTCGCACAAGATATGGCAAAGGATATATACAGGGCAATCGTTGGCGATGATAATCTAGATGACGATGATATCGAGATGGCAATTGAAAATCTTAGAGAAAAGCCAAGTGCTCTAAAATCTTTTAGTGTTGAAAGGTACGCCGAGGATACAGAGCGCATGTCTAAGATGGAGACCCTGAATGCCATAAAACTGGAGTTGATTCAAGGGTTCCAAGACTGGCGTAAGCCATATGAAGAGCTCAACCAAGATGACGAGTTTTATTTGATCTCTGGTGAGACAGATAATACTCTTGGTGAAGGACGGATTGTTCAAGCTACTGTTCGCAGGGTTCAACCTCAGAAAGCCTTTTGTTTCATGGAATCAGGGTTAACTGGTATGCTTAACAGGGAGGATTATTCAGATGATTGGAGGGATTCTGATCTGACTGAGAAGTTGCACGAGGGGGATGTTCTTACCTGTAAGGTCAAATCAATCGTTAAGAACAGATACCAGGTGTTCCTAACCTGCAGAGAGCAAGATATGAGGAATAATAGGCATCAGAATATGGAAATCCAGGATCCTTACTATTATGAAGATCGGAGTAACGTACCAAGTGAACAAGATAAGGCTCGTAAAGAAAAGGAGCTTGCAAAAAAGCATTTTAAGCCAAGGATGATTGTCCATCCTCGCTTTCAAAATATCACAGCTGATGAAGCAATGGAGGTACGTGTGCACAAAAGAATGACATTGTTTTCTACTTTTCTTACATCTCCTCTCTGTTTGCCAGGTCCTCGTCTGTTTTTGACACGTTTATCTTTGCGAATCAATCATACTAATTTATCTTAGAGATCAAGATGTATTTCAAGTCACACCTTTTGAAAGAGAATTTTGAGACGCCCATTTTTATTTTTATTTTATATTCGGAATTTGGGATAGTAGATCTGTTTCTGAAATTTAATGTCTTTTTTAACTTCATTACCCTTGTTGATTGTCGCCCCTTTCGCTGTATTCAGTTTTTAGCCGACAAAGATCCTGGTGAAAGCATAATTCGTCCAAGTTCTCGTGGACCGTCTTATTTGACTCTGACGCTGAAGATCTATGAAGGTGTGTATGCTCACAAGGATATAATTGAAGGTGGAAAAGACCACAAAGATATCACAAGCCTGCTTCGCATTGGGAAAACATTGAAAATTGGGGAGGATACTTTTGAGGACTTGGATGAGGTTAGTAATATTTGGTGTATCTATGGGAATCACCCTTTTTATGTGGCCCTCTGGTCATAATTAGCTGGTAGTAACTTGATATTCCTTTTTAAGAGGACTTGGTTGGAAGCCTTTATACTCTCGCAATTTTTTGCTGTCACCATGTTTATCAATTTTTGGACGCAGTATTTTCTCCTCTTATTGATGAGTTCCAGTGCTAGCTGTTAAAGCATCTACTTGTTCCTAGTAACTACCTTGTATCTACTTGGAATGTGTACAATGATTTGTCCAAGTGATCGTATCAAGAGTAAACATATTGCACTTGCTTATTGGTTTGCAGGTTATGGATCGTTATGTTGATCCATTAGTTGGACATCTGAAGGCAATGCTGAATTACAGGAAGTTCCGGAAGGGGACAAAAGCAGAAGTCGACGAGGTCCTTAGGACTGATAAGTTGGAGAACCCAAATAGGATAGTTTACTGCTTTGGCATTTCTCATGAACATCCCGGCACTTTTATTCTCACATACATACGAAGCTCCAATCCCCATCATGAGTATATTGGTCTATACCCCAAGGGATTTAAATTCCGCAAGAGGATGTTCGAGGATATTGATAGGCTTGTGGCATATTTTCAGAGGCATATAAATGATCCGCTCCATGAGTCATTGTCCATCCAATCAGTTGCTGCTATGGTGCCAATGCGTAGTCCTGCACCTGGGGGTTCCTCTGGTGGATGGGGTGGCTCTGGTGGTAATGATGGTGGGTGGCGAGGGTCTTCAGACAGAGATCATTCTACTCCTGGGGGTAGGTCAGGTAATCATCTATGTGTTTTATTACTATTCTTCATGGGTCCATCACCAGGATTGATTGTGGGTTTCTCTCTCTCTCTTTTTTTTTGGTTCAAGCATCTGTTATGTGTTCCTAGGCAATCATTTGCAAGGCAAAGTCATGTTTTGGCAAATGGCGTTAATGTTCGTCTCTCTTCACTGTCCGAGGCATTAGGCCTTGAGTTATTCTTGTCTATGTGGGGTTTCTTTACTTTCTGAGACACTCCATTCAAACATTGGTCCACACTTAAAATATCAGGCTTTCTTTAGATTTTGGAAAATGTGGATTCACCTGTATTTTTTCTTTGAGGTGAAATTGACTAGTAGTTTGTGACCCGAGTACTTATTTAGTCTTGTGTGGTTAATTTTTTATTTGATACATGAGTGGTACTTCTTGTTCTGTAGGCCGAAATGATTACAGAAATGGTGGGCGTGATGGAGGACATCCAAGTGGGACACCAAAGCCATATGAAGGAGGAGGACGTGGGCGAGGCCGGGGACGCGGACGAGGCTCATACAATGGCAGCAGAGATGGCGGTAACAGAGATGGTGGTTACTCAGATCGGCAAGACTCTGGGTATGGTGGTTCGAAGTGGAGTTCAGACGACAAAGAAGGGAATAGTACTTGGGGAAGCTTTCCTGGTGCAAAAACACAGAATGCTCCTGGTGAGGAGGCCTTTCCAGGCGGCTGGGGTTCAAGTGGTGGAGGTGGAAGCAGTGGTGCTGGGGGTTGGGGAGGTAATGGCACCGGAGGAGGTAGTACTGGTGGTGGTGGCGGTGGTGGTGGATGGGATGATACCAACACTGGTGGTGGAAGCAGCGGGGGTTGGGGTGGAAGTGGCGATGCTTCTGGTGGCGATGCTGGTAAGAGTAGCTCTAAGGGATGGTCTGATGGGGCAGGCGGCAGCAGTGCAGGTGATCAAAATCTTTCTAGTAGACATTAGTCTAGTTCGGTTTATAGGTTGCAGTGGTCAAGTGTTTTAGAAAAACTAATTACCTTTTGTAGGATAACTGGTAAATCGAAGTTACCAGTGTATGTGTATCACTTATGTTCGGTCTCGTGTAGTTTGTGATCCTAACGACTTTTGAAGCCCCGTTCAGGGGACCATAAAAAAAGCCCCGTTCAGGTGCTCTTGCTACTACTACTATGTGTACGAGACCACGAAATCATTGGCTAGTTCTTCCTACCAGATTAAGTAGGTAACATGACAGTCTTTTTGCAAAATGGTCGGAATTTGAGAGACGGCTGAGTCATTTTACTGTGGTTTTGGGGGATAAAACAGGCTCGTACATCAATGAAGAAACGTACTCCGTAAACCACAAACTGCGATACGATTGTATGATCATCCACTAATTGTTTTACAAATTTCCAGGTTCAATTTCTAATATGGCATCATTCGGGGGGTGTCAGAAACAAAACATGAGTTATGAATCTTACGATTCACGACCCCTCAGGGAAAGGACAACGAAATCATGACGTGAATCCTGGGATATCTGTGAAATAACGACAGTAATAAAACCAAGTATAGTCGCTGTATATAAAATGAAGAACGGAAAGAGTTTACTACACGTTAAACCCTACGTGTAGGGGGTAGTAACAGTGGTTGTAGTGGTAGCAGCAGGGTTGGGGTGGAAGTGGCGATCCCTCAGGTGGCGATGCTGGTAAGAGTAGCACTAAGGGTTGATCTGATGGCGTCAGTGGCAGCAGCAAAGGTGGCTACTGGCTGATATTCAAAACCCTGCAAGTGAATGATGATAGTAGCAGACTAGCAGGAGTATCAGTCTTTCTAGCTTGCAATTTCATGTGTAACAGTGCAAGTTCACGTTCACTACTTCACTACAGTATGTTTCACGAATAATTGTGTATGAGACGAGTATTATTGGCTAGAAGTTGTACCTAATTAATTAACCATAGTGAATATCAGCAAAACGTAGTAAATCTTTCGAGAAGCATTGTTGTTTTTCATGATGAAAAATTTCTGGTATTGTTTATAAGAATCAAAGAAGATTAATCTGCAATAGTTATGCAGGGAAGAAGTAAAACCCGAAATCTGCCGTTTTCGGACTGCCGTTTCCCGTGTCTGTTTCCGTCTGCGTTTCGGTGCTACCCAGCTAACACCTGACCCCCCCTAGGTATTACCGTAATAGACAGGTGGGATTTTGACAAATGAGAACAATCATATTTAAAAAAAAGGAAAAAAAAAAGGTTAATTCACGTGGTACCTGTGTTTTGCAAATTTGTACAAAATACCCTCGAGATTTGACTGTTTGTGCATGGTACTCTAAACTTAACCCTGCTATTAACACTGTTAACTTTTTATTTTTAAAGGAGAGTTATTTCACGTGGTACCCTCGTGTTTCGCCGATTTGCACGTGGTACTCAGTGCTACAAATGTTTATCAAATATCCCCAAGATTTGGGACTATATCGTTCGTGTCTTCACCCTGCGGATGAATCGAGCATGATCAATTGAAATCTCTTCATTTTGTCTGCGTTTTGTCAAGATCCTGATCTGCAATTTTGCATTACTTCCCCGCAACTCTCCTTAGTCATTCCCCACAACTTCCCTTATATCAAATATAGCTTGCTTGGAGAAGTGGTAGCTAAGAATTGTATATATTATATCAAATATAGCTTGCTTGGAGAAGTGGTAGCTAAGAATTGTATATATTGTACTCCTACGGGTTGTAATGTTTAAGCTCGATAATACATTCAATTCATTTGCCATGTTCTAATACAAAAGCAATAGCGAGAAGCTAGCTAGAATAGAAATTAAGCGAGCAACTCGTGAATTAGGACATAGTAGAGTAACATCTCCACTGTTTAATTGTTCAAAAGCAAAGTAACACTAGGTTCAGCAATTAAAAAAGAAAGGTAAAAGCAATGGTTCTTATAGAGTATCAAGGCAAAGCGAATCTTCGGAGAAACCGCGTTTCATAGCTACATAACAGACGATCCACAGGTGGTCTCCTTGATTGTTGATAGCTTGAAAGCTAGCTCAATCGGGGTATCATCGTCCAAGCAAAGAGTAGATGTAAAGATTCTCATAGCGCATCCACTTGAATTGAGAATTAGTGCACTGTAGAGCAGCCCTTGAAGGTGGAGGGCCATGAGTCGCCTCCCAAGTTCATTCCTCCACAACATCATCATTATTGACAGTCATGTTTAAAGAAAGGGTCGAAATGCAACCGATAGCCTCACCAAACATCACATCGTTACAACTAAAATTGAAAAATCGATAGTTGGTGATGTGTAGACAAGTGCAGCGTCAGAGAGGTTAAACTCAGAGTTTATGACGTGCAGTGTACTACCATTTTCGATATTCCCAAACACATGCCCACAGGAGATCGAGTAGTAGGCAACAAAAACATTCAATACGATAAACCACAAACGTCGTGTCATAACTGATGGAGGCTTCACAAGCACTTTCATCACCGGTGCATAGTCATTGCGGTAAAGTTGACCAACATCCCATTAGTGGTAGAGGCTTAAACTTGGGTATATCAAATTCCCGTTTTTCACCAACCTTGTCATTGCAAACCAGCGAGAATTTTGGTGTTAAGGAACTACTCCCTCTGATTCAAAGATTAAGATTAAGGTGGCTAAACCAATTAGCATTCAAGTGGTAGATAAAGATAAGCTAGAACACGCCTTTCTTTCCCGTTGCCTGTTTTAGTTGCAGTGTTGCGGTTTAGCTTATCCCTCATAAGCTGATTCCTTTCCATTTTTTTCGCTATCATCTTCACTTCAAATAATAAAAGCTACTTGCAATGATACATGAGCAGGTGCCATGATACGTAGTTTAAGGGCTAAGTGTCTACAGGATTACAAATTACTATATAAGCAGAATCACTGGCTAGAAATTCTTCCTAGCACTGTATATCGTAATATTAGCGAAACGTGGTAAATCTTTTCAGAAGCTGAACATCAAATATTGTTCTCAGGGAAATTTTTGGTATTGTTGATTAGAATCACAGAAGACTAATTTGCAGTAACGTGGGGAAGAATTTCTCAAAAAAAAAAAAAAAATTTGGAGGGCCAACATTTGGTTTTTAGCTACTTTTCTCCTAATCATAATAACCTTAATTTGTAATCAAACAGAAAAATCTTTCTGGGATGTTTTGGTTGCCAATGAAGGGTTCATGTGACCTAAAATAGCATAATCTTGCAATTATATAATAATGTATCAGACATTTGCAACGAGACTTCCCTGAACAGTTTTCACCAAACTCTGAAAATGTTTGGATTTAGAAGTGCAGCAGAAGCAGAAGCAACATTAGTTGTCATTCTAGCTTCTGTGCTTACAGTAGCAACATCCCAATCACCTGATCAAGAGAGCATCCACTTACGTCTCATCTATCGCGACTCATCTCTGTCTCCGTTCTATGATCCTCGAGAGAGCCCTTACAATCGTGTTAAGAACTCTTTTGCCCGGTCAAAAGCTCGTCTTGCTTACCTGATCAACAAGGGAGATACAAGTGATTTTCAAGGTGAAGTTGAGGCAAATGATGGCGAGTACTTTGTCAACGTCTCAGCAGGAACCCCACCGGTGGGAATGCTTTTAGCCGTGGACACGGCCAGTGAGCTGGTTTTGACGCGGTGTTTACCTTGCACTAACTGCAATGATAATCAGATGATTTCCATGTTCGATTCATCTCAATCCTCAACCTACACCAAGACTATTTGCACTTCTTCGAACTGTCATCTTGTACCTAATTTTTCATGTGATTCTTCCAGTTTGTGTAGTTTTGTTTATGGCTATGCAGACTTTTCACATTCCAACAGCTTTCTTGGAAGCGATATCTTCACATTTCAGACGTCAGATGGCGGTACATCCTCTGTAAAAGGTGTCAGTTTTGGCTGTGAATACGACCATAGAAGCACTTATTTCCCATACAATGGAGTTCTCGGCCTTGGCCTTAATAACCTATCATTAGCAATGCAAATGACTTCAACAGCCGCGCACAAATTCACGTACTGCTTAGGAAACCACAGCGATCCTGAAGCACAAAATCGCTTGGTATTAGGCAACGCCACCTTCCTAGAAGGCCAAACAACCTCTCTGAAGGTGATCAAGGGAAGGTACAATGTTCTACTCGAGGGGGTAAGCATAGGGAAAAAGAGGCTGCCTATCGAACCAGAGATCTTCGAAATAACTGAATCTGGAGGTGGAGTGATCATTGATATCGAAACCATGCTGACATTTCTAGAGCCAGATGCATATTACGTGCTAGCAGATGAATTGGAGAAAGAGCTCAGACTGGACATCAAAATATGGCCTGATCCACCTTATGAAAGGTGCTATAACGGGAAAATAAGCGAAATAAGGAAGTTTCATGGGGTGATTTTCCACTTTGATGGAGAAGTGAACGTTCTTTTGGATGTCGGAAACCTGTTCCTGCAGGTGGAAGACGATTTGTTTTGCTTGGCAATATTGCCTAGTCCTGTAGGAGGAACATCAGTGTTGGGGTCTTTGTTTCAGCAGTCTTACGGAGTCGGGTACAATCTCAACGACATGCTAATTTCTTTCCAAAGGATTGACTGTGAACTTCTTGACAGGCACCTCAAAGATTGAAAGCATTTGACAAAATCAACTGTATACTTTTATGAAATTTGTCAGGCTTCTCAGAGATTGAAAGCATAGGACAGAAATCAAGTATATACTCGATGATGGTTTTGATTGAAAAAAGAAACTTCACCTGTAAATCGAACAAAATAGCGTTTACATCGTTTCCTTTCTCATAATAGTGTGCTTTTCGTTGGGCATATTTTCTGGGAGATTAACAGAGTAGCTGGCTGGATGACTAATGACGTATACCCCCTTTCACAAACGATACTCGTTTCAAAATCTTTCATCCATTGTGCTATCACAAATACATTAGTCAGCATCACCCAATCCATCACTTCCATCACCTCTCTTAGATATTGCTGTGAAATCAGAACCCGGCTTCTTCTTTTGTGAAGCAACTTCCGCATTTTTCCGCAGCACTGCTCCAGGAGAAGGGTATGGACGCTGTTGGAAAAGAGGTCCCTGGAAACACAATCACATTTGGGTTAGAATCCTGCAATCTGTTCGCTGATCAAGTATACAACTATTACAGCCACTGAACTCATAAATTTGGTCAAGTCAAACTTGTCATATAGACATTTCTATACAACTGAAAATGGTCATATATTACAACAGTCACTAATAATGAAGAAGTAAATTCATTTAGCAGTTGGTTAATTACTCAAGAGAAGAACCACTCCCATCGTATGTTAGGTCATGGACACATGAATTTAAAACATTCACACTCGAGGTGTTTTTTTTCCTGCTCGAGTTTAAGTAGCTACGGAGTACATATAGTCATAAAGGGGTCAATAAAGAAGAGCATAATGAACCTTACCGTTGCGGTAGTATCTGCAGCCCTTGGTTGCACTCCCTTAAGACCAACAACCCTGTAAATCATCATTCAGAATATAACTTAGTGCTACCAAACCACATTCATCAAACCACCACTGCAACACAACAAATAATGTGATGGACATGGAGTAAATAGATGCACATCGCCTAAAATGGATGACAATTGTCCAATTCTCGCTTCTTCCTCCCAACCAGACCCCTACCCACACCTCCATCCCTACCCCACCACAACAATAACAACAAAGTCTTGGCCGACTAACATAAACGGTCATATGAATATGCCAATGTAAAGTGTGAAAACAACACAAAAGTAGGGAAATGGTACAAGAGGATTGAGAATTGATAGATAGTGGCCCTTTCCGCACATGCCATCCTTGACGCTATCGTGCATTTTTGCCGATTGCGCGGACGTACCTTAGGTTTTTGGCTCTAAAATTTTGTCAAACCCCTTAATATGGCTCAGAGGGACTTCCAGGAAGATTTGAGCAATATCTATTTCGGGGCCATTTTGGGCCAAAAACCGTGGAATGTACACTACAAATTTGGCCAATTTCTACCACATTTTTAAAAACAACCAAACGTTCTAAAAACTATACCATGGAAAGCCTTGGAGTATATTTGTTGGATATGAGTCCTGATTCCTCCGTTGTGAAACTTTTTTAAGCCTTTTCCCCATACATCACCTATTGGGGCTAACGTGTGTTTTGCCGATTGTAGGGTTTACCATAAGTATTTCCTTCTAGTCTTTTCCTAAAATCCATTATATGACCCCCAGGGTATCCCACAAAATTTTGAGCCGTTTTTGTTCTAGGACCAATTTCGGCCAAAAACCATGGATTATAAGTTTGGGTTTTGGCAATTTGGACAATTTTTTTGAAGTGGCCAGATTTTTTCTAAACTTGACTATGAATAGTGTCTTAATAACCTTATTGGATAGGGGGTACTTATTCCTCTGTTAAGGAAATGCTTTAACCTCCACTAGCACATATCACTCGTTGTGCCTAGCATGCGCATTTCGCCAAATTTTAAGACCTACCACAGATTGCGCTATAATATATTGCTAGAACCCATACAATTGCATCAAGGTGCTTCCACAAATATTTGAGCCCGTTTTATTCCGCAACCATTTGGGGCAAAATGCCGTGGGTTTCTACAAATATTTGGGTTTGGCCAATTTTGCCGGTTGCCACGTTTTTGAAAGAAGTCAAATGCTCTCAAAACTTTATCACGGTCAGCCTTGAAGTACCCTTGTCACATATGGCCATATGGGAGGCAGGGTTGTTCCCATGTTGGGGAAGTTACGTAAGATATATCGGCACAAGTCACCCGTTGAGGCTACCGTGTGTTTATTTGCCGATTTTCGGATACACCATATGTTTTTTGCTCTAATATCTTGCTAATACTCATAATAGGACCCCTAGGGGCTTCCACCAAAATTTGACCAGTTTTTGTTCCAGGGTCATTTTGCCCAAAAACCGTGGATTGTATACTTCGATTTTGTCCAATTTTGACCACTTTCTTATATTAGTCAAACTTTCTCAATGTTTACTATAGTCAACCTTAGGATACCCTTGTTGACATATGAATTTCTTTAAGCTCGATCACTATGCGTCACCCTTTGAGGCTAGCGTGTGGCTTTTGTCAATTTTGGGATTTACCAATCATTTTTGGCTCTAGTATTGTGGTAAAACCCAAAACATGACCCCTAAAGGCTTCCACTAGAATTTGAGTATTTTTTATTCCAGGGATATTTCGGCCTAAAAACAGTGGATTATATACTTCAATTTTGGCCAAGTTTGACCAACTTTTTGAAAGTAGACATACGTCCTCACAACTTTACCATGAACAACTTTGGAGTACCATTGTTGGATTTGATTTCTCATTCCTCTCTTAGGGAAACTCTTTAAACCCTTTTGAGACACGTTACCTGTAATGGCTAGCGTTCATATTTTGCCGATTTTGAGATCTATCATAGATTTTAGGCTTTACTGTTTTGCTGAAACCTATAATATGACCCCTAGGGCTATCACAAAATTCTCGTTTTAGGTTTTTGGGCCAAAAAACGTGTGAATTTAAAAGTGGGGCTTATCTTTCTCTCTCCTCTCCCCCACCTTCCATTGGTTTTTGATCCAAAATGGAAGTCCAACAAATGACCGGAACGGAGGGAGTAGTATGTTTCTACACTAAGATTACGAAGATTCCTATTACCAAACTTATTCTATAATATACGGAGTATCTAGTTTCTATTGTCATCCAATAGTATAATGCCAAGTGCTCACCTAGAATAATGCGGTTCTAGGTTCATACATATAGTATTAGATCCCACAATGGAACACTTTTAGTAAGCAAAAAGACCAACGATGAACAGGCATCGGGTTGGAGGGTCGGTAGCGGGAATTTAACATACCAGCCACCACGTGGAGCATCGGAATAAGAGCTTGGGTCCATGGGGTCCAATTCATCATCCTCACTGTGAGCCCGCTTCTTGTGATACCTCCCGCCTCCTTTGTTAATTGGAGGTCTTGAACTTGACCTGTTTCAGAGATATTAAATGGTTACAGCTCACATGAGAACCACATTTATTAGATTTTAAGCGAGGAGAGAAAGCAAAATGGTCTTTCTCCCTTCTGCTACTAGATCCCACGCTCTCTCCAACTTAAAGAGAAGCTTTCAAGGAGGTCAAATGACCAGGCAAAGACATTAAGAGTAGCACATATAATAAAAATATTGCCATATTATTCACAGGGAAAATCCACAACACGAGGATCCATATAGTGTCTGGAAAGCAAAATCAAACCATGAACTTTTGCTTAAGTTCCTTTGAGACGTGAACCTATGGCTACTATGTTGTACCGTTTGTTTATAACGTCATCACATACTACAGTGGAAACTAGAAAGCTTTATAGGATCAGAAGATTGCATTCAATAAAGCGGGAATCGGATACAATTTACATCCTGGCACTCCTTGTCTCCTACAGTCCATCCTACAATTAAAGAATATCCATGAATCTCGATTTTCACACAGTTAATTTTTTCTAATTTTATGATATCTATCACTTGGCCTATCATCTTAGTTTCAACAGGAGCCAAGCTTTCTGAAACTTGATAGTTGAAATTGCCTAAACCTTGGACACAACTATCCTGCCAAGCACCTAAGCAAGCTTTTGAAATCATGAAAGATGTCAATGACTCTGATTTGGTTACCGGCACCTCAGTCCAGTATCAACTAATCAGACAATCTAGGCATAGGCTAAAGAGTTCACAACTGTTCCCCAAAGAACAGCCATCATCATTAATCTTCCCTATAGGTCATATACAATCCCGGTCAGCGGTAATTGCAGAATGATTCCCATAATAAATAATAAACGATCATCAATAGAATTCGCAAAAAGAAATAGTAGCTCAGCACCTCTGAGGGGGACATTTTCCGTCACCATCTTCTGTGCCATTTATGTCATTGTTACTCTGCTGCTTGCTTCCTTGCAATAAGTATTGGCTTTGAGGGAGTTGAAGAGTCCTGTGTTCGAAATAAGATAAAGTAAGAGATGCACGAAAATAATTGCCAAAATTAACACAACAAATGAATACAAAAAAACTCGAATCCCAATATGCCCCTTAGCTTATGAGAAGTCAAGTTATTTAGCCATATGCTTTTGCCTAGAACATGAGAATCGCTTGCAGGACCGGCATACCTTGTACAGTGATTACAGTAACCCCAGGACTGGACAAGTCCTAGCCCCCAACCACTGCAATTCAAGCATCTCTCATGTAGAGAGTTGTCTGACCAGATATCATCTTGATTCTTGAAGGTAGCACTCTTCACATGCTCTGAGACCATCTGCTGCAACACATGAGGTCGTTCCCATTGTGACACCTGGGTTTTCTTGTTAAAGTAGTAATTTTGACCTGCAGAAATTAGTACAAACAAGTCAAATTTCAATGACTACGAAGGCAATCTCATACATTTCTCTCGGTCGATTGGGCTTATACTATTCCAAAAATTTCACATCTTGAACAAAACCCAATGACCACGAGAACACTAGGCCTACCAGAGTGAACTACAACAAGGGCATACACTGTTCAGACTTCACTGTTTCAAACATTAAAGAGAATTACTTTTTTTTCTTTTTTTTTTTCAAATAAATCAACAAACACTATAGATAGTTGAGTAGAGGGTATACAACCTTACAGTTCCTACCCTGTTCCTGAAAATTCAACTCTGTTCATCTTATGGAATCCAGTTCTAAAATGAACAAATTTCCTCTCGAACCAAATTGCAAAAGCTAATTCAGGGCCAAGGAATCTAAAAATCGAGATGGTCTTCTAATTCAGTGAAACATCAGATACCAAATTAATAATAGAATAAATAGCCGGACTCCTAGACTAACTTGGATTGGATCCATTACTTCTCCTAGAAGTTACAAACATTTCAAAAAAAACTTTTTAAATTGCAGAGAATCATATGATGAGCTTTGGAAGAGCCTCTGGAATTATAGCCATTACAGTGAATTGATGGGCTGTCTTGTTTACACACCTCTTCGTGCTATCGCGTCCCCCACCCCTTTCGAATATCTTTTAAGGATAAGACCCATTCCCAATATTCAATTAGCTTGACAATACTTTTGTGGTTTTTCACTTTCAAGCCGGACACAATTTCAAAACTTTCGACAATGCCAGTTTTTAGAAAGGGTGATACAGGTAAGCAATGGGGACAGACAGTTCCTTGATCACTTTCAAAAATAAATGGGCAGGAACTTTCACACAAAGATGGAATCAACAAGCCACAAGCCCAGAACAATAGTATGACAGATTGACAGCCCTACAATTACTTGTTAATTAAAGAAGTTTTTCAGATACAGACGAATGTATAGATAAAAGAAATGGAAAATGGGAATAGACAGCTACTTGATCACCTTCAAATAAGTCCCACAACTATGATTAAACAAGCGTGCTTATTGTGGAAATCCTTTGATTAGTATTCGAGAATATTCAGGAGAACATTCTCCTTTCAGATACAGACTACATTATGACATACCTGATATCTCATCTAGTGTCTCCACCCAATCTTCGGCCAAAGTTGAAGTTGATTGGCTTTGCGAGCTAGAATTTGTCTCCAACGGTCTTTCCCACTGAGTCTTTCCAGAAAGTTCATTGTAGTAATATGACACACCACTTGCAGGGTCCTTTGCTTCAACCTTTTTGAGAAGACGAATGCATATCCATCAAATTTCTCTTTGATAGAACTTCATCCAATTATATATAAAGCAGCAGCAACAAAAAATAAAGGAAAAAAAACCACACAAGACCCATTCCTAGTATGGAGAAGCCAATAACTGTTATAACTACCTCCCTTGGTCCCATAATGATGTCTAACATCCCTGCCAATGACGGACTTGTAGAGACACAGTTTAGTTCACCTTTTACTTGTATGTGTTAGAAGTTAATGTACAGTCAAATATGGCAGTTACTCAACTGACTGTGGATGAAGGCAGTAACATTTATCTAGAAGAACCAAAAGTGATAATATCTCATTTTAATTTTGCTCAAATGTCACAAGAGGCACCAGAAATAATAATTCTGACTTACCCATCCAGGAGCCAGGTTGACATCACCTGACAATTGAGTTAGTTGTGCGTCTTGCTTCTGCAAAAATGTTGAAAGTTAAAGCAATCAAAAGTTAGTAAATAGCATGAATGGGGTCCTGCACAAATTTTAACTTTCTTTTGGCAAGAAGAACAAAAAAAACAAAAAAAAAAAAACAAAAGAGCTAAGTGCGGACAACTCAGGAATCACAAAAAGGTCGTCAGGGGAATCTACAACTTACTGAAATGCAGATTCAATAACAAGATCTCAAAAGCTGAACTTACAGAAGTAGTAACAGCACAATGATCTTCAGCAGCAGCATTTTTTAGAATTCCTCTTGCTTTGAGCCTCTGCTTGAGGAACTCAGGTAACTCTTTGGCCCCATGGTTCTGCTGTGATTCCACTCCCTGGCCAGAACTTGTTTCCTTTGTTTCACTGCCACGAACATTTGATGTTCCTAGTTCATCGAATCAGATTAATGAAGATATACAGAGACACAGCTAAGGCAGCGGAGGCAGTGGGAGATAACCATGTAAATGTTGATAGTTGATACAGAAGTGACATTTCTAATCAGCCTTACCAGGCAATGCAGAATGGTAGTAAGCACCTCCACCTGGCACACCATACCCATTACCTATCTCCTGGTTGTCTGAAACCCAAATGAATAGTACAGTAAGAATACAATTATGTGTCAAGAAAGTATCATTACTTATTTATCGTCTGAGAAATCCCAACTACACTATACAACGACAACAATAAAATCACCCAGCAAGAAGCACTATGCAAATAAGTGCCTCACACCCTATTCAAAAGAAAATTTGACATACAGAACCCATAACTTTAAATTCTGCAGTTAATCCCTCCACTTCTAATAACGAGTAGCCGTACTTTGCAAGTTTTCGTTCTCAAGTTCACTTGGTTCCAGGTTTCAGTATTCATTTTCTGCTTTACTTGGTGTGCGCATAAGAAGAAATTGGCGATAGTTAAGATCACATGGATCATACATGTCAGCAGGTTTTGAATTAGCTACGTAACAATGCACTTGATGAAAGAGGATGCTATGTCACATATCTTTGAGTCCTGTATGTCTGTATCCAACTTCTGAATGACCAGCTTATTATGTTAAGTTTGTAAACCCCCCTCGTGACCACCAAATACGAAGGTGTATTAGGGTTAAATGAAAAGTAAAAGGTTGAAAAAGAGTCGTGTTTTCTCAGTGTTCTCCCCTCCCCCCACAATCCAATAATCTTTAACATTTCCTCTTTGGAAGTATATTGAACCCCCCTCGTGACCACCAAATAAGAAAGGTGTATTAGGGTTAAATGAAAAGTAAAAGGTTGAAAAAGAGTCGTGTTTTCTCAGTGTTCTCCCCTCCCCCCACCATCCAATAATCTTTAACATTTCCTCTTTGGAAGTATATTGAACCTCCTGGACTAGCCTTTGATATGTTTCAGCAAATATCTGGAGGTTTTTCTTACTTTTAAGATGATCACCCCTTTTGCTTTTGTGGCTTCCTGGGGGACATAAATTGAAAAATTCCGTTGAACTCTGAAATAGAACCACATGCCCATTTTCAAGAATATAGGTAAGCTTAAACTTAAAAACAGCCAGTTCAGGCCGACACCACATTAACCAACCCCGCTCCATCCCACCCCCCCCCCCCCCACCAGACAATACCCCCAAACTCTATCCTTAATTGAAAAGCCCCACCAGCCCCTTTATCAGGAGCTCCCCAGAAATTCCGCTAAACCGATTAAGCTTAAAACTTGTGCTCTATTTCATCACTGTGCAGCCTACATAAGTTATCTGGCATCACAATAGCCATAAGATTTCAGTTCTGTAGTCTTAATTGCCTGTTATTTCACCTATCTACCCCCATTTCTAATGCCAATTTTATGGACCCTTCCCATGTTTGAAATTGCTGTGAATCTACAAGGAAAAACCTTCTAAAATACTTGAGTGAAAAGGGGAAGTTACAAACAATAAACCTTTTTCAGGAGCAGAGGGCTTCCCTCGCTTTACAGCCATTTCTGATCGGTGCTCTGCAGTAAACTTCAGTAAATGCTCCTGTATATAACAAGAACAAGAGTGAAGGTTCGTTTGCTTAAAGATGATGTTGCTTACATGTGAAATGTAAATACATCAGAAATTCAACCCCGCCCCCTCCAGCTATCCCCAAATAAATTTTATAAATGCTCAGTAAAAGGACAATAATCACCACAGTTACCTTTAAAGCATTTGGATTATGCTGTCCCGAAAGAATGTCCCTATCATCAGGTAGCATGCTAGTTCCTCTGACCTCCCTGAAACAAAAAAGCTGATAAATATGAGAGCGATACTATAGGTTTGCATTCAGCAGTCCTTAATGATTCAAAAGATCTAATAGTAATAAAGGCAAACCTCTGGCTTTGTATAATCCTTTGAGTATCATTTTCCTGCCCAATTTAGACAAGGGTAAAAGTTATTCACAAAGAAGACTAAAGTCATAAGAAGCTTATGGACTAAATCTTTAAAGAACAAGTACTTGTTCACGCAGCACAGCAGCCTGAGCAGCTGTCTCAATCTCAACATCTGGTCTGTCAGGATGATGCAAAGAACCCTGATAAGACTTCCCTTGGTCCCCTCTAGATTGATTTTTCTCTATGCTTTTCTGTTCGCTATACACTCGAGTAGTTCCGCCTACTGCTTCACCTAGTGAGTTTGACAGCATTTTCTGATCATAGCCCTCACCACCAGCGGCCGTGGATGAATCATCTTGATTGGCATTAAACAAGTCAGAAGTCCCTACTTCATATGGGGTCCTGTTGATTATGTCATTCTGTGTAGCATACTTGAACCCATCACCTACGGAATCCCGTGTAACAACGCCAACCTCTTTCAAAGATGATGCTTCACTGGCATCAGCACACACACCATGACCACTTTCTGATCCTGACTGAACCGACTCATGACCCACATATGGTGCTGCCTGAAAAATATTAGAACCAGGAAACTCTTGCGGTTGCTGACTAGGTGGCACAGGAGGGACAGTTCCATTACCATACTGATAATTATGCGGCATTTGAACAGGGAATTGAGGATACGGAGCAACACCAAATTGAGATGGTGCACCAAAATGTGGAGCGAAGCCTTGCCCATGTGGGGGTGGAGTAGTACCATGATGAGGCACATGAAACTGGTGATTCGAATGAGGATGGAAAAATTGGTCATGAGGCCTAGGAACATTGCCATAGGGTTGTGATGGACTCACAGACGAGGCCATGGGAGGATAATTTTGCGGCAACTGCACCCCAGGTGGAGGTGGATTCCCATAAAAATTCTCCATGATTCTAGATATATCTACTTCCTTGCGTTTCGAGCTACAAAAAGTTTGGATGCGCAACCAATTCGCAGCAAAAAATCAGCCACAAATGCACATACATATCAAGCAGGCAACATCTGCACACAAACAAGAGAATCATTACCACCACCCTTACACACAATACCGCGATTTTAACTTAACATACGGCGACCTAGAGCATAAACTAATTGTTTCTCAAACAATCACCAACTTCCCCCAAAATTCTACCACTCAGCAATTTTAACTCCCCACTTAAAAATTCAATCTCCCCCAAATTCCAATTAAAGTGAAGCATTACAGCAGAACATTATTGCGAATTGCTTCAATTAAACGCAAATTAGTACTAATCCGTAGCAATTCGTGTAAACCTAATCAGCAATAAATCAAGGTTTTTTCTTCAATTCCCACATCAATACTACAATCAAATTAATCAGAAACGTAAAGGATACATTTCAATTTGATTGCTTCAATAATTACCCTTTTCACTATAACTCATGAGCAATAAATCAAGGTTTTTCTTAAGCTATTGGCAGCAAGAATGTACGAGTAAATTAATTAAAAAAACAAATACAAAGAAGAAATTACCGCAAGCAAAGTGAGGAGTACTTTCTGGTAAGTTCTAAACTGCTAAACTTGAAGTTGAAGCTGAGAATTTTTTCATAAACTGCCCAGAATTAGTTTTACAGTGGTAGAAATTTGACGAGCGTAAAAATTACCAAGTAAATGTTTTAAGGGGGTTGCGATAATTACTTGCCGGACTAGTTGTGTTTTACGTAGTACGAGTTCCGATGCGATTCGACTTATAAAACAGCGATTTCAAATTAGAATTAGTCAAATAACAATCAATGAATCTAGTCTACTTCTAATTATTAATTTGTCTAAGTGCAGTTAATTAATCAATAAATTGAGTTCAGATTTGGTTAAATCAAATCAAATTAGACCAGTTTAATTCAAATAAAAACAAACCAGATTAGAAAAATGCAATCCAATCGCATCGGGCATAAGTCTTAAGCTCTATGGTTTCCACGAAATACATGCTTTTAAAATGTGTATCCCAAGTCTTGCCACCAACGATAGCACTGTTGTATTTGGTAGATTAGTACTCCCTCCATTCAAGTCCAATCTTCCTACGTCATTTCGACGCTCTTTTTAACTACTATTTTAAAGTATCGAAATTTCTTAAATTTGGTTGAAAACGAGCCGAAGAGAGCTGTTGTCGACCCAAATTCACAACTAAGCATCTATCTGATATGCAATTTCAACATGCTAATTCACTGACCAAAATGTGTGGAGGCTTGCCTATAGTTGCTAGCATCTTAGGAAAGTTCTTGACTAACCGTGATGCAAAGGAAGTGCGTGAATTCTTGGAATCTATTCAAATACGAAATTTTTCCTACTTTGAAGTCATGCTACACAAAAAATCAATCACATTTGAAGCGGTGTCTTGCATACTTATCACTCTTTAAATTTCCTCACAACTTCTCCTTCACGATTGATGACATGGTCCAACTGTGGATAGGAGAAGGTTTTTTCCAAGAAACCAAAGGTGAAGGTAAGATGCTTGCAAATTGCCAACGACCCTGCCTGTGCGTTCAAGACCCTCACTCGTCTTCGAGTATTGTCACTAAGTTAGATTAATGTTAGTAAGCTCCCTGACTCTTTGGATTAGGGCATTTCCCGAAGTTGGAGTCGTTGATGTTCAACCAAATGCAATGCCATGTCTGCATTCTCGTACCTTGATCGATTGTGAAATGTTGATTAACATGTCTTCTCTAGACAATATTTCTTCATTAGTGAAGCTGCATGCACATCGAGAGATGTGGATCGTTGAGGTCGCTTCTAAACTTACCACCCTCACTCGAGTCACTTACAATAAGGGATAGTGATTTATTGAGCACTTGTTGTAGACAAGGAGGTGATGACTGGCCACGAGTCGATTGTATTAAAAACGTAGAGATCGACTACGAGAAGATACCAACATCTGGTTCAGCAAATTTACCTAAACCTCTTGATCGTCAAGAAGAAGGCTCTGTTTGGCGGGTAAGTTTTATTATTTCAACTTTGTTATAGTAGCATACGGTGTATTTCACATGTACTTGCTGGTAATGTTTATGCTTTTACAAGTGGATGTGGCCTGTTTTGTTGTTGTTGAACTGAACCTTGTATTATTTTCGTTCTCTTTGTTGGATTGTATCCTTAATACTCTTGTTTCTAATGGCGTACTATTTCCGAAAAAATGAGTGTTCCACATGAGTTTCTACTTCAATTCTTGTAATTTGTAAATCGTAATCGTATCTTTGCTAGGAACAATCTTTAAAAGCTGTAATAATCTTAACAGAACAACAAAATAGTGTTCTTTACAATCTTAAAAACCTTGAAGTTTTGAGGAAGGCACTAAAAGTTTGAGCCCTGTAAATTTGGTTATTTTCGTGTTTTTATTGAATCCACCTTTGAAATTGTGTGTACGATTGTGTAATATCTACATTTCCATTTGAATGTGTAGGGGTATCGAGTTTTCAAGGATGGCACCGGAGCAATGGTCCGGTGGTGTGGTTTGAAGATTTAAGGTGTGTTTCCCGTCACTGACGTCTATCCACCTTCTGATTACTGTCAAAAATAGAGGAATGCCGTGGAATAAATGTTGAAAATGTCGCGATTTTCTTTATCATATATGTTTTCGTCCATGATGAAGGCGTGCAATAAGGAAACGGGGATTTGAACATATTACAAGTTGAATACGGAGTACATAGAGTTGTATTATGGTAGAGTAGTGATTACTAATTAATTAAGATCTGCTCTGTATTGTAGGAGATTGACCATAGGGGCGGGTGGGAAATTGTTGAAAACAGAGATATTTACTCTTTCTTCCGCCAACATTTCATATAAATTACCTACTTACAATTGATGTTAATCTAAATGTGATCACTTTTACGGTGTTTGAAGCTTCATGTTCAGTTATGTCGTAGTGGGTCAGAAATCCTAGCTACCGATAATCTGAAGACAAAAAATAAATTGGATATATATTGCACAAACATTACACATATATTGCACACACATCTACCAAAGCAACCACTTGATATAATCTTTGATTACTGTGTTTTGATTACTATGTTCTTTAGTCGGAAATTTACCCGAAATAAAACATACGGAGTATATATAGGACCCCAAAACTTTTTATCAATTCTCTACATTTTGACATTATTTCATCTCCGGCGACCTAATTAAACCACAATCAATTGCACGCACATCTACTAAAGCAACCACCTGATATAATCTTTGATTATATTATGGTGTTTTGATTACTATGTTATTTAGTAATCGTTAAAATGGAGGCTTGAAAGTTTAGTCGTCGAATCATTAAAATATCTGAATGTGATGTGGCCTCTATAAATGATGATTCATCAATATTTCAAGGTGGCACATATGTGGAGAGCAAAGTTAAAAACTCCTTCCAATAGAAGGAAACTATAGCACCTTGGGAGACGATGATTACACCACAGTTCAAGGCAACGCGTCTTCAATTGTCACTTATGCAATAAGGTGGATAGATGAAAGTGATAACAAGACTTACATCACTGTCAAGGTAAATAAAACTCGATTAGTCTCTATCACTTGGTTTTGCAATAAAACTGCATTAGTAGTCTCGATCTTAGATTACAGTAAAAGCTAGGAATAAGTTGAGAGAATTGTAAAGATTTGGAGAAATTGTTGTATTGAAAAACTTGAAAATTACTCCACAGTGTAATTATAAATGCTACCTACATATATTACAAAGCTCAATCTTGGCTCTATTCTGTCTCAACTATCTTTGTGAACTATATTTGAATGCACCAAAATGCTCCTATACTGTAAATACTCAACACACTGTAATAATCTTCCTTAAGCAGTTATGATGACAATTCTCTCAATTCTCATGTCTGTTTCTTCAATCTTGTACGACACGCTACATACTTCTAGTTTCTTATCAACCTTTGAGGTTGGCATTACTAGATTATACACTGACATATCAATCCTAAAGTCTCTGACTTGCTTTATACTAGTATATATAGATTTCGACACATGTGTCTTCTAGGTTCAAGCTCATTTGCCTTTGATCTCTAAAAATATAAATTAAAGGTGTTTTTTGGGGAGGCAAAATGAAGTTATTGGTGGTTTGAGTGGGCTGAGCGGTTGGTAGTTCAGCCTCGAGTCCAACAATAAGGTAGTTGGTGTTGGAGGAGGTGATGTCTCATTCGAAATTAAAAATCGAGATGTAATATTAGCTAGTTCGAATTTTTAATTTTATCTTTGACTCTCAACCTTTATTATTATGGACCTTATTGTCCATATTCTTTTTCTTAGGGGACGATTGCTTATGCCCCTTCCATTAATTCAATCAAGAGTACAAGTTGAAATCTCAATGTTCAAAATGACAACAACAAGTGTGGTCATCGAGACAACTTCCATTCTCCCAAATCATCTGATGGTCACTACATTAGTCGATGCACGTCTGCTTGTCGCAATAAGGAATTTTAGCCGGAGGGGAAGGTCTGACGCAAGGATATGTTGGCACAAATGCTATACTTCCTGATAATAATGTTAGCACAAGAAAAACAAAAACAAAATGTTAATAGGGCAGCCGAAACAATACTCGTATAGGTATTCCCAAAATAAAGCTCGGCCTGGACTAGCCCGCCGTTTGGGCCAATTCTTGAGTGATACCCCGACCCATGAGCAGGTCTAATGTATGTGAACAAGATATCATGTGATATTGATGCTATGAAACAACCTGTCTACGCCCTTTTGTGTCTGACAAGTTATATATTCGTGCGGGTTTATGAATTGCAAGGTATAAAAGAGCGTGCATCAGTTTCTTTTCACGTTTTTCTATTAGAATGCTTTATTTTCCCTCTTAGGCCTTGAATGATACAACTTAAAAAAAATATTAAATTCTGTTTTGCATGAATCTGGTCTTTATGTTAGTGTATATACAACACTGATTCAGATCAAATCAGATGTTGTCAGTTGAATCGTACGGGACCTTAGAGGCTTAGACCCTACTCCCTCCGTCCCAGTTCAAACGCCCCATATTTCATTTTGGGACGTCCCACACTTCAAACACCCCATCTATTTTGGGACATATTTCTCTCTAATCCTCACATAATCTCATAATCTCTCACACTATCTCTCCTACTTTTATTAATCCTCACATTCTCTCTCCTCATTTTTCCTAATATTACTCCACTCAACTTATTATATCATTTTTTCTTATTCCACTACAAAAAAACGCCCGGGGCGTTTGAACTGAGACGGAGGGAGTATTTGATAGGACTTAACAAAAATAGTATTCGGATCAGTTCAAAGTCATTCAAATCAAATCAAATCATAGTCATTCAAATCAAATCAAATCAGAATTGCTCAAATAAAGTTTAAAGAATTTGGTCTATTATCGATACTAATTCTCTGAAATTCAAACAAATTTTCAACAAATTTAGATCAAATCAGAATCATTCAATTCAGACCAGATCAGGAGCGATCAAATCAGATCAAATCAAACAGATGCAATTCTATCAAACGGGGTCCTTATGTGCCTCTCTTTTTGTGAGATGGAATTTGAAACTAGTTGTTATAGAATCTCGGGGTTGTAGAATAAGAGAGACATAAATTTCAGAAAAAAAAAGGAAAATAAACAAAAAGAGAGAGACATGTTTTTTTAGATATCTATAGGAAGAAAGGTTTTTTTTTTGTATATCCAGAAAAAGTTAGTGGTTGTTTGAATAACAAAGGAGTTATATTAACGTGTTAAAAAGAATTTCCTAGGAAATTGATTGGTGAGGTATATTTCCCAAGAATTTGCCTAGGAATGTTTGTTTATCCTTTAGGAAGTTAAAATTTCTTGACATATAGTATTTCTCAGGGTTGTTTGGTTGATCTACTTCAATTCTCTTGTTAATTAATCAATAGATCATTTTACCCTTTGTTTACGTGATGGAAAATGTAACGGGAGCAACTAAAAAGGTCAATGTGAGGGCAAAAGCCTAATTTACAAGCTTTACACTATAGGAATGTGAATGACCCGGGGGTGTTGGGTAATTAAATTCCTATGTTTGAAAGCAAATAGAAATGCGTATGGAATTTCCAATTCTCCCACTGTTGCAAAATAGAGTCATCCAAACAACTCAATGGAAACCCAATTCACGGGAAAATAAAATTCTTGTGGAATTGGAGGTTATCCAAACCAGCCCTTAGTCCTAGAAGTAATTAAAATCAGAAAGTCGTAACTTATATCCATATATAGTTCCAAAAGTATATCCTTCACTTTTTTACTCACATGTATCACCACAACCAATTTCTCTATTTTCAATCTCATCGCATAAAAGTAGAAAAAAAAATACTCAAATTGCTCCACATATATGTCTAGTGATAGGTGAAGTTTCATATACATATCCTTAATTAAAATAGAGAGACTTAGAGGAAATTAAGAAGGAGTTAGTTTTAGGGGCCCTATTTAATTTAATTTCATTTAAAAAAAACAGTGAATTCAAATCATATTAATTCAATTTTAAATCAAATGGGCCTGAAAAAAAGTATATATCCTTGAGTAGCATTAGTGGCAACAAAATGAAATGGGCAAATTAAAATAGAGACGAAGAACGAAAGAGTTGCGTACCTTGTAGCAAAACGAAGGACATGATGAAAAAACAGAGGAGAAAAATCTTGGACATTTTTTTTTTCCTTGGTGAAGTAAAATCAGCAATGTGAGAGTATAGAGATAATGTGAAAGTATGAGAGATAGCTTCAAGAATCATTAACCAAAATTTATATAGGTTTGCATAATATTAGGGTGTGTAGTTTTTTTTTTTAATGCAAAATAAATGTGTAGATTATGAGGATCATATTTTGCTGATTTTGCATATTTCTTTCCATATAATAATTATTTATACTATTGTTTATAGGTTTTATTTTAAATGCAAAATAAATGGGTAGATTATAAGGATCATATTTTGCGGATTTTCGCATATTTCTTTCCATATAATAACTATTATACTATTGTAGGAACCACACTTAAATAGATTTTAAATTTTTTTAAGTGTGTTCTCTACTTTTTTATTGCGAGAAAGACCATCATAATTGTTCTGCTCTCGAAAGCATGGTATAAGCATTGGCAGATGGGATCCTTGTCCCAAGTCCCACTTTGTGATTAACTACTAACGTCAACGAGTGTTAGGAAATCATAAATATAATTATATCATAATCACGTACAATTATAATAAAATAATTTTTAATTCTTTATATGGTGAATTTCCCCTTTTTTTTTGGGTACAATGGTATATTCTCCTTTGATTGACATGGTACACACTAAAGGGGAGCTGACTACATTTTTTGTTGTGGTTTAAATAAATGAATCTGATGTGATTCTATCTGGTGAATTTGTTGAAGAAAAAAAAACGCAACCAAGCGAGTTAATGTTAGAAGTAGACTACTCCAAATTTATTCTTGTTATCTGGTTTGTATTAAACTGAACTAATTGATTTGAACTGAATTGATCTGATCTAATTTGAATTCAATTAAACATGGCCTAGATGAGAGATGATCTATATGTCTTTCATTATTCACTACCAACGTAATGACCTTCGCGCACATCAACGTCATATTTCAACCTTGACTAACTTGATGTATAAAAGAAAAAAGAAAATTTGTGGAAAACCACCCCCAACTTTTATCAATTTTTGGAAAACCACCTTGTTGAATTTTTTTTTGTGGAGAACCACCAAATATAAACAAAATTTAGTGGTAGAACCACCTACCTTGCGCAAACCACCCTCTCACCACCTTTAACCACCACGAGCCAGCACTAACCACCACCATTCACGCCACGATTACCACCCCTCATGCCGACAAGGCCATGCCGACCACCACCTTCCCCCGCCTCCTTGTCCTCCACCCCCACGACATTTTCCTCTCTCCCTCCATCATCTTTTTTTTCTCCGTTTTCAGATGGTGTTGAACATGGTGGCCGGCGGTCGATGACCATGTTGGTGGTATCGAAGGGAGCTAAGGTGGTGGTTGGTGTTGGTGGGTGATGGTGCATGGTGATTAGAGGTGTTGGGATGGTGCTTTGGGTAAGGAGGTGGTTCTACTCTTTGGTTTTGCTTATATTTGGTGGTTCTCCAAAAAATGTTGAAAGTTGGGGGTGGTTTCCCACACATTTTCCAAAGAAAAATACAAAAAAAAAAAACATTTCATTTTTTTGCATGTTTCGGTTTAAAGAGTAATGGAAGACAAAACACTGAAAATATGCGGCCCATAGGCTTTGCGCAGGAGGTTTGCCGTTGGGTCTAGCTGATAGGTTTGTCGTTTGGGTCTGGCTGAGCTAGACTTAACTGGTAACGACCTTACCAATGATATTTTTGTCATTCAATTCTTTCCAAGGCAAAAATGTCCAAGATATGGACAAGTATCAGTGAACAAAATGTTCAAAATTAATGTCTGATCCATTTTATTAATAATAATGATTTCTTAAACCCTTTCATTTGGATGAATGGATGGTATAATGACAACAACAAGTGGTGGCATCGAGACAAGTTCCATTATCCCAATCCATACCGTGGCCTACACAATAGTCTACACATGATAACTTGTTACAACTTGGAATTTTAGCCGGAGGGGAAGGTCGGTCGCAAACAAGTCCTGGATCTATTTCTGCTTCTGCTGCTACGTTGCCTGTTAATCATTGTATATGTTGTAAATTATTAGCACATGAACTAAATATAAATTAAAATATTCACATTCCTTAGAAATTAGAAAATGATTAATGAAAGAGCTAAAGCTCTACGTACGTACCATGTAACAAAACCAGGGACAGAACGAAGAAGATGAGTATAGAAATCTTGTTCATGACTATATTCTTTTTGAAGTTAAAAACAACAATGACAAGCAATGCTATTTTTTTTTTTTAGTGGTGAATATTATTATGAGAGTATATGTATAAACTGGTTTCAAGAATCATGCATTAATGCATTATCTCACTTTATAAATGGTACATTGAGGAACCACTCATAATTGGGTAGATTGAGGAAGCACCATATACGTATACTAGGAAGGTTTTGATTTCCCATATGATTTATTTCCATATATATTTATTATTACTATTATTGTATTTATTGATATATTAATTATAAATAATAAATTACAAAAAGTTAGTTGGGAGCCGCGAAACAATCAGAGCCTCACACGCTTGGCTATTGAAAACCAATACGAGTAAAAATAATATATTTATTATTATTATTATTATTGTATTTATTATTGTTATTGTTATTAATTACCATGTTATTATTACACAATAATAACAATAATAAATGTAGAGGGCTAAATTAAAGAGATTGATATTGTTACATATCCACATGATTTCCTTCACTATGGGCACACCGCACATGTGAAAAAAACTTCTCTATTTATCCACATTTCTAAATAACTCGACGTAATAGAAACTACAAAACCTACGGATTTAAATCCCCCCTGTAGTTAGTAGAGTACACTATAAATGGAAAATATAAATGAAAATGTATTTTTAAACACAAGGAATAATCTACATGGTATGATTAATTTTCCATTTTAAATAAACTCTAACATGTAGCCATGTAGGGTTACGTTTAGCAACCCCCATTCTAAAATCTAATGAGCGACGGAAGACAAAACACAAGAAATGTGCGGCCCATGGGCTGGTGGGCTTTCACAGGAGGTTTGCGGTTGGATCAAGCTGGGCTAGAGTTAAGTGGTAACGGCCCTATCCATTTACTCTAATATTTTTTGCGACACTTGAGTGCGTGAGTCTTACAGTTTACGCGTAGACGAGTGATGATATCGTTGACCGTCAACTTATATCACACAATACTCGCCTACTCTGCTCAGACTCTGCTGCTCACTGCCTCTTCCACTAGTACTTCACAAGTCGCGTCGGTAATTTGTAATTTTGGGCTTTACTTCGACATTTCGAGGTAAAAAATACCCGTTTTATAAGATTCACCGATATGAGGACAGAAAATTCATGAATTATCGCAATTTAGTCCTGCTCATTTTGGTTTGTTCAATCTTTAATTTTCATAAATTCCAAATTGAATAGTTTAAATTCGAACCCCAAAAATGTTCAATAAGCTAAGGTAACACTATAATACAGTACTGTGAAAAATTAATTAAAAGGATTTATCAAGGGCAACATACTTCATTACGAGTACTTCATTATCATATTTCGTGCGTTGGAAAGTTTTAGAACCGAATAAGACCAATAGAACGCCAAAACCAACTTTTAACATTTTTGACACTACCACATTCTGTCCTGCAAGCCAAAATCGTAATCAAGAAGAACACTTTGACATTACATCACCCACCCACCGCAACACACACACTCAATAATTAACCAAACTATTAAGCTAATTACTCCGTATAAACATGATCCAATCACCCAAAAGCATGGTTAATTAAATTAAATTAAAATGCAAAATGTTTTTAACAAGTGAGAGTTGTACGGAGATGAAAAGAGAGAGAGCTGACAACGTGTCCCGATGAACGCGGTTTTATCTCATGATGGTCCCCACCTCTCCTATCTCTCTCCTCTCTCCTCCAACCACCGTCTTATTTATTCCCCCTCTGCCCCTTCTCTCCTCTCCTTCCCTCCTCATTTCCCCCTCACTTCTTTTGCCTTCCTCTTCAAGCTCATTCCCTCTCCTTCCTACAAATTCACTCAATCTTCTCCTACAAGCTTCTACTTTTATGTTTTAAACCCAAACTAAGAACATTCAGTAAAGAGTAACACATATACTCCACTATTAGTCTATTACTATTACTATATATAGAATATTAGAATATATAGAATTGTTGCTATAAATGGCAGCTTTTTCATCAGACATGTCAAATATCGAAACGTGGGCCGCGTTTCGTCCCACATTCGACAACTCTTGGATCTCCGAAGCCTTTGCTAGAGACACCGAGGCGCTCACTAGAGCTCTCACCAAGTCCATCACTGACGGCCCTGATGCTCACACAAACGTTTCTTTCAACGAAACGTCTCTTCCTGTTCATAGCGTTTCGAGCTCTGGCGGTTCCGACCCGGAACCGGAACCGGAAACGGAAGCTCCGTCCGTTTCGAAACGGCCCCCGAGAAACCCGGTCACTGGTGGGAAGATAGCGAAACGGAAGTCACGCGCTTCGAAACGGTCCCCAACCACGTTCATCACCGCCGACCCGACGAATTTCCGGCAGATGGTTCAGCAGGTGACAGGTGTCCGGTTCGGGTCTATCCCAGGCCCGATACTCAAACCGGAGGCACTTCGGGCTGGAGTCGGGTCGGGTATGGCGACCCGGCTGCAGGGTGTGGGTGTTGATGTTCATGGTGGTGGGTGTATGCTGCCTACGCTTGACACGTCAGCGTTTTTGTTGGACCATCATCAGCAGGTTGTGGGCCCGGCTAATGTGGGAGGTGGATCTCAGGGCTTTGGAGTCGGGCCGACTGTGGGTGAGGGTAACGGGCCCGGGTTTGATTTTGATGGGTTCTCTTGCTTCCCTACTCTAGAGTCATGGAAAGTCATGTAGAATTTCTTTTTTAATTAATTTTCTTTTTTGAAAGAAAAATAATTATGTAGCTAATTTTAGTTTTTAGTATTTATTTGCTATTTTAATTTAATTTCCCTAGTTCTAATTTTGGTCCCTTTTTTTTCTCCCATTTAATGGGTTTTTTTCCAAGGAAAAAATGGTGGGGGGTGTTAATATGTGGAAGGTTTAGTTTTATGGGATTAAACTTGAAATGTAAGGTAGATTTGAAGTTATTATAGCATAATTATTAATCATGTTTAATTTCATGTATTAGTGTATTAATTAATGATAATAATATCACTTTTATTTCTTAGTACAACCTTCAACCTTGTTCCAAATGGCAAATGCTTGTACTCCAAGCTCCTTTTTTCATTCAATTGAGACTAATAATAGTTGGTCATTTCTCGTACAAGAATAGTGTTGATTTGATCCCGTTGAAATTAGTTTGATCATTAATCTTCGTTTAAATTGTTACCTCTAATGTTAAGATCTATAACGAAATGATCTAATTCAAATAAATCGATGTTTTTAAGAACTTTAACGAGGAACTAGTTCGAGCCTCGTTAAACCTCTAATGTTAGGAGTTCTAACGGAACGCTATGTAATAAACCATGATTCTATTAACTAGTAGCACGTCTAATTCAAATTGTTGTTTTTAATAAGAACTCTGGCGAATTGAAGAGGTCGCAATTTCGATATGCATAAGCTTACCTGATATGTGCCCTGTGTTTGGTATGACTAGGAGTCTAAGAGGACCTAGATTGACAACTATATTAGTCGTTTACAACTTTGAATTTGAGTTTGATACTTGAAACAAATATCACGACGTCAAATGCTCAAAGGCAAAGAGAATTTGTAAATACCGTCATGTCAAGTAAGGTGTCTGTAATTAACTAACATTAGTTTGACACGATGATTACTATAGAGAGTAAATAGTTAAACTATAAAACACGGCTTTTTTCCAATTTAGTACAAATTTTCAATTGCAAATAAGGCTAAGATCCTTTACATCTATATTTATGAAAATTACAATGATTGCAAAATGGAAGAGAGAGCGAGGTAGCCAATTAAATTGTCCAACTTTAAGGATATGATGAGATAAAGAAAAGCATACACGTAACACTAATCGTGAGGTATATTCGAAATGATTGTTACCAATTAAATTTAATTATCTGATGATATCATTATGAATTTATAATCATATCGTTAAATTTGCGAGGTATTTTGTTGCGAAAGTTTAAAGCTAAGGGTGCCTATAGGCTAAGGGATGCCAAATCCCGGAAAAGAAAAAAAAAAAAGTGTTTCGGCAAAAGGTTAAAAAGGTAAAATGCGTGTGATGAAATGGACTAATTATGGTGGATAATGGTATCATTGGCGCCACAAATTACTGGATTTTAATCATCAATGATATTGACGGGTTTTGCTGTTGGCATCTTTCTTTCTCTTTCGATTTCTTTTTCCCGCCCTTTTGTTTCTATCTTATATATTCCTTGCTTGGATCTTTTGAGCATTGTGATTGTGGTGGAAACTCAAGAATTCATGTACTTACATGCATGTTGAGTAAAGATTACTCAAGACTTAAATATTGTTGATTTGTTATCATAACTCATAAGTAGTCGTACATATTTGGGTCGATAACAATTGAGGAAAAATGGTACGCTGATATGTGAGTGTGTGACTGATAATCAATGGTACTATTTTTTTTTTTTGGTACATAAGAGGGCCGGAGCCCGAAAAATGGGTTCTATAAATAGGCTTAAGTTAAGTGACTATGTTACTATGTAATACCTTTTTATTATTTTCTTAAAAACACTACTCCGTATGAAATAATATACGGAGTACCTGTATACTCTATGTCTCCATGTACGAGTTTTGAATCTAATGGCAATAAAGGTTTATCAAGTTTAAATATATAATGATTAAAATTTACTAATAGGCTAGCTAGCTAGCTTAGTGAATAGTGATTATTTTCTTCCGAGACTTTTTTCTTTTCAAATATTTTTTAGAGCCTTGAATTTATCTTGTAGTAACAAATTGATTGATAGGGACTAGGGAGTAAGAGACTAGACAAAAAGTAAGGATTGTCCTAGATTTGGCATTTTATTATGAGTTTAAATCCAACGACGTCTAATGTGATTTTAGCTCATCAATAATGTTGAAGTAAGACAAATTCCACCACTAAAAGGAGATTAGACAATAACATATATAGCCTCTTGTGGTCATGAATAATTGACTTATGCACTTGCAATTTTGCATATATAGTAACTCCGCGATCAATTAAATGTTTGTGTACCGTTTAAGAGTTATAAATTTCATTATCAATTATTTTTCAAATCATACCCACCCTAGTCCAACAATTATAGACTATAACATCATGTATCAACAAACAATCGTAAGCTAAACAACAATCTGAGAGACGACTTATAGTTCAGAGGCGACGACAGAAATTTCAAATCACAAATTTTGGAACATATATAACCAAATGTCCAAACTAGTTAAGTACTTTACTTTATCGATAATTACCGATAAGGCCATATGAAGGCGAGTCAGGTGACCGGAACTCGATTACATCCGTCCAATAATTGTCCACTGGCTTTACGTACAAGTTTACAAGTATCGTCTCAGCACACAATTGGCATAGTAATTATGAAGCTGTGAACATCCACTGTTGTACTGGACTAGTAGGGAGAAGGTAGATAGGAGGAAAGGGAAAAGAGCATATCCCAGAACATAGTTCCAAAAATGGAGAATCTTGAAGTCGCGTAAACAAGGTGGTTTTGCCAAAATCAATGTCTCCTCAGTTTCGCTTTTCTTTTTTGCGTAAATAATGACTTTATCGATCATGCAATGCAAGCGTGTAATCGAACGCGTTCTCGCCGCTTTTACTAAACAAACCTTTAATTTTAAATTTACTCCTGATCGATCGATCGATCGCTCGCTTTTTTCATCGGAACTCATTTATTACTTGCATATATTGTTCATTGTTCTAGTGCTTTTCCTCCAATGCCGCTTTCATACCTTCGTCTTCCCACCTCCGAATTCTGCGTGATTTGTATAAAGTATCTGATCTAATCTAATTCGAATATGATTTAATCTAAATTTGTTGAAAGCTCGAAAGCCTAACAAAATTTAGGCGATTTAATAATAATAAGAGATAGGCTAGCTAGATTCACGGTAAAATCCAATATACTGTAGCACGATAGCAAAATTATGTTATGTCGTAACTTAATTGCATAAATAGTTACTTCAAGAACATGTTTGCAACATTTTTAAGGTAGCGTAATTAGGTTACTTCGGTTAGAGATTCCGATTAATTTGACTACAATCACAATTACTCTATCATTCTTGTCCATCCACTGCACAAAATCTCCTTCCGGAGTTGACTTTCAGCTCAATATCAATTGGATACCCCAAAGCCACATGATAACAAGTGTTCATTACATGTCTAATGTCTTATCTATTTGAGATTTTTCTCAATTGATGGTCAATTCTCAAAGAACTAATAACAGCAATTGAATTGAGTTTAATTTATGAGATTTGTTGGTAAAATGACGGAAATAAATGAAAAGAGGGTAAAATACATAAGTTTAGGACAAAACCATATCCGAGACCGAGTCAATGAGAATTTTAAATTTTTTTGGCCGGATCAATCCGGCATTTCATAGTTTGAACAGGGAAACGTAAAATTTAGATGAGTAATTGCAGGGAAAAAAAATTAGCTATAAAAACAAAGTCTGTACTAGAAGCTTTCTGACAAATTCTATAAAAAAAAATGACATTAGTTGACTTATGGTAACGGTCAATACTTAACGAGTCAATATTGCTGCCAAACGTATGTAACAACGTGCCTTGCTCAGATCGACCTATGCTTAAGTAGCTACCTTGTGATTAGGAATATTCTTACCAAAAAAATTAAAAATAAAAACAGACTTCACCTAATCTATATACTGCTTAAGTGCTTAGCAACTATAGCAACTGGTCATAGTATAAAGTTTAAATTAAACTACGAGTATATTAGAATCTAGTAATATTGTATGGACCTTCGGAAATAAATTTCTTTATTGAAGCTTTAATTATTGTATTAATGTATTTAGCTACAATATTAGCGGTGAAGATACAAGAGATCGGTAGTTTTACGATATACGTGATAGCTTTAGGTCGAGTTTATAAGATTAAAAGTAATTTGTTGCACAAAAATAGAGATGTAAATAGTTACACTAGACTAGATAATGTATTAAATACGGATCGGAGTACTAATTAATGAATTATATTGCTAAGGAAATTATATTGAGTCAATATATATAGTATATAGCTATATATTGAGTCAAGTCAATGCATACATATACAATAGGCTATTGTATGTCAAATGGTCATCATGATCAATCGTAGTTCTTTTTCAACAATTAATTCGTGAGATCTTGAAATTTAATCACGAATAATTTGATTACATGAGGAAACGACGACTGTTGACCATGATCAACTAACTTTATATGGGATTATAACTACTTTCTTTAGCTTCCATCTTACTTTGGGGGCCTTGACCTTAGGGATAGTGGATTAGTGGTGTTTGGTTCTACGGATAAGTAGTACTCCACATCATGCAATTTAGTTGATTAGTATAGGTTAAGTTTGTTGATCGATTCTCGTTTAAAAATCTCATCGTAATTCAAACCTCGTCAACATTTAGCTTTACATTTTGAGACATTAACTAATTAAAGCTTTGAAGTGCTTTTGAGTTGATAATATAATATCCATGTTACATGCTCGATCTTTTATCATATTTTTAAATAGTTTTAAAATGAAATTTCGTTAAGACTTATGTGTAAGATTTAGCTCTAATGCGACTATGCGAGTCTCTACGCTCCCAGCAATTGTGATAGCCCACACACACCATTTGGCTATCCCTAGCTAGCTAAAACAAGATCATAATTCTTGTACTTGAAGCCTACCAAAATTAAAGACGTGAAATGTCATGAGTACGCATCACTTATTTGTCCATGAACATTATATTGCTTTGTTGCCCAAACTTAGGTAGGTATAGTGAAATCTGTTACAAATATTTAAAGGGTTGACTAACCTAGAATTATTGAGAGAGACCTTCGAACTACTATCTACATAATTATGAGTCACACTCGTACGTATCTTTGGTGCTAAATTATACATTTCCGATCAATGTTCTATGATATGCTATGCTGACGAAAGTGCTTCCATCATAGCACTCTAGAATAATACTATCTAGCTAGCCATTTGACGCTTGATATATGATCACAATTGTATGTTGAACACATACACATGTACTCGATGACTATAATCACCATTAATTGAATTGTATGTATAGTTTTGTTATGAATTATGGCTAATGTGAGTAAATTTTACTTTTAATTCAGTCATTCTCGTGTTGATAACAGTGCGATCAGTCTGAGATGCCAAATTGAGATGACCCGGATAAGTAATATTATTCCCATTTTTAATTATTGTCTCACAATGAATTAATCTCATCGGGTCCTATAATTTTGGACGACCTTTACTCTTCGTTGCATGCAGTGGCCAATAAATCTGAACTCAATCACCCTAATCTTCTTTATAAATCACTGATTGAAACCTAACCTGAATCAACACAATAACGCATACGCGACTCTAGCAGCTAGCTTAACATGAGATGATATATAACGAGGTGAGTAAGTGATACCCACATGACTACGTGAGTATAGAGTAAACCCCCAATATTAAGACACAACAAGAGTGGTCCAAGAATGAAAACAATAAATTAGAAAACGAGATGGCATTGGTAGCGCGGCAGGAATTCAAAACAGATCCTTAACGAGTACGACTGAGACTGAGAGAGTACCGAGTCTGATCCGATGCATATGAGGTTAGTGGGAGAAGTTGTTGACCAAAGACGTCGACCTATTCCAGTCAGAGAGGTATCGTGGCTTTTTGATCAAGACATGTCAGTCAGTCAGTCAGTCCACTCTTGCGAAATCATCATTATTCAATTCAATGCATATATATGTTGCGTTACTCCCTCCATTTAAGTCCACATATTAGTCTTTTCGATATATATTTTTAAGGTGCGATTTTAACCGTGATCGACTAAGGTTATGGAAAATTTTACAAGTTTGAGAAGAAAAAAATTAAATACATCGAATAGGTAGAAAGATTGGACGTCAAAGGAGAGTGTGGTTATCGAACTAGAGTGGCCCTAATTTCAAAAAGAGAATGGACTGTTCCACGCTCTATCTCTTTAACGCGCGCGTGTGATGCACCGCGGCAAAGAGAGAGGAGCGTGAATACGTGATCAGTCCATCCTTTCTCTGAAAATATCATTACCCTTAATAAATTAGATCTAGCATTTCATCCATCACGTAGATTTTTCTCAACTCCAGTCATCCATCAGCACCACCACTTTCCTTATTTTTTCACTTCTTTTAAGAAAACCCTTTTTATAGTTTTATCTATCTCCATCTTAATTCTGATCACAATTTTTTTGGAACTCACTATGTATGTCACATGCACTTTAATACCCATTTTGCCTTTATTTTGATCATACTACATGCATTCACACTTTGCATTGCCATAGGGTTGGAATGTGAAGCTTTACTACCTAGTAACTAAAAAGTAAAAACTTACATTTGGATGTATGAATTGTTTCAATTAAATTCCCAAATGCATACGCTAATTCCCGAATGTGTAAACTATATATGCTGACAACTTCGGTGACACTATACTAGATCAAACTATTTTGACCAACCTAATGCTATATACTCCGTATACCGTATCAAATTTCGGACTTGCTAATTAATTCAATTTATGTAATTTATTCTTTAATAAAAATTAAAAAGGGAAATACTCTAGTCTAGGATAATGTGAGGGAGGAAAGAGGTGTAAAGATCACGTTGAATGTTGGGCATCTTTGTCAGTCTAATTCCTGGAGAGGGGCTGACTTTTACAAGTCAGTGTCACAAGTAGGAAGGTCTTTTAAATTTATGTTAACGATGCACCACCTCCTTCTACTGATGCTGCTGTCTTCCCTTTTTGTCCTTTTTTATTCAGACCATCCTCTCCTGCTTTTGTCCCCTACCCTGGCCCCATTCACACTCTCTCGTCATGCTTACGCTTCCCTCCCGTCATCCCTTATGACTATGCCATACAAAAAGAGACCCATCTCCTAAATTTAGGTTTGGTCTGACCTTTCCTAGGATAGGAATTACTCTATTACTATTTACTAAATGCAAACTACGAATAATTAAGTTGTGGTAGTCTAAAATTGTAAATAAAATTTTCCGAGTACATTACGAAACTACTTGTAACTTTGTTAGAGTTGTCACTATAGAATTTCAATCCATAATTAATGACTCGATTATTGTTTTGTTTATTTCAAATTTGAGTATTCAACTGAGTTGTGCGGTGTATACGTATATAAAAATGAAACTAGTTTTAAAGATCGATAATGGCTTCTTTTTTCTATCAATTAAATTGATTGAAAACTCATGTTTCATTCTTTTTCAATATGTTGTATAGAGTATCATTTTAAATTGATACAATAGATTATAGACGGGTGAAATATCACATACTCCCATCGGCCATACACATTTAATTCAGCTTAGCACTCTTACAAGGAGTATACGTAGTTTAAGCTAAGCTTAGTTCATTGAACCATTGTGCAATTTCACCTCTGAATATCACATCAAGTTCAAATTTGGTTGTAGCGTATATATCCCGTCGTTGTTCAAATTATTATCACAGATGGAAATTAATGTTAGCTTATAAAACAAGAAGAATCTTAATTTGTGCCGTTTTTTCTTTCAATTTTGTGGATTTGATGTTAACTTTAATTTGTACTCTCCAAATCTGACTATTTATACACCAGATGATGTAGCTCATACGAGCACCACTAAGTCACTAAACATAGTCTTTTCCCGGCCATTTAAGAAAATGTGCCCGATTATTAAGGAGACGATTAACCAACACAAACTTAAATAAATTTGCGCACGTTTTATTTATAACCAGTAGAATAAGAGAAATATCACTCAAAAAACATAACATCTACGTCAAACCATAAACAACGAACATGAATTATTGGACTAATGTGTGCTTAATCAAGACGTACATCGTCGGGTTTATTACTAATAGACCATTACCCGACATCTTAAACGAAATGAAACTGATTTAAGTGGACTAGCAAGGTGAAGGTTAGTTCTTCCACGTCCATGGAAGATCATTACGCATATTGCATGCATGCATATATCCTGTTTAGGGGTGTATTAAGACAATGCTGCAATATAGTAGAATTTGGTGGAACATTAATACATGACAAAGATACCTTTTCTTTTTTACCATGTATACATCTCAAAACGATATACTTTGTATAATAAGAGGTGGTGATTATGAAACAGGCGAATTGGTTCACAATACGACAACAAAATCAATTTCAAAATCAATTTATTTACATTATTTTCATTAAAAAAAATCGTAGCTGAAATAATAGCGGAAAGGTAACAAAAAGACGTTATAATATAATTTGTGTAAAGCAATGTCATCATTAGTATTGCTCAATCTTCAACAGAGTATTGAAAAAATTTCTTCTTCAATCTTCAAATTTAGGCAAATTGTAAAGAAGAAAATGACAGAAAACGATGGGAGAGCTAGGAATATCGAGAATGGGCCCACTCATTTTAATTGGACCGGTGACAAAGGCCTACTCAAAGCCAACCCAATAATTTAACATCTTTGCTGATGTTGTGCAACTCTTACATCATACATGTGTTATACGAAGAGATCGGACACACTACTATATGGTTGAATAAAATGTTTGTACAAAATAGTCAATCCGACATTGTTGGTGCAAATATAGGCCTAGTATCGCATTCACGATAGATACGTATCTATTGTACTATTGTATTAGAAGCGAGAAGTTATCTCATCCATCTATTGAAAAATATCGCTCATCGTTTCAAGAGGAACGTTCAGTTCCTTCTATTCGACCCATGCTAGTTTTACTCCTATTTTACCCCAGCGTAACAAAATTAGAAGAGCAATGTTCCAATTGTTATATAACCGATGAATATATGCATACGTATCAAGTGTCATTTTCCTTTTTTTTTTTTTTTTTTTTTTTTTTGCGAAGATCAAATGTCGATATGACAGTATGTGATATGATGTAGATATCTGGAGTGGTTACTGGTTAGCCCATGACAAAACACAAGTTAACTAAAAAAGAGGAAACTCGAGGCATTGCTGGGGAAAATCAGCATAAACGCATACATTTACAGATCACTGGTCCAGATACACAAGTTAAAAAGACGGTCTTACAGAGTCACAGCATCATGTTTAAACTTCAGGGACGCTTTACTACCTTACAATAACTTTCAGAAGACGGCACAGATCTCCTCGATCAAACATTAATGAGCGTGCCACATTCTGCAGCTCAGGATGAAGGGTGATCAAATGGGCAAAACTTGGAAGCAATCATGTTGGTGGAATCACTGTGCATGCAGTCATGGAAGTGAAGGATTGCCAAAATTGCTAATCTCTCTGGAGTCTAGTGCAGAAAGCTACAAAAGATCAGCAGCTGCTAGAAGTTCAAACTGTTCGAAAACATAACTGTACAGAACTCAGCCAAGCAGGAATGACGCTGAAATTGTGGGTGCCTGGACTGGAACACTGAAAGCTGAAAGTCTTCTGCATTACCTCACAGAGTCACAGGCTCCTTACCTGCATTAGATTGATGTTGACAGACTAAAGTTACATTCGGAGAAAGACATAATAATCTATTTACCTGCGACAGTTAAACTGAAGGCCGCAAATGGTAAGACACAAATTCACAAATTTTCAGGCTCTTAATATTGGGAGAGCCTGAGAGCAACGGATAAGGATATGGAGAGCTGAGAATAGTTTCGGAAGTTCTTTCCTCTTGGCCATGTATCCTTACTCTCTTCAAAGCTATCCGCACAGCAGAAAGCTTTCAGGAACAATTGACAAGTCTAACAAAGCAGGCAGTGAACCAAACGACCCCTAATACACAAACAGCTCAAAATTGGGACATTCAAAACCAGACAATCTTGCCTATTTACCGTGTGGCAAGTGTTGGTTACTTGGTTTTAAGTTTCTACCAGGCTCCTGAGATTTTTAGAGTTACAATTACTTCCAAACAAAGCTAAACTTTTGCAATGCCAGATCTGAAAATGAAGTATTCTAGGGAATAAAGGAAACAGCAGTAGCCAGTAGGTGGAACCTTTTTCAAAATTTGAGCACCGAGGCCTGTAACTAGCAACTTTTTTTTTTTTTTTTTTTTTTTTGACAAAAGGAAGTTGGAAGTTATAACCAAGGGAAACACAATTTCGTTCTCTCACTTCCACTGCTACTTAGCCATCAATTTCATAGACTATAAACTTTTCTGCAAAACTTTGCACTTTATTTCCTAGTTTATTTTTCCAAAACAAATTGTGAATGCAGCAAGCTCCTATGAGTGTACTCGGACAAGGAAGAACAAAGCATCACCAGTGGATGCCCTTGACTTGAGATCAGAAGCCATACAGTGCTCAAGCCACATACCGGTGACTGCACTCCTTCTCAGGTGAGAGCCATCATAACGTAGAAAATGAATAACAATAGAGATGGTTATCTATAAATTCCTCAAACTACAGGATTCAGACATTTTCAACAATAAGGTCAACCATGCTATACTTTCTGAGATAGTAAAGTGCGACCAATAAACATGCCCAAAAAATGACTAACATAGTAATGACATCTACTTCATAGCACAACCACAGTCAATGGGACATAACGAAATTGCTAGCAGTAGATTCATAGAATCATACAGTGAGAATCTAAGTCTATACCACCATGGCACCATCTGCCTAGAAAACTAGAGTCCCAGAACCTGCATTTCTGATAAAGTACAGTAACGCACTTTGAATACAGTAATCATCTTTGATAACATAAAGTTACACACTGGAAGCAAATTAAGACTGATGAAAATTCATAAGGCAAACCTTCATTTTGTCACAATTTCTTTGTGAGCTTTAAACGACAGGATCACATTCCACGCGACAGCAACAAAATTAGTAGCAAGGACCTAAAAAGGAAAAACATAAATAAAAGATCAAAGCACGATGAGTTATCATCAATGCAAGTCAAAATGTCCAATCATGACCATATATACAAGAACCAAACATGAAACCACCTTCTTAAGATTCAGATGTACAGGTACAAATAGTAATTGCAGAATAAAAATTTAAATTGACCTAAATTTTTTTTAGGAGGAAGCAAACTTTCAACACAGGAAATTAAATCGCAGAAAAGCAAGAATACATAATTATAAAAGAAGCAAAAAAACCAAAAAATTAAACAAGCAAAAAAGGCAGGATTTTACAGAAGGAAAAAGTAGGAAACTCATAACAAAATCATTTTCAATGCAAAACAAACAAAGAAATTTTAAGAAGTCTTGAAGTCTTCCCCAAAGATTTTGAAGCTAAAATATTTTAGCACCAATGACATGATAGTGGAAGTTTTTGATACTTTAAATTTGAGATAGCTTTAGCCCTTCCAGCCCCGACTTTTTTGTAGTAGAAGGTACTAAGTGAATGGCTTGCAGATCATAATTTCAATGGTTAAACAAGGACAGAAGGCTTAGAGACGCTAAAAGTTAGAGATGTACAAGAGCACATAGAGAGGTTTACTTTAGACTAACAACAATTAGCGACTACAGCATTAAAGGCACATCAGGTGACTAAAAATAGCTGAGTTTTTTTACTCTGTTTTGGAGGGGGGGGGGTGAACTTCCAAGATACAGAATAGCTCCTTTGGAAATTTATCATCTTGTCACGGACAATAAAGATGAGTGGCTGACCATCCATGCAACTCAAGTACTGAACTGTGATACAGGGACAAGCCGCATCAGGCTTGTTCCCTATATTAAGCCAAGCAATAAGATGCACACAGAAATGAGCTTTTGGCTATGGAATAATGATAACTTGATCCACTATGGTGGCACATTATGCCCTAAACAATTACAATGTGACCAAGATTAAGCAGAACTGAGGTAAATAAACTGGCATATCTGACTGTATGTGGCTTAAGAAGACTATTTGAGTTGATTGGACATTAGCGTGGCCATTTTATCTTAGTAACATAATAATCATGAATACCTCCAGAATCAAAATTGAAAAAGCATCACCACTCACCTGGAATTGTTGAGGGACAACAAGGAAGTTGAGAAATTGGAACGGAACCCACAATTGCCAGTTAGCAAGAACTGATGAAAACCACTCCTGGAGCAAGCAATGATATATATTAATACGTTCCCAAGACAGATGGCCGTTTAGGAAGAACAGACAATCCAAGTACTCATAATACAAACATCGCTTGACAAACCTGCTGAAGCTTTGGGACAACCTGTGAAGCCCTTCCTTCCAATGTCAACAACGAAGAGAGAAAAACCCCAATGAAGATTGGAGCAAATACAAACTGCAATAGAAATACATCAATCGCTGAGAAACATTTCCATTATCTAATTAACAGAACGGAAGCATGTCAGGCATCAAAAAGAACTTCATTAGGGGGTGCCAGTCAAGCAAAAGAGGACATACACATTGATACAATTGAAAATGAAAAGAAATAATAACCTGATCAAATACAAGGCGCAAGAAAGCACCAGAAGCGCCTGGCATAGTGACCAATTTACTTAAATACAGGTACCTGTTACACAACTTGAAAAAATTAGAAAATATATTTTAAGTCGTGATGACCATATATAGTTTCTGATTGTTCAGCAACAATTTCTACTAAACGGTATTGAACTGCAACAGTGTACATGAAAACCCAAAAATCTTGCTTTAGTTGTTCTTTGTAATAAATAGGCAATGAAGCTTAACAATGTTTCTTCCTTTTAAGTAGCTTTACACAAACACATCCTGGAACCACAAAAAAGCTGTGAACTAATGACAAAAAGAAGAACGGTTAATGAAGCATCACCAGTAATGCAACGTTGGTCCCACCAAGGCTAGACCCAAGAAAGTGAATATGAAGGTCCTTTTGAAATCCAGCGTTGGAAGCTTATCAATGACAAGCTGTTGGTGCAAAATGAATTTATCAGTGATCTCAAAACAAGATGGAAAAAGTACGCACACAGAATTGAACAAAGGTGACAACGGGGTAAACAAAGTATATTCAGTGAGTGTAATACATGAATACATTGGTGGCAAAGTACAAGTCTCTATGTCAAGAAACAATAATTGACATCAGTAAAGAAATTTTGACATCATTTTTTTTTCTTGCAGTAATTTCAAGAATGCATTTTGTCGCAAACTGAAATTCAAACAAATGAACTAAAAATTCAAGGCTCCAAATTTTTTTACAACATCAAGAATAACAGAAAGCAAGACATGAATTGGAAAAAAAAAAGAACATCCAAAAATAGAGTTTTCTTTGAGTCTGTTATATTGACAGCTGAGAATTCTACCTGGCAGATCAAGTCTCCAACCAAAGTTAACAGGGCAGATGTCACCGACTTGGTCAAGACAGGAAACTTCACAAGAAGATCTATGTACCTGAAATTAATCTGATCAGTTTCTGAAAAAATGGTAGGCACTGATGGAAATTGAAGTGCATCAAATGGTCACATCTTCACATCACTAATACAGCATTTGCAAAGATCACAGATAAATAGTAGAATATTCTCAAAAAAAGCCCACGATGATCGAGTTAACAGAGCATAAAGGGTTTCTTTGGACTGGTGCATAAGCAGAATGTTTTGCAAGCTTCTACACACACGCGCGCGCATGCACACACACTAAACCTTCATTACATGCTAAAAAGCAAGCCATACGAACCAACCAATTCACCCACCTAGCCACCCTCCTCCACAAATTACAACTTACAGCACATAATAGAACTGATGTCATAACTCATAAGTCACGACTTACCTCCTTACATAAAAATGCAACCAGCATAAAAAAATAGATTTCATTAACCACTTATTCCACTAATACTACGATCCTATCACAAAGTTCTTATCTTGGGTGTCAGTCTCAAACACCATTCCCACTGATTCACTAATCTCTAGTTCCATGACCCACCTAACTAATAAACCAATTGTCGCCACTACTACAAAATATCTAATGCTTCCCTATTGATTAGAATGCTGAAGTGAAAAAAATATATACTCCAGGTGCCACTGAAATTCCTCACTTTATTCCATAATTCGGTTAGCAAAGATGCACTACTCTTCCCAATTAGTCATTACTCGTTTCAAAGGACGCAACCAACAATACTGAAAACAACTAGAGACGACAGAAAGTATACCACAAAGCTGTACTTATGTCGACCTAATTCCCCTACTCGAAAGTTCGATTTTTATTACAATTCCGATCACATTCACTGGTTTTACACTTCATGTCCTTTCAAACAACAAGCAAATAACAGTTAAGATTGACACATTTCCAAATAGTTACATATGTAGACTTATTCCATTCCCAAAATGTTCCAAAAAATCCAGCTCTACAAACAAACATGGGACGATTCTCACAAATTCACTATATCACAAAATGCACTGAAAGATTGAAACTTTACCACATATATTACTAATTCACTGTAACATAAATCTTCACCGAGAAGTTTCCAATACAAATTATGACAAATTAAGGATAAAATTGCATTAACATTCTTACTAATTTCTCCAAAAAAAAGGTAAAGTCGGAAACTTTACCAAGATAACAAGCTCCAATTGGAATTCCCGCCACCATCACCGCCAACGCCGTCATCCCCATTCCCGCCAAAGCCACCGCCGTCAGACCCACCACCAGAACCGCCGGACCCATCACCGGGAACCGCCGAAATTCGATTATAACCCTTATCCATTTGCCCGCTACCAAACCCAGAAACGCCCGACTTTTGAGATGAAATGTTACGGATGATTGAGTGAGAAAAGAAGGCGTGTGATGGAGAACGGGCAGAAAAGGAGGAAACTTGAAGTGGGTTTGAAGGAAGGGAATTAAAGTTGTTGCGTGAAGGGTAAGGAAGGGGCTTTGGAAGAGAGAGTGTGGTTGTGGATGCGAGACTCAAAGCCATTTTCTTTGGATTTGTTGCTGAGTAACTGAAATTTGGAGGGGGAATTTGGGGTTTTGTTAGGGTTTATGTCATAGAGGACTAGAGGAGTTGGTTTTAAGACATCGACTTTGTTGGGGTTGTCTCGTGTTCGAAACTTTCGATATCGTGTTATGATGGTGGGTTATATATGAAATATGTAGCGATAGAAATGGTTGATTGGGTGAATAAGACTATAAGAGGTATGAGTAATTCTAAATGTTTGAGATGGAAGAAATGGAAGCTCAATGAATGTAGCATAGAAATGAAGTGTCGGAAGTTTTGTACTTGAATAATGTACCTTCACAATACGATTTCATAGAGACTTAAACCAACGTTAACCAAATGCAATGATTATGCTTTGAGAATTCTTCATCATATGTAGTGTACCCGAAACTAGCAATAAAGACTTCAACAATGTGAGATGCGTTCGAGGTCTTCAAGTTCCAAGACCCGCATCCTGAGACTGGTCGACGATGAGAAAGTTGTATCGCACCAAACTTAGTACTCAAGCGGTCAAGCAAGAGTAATACAAGATAGTAAAAACCTAGAGAAGAGTGAGGAACAAATAAGAAAGGGTAGAACCTAGGCACTTACACAATAGAGCAGATCTTCTGTCTCATTTTGTGTCTCACTCAATTAAACAATCAGAAATTTGGAAACCATATTGATAGGTTAGTAAAATTCATTTTACTCTTATTAGTGGATTGCAAAATTCTACTATAATTGGTATAATTGTATATAAATCGAGACGCAGAAATTATCCGTAGAATTACACTAACGTTAGAAGAACGTTATTACAGTGGAAAGCGTAATTGTTACGATCTTTCCTTGTATTGAACGGAAATACTACGAAGCATAGGAAAAGAGAGAGAGAGGTATATAAACAACTTTGAATAATACGCATGGGACAACCAAGACCCAGCCAAGTAAAACCCAACTAACCAACCCCTGTCTCTCTCCTACGAAATTCCCAAATATTTGACCCCTCATTTTCTCTCTCTTCCTTTCTCTTCCCCCTTTTCGAAACTTTTTGATCCGATTTTCCCCCAATTTTAGTCCAATTGTCGATCACAGGTAAATTCACTGATTAATTTCCTCCTATTTCATCACTAATTTTGCATAGATTAATTAGTTTGAACCCAGAATTTCTGTATTGGGGAAAGTTGTCTACTTGGGGAAATTTGAATTGGGTTTGTGTTAATTTGTCTAATTCTGCTGTAATTAGTTGTATAATTAATGTGGGTTTGTGTTGAATTGTTCTTATGACGCTTTAATTGCTGAAATTATGATGAATTTGGTATGTTAATTTGGAAATTAGGATGATAATTGTTGAATTTTTATGGGTAACCCTAAAAATTTAAGCAATTATGGGTTGGAGGTCTTAATTTGTTGGGTTTACTCGCAGTTGAGCTGGGTTTTTCCTCTTTTTGTGAGGGTTGGGATGTGATCGTTTAGAATAGTGACCCTCGTTTATCAGAAAGCTTGTAGCTTGATGCTCAATTTTCGATGCTCCGAGGCCGGAATTGTCCTCTTGAGTATATGGATATCGTATAGGATACGCTGCATAGACTGTTCAAGTATGATAGAAAAGCATCATGACTCATGAGTGAGTTTATGGTACCCTGCATAGTGGATACCATTGAGATGAACAATTGTATCTCATGTTCACTCCCTACGTTTTAGTGATATTACCAGTGATGCCCGAGAAACCGCTGTGGTATGGTTGGGAGTAGGGAGCTTTGTTTTTTTGTTCATGTTTGTGGGTTTCTCTACTTTTGAGTCTGCAACAATGGAATTTACGGAATTGATTGTACTGGGTCATAGCGGGGGATTTGATGCTTTTCCATGTCACCTATGAGAGTGTGATGACCATGCATATTTGGAGCAAGTTTGAAATCAAACTTCTTTGTACTGTTGTACATTTGCTGTTTAGTTGGAGCATCAATATGATATGTATTCCTTGGTTTCCTGATAAGTTCTTACATTAAAATCCGGTAAACTCCATGGGTCATTTGTTCTTTTGATGATCGTTGTCTCACTATTTGAAGTCCTTGCTTTGAGATCTGAATAGAATGATATTTGTCATATGTACCTCCCCGTAGTCATTGTATTTTACTTAGCACTTGGCTTCTAGCTTATTCTAGTATGGCTATAGCTAGGAGGAAATGTTTGCATAGCTCATGGACTTGTAACTTTCGGATGGGGTTGTTTTTGTGCTGATCTACCTTCTTGTTATACTTTCCGCAGAAATGACTAACCCTGAGAAATGGATGCGGGATTATAATGAAGCATCAAAGAATGCTGATGAAATAAATACTATGGTATCAGAGGCAAATTCTTTTCCCCCAACTGGTCCAGAAACGCAGCGTCATTTTTCAAAAAGTCGTAGAAAGATCAATATAACAAAGAATAAAGTTGATAATCTGGAGAAAGATTTAGTGGAGCTCCAGAGAACGCAGACATTGTAAGTATTCAATATTGACCCAACTTTTATTGTCCTGCAGATTTGCAGGTTTTATTTTATAGTTATACCCCAATCCTCTTCTCGTGATGCGAATGCACAGTCAGCGTGCTCTGAATCTATTTGCTATTCTTGCCATGTTTCTTGAATAGATTTTGCACTCAACGTAGATTTAAAGGAGTGAATTTTGGTCTTTGTGTTAGTTGTTTTTCCTTGTGAAACAGTTTGTACGAGGTTACTTATATTAGTTGATGTGTGTTGCTCTTCTTACTTAAGTTGCTCCCTAAGTGATACTCTCCATAGGCTTCTATTCGCTCTACGGATTTTCTGTTAGTTCTGATATATGACAAATTTGAATACCCTGCCCGTTGTGTTACAACTTACAAAAGTCGGCTGTGGGATAATAGATGTAATTTTAAATAAGTTTTGTGTTGATTATCTTGATGTTAATGCAGGACAGGAAGGGAGATGAATAAGCGCAATGACATGTTGACCAATTTGAATAACAGAGTCAGCCAGATGGAAAATACTCTCAATTCATACAGTACAGCTCACAGGGATCGGTTGCTAGGTCCTGATACAAAGTCAGATGATGTAATGAAGAGGGCATCTAACATGGACAATAATGGTCTTGTAGGATTTCAGCGACAGGTTATGAGAGGTATGGACATGTAATCTGCGTTCTTTTAATTTAAATTCTGTTAAATTCATATTGCTGGCAGCTTATTGTATTTTTCCATGTATCAATTCCTCGAACAGAGCAAGACGAGGACCTTGATAAATTACATGAGACAGTTATAAGTACAAAACATATTGCGTTGGCCGTTAATGAAGAGCTCAACATGCATACTAGACTCCTGGTATTGTGTCTTCTCCACTTAATTTCTTCTATTATGAGAAAAATGGTATTATGGTTTGCATATGACATCGTGTCATTTCCACTCAACTTCTTTTATGAGAAAATGTTATTATGTTATGCATACTACGCACCTGGTATGCGCCTGGTATTGTGTCTTTTCCACTCAATTCCTCCTATTATGTGAAGATGGTATTCTGGATGCCATTTTTGTACTAATTTCTGAAAGTACGTAAATTGCTAAAGGAGCCTAGGGTTAGTCTAGTGTTTTGGAATATCTCTGTGAACTTTCAATTCCTAATCTATAATTCTCTCTGTAGGATGGCTTGGATGATCATCTGGAGGCAACAAGTACTCGCATGCAGGTAATTTTAACTTTCTCCCTGTGTGGTTTTACTTAATTCTAAGAAGTTTCTTTATATTATGGATTATTAGGTGAATATGTGAATTGTTTGGTGAGGACTGAGGAGTAATAGTGTTCCTAGATTATCTACTAAATGCCTAATCAAGTTAGACCAAATTAAAAACAGTTGTTGATTTAAGTTGCAACCGGCGTGGCGGGTCGCCTTTTGAATTCAGTAGTAGGTAAGATAGAGAGAAAAAGAGCTGTAAGTACTCATTCTGTTGAAAGTTCTCTTGTCAGCCTTGTAGGTTTACTCCTGAGACCTTGTGTTATCATATGTGTTATGTTTGAGTTCTTATCCTCCCACTATAGGCCGCCTTTGTTGTCATGGATGTTATGTTTGAGTTCATATTTTCCGTCTAGAGCATTAAACTCGTTTTTTAAGGGTGAAAGACAAAATGTTGTTCGGTCTAATATGTATTATTTCATCTGAGGGTACTGTCTCTTGCACATTATCTTAGTTTTATTCGGTAAAATTGTTTTTTTTTCTTGTTCTATGTTGTTTTTTCTTTTCTTCATATGGAGTACTAACTACTAACTAATTCCCCATTTGCCTGTGGAACAGCGTGTCCAAAGAAAATTGGCCTTTCTCAACAAAAAGACCAAAGGAGGTTGCTCTTCCTTGATCCTGCTGGTTGTATTCATCGTTGTTCTCATCCTCGTCGCATTGGCTTTGATTAAATATTTGTAGACCGAACTTTGGTAAGCTTTATTATACTCTCGTTCTACCTGAATTCTAGCAATACTTGGGCTTCTTTGTGAAAAATAAAATTGTGTGGTTTTTGTTTTTCCTGATATGTGATTGCTTCGATTTTGCTTACCTTTTCACTTAGCAGCCCTGTGGCATCATCCCGCTGGTTAGTTGTTGCTTTGACTTAGCATGGCATTAATCCTAAACTTGTCCGTTTTTCTGTCATAGGTCTCAGATACAACACCAAACTTCAAACTTTCAATGGAAGTGTATATAATGGAGAGATTTGCAGTGTTCTCGAATGCAAAGTGCCCTATTTAAAGTATTGGTAGAGTGTTCTCCGAAGTTCTCCAGTCGGAGGACTTTCACAGTTCACTAATCGTGTATAGAGATAAAATATGTTCGCTTTTCCTTTCTGCAAATCGTCCGTATCTTTATCACTGTATGTTCCTCGGAAAAGGTTCTGAATCTACTGAAATTCTGTAAAAGACCATCAATTTAAGATTCGACCGTTGAAAGTTCATTCCTGCATCTCTAAAAATGTCACTCGGTCCCTGGTTTTATCGTGTTGCATACTACGAAACAGGCATGATTGCATACTGCCATACTGGTATTCTTCATAGATGTTTTCGATACAAAATTGCAGGTTTGAAATATGGTTCTGGAAAACAAAATGAAGACAGAGAATTCATTAGCCCTTGATTCTCAGATCTTCAGCAGACAAATCATTAGTGTCTCCAGCTGGGATGGGTTCTCCTTTGATCTTATGAAGTGAACTTAAACTCTTAAAGAGAGTGATTACTGTTTCGTGAGTTTTGATTATGTGACAATGCTTGTTGATAAGTAGTCATGACGTTAGTTATAATTTGCGTTCGACTTGTGTGAACCCACATTAATTTTCCAATGTTCAACAAAACATCATTGGTGGTAGACTGATAATAAGGTCGATCATATGATATCCACAAAATCTTAATTAATACTCCAAAACCAGATGAATTAATGGCAGATCAGAAGAAATACACATCTAGATTTGGAATGCAATATGATTAAAGTGGAAGAAAATTAATACTTTTAACCCCCTATCCAACATTTAAGGAAGATAATTTGTTGATCTTTTGGATTGTTTTAGTGCATAATTGTAGTTTGTAACTAAATAGTGCTCATAATTCCTTCCAAGAAATTCCCTCAACAAAAAAAATCCTTCCAAAAAAGAAAATTATAATATGGTCCTTCCACATTTTTTTTTTGTTTTAGAAAAAGAAAAGAAAAACATCATTTATCTTAAATTAGCAAGGATTCCTATCCAAAATAACAAGCAACCAGGCTCGATAATGACATTAGACAATTCTCTAATTTATTTAATAAAACCCCCGAGAATTTACCGATATTGACAAACCACATTTCGATTAGAGAGTGAGAAGCGATAAATGGCCGGGTGGGACTTAGCGCAGTTGGGTTAGGCTTGGGTCGGCCAATGTGCGCGCTTTTTTTTTTTTCAAATTCTTTCTTTTTACAGATCAAACATAACTTAATGGCGCGCACATTTGTAATGTAATCTTAATTACACTCACTCAACATTTTGAAACATATACAATGATACTCGACCTTCTGATCATAATATCTTACACGAACCCTGACTCATACCACCTCGACTCTTTCAAATTGCTACCATAAACTCAAATTCCTCTCGCATCATCAAAACCGAACTAAAAGCTAACAATCCAAACGAACAGAAGGAGCACAATCGATCTGAAAGACCGATCCTAATCATCAGAGTGTCACGTGCTAACGTGGAAAACCTTTCCACACAAACCCCTAGTCCAAAAAGTGCAAAAAAAGAAAAACATAAAAAAATAATAAATAAAAATAATGTTTTTTCAAGACAGTATAAATAGAAGAGTAGTAGTGGGGTCTCTCATCAAAAACATAAAACTTCTCCCACAATCTTCTCCTACAAATCGCCGTATCTCTCGCTTCTCCTCCATTTCCGTCACTCAACCTCCCTCTACTCCTTTTCTCTAGGTTTGTGTTCTTCATTTTTCTCTCTCCTCTTTATTTTTTTTCGATTAATTCTTAACCTAGTACTAATTTTGTTGATTTTTGTATGTTTCTGATATGATCAACATTTGAGCAAGAAAGTTTGTCGAAGTTCCGTTGTTTATTCCCGAAATTTTAACTGAAAAATGAGATTTTTTTTTTAATTGAAGTTGAACGAATTGAACTGCTGTCAGTTAAATTTTGTTGCGTGTTCGTGAATTTTTTTGTGGTTGAATTTGATTGGAGATGTTTTGATAGTTGATTGATTTTGTTTTGTGAAGTGATGATATGAATGCTGGTGATTTGAATGTATTGAATTTGTTTGAATTTATGAAAGGAGTGGTTGTACCGTGATTTTACGAGTTTAGTTGTTGTAAAGTCGGTTTCTTTGACCGTGTTTTGTTGTTTATTTTGCGAATTTTTAGTGTTTGTTGGATTGATGGAATGAATGCTGGTGATCATGTTTTCTAGATTGGTGTGTGGCGTGTCTTAATGTGTGCGTGTGTGTTGAATTGATGTGTTGCGTTTATTTTACGACTTTTTGGTATGTGTTGAATTGGCGAAATGAATGTTGGTGATCTTTTCTATATTTTTATTGGTGTGTGGCTTGTCTTAATATGGTTGTGTGTGTGAAGTTAAGTGATCTTTGTTAAGAGTTTAAGAAAATTTTGGAATGAAATTGGAATTGTGGAACTTAATTAAGGAAGAAAGGTGTAATTTTTGGTAGTTCTTAATCGCTGGACAAGGATTTTGTGAAGTGATGATTTTTATGAGCAAATTCATGAAAATCTTCATCTTCTTGCCTGTAAAATGTGCGGAAATGGAATAGTTTTTTCTTTTCGTTTTTAACGAATCAGCAACCTCTGAGCTGCCCGTCAGTGCAATCTTCTCCGTGCCCGCATTTTACAATTTTTTTCGTTCGATGCTTGTGGTCTGATTTCAAGCTGACATATTTAGTGTCTTAGATGGACTCAATTTTATGAGCTCTAATTTCCTTTCAGGTTTCCTGCTGGTCTTTTCATAAGACGAACACCTGTTGTTGCTCAGATCTCTTTGACAGAGTTCGTAGCTCATTTATCTCAAAGTTGTAATTGATTCTATCAACATACCTTGTAACTTCCAATTTTTCAATAGTACATGGCGTGTATATATTTATCTAGTATAACTATAACATGCAGAAGGAACATCGATATATCAAGTGTATGCATTTTATCAAATAATCAAAGCTTGGTGTTTGATGTTTCTGGTTATGTTCAAATGAGAGACTTTACATTTTAAGAGTTCCAAGATTTGTTTAGTAACGTCCATCTAGACACTTCTTTTGCGTTGTCTTTCAAACTTTGCAGATTTCAGCCAGCTATATCTGGGAAACACGCGGACATTTGTTATTAGAGCACCTGGTCGGTGTTTGATCTTAATTGACGGGATTTGTGCTAGCTTGCCTACATGGAAAACTTGGCACAGCTGGAAGCCTTGTGTGAGAGACTTTATAAATCTCCAGATTCTTCTGAGCGTTCTTATGTGGAAAACACCCTCGGAAGCTTCTCTAGCGATAGCAATTGTATTCCACAGTTGCAATATATACTTGAGAATGCAAGGAATTCTTATGCAGTCTTATTCGCTAGTTCAATCTTGTTGAAGCATGTGACAGAAAAAAGTCCCCCCTTGCAGCTGCGAATTCAAATTCGTAAGTCCCTCATCTTCTTTTATAACTCTCCGGTTTACGCCTTACATAAATATAACTGTTGTGCTTTCTGTTAATATCTAGTCCCATGCAATGTCTTCTGTTACTTAACTTACTGTTTTCCGTTTCTCTTACATCCTTTATTCTGACATTCACTCTACCTATAGTTTTAAAAGCAAAGGAATGGGTTGTGGATCTTGATTCTAGTATATCGAGTTTGCTAAACAGTTTCCTATTCAGTTTTACTTATGCAGCAAAAATCTTAATGTTACTCAAATTTGGCATTCCTCCCTCTTATGCATTTAGGTTTGAACTCGAGTTGTTTCTTTCACTGTAATGGGAGGCCGTAAACTAAGATTCATCATTTTAATAACCTGTAACCATTTTCTTCTGAGATTTGCTCAAAGAGAAGGGATATGTGCCAAAGTTGGTCATGTGAAATGTGAATTTGTGTGGTGAATACTAAATAGATGTCATGCTCACGTTGTACATTAGCTTGGTGGTTATAACTTATTAGCATGTCTTTCTCTGGATACACTTGCTCTCCACCAGCATTGTTGTTTGTAAATCCCGTACATATTCCACTTCTCTATGTGCCCATGTATCTGCTTTGAGTTTACCCTTGTTCCTCTCTAAGATGATCTGTGTATTCGCTGAAGGCAACCATGTTATAAACTATCTGGCTGCTAGAGGTGCGGAGCTGGAGCATTTTGTAACGAGTTCTCTCATACAACTTCTTTGTCGAGTCACAAAGCTTGGCTGGTTTGAAGATGATATATTCAGGGACATCCTTAAAGATACCATGAATTTTTTGAATCAGGTTAGTGCGCTAGAATGATGAATCATTTACTTCGTATTCTTTTGGTGGTAGAACGTGAACTGTTTTCATTAAATAATCAATAATGTAACAAAACTACTTGATGGAAAGTTATGTTTGCTGAAACACGGTACCTGTTTGGAAAAGAGGCGACCTAAAGAATGAGTAAGTACGTTTGCTTAACACAGCAGCTCTTTGGAAATGAAGGAGACCTAAAGAATGATGGAATGATGTGTTTGCTGAAACACAATAGCTGTTTGGAGTGTAAACTTACGAGTGAGCCGTGCAGCCAAAACATGAAAGACCTTACCAAATGGCTAATATAAATTCTGTCCTGGATCAAGGCCTTTGATGCTTTGTGCACAGATCTTCTGATTTTTTTTTTTTAATATTCTTTCTATTACCATTCTTGTACATACATATTTTTTTATTTTTTTATTTTTTTATTTTGATGCCACACATTGGCAGGATTCATGCTTTGGCGAACCTTATTGTTTTCGAACATGATGAGTTGCAGTCTGGCAAATTTGGCTTTCATTTAACGTTTGAGCTGATTAATTGAATGTTATCGGTTTACTTTGTATAGCAGGAAGCAAAACATTATGAAGTTGGTTTGAAGATATTGAATCAGCTTGTCAGTGAAATGAATCAGGTATGTGTTGCCGGATATGGTTTTAAATGCATTCAGTTAATATTTGGCATGTGACTTAAGTAAAGCTTAAATGTAACCCCGCAGTGTCCTTGAAGATCTTTTTGCCTCGTATTCCACTGTTTCAGAAAAAACAAAATAAATAATCCCCGTAGATATATATTCAAGTTGGATAAATATGTGATGTCAGAAATTTGCCATCATATTCCAATCCCAAATTCCAAATTCTAGATTCGCCCCTTGTGACAATTGTGTGAAAACGAAAACAAAGGCTATAACTTTAGTGATCTTCTATGTTTGGTTTACAAAAGTACGAAGGAAATGAATAGAAAGAAATAAAGAATAGAAAATGGAAAGGAATAAGCCTTCATAAAATTGTCAGTTCCTTCTCCCAAAGCATTGGAGTTAGGAAGGAAACTAAGATTTTAAAAGGTTCTCGACAAATTTGATTTGCCATATACCCCTGATTTTTCACCTCCAACAATAAAATTATGCTCCAAGACTCCTTTTTTCTCCAAAACACATCCAAATTTTAAGACCCCAACAAAACTACATACAGTCGTCTGACCATTCTAACATACATTCAGAAATATGCACACGTGCCTTCATCACACTCACCTACACATAAGGCGAATCATTTAGTTTTTGAACTTTTGTTGTTTCATTTTTATTTATTTATTTAGATGACTACTGGACTATATGGTACCCATGATCATGTTGCACAAGATAAGTATATGTAGATGCAAGGAATCACAGTTCTCAATATAATTTGTCGTAGGGATTTGCTTTGCTGAAGTAATTTTAGCATACTATTGAAATACGTCTTGTCATGGATGTGCGTCAACTTGTCTCTAATTTAAAAGTTTCGTTCATTTCTTTAATATCTATTAAACTAATTTTGTTTTCCTGTAATTTCCTTTCTATCAAACCCAACATTGGAATAGCTACTTCCTTTGTTTTCGTTCCTTTTCTCTTCCCTTGCTTTCCCATCCTTCTCAATCACATTATTCAACCAATAAGCTGGTAAAAACGGTAGGGAGTTAACAGACTTCCTAGAAATCTTTGAAGAGCAGGAGGTTTCCGTTGAGATTTAGAGGTTTATGTTATTGTTTTGATGATCAATTTCTGACATACACAGTTTTTAGGGTTTCTACATGCTAATTGATGTGTTGAACTCGTGTAACAGAAATGTTCAGAATTGTCTTTGGTGGACAACCGTAAGGTGGCCATTAAGTTTAAGGATGAAGCTCTATTCCAAATATTTGAGATTGCTCTCACATCATTGCATGGACTTAAAAAGGAAGGTAATAATGGGAGTTTGCTGAACCATCTAATCCCGTGTGATTACTATGTAGTTACTGTTGGCATCCTAACAACTTCTAGGTCTGTAGGTCCATCAAAGTTGAAGGAATTGGCTTTGTTGCTTTCATCTCGATGCTTATCCTTCGACTTCTCTGGGATGTCACCAGATGAAAGCACTGAGGAAATTGGGGCTATCCAGGTAAGTTAACCTTAAGAAGTGCAAAGACTGCTACCTTATTGTAATACCATTAATGTAAATTCTAACTTCTAAGTCTTGACTCATCTGCTTATATGAAAGTTCTCTTGTATTTCGAATTGGGGGTGACAGATGCCTCTTTTGTGGAAACCAATTATTGAGGAACCTTCGACCCTTCATATTTACTTTGAATATTATGCGCTCACTAGCCCTCCTCTTACAAAATTGGTAAGTGCTGTTTCACCTGTTTAATTGTCTTCATAACTCTTGAATATTGTGCAGTTCAGGAATAGTAACTGAAGATTTTGTTCATAATTTATAATGAATGCAATTTTTTTAGTTAAATCTAACATAGAGCTGGAAATTCATGTTTAAGTCTCTGGAATGTCTGGTGCTGCTGGCTTCTGTCAGAAGATCTCTTTTTACGAGCAATGATACACGTCTTAAATTCTTCACCTCATTGATGATGGGCACTAAAGATATTCTAGAAACAGGGAGAGGTGAGTTTGATGATAGATCGTGGTTGTTTTCACCATCTCTTGCTCAGTTGCTTGTCAATGTCATGTAAACATACTCTGCATTTTTTTTTAATCAGCTCCTATTTGTTATAATTTTATGATATGAGTGAACCTTTTGAAAAACTGTAATCTTTATTATTTCTTTAAAAGCAAGATTTCTCCTCCGAGTAAAATTAGTAAATGTGAAATTGCTAACATGCTTTTTGTGGAGCTTCTTGATTGCTGTACTCTGAGGGGGCGTTTTGTTCTTAGAGGGGAAAGGGAAAGGAGGGGAAAGGAATTCAAACCCCCCTAATTCCCCCATGTGTTTGGTTACCAAAACTAATCAAACCCCTTCACCTCTCTCTTTCATCGTGCGCATACTGCACAATTATGAATGACTACCATAATAAAATACCCTACACCATTAGAACCTCATCCCCAAGACCATATCTGCCACCCTAATCAATTCACCACCACCGTCGTCAGATCCGTTCACCGCAGCCATCTTCATCACCCTGGCTCAACCTCAACCACCCAATGTCCAATTTTCTCTTCTAATTTCGAGAGTGGTACGTTAGATTGAGTGCATAAACTAGTGAAATTCTGGTGCTAGGTTGGAGATGATGGTTGTATGGAAGTTTCTTGGGTTGGTGGCAGAGGAATATGTGGTTGTTGGTGGCGTTGGGTTGCATATGTAATTTGTGCGGTGGTCCCTTGAGTTGTTGGCGGTGGAACATGTAGCGGATGGTGGTGTTGGCATGGGTGGACTTGCATGCGTGATGGTGACTGTGGTGGTTGGTGGGGGGATGATGATGGTGGAGGGATGTTTGTGGGTTGAAGGTGAAACCCCAAAATGGGGTAATCCTCAAAACCCTTGGGGGGTGAGGGAATCAGAATAGAGGGATTTGGGGCAATTGATACAAGGAAAATGGGGTAAGAGAATGGGGAAAAAAATGCAAACAAACACCCACAAAGAGAACGAGGGGTTTTATTTCCCTTTCTTGTAACCCCCAAACCCAACGGTCCCTGATTGTCTTAGAACGGATGTATGAAATTTCTTGAGTGAGGGAATTCTAATTTCATGTTTTAATTAGTATTGATATGTACTTGATGGAGAGAAAACGCTTGTGTCTGCTGTCTCGGCTTGATCAGCTGAATCCCGGTGATTTCTTTCAGATTAAAGAGTTTATCATGTACGATATTGTCAAAAAAGAATGTCGCAAAACATTTCTTACGGAAGTTGAAACTCAAAAGTTTTGTTTTGAAAATTTCAACAGACTTGGACTAGCTAGATGGACTGCATCCCCTTTCACTGTAAAAGTAAAAAATATGTTTTTTTTGTAGAACTAGCTGTACTGAAATCTTATTTTACTATTGCTGCAGGTCTTAATGATCATGATAACTACCATGTATTTTGCCGTCTACTTAGCCGGTTTAAATTGTATTGTCAGGTATACATTACTTTATTGAAAGCTGAATTACATCTGTTGCAAACTTTTGCATGTGTCATATTTGTATACTCCCTCCATTTTCTATGTAAGTCCTTCTTATTTTTTTAGGTAGCGTTTGACTTTCAGTTTAACGGAGAAGTATTTTGAGAAAAACTATGAAACATATTATTCTATTCATAGCAAAGAATACTGTCATAAATTTTACTTATATACTTAAATATTGAAGACTTAAACCGCCACATTGAAAAGTAAGAACGACTTTATTTTGTGGTTATGGCTTTTCACACAAGTTTGGTTGATTGAAACTTGTTATCATTGTGTCTTATCATTGTCAGGTTGATATAAGATTTTGGAGTATTATGCTACTAAAGGAAAAAGAATCCCATTTATTTGGCCCATGACCATTATATTGAACCTCTTGTATTGTGATTTGGCAACGAATGGTGTTTTGAATTTCTATGTGGATAATGTGTGTACTGAGCGATTGAAAACAGACGAAGAAAATAACTATTCTGAATGGGTGTAATACCCTTTATTTACAAATTACAACTCGTTGTCGCTGAAAAAGAATCCTCTTGGAGTATTCTCCAGTTTATTTCAAATATATTTTAAGTCAACTCTCTTTCCTCCTGCGTTCTTTTTCGTGAATGAATTGGTGTGCATGGAGATCATATTTTTTAATTCATGGAAGGGGAAATCATGTTATTGGCAAGTATGAGCGGATTCGTTTCCCGAATCTTGTTGTCTATTGCGTTCAATAATTTGCAATTACTCTTTGAATGGCTGTATATTGTACTGGTGAATCTTATTTTAGCTACTTGCAGGCTTTCTTTGTTGCTGCTTGCAGCTTGTTCTTACCTTCTGCTCGCTCAATTTTAACTGAAAAGACATTGGAAAGAGTGTAGACAACAGTAGTTTGAAGTGTGATGTAAACTTAGTAACCTACATGCAAACGTTACTTACTCATGCATCCCGCTCTTATCAGTTAGCCATCTGTTTGTGATATGCGATTATTTCACATTATACTGATGTCCACAAATTGGTGCATTCATAATATGGTTGATTAAGCGTGCCTTCGTTTGTGATATCATAATACTTCTAAACAATTTGATACAGATGTCAGAGATGGTGAGCATGGAATGCTACAACGTATGGATATGCCTAGTATCAGACTTCACGCTTAAGTCCCTAAATTCGTGGAAGGTAATTGGACCTCTTTACCCATCCACACAAAATATAGACTGAAGCTTCAACTGTCTCTTGGAAAAAAGATCATAAGCAAAATTAAGTTCTGACTGCTACAAATAATCTTGAACGTTGTTTTTGTTTTTTTCAGTGGGCGAGCAGCAGTGTTTACTACCTTCTGGACCTGTGGTCAAAAATGGTGACATCTATACCATATTTGAAGGGTGATTCTCCTGGTATTGCTGGATTAAATGAGCTAGTACCTAAGATCTTGGAAGGATTTGTTTCGTCACGCTTTGACTCCCTACAGGTGAGGATATTGTGCTCATGCAGTACTCATTATCTGGTCATACGTAGCCTTTTCTGATGCTTTCTGCAATGAAATTGATGTGAATTGAACAAATGAACAGGCTGGGTTCTCCGATGACCTTGTGGAAGATCCACTTGATAAGATTGATCTGATGCAGGATCAACTTGATTTCTTTCCATACTTGTGCAGATCTCAGGTTTGTGAGCAGTACAGTTAACAACATATATCTCTTCCCTTATATATTCTGGAACACATGTCTTGCTGTCTGACAGTGGTCCAGATCAACCAGTAATACCAAATTTATTTGGTGATATGCATTTGCTATTGCCTGGCTTATTAATTGTGTGTTCCTTGTCTTCGTGGTTACAGTACCAGATTTCGAGCACCTACCTACTGAATGTTCTGGATCCTATTTTACAATCATATATGGTATAGTATATGATTTGTTTTCTGACTATAGCCTTTTACTGAGAGTCTACATTTTGAAGTTTACCTTTTGCATCATATAGGAAGGTGCAATGCAACAAGATCATACATTTATTAGCAATCTTGGAGTTATGGAGACCAAACTTGCATGGATGGTGCATATAATCGCTGCCATTATGAGTATAAAGGACTGCCCTTGGTATTCTTTATCCCTAGTCCTTTTCCTTGGTACACTTTGATGTGAAATCTTCTTACTTCAGTGGGATTGTTGTTTTAAGCATTTTTTATTTTATTGTTTTTACAGTGGTCCACCCGATCAAACTATTGATGCAGAACTATCAGCACGTGTTTTACGCTTAGTGAATGTGATGGACACGGGAGTGTATGTCCAGGTATTGTTAACTGCATAAGTTTTTTATATTAATTTATTATTCTGTTCTTGAAGTTAGAGGTATTCGTGGTAATTAAGGAATAGGCATTTGTGAATATTTCTCAATGTTTCTGAATTGTGCTTTCTTCATGCTTAACAATATACTAGTATAGTAGTATGATTATATGCTCAATAAATATATTATGGTGTGCTTTTTAAATGTGAGTAATATGCTCAAAATGAGATTGGTCGTTATATTGTGAAATGACAGTGTTTTCACTCAAGAAGTACAAGAGCACGATATAGCCCCCAGGGGTGTGATATATGAATATTTTGCTTCTCCTTGGGCACTTGTGATCTACTTTCAGTGTCTGATCTCCTTAGCTCAATTAATATATGCTTCTTTTTTTTAAATATACTTATTAACTGAATGTTGCTAGTGATTTGTTACCTACCAGTTTACTTTCTCAGTAAACTAATACGGAAGTATTAAGCTGCTCTTTGTTTGATCCAAATCCACCTTACACTAATACGGAAGTAACGGAATTATTGAGCTGCTCTTTCTCATACTTCATCCAAATTCACCTTGCATTTCTTAGAGGTATGGTGAGCTCAGCAGGCAGAGGCTTGAGCTTGCTGTTATCAGTTTCTTTCAGTCCTTCAGGAAGACGTGTGTCGGCGATCACTCTGCAATGCATTCTAGTAAGGTATGCCAATACAGCGAATGACTCTTGTTTTCGGGGTTAGTAAAAGGTTGTTACATGGTTAACTTCAGTGGCACTGGTTTCTACTTTTCAGCAGTTATACATTCGATTATCTGAGCTCCTTGGTCTGCATGATCATCTTTTGGTTCTGGATGTCATAGTCCGAAAGATTGCTCTAAATCTGAAGTCTTTTTCAGAGGTACTTTTTGAAGAGCATTAAGGCCTCAGATATATTGTGTAGTTAATCAGCTTCTTTTTTTATCGTATTATATACGTCCTAGACTTCACTATTTATGATTCTTTCTTACTTGCAGAGTGACGAGGTTCTGGATCAGTCATTAACCTTGTTCTTGGAAACGGCATCAGGGTTGTTCTCTTTCTTCTAAACCTAATCTGGAGTTTGAGTTTTTAATTGTCCAGTTTGATCTGCTACAATATAATGCAAACTCTCTGTAGGTATATGACATCAAAGCTACTATTGAAGCTGGATGCTCTTCAGTATATTATAGCGAACCACAGTGTAATGATATCTTGCTTATTCCCTTCCTCCTCACTTTCCATTTTCCTGCGCTCCTTCTCCAGATTTGCAGATTTTGTTAAGCCCCCTTCCCCTCTCCTTTTCTCCTCTTCTTGTCTCCCTCTCCATCATCCTTTCTTACTATTTCAAATCTCTAGGTGTTAGGCATGGCACATGTCTCATGGAAACAAAAATTTTATTTTGTAAACAATTTCTAAATTTAAAATTATAGTTGTGCAATAATTTGGTCTTTTTTGGTTTACAAAGGGGCAAAGGGAAAGGTACAGTAAAAGAACCTGTAGAAGATTTTCTGTGGTGGTGTGCCTCATATCATGCCCGGTGTTGCACTTTGCCTTTGTTTCAAGCTAACTCCCCCTGGGTTGCCCTCCACATGTGTGCAGTCATTTTTGTGCTTTTTTTTAGGGCAACAAAAACATACTAAGACTACATGTCCTTTTTTGACCGAGTAATTAAGAGAGTATATGGAAGATAGACCAAGGAGGTCACACCCATTTACAAGAGGAAGTACGTGTGTTTACGAAAGAAGTGCAGGTGCAAAAACAAAATTATGCCCTTTGTTATCGTACATGAACTTTATCCACAATATTACGGCATGACAAATATTGCTTGGGTCAAATTGCTATACTCCAATTATACGACAATCTCATAAAGGAAGATTTAACTTCTTGGGGAATACACTGCTTACTCTAAAAAGTACTTGGATTCCCCTTGAAAATACATCACCGGATAGTCAATTTAACCATTCTCCATAGGCCATACATACATCATCTATTCGAGTCTTTTTCGTCTAGATAGATCCTTGTATGTTAGAACTCTTTTGGTCTGTAATTTTATATTCAGAGTTCCTGATAAGATCGCTTATTTTTTGTGTTTTTTGGCAATCAGAAACATTTTCCTTTCCTTGAAGACTATAGATCTCGTAAGAGGACGAAGTTCTATTTCATCATCGGCACACTGGTGTTCATTGAAGAAAACATCGTCAAGTTTAGGCTATCAATGGATCCGTTGTTACAGGTATGTATTGAAACATCAAGGTGCAAATGACTTTTGATAAAGATCTGCACGTATTGCACTCTTCAAGTAGCCAGTGATCCATAATTCCATATAAGTCCATTTGCTTCTTGTGCCCCCATCTTTCTGTCACAAACTCAGAATGGCTGCTCTAATGAGGTATCACACTGACACTAGAGGCTTATCATGCTAATCGTTTATGTACTTGTGTTGGTGATGGTCTTCACATTAGGTTTTTGTCAACCTTGAGTCCGCTTCTGATCCTGTCTTCCGGAGTGAAAGTGCAAAATGTGCTTTAGTGGGGTTGATGCGGGATCTCAGAGGAATTGCCATGGCCGCAAGCAGGTTGTAGGCTTACATTATTGCAGTTCTATCTAGGGGGGATTGTGATTTTCAGTTTATGCCAAAAAATTTACAGGACTTATTTTTCTCTTCAACTCTTTTCAGCCGCAAGACGTATGGGTTTGTGTTTGACTGGTTATATCCAGCACGTATGCCTCTTCTTTTGAGAGCTATTGTGACTTGGGCTGATACTCCTGAGGTATCTGTGTTTCCCTTTATCTTTATCTAGGATATAGGATATACACTTGTGAACTAATTTTTTGCTGTGGCACTATAATTTTTCTGATATTCTTTTCATGTTCGGTTCAGACCTTTTTTTCTATGTCGGCTTGAGAATTATCAAGACCTCCAGGACCTTATTACTCTTGTTGTGTTTGACCAGTCTGTCGTTACTGTTGGCAGACTGATATTGCTAGATTCTATATGGTATCCATCTTCCACCCATTTACATCCCAAGCCCCCCCCCCCAAATAAAAAGTTCTTTGTTACCATTATAAAGAAAATCCGCTGTAGCTATTGCGAAAGACCTCAAGTTTATCTTAGCATAGGAAATGAGACAGCGTTTCGAGAATGGGGGCCAAATGATCAAATTGGGATATAAAAATACACCCAAATACCAGATTGGTATAAAAAATCTTCAAATGACATATTGGTATAAAAAAATGCAAAGAGAGTCAAATAAGCCTAAATTTTTGCCGGTCTTTTTCATATTTTTTGGACTATTTTTACAATAATTGTGTCATGAAAAATATTTTAAAACTTAGTAAATAATTATTTTGGTTATCTTTTTAAAATGAAAACTAATTTCTTGTGTTGATTTTCCAACCTCGGGAAAATATAGGCCTATTGACTTGTTGTTTATTTATATACCAATATGTCATTTGAAGTTTTTTACCAATCTGGCATTTAGGTGCAGTTTTATATACCGATTTGGTCATTTGGCCCGAGAATGGGGATGGATTGACCGGGTAACCTGGGAATATCCTGGGAACTGGTTAGTTATTCCGGGGCATTTAGTGATGATGGTGGTAGGCCATTGTCTTTTGGTGGTTGTAAATTAGTAGTGATGGGAGGTTATTGAGTAATTGTGGTTTATTATAACTTGTTTTAATCAATAATTTCTGTAAACTTAGTACAAAAGAGAGTGGAAAAATAGGATGGAAAAATTGGATGAGTGGAGGAAGTAATTTGGCTACCCAAGACTACAAATTTCGCCTTTGAGGTTGTTGTATAGTTCGGAGTCAATATTACCTTCCCTTCGACACTTGAAGTTCCTTCTTATTGTTGTTTATGGGTTTCACCACCATGGTGTCTATTTGTAAATGGTTGTCACTCCCTTTGGTGTCATTTTTGAATACATTGATAACTTGACTTTTACAAAAATAAAAACTGGTTACCCAACTATTTGTAGTTGTGCAGTTTAAATATTAATAAGGATTTAATGTTTACTCTACCAAAGAACATACCAGACAATGCATGGAGATTGGGGGCGTATCAAGGGGACAACCAAAAGAGTAATGGGGAGTATTTGATCTCTAGCATTATTCACATGCAAAGTTTTTTGATTTTCTTCGCTCAAATCCGAAGGAAACCAGCCTCAATTGTTTAGAAATGAGTTACTGTGACTATGGTAGCTTTTATTTGCTTCTTGCCATTGCAATGACATAGATCATCACTATTGTCTCAGGTGATGAACCCACTGCTGAAACTTGTCGCAGAGTTGGTACAGAATAAATTCTCCCGGTTAACGTTTGAACAATCATCTGTCAACGGAATTTTGCTTTTCCGAGAAGTTAGCAAGCTTCTTGTGGCGTATGGATCCAGAATTCTCAATACTCCTGTTCAAAGTGATGTTTACAGTACCAAATACAAGGGCATTTGGATATCCCTTGTTATTCTTTCCAGAGGTATGTACTCAATTCAGAAATGATCTTTTACCTCGAACCCAACCATGAGACCTGTCAAAGATCACCCTTTACTTGCTACATCTAGCAGACTCCACCCTGTGTCTTGCTGTGCTTAATGAAGTCAAAGCATGTGGGACTTGAGGGTTTTTAACAGTAATTAGTTAATTACTTGAGCAGAGGTTGTTATGTTTTAGATTTTTTTTCTTGTAATGCTTAGCTGTGCTAGGTAGATAGGACCACATTTTTGTTTAAATTGTAACATGGATCATAATCTTGATCTTCAAGCTACATAAATTGTTATGTGTTCCACGTGCATATGCGTATTAAATTATGGTATCTTGGTCTGGGTGACTTTTTGTTATGTTAAAAGAATTTTTAATGGATTGGATGTGGTCTTTTGTCTGTGAATGACAGCAATTCAGGGGAATCTTGTCAACTTCGGCGTGTTTGAATTATATGGTGACAGAGCTCTTGCCGACGCTCTTGATATGTCTGTGAAGATGATACTCTCAATTCCTATTGCTCATATCTTAGCATATAGAAAGGTATGCTTCGCTTTTCATCCTGTACATTATCTCCCAGTGCTTCAATCATGGTTCTTATATTTGTGCTGAATTTCTGGTTTCAGGTTGCTTTAGCCTACTACGGGTTTCTGGACATTATACTAGGAAAGTATATTAAATTTGCTTTAGACCTTGATCCGAGTTCTTTCGAGTATATTATCAGATCTTTCCTCTCAAGTTTGAAGATTCTTGATCCAAATCTCATTTTAAAGGTACTAGTTTTTATAATTTCTCGATAATTCAGTCCAAGAAACGAAACTAAAGAGACAGGAAAAGAAGAAGCTGTGTCTGTAATTTTGGTTTGTTTAAAAAAGAATTAAGACAATAATTATCAAAGACAAGCCGATTGAGGGAAAAGATATTACCAAATACTCCGAAAGTAGCCAGTGGATATCCTGATATCCATTTATGTACCAAGACTTCTTAGATAGTGTTGATGGGAGTTTGATAGTATTGGGGTTCGGTTCTCACTTCTCAGGTACACCCTATTCCATGCCCCGTAACCCACCACAACATGTGAAATATATCAACTATGCGCTGGAGTGTTCTTTGTTTGTGTTTTTCATCCTTCCTTGCTTTCTTTCTTACTCGTTTTATTAAAGAGTGGGGGAAGGGGTTTGGTGAAGAAGGTCCTCTAACTTTGGTTAATGCTATTCTCCATTCAGTGGGTTTGAAATTTCACATGCATAATAACTGATTATCACCTGTAATGCGCATTTATGCTTTCAGTGTGCTGCTGCAATTGATCACTTGGCAATCTTTTATTTTCACCAAGTTCTGATGGAAGAATCGTCTCCTTCACCGTCAATACTTAATTTTGTTAAGCAGGTCACCAATTGTGGTGATATATTTCTTGAAGTAAGTATTGTATTTACAGTATCCTTTCCATTCTTGATTTATGACTGTTCAATAATTTTGTTGGTTGCTCTTGTGATTCTCACCATGGGCTTGGGCTCTTAAGCCCCTCTCTACTGTGGGATTGGGTTCCTAAGCCTCAGCCAGGCCAATCCTGGGAAGTGGAGCCCGCATGGACCTTCAAAACTAAAAGTAAATTAGGTTTTCAGTATCTTGTAGTTTAACAAACATTTTGTCAGATATTGAAGACCCTGCTGGAGATTGTTTTGTTTGAAGATACAATCAACATGTCGACTCTCGGCAGACCTATGTTAGGCCTGATTCTTTTCAGTGATGAAGTAATACTCTCTCTAAATTTGACATGATTTTTTAACTTTCTGCCTGTCTGGCCATTCTGACACTCTGCTTTTCATTCTGGCAGATGTACGGGAAACTGAAAACTCAAATTGTAACTTCACAGGTATTTCCCTAGGTTTCAGCTGAACAATGAACACCCCTTCCCATTGTTTTTGTCCCATCCATCACTTTCACATTTCACTGACATCCTCGTGCAATGCAGCCCATGGATAAACAGCAGCATCTCCTTCAGTGCTTTGATATTCTCATGGGAGGTGTTACTCGGAGTTTAGATGCCAAGAACAGGGATATCTTTGTACAGAACCTTCGGAAATTGAAGACAGAATTTCGTGCTCACTAACTGGATCTGCCTTTTCAACGCATCAACGATCTGCAAGCCAACTAAAGTTCCAAACTTTTGTGTGGACGTAAGTGTACAGTCATACCGGCTTGTGAATCTGTACATCCTTGTGGTAGTGCAGTGTTGTTCTAGCATATGATGTTGTACATTATTGTTCCTGTGAAATGCCAATGAATGGCGTCCTTTTGATGTTTCCCGGGGGCGTGCTCTCTCAAGTTGAGACCACATTTAAGTTTAGCCTTTGTTACACAAGGGCAAATCTGTCTCCTTGAGTTTTTGTCACAACAGAGAAAACGTTTCCTGGAAATGAGTATATACATCCGTCAATCTGATGGATTTGTCACCGTTGCCCTCTTTTTATATTGTTCTACAGAGCCATTTTGATTAAATTACGATTGCACATCTTTTCTCACTGTAACAATCAGTTTTTTTTCACCGATGGCTTTGTTAGAGAAGCCGAAAACATCCTGGCTATGGCCGAATTCTATCCGTGTTTAGTGAGCTAAGATCACCAAGAGATCTGCTGCTCCTACTGCAGCTCAACAGTGTATGTAAAAGCTATAGTAGCCAACTACGAAGATGGACTCCCCAAAGTCGAAAAAGCGAGATGAACAGAACTGCGGGGAGGAGGGAGGGGGAGTCGCCATGAAATGGTAAATTTTGTAGACTTTGTCGAAGGATGGGTGGGTGACATTGTCAAGAGTAAAGTGGTAAATGTGCTACCAATTAGATTACATATAGCTCGTGACTTGAACTCAAGACATTTCTTAAAATTTCCTCCATTAGAGAATGAATTGATTTTTCAAGTTCTGCGAGTATATGTTATGTCGATGACTTCATCAAAAATATTTCGTGTAAAATGTTAAAATTTGAGCAGAAGCTCCGAAAGAGTTGAGTAACCTGGAAGACAACCAGTTCCGGGAACCTAGTCGCTTTTGACCACTTGGAAGACTATAGTTTTAAGGTGAACCTACTCACTTGTATTACAATCTCTGTAAAGCAAGGGGCGGAGTGTCGAAGGCAGCTTACCTTACACGTAGCCACGTTGGAGTCAGTCTTACTCCCCAGCTCGACTATTGCTTACAGTAAACGAGCTTACCCTCCTTGACATATTAATATGGCTCACGATTCCAGCAAGTGAAGCTCACCACAAAAACGATTTTAAACAACCAAGAAACTTCATTTTCATTTAGCCAGCCGCAACCAAGAATTCATACATTACCCTTGAACAAAGCAAGCTTCTAAATACATGTACAACCCTATCGCCTCAAAATCTTTGGTGTTACTCAGGAACCCGGAAACTGTAACATTGGAACTTCTAATCTTCTATATACCCAAAACTAACCACATCTTTACCTTTTTTTTTACGGTACATCTCCTTTACAATAAAGGCCTACAAACCAATGAACATCCAAAATTTACTCTGATGCTGTCACCATAGGCAGGTTTAGTCATCTGTGGAGATCAACCACGCGAGATATTCTGTACTGTGATTGAGGACAGAGTCGCATTCATTAGGTGGAGTAATCCTTTTCCGCATAAGTGTCTCAACAGTGGGATACTTTCTCTTTTGCCCACCATGAGGCCTAGACCTCCATTGCTCGTCAAACTCCTCCAGGTCTCCCTGCCAACATTGAAAATTCAACTGTTGTCAGAAAAGGAGGCACTGATATGGAAGAGATGCAGGCAAATAGCACAAGTGTACCAAAAGACTGAGGAGATGATGATTACCGGCACATAAACATGGCGACCGGATTTTTCATGATTATCTCTCACATGCTTGAAAGCAAACTTCATACCACAACCTGGGACGCTACAGGCAAATGGTTTGATGTTCAGATGCACTGCCTTCACATGCTGTCGCAGATTTGAACTCTGCAAAAACCATTCAGCACATTTAGAAACACTCGCTCATCTCAATACCACCGAGAAGGACAATGAAACAATAAACTACTGCTACAATTCTTACAGTGGTAAACGAATGATCACAACCCTCAAAGCTGCAGTTCAGAACTTCAGTAGAGCTATCATCATGAGATCTAAGGTGACGTTTGTAATTCTTCCTCAGATGCTTTAACCCACAAACTTCACAGATGATATATTGGTGGCAAGATCTCATATGCTCCTTGAGGCACTCGCGGTTTGCAAATGCTTTCATACAGCTGGGATCAGCACAATATGCTTCCGAAAATTCAACTGCAGATGTACACAGATTAGACGCTTTCACTTGAAGAATGAATAACCAGAAAACCTGGAGGAAAGAACAAAACTTACCATGAGACTCCTCGTGTTTTTGCAGTTGGGATGCATACTTGAACTCCTTCCCACAGCCAGATTTCTGACATACATGTTTCCTTGGTTCCTCCTGCACATCACTAGGACCAGGCTTTCCTTCATGAAATTCCTTCATGTGCCTAGCAATATTCCCATGGATAGCAAACTCCTTATTACACTCGTCCACAGGGCATTTAAAAAGTTTTTCTTCATGCTGAATAAGATGTCGATTCAAGTGGTCTTTTCTTCTGTAACTCGCATTGCAGTCATCAACTGGGCAAACAAAAGGCCTCTGCAAAAAGAGCAAGTTTAAGAAAACCAGCAATACTGTAAATTGTAAAGGAAACTCAATCATAAAGAAATCTCGATCATGTAGAAACTTGGAAGTAATTCTCCAACCTCAAAAGAGTGCGTGTGAGAGGCTTCACTTGACGGAGCTTCTCAGGAGGTCCCCCTTCCTGATACTAGTCCAGTCAAGAGTGAAAACATTATAAGCCTCTTCGCATTTTGGAGTTCTCTCAATGGGGATCCAATGCTTCACACACTTTCAAACTTCCAAATCTGCAACATTATAATTAGTCAGCCAATCCAGCACAAAGTCAACCCAAAAGCAGCTTACAAGCAATACAGCAACACACAAATAAATCATCCTATCATACAAAATTTCTAGTTTTCCAGTGCTCAATAAAACTTATTTGACACCAAGATCAATATCGCCCAAAACATCACAGATCCCCAAGTCCCCAACTCAAACACTCTTACCACAACACGCACCACGAAATCTGAGCATCCTATCTTCTGTTTTACATTCAATCTAGATTTGCAAATCGAACTTTACAGCTACATACACCTTCAACACTTCTAACACTAACATTTGTCAACCAATTAATCTATGAGAGTCAACCCTAGAACAGCAGACATACAACAATGCAACAAACAAGTAAATCATTTTCACTACAAGATCAAAACTAGTCTAAAACTTCTCCTAAAAACAATGTCGTTCCGTAATCAAATCGATATTCACAGACCAAATTTCAAAATCACAGCTTATCTCACTTCAGAGGAAAACGAGTAGACGTACAACAGCCTAATAAAGGCTACGAAACCGCCTCAAAATCGCCTAATACCAATCACACACTCATCCAATCTATCAGCTAAAACAATCCAATCTATCAGCTAAAACTCAACCAAACATCAATACAACTAATACAACATTCCAAACTAATTAACCCAGAATCTCATATTCATACCACTAATACACCATTTCAATCTGATTTACCCAGAATTCCATAACACTATCAAAGCTCATATAAATCAACACAGGCACCAAAATAGTATCTTCTACAGTAAGCTTCCACTAAAAAGCTAATCTTCCAAATTAAAGCATCAACATTTACATAATTAAAGAGTGAGTGATCACCTCAAGAGAGTGAGAAAGCATATGTTGCTTAAGATGAGCAGGCTTCTTAAAACTTGAACCACACTCATCACACGTGTTATTACCCTTTTGCCCCTGACCTTCTCTCTCCTCCATTTCTCTCACCTTCTCCATCTCCTCCTGCAAATCCAAATCCAATAAAAACCCATTATTTTAAACCCCACAAATTACATAAACCCCATAAATTCGCAACAAAAAAATGCTGAAAAATCAAATCAAAAGGTAAATAATAAATTACCGGGTGCTCAGAAAGAAGGTGAGAAGTGATTAGGGTTTTCTTAGATCGGCAAATTCCACAGAATTGGCAGTAGTATCGTCGGATGTCAACGAAGATGGGTCTTTTTTCGATCCCCTCTCCTCCTTCCATTGATGTGTTTTTTTTTTCTGAGCTTGTGCGTGAAGCTGCCTTTGAAGTGAAATTAGGGTTTCGGTGGGGAGTGAAAGGGGGTGAGGTTTATAAAGAGGCTTTTTCGGGTTTGGACATTTTGGGCTTTTGGGTCGGACTCATATTGGGCTACTGGGGTAGTGATCATTTGGTGCTTGGAAAATTCAGTAAATAAATTAGAAAAAAAAATAGGCTCAAAAATAAATAAATAAAATAAATATATGCTAGAGGAAATTGAAATAATGTTGAGTTATGATGAAAGTATTTATATTTGAGAGTAGAAATTGGACGGAAAAAAATAGATTATTCGTTTTTATGTCAGCTAGTTTAGTTGATAAGGTCATTTGAATTTGTGTCTTAAAGACTAAAAAAAATGTTAAGTAGGTGGGCATCCGTTGTGCACTAGCCAATATGATTATCATGTATTGGTATAAGGTGAATCTATTGGACGGGTTCATGAACTTCTGTAATGAAGGAGGTGGATTAGATAGAGATGACTCTTATCTCTTTTTGCTATTAGTTTATAAAGAGTATGAGAGGTTACATTTTAAGTTTCAACTTGAGTGCGTCTACCTAAACTTTTATCAACCAAGAACAACCATTATGTTATTTTGAGCATCACGCGTCCCAAAATACAACAAAAATTGTCGTTATAGGTGTTACAAACTTACAGTGACTCAACAAATCTCGTCCAACCAGAACTTGACACGTGGCAATCCTATGCGGGTGTTGGAAAATAAGGGACATGAATGGATGCTTATATTGTATTTCTCTACACTTTTGGTCGTTACAATGAAGATGGTTGTCAAGTGGAGTACGATAGAATATCTTGTCATGCTACAAGACAGTTAGGAGCAAGAGTGAATTGTACAAATTTTCTCCATTTGCATGGGGTATTAACTTTGTTTGAGCTAATGCATGATCTTATCTCAGAGCGATGTTTTCCCTTAGATTAGGGTTCATGAATAAGACAATAGCAAGTTACGGATTGCATGGATGTGGAAGTACATTCTCATAAGATCAAAACATTTGATAAATCACCAATTCATCATTGGTGGCTTACAAGCTCCATAGCGGCATGCGATTTGCTCCTAAAGTAGTTTTTCTTCTTCTATGTAATAAGTAAAACACTTTCACTATGTGCATGAAATGCAAATGTATGTAATAATAATGTTGAAAATAACAGCGAAACAGAGAAGTGTAGGCTATTCTAGCCAAAGTCTCAAACCGTCAAGTCTTACAAATACGCAATGGTGTGAAAACATTTCATCAAACTTATGCTATGCGATAGTGAAGTTTTTCGCACCAGATAAAGAAGGAATAAGGCACGTAGTGCGCCAATAGGTTAATTGTATTAGATTTTATAACAACTTCGATAGATGAAAATGAAGCGACTTAGAGTAATTACCTCATATTTAACGTATGAAAATTGCTGATTGCTTTTCATTTTTGTCCTCAAGAAAATGCATAGAAAAAGACTCACCATAGACAAGAAAAGAAAAGAACAGAAATTACCATGATTTTTTTTCAAGAAGAAATCAAAATCACCAAGAACAAAGCTCAAGTTCTCTGGCGGGAAAAGGAAAAATAAAATAACATAAAAAAAAAGAAGAAGAGTGAAACATACGCGAGTAAAACCTAAAACCCTAACCACCCACTTAATCACTCTCACCACCAGCAAAAACACCACCGACATCGGCGTCGCTCCGAATATGCCGTCGTTTCCGCCACCAGGCTCCGTCACCATCTGCGAAATCAACCGCAACCTCAGTAACTTCCTCTTCACGCTCATTTTTTCACCTCTTTCCCCAATTTAATCCGCAACTAACCCCCTTCGTTCAATTTTTTTTTTACCGCAGTTACCGCCGACGCTTTGTCCGACGAACGCGCAAATGAAACCTACGCTAAAGTCCTCGTACGCCCACATTTCCCCCTTTTTTTTTCGTTTGTTTGGATTAAATTTTTTGTCTTTTTTAATTTTCTAATTAAATTGTTTGTGGAATTTGTGTGGTATAATTTTGTGTGTTATTTTTCAGGGTTTAGTATTTAGTCCAGTGCAGTTTCTAGCTGGTAATTTACCGGCCCGAGACCGCGACCGCGATAACGGTGATGATCGACAAGGGAGGAATGTGGAGAAGGGTTTGTCAGCTTTGTTAGCTTCTTTTAAGCGGATTTTTCATCCTAATGATGTATGTTGTGAATTCAGACTTACGTAAATGCTGTGAATTTTCGGTGTTTTTCGTGTATATTGCTCTAATTTAGCTATGTTTTGATTCCTGGTTGATCGTAGATTACATGGAGGTATGATAATGCCGAATTTGTTGGTTGAAATTTTCAGGGTTTTATCGAATTTGTTGTGATTGTGAATCGTTGGATTAACATAGAGTTTATGATAGTAAGCGTTATCGTTTTAGTATGGGTTAGAATTAGTGCCATTGGTTGATTTAAGATATATGTAGGGTTTGTCAAGGTAGTGTAGTTGTCTATGTTTGCGAAAGCAAGACTTTAATAATTTGATACGATGAAATGCGTGCAAGAGCAGGTGCAACGAGAAATTGTTTTCTAGTATTCGGTGTGGAGTATCTTTTGGTGCTACCATCAGGAAGAAGTGATTTTTAATTTGCTTGTCAGGATAGGTCAATCATGACGTAGTGTAATTTTTTCAATTACTCTTATTTCGTTGATGAAATAGTAGAAGATGGCCAAAGCTTTAGTTTATGTTATTTATGCCCCTCTAAATTTACAGGTACACCTGCTGCCAGAAGTAAATTTACAAGGGGTGTCTTGGCACCAACATAAACATATATTGGCATTTGTATCAGGGTCAAACCAGGTCACTATTCGGGATTATGAGGATTCAGGTATATTTTGCTTTTCTCCTCGTCGTTAGGAAATATGCATGTATTAAAGTGTTTACCCAAACCCCTAATGCTTGGTATGGAAGTGGAGTAAGTCCCATGTTCTGTTTTACGGGGAAGTGAGATGGTAGACCTAACTTTGCATTTTCCGTAGGTTGATCATCGGACGATGGAAAGAATAGAGGGTTAGAGGGCGGTAAATATGTATTAAGAACTTCCCCAAAGATATTTGTAAAGCTTATAAATAAGAATTTTCCATGATAAATAATTTCCTATTGAACTGTAAAACTTATGGAAATTGATAATCGTGTTGATAGATACATATTATTCGCATATTGCCGACTTTTAACATGTCAGCTAACCTGGGCAGATGGAAAAGATCCAAGTATTTTGCATGGTGATTTTCAGCAAGAAGTCAAGCTTGTTGAGTGGAGGCCGAATAGTGGGAGAACACTTTCAGTAGCATGCAAGTGAGCACACATCTCTGTGGATTTTCCCTTCTTGTTCATGGTACTTACTATTTAGCCCTGTTTTCTTAAGCCCAGAATTTCGTGTTATTATCCTTCAGGGGTGGAATTTGCATATGGGCTGCTTCCTATCCTGGTAATCCAGCATCTGTAAGATCTGGGGCTGCCTCTTTTGTTGGTACCATTTCCAAAGGATCTGGCATGAGATGGACTTTGGTGGATTTTCTTAAGAGTCATGATGGCGAGCACACCAGTGCACTTTCTTGGAGCCCTGATGGAAGATATCCTTGTTTGCATGTTGGTTCATGTTGTTTAGCACCCCCAGTCCATTTATATGCTCCCATACTTGCATACGATGGGATACATGCTTTCCTTTAGTTTAGATTTGGATTTGATAGAAAATTGATACAATTGCGTCAATGTAGAGACAACTGCAGCATTTGAAATGAAGTGAAAATGAGAACTGCCATACCTTTTTATCTGGGGTGCGTAAGTTTCATGAATATGTCACTCTGATATGTTTCTGGCTGTGTTTGCTTGGGTAGCAAAAGGTACAATGTATAGCTTTGGATCACTGTGCCATGCAGCATACTGGATGTATACGAGGTCAAATCTTTGATGCTATTTTTAACCACTTCATGTTATAATCAAGTTATTCCTAGGGTATATCCTCATTATGTCTGACTTAGTAGATATATGCTAACATTCAATTTTGTGTCTCCTATGATGAATATTCAATCAACAAGATAGAATACAATGGCCTTTCCCATTCCTATATGAGAAGCTTGTTGGTTTAGACACTCTGTTTATATCTTCTCATCCTATGTGTGAACACTTTTCACCGCCTTGCACTTTCAACCTCTTATTAGTAGCTCATAGTTGCAAGCAATTAGTTTCCCTTGACTAATCAGCACATACTTGGCGACTGGGTCATACGAGAGTTCAGCTTTTACCATATGGGACGTTTCTCAAGGTATGACTTAACTCTAGCCTTTGTTTATTTACATTGTAATGTCAAGTGATCTTGCTAGCCTCCCATTAATATGGCTCTACAGCATATAGGACTGCCAAGTGGCTTCAGCAAAATAGCTTGAACTAGGATGCAATCATATATATCTGATATCTCGAGTGTAGAGAGGGATTGTTATTATATCTTTATCTGACTTTGTGTAATGGCTTAATGACTTTTGACACAATTATGCAACATATATAGAGAGGGCCTGTTATATTAGGGTTAAATTCTTAATGGTCGACTTGGTCGTTTGGTTGCCCACAAACAACACTGGAATTTTAATTTTTCTGGAATTGTCCATTTGAGAGTTTATACTGTCCAATATGGAGGAAGTGGCTTATAGGAATTACCAATTCATAGGATATCTACATCCCAGGAAATGGGAATTTCATCAATGAACCATTTGGCTACTAAGATCTCCTTCTAGAGTGTTCTACTGTCGATGACATAGTCTAGTTTACATGAATGAGGCACCACCTTCTAATAATGATTCAGTGCCAATTATGTGACAAATTTTTCTTTATTTAATTTTGAATTTGGTGTGGTGATGACTTTATTTCCTTGTGGTAAATTAGGGCTTGGCACTCCTATTCGACGAGGGCTGGGAGGCATATCTATGCTGAAATGGTCACCTACTGGAGATTATTTTTTGTCAGCTAAGTTGTATGTTCCCAAGCGTGTACAATTTTGAACCTTTTGATGTAAAATATGTTCGTGAAGTAATAAATGATATTTTGCAGTGATGGGACATTCTATCTGTGGGAGACAGGGACATGGACATCACAACCATGGTCTTCAAGTAGTGGCTTTGTTACTGTAAGTGAATGTTGTGATTGCTTAACCATACCTGACCTTGTGCTCCAAAGTGTGAACAGTTCTGTATCAAGACTTTGGATTTCTTACTTGGTCACTTACTGTATGACTGATAGATGTGCCATTGGGTTTTAAGCCTGTAAGCTATTGTGTGAAATGTTCTGCAGTGCAAAAGCAGCTAAATTTGAGACTATATTTGCTCCAGATTCACTTGAATTATGGGTACTTTAGTATCTATCGTCACTGTTCAGTGGTACTGCTGCGAGTAAACTATCCAGAAGAAGTCATAATTTGAGTGAATCTGGGGCCAATCTGGTCCCCAATTCAGTTACCTTGGCACGGCATAACATCTATCACAATGACTTAGAGTTGATTTCCATTTGTGATTAAGCTGAAAACTCATTATTCTTTGGCTTATGATGTGTATATCAAAATGATACACTTAATTGTATGCGATAAAGATATTGTTAAGTAATGAGTTGGTTGACACATTCTTGACTCATCTGAGCTAGCAAACGATTATCTACAATTTGTTGTCTTTTCATGTTCTTTTAACAGGGAGCAACATGGGATCCTGATGGCCGTATGATATTGCTTGCCTTCTCTGAGTCTTCTACACTGGGCTCCGTTCATTTTGCATCAAAGCCTCCATCTCTTGGTGCTTAATTCTTTTCCTGTTTTGCCACAGTTTTTACTTTTGCTGATACATGAACTTCTGTTTTATCTCATCTAACCTTTCTAATTTTTAATTTGCGTACAGTGGCACAGTTGCTCCCAGTAGAATTGCCAGAGATAGCTAATCTGACGGGCAGGTATGATTTTACTTTGAGTGTCATTCTATGACTCTTGTTGAGACTGTTGCCTGTATCGACCTTGTCAGCGGGTTGAAATCTGAGTTATCAGTATACCTATGTCATCTAGGAAGTAATGCTAAATGACAAGGATTTCCTATGTAGTTGGTGTTTGGGATTTCTAGACCCGTTCCTGTGAGAACTCAGATCGGTGTTCTGGGGACATCTTAACATTACTTGGTAATTGGAAGAGCCTAAAACTGGGGTTTCAGTTACTGGGAAATATGTGTGACATAAATATTAATACAGTACTGAATTTAAGGTTCTCATATATTTTTGTTTCATTGCTTCACTGCTGCATGTGATTTCTTTGTCCAGACTTTGACTGTGCATACTGCTGTGTTTAGCCAAGCTTTTTTATTTTGTGATTTACTGCAGTCAGAAGATTGAGAAGGTGGCTTGGGATGGTTCAGGAGAACGCCTAGCCTTATCCTTTAAAGAAGGGGAAGAATCTTACCAGGGCCTTGTTGCCATATATGATGTCAGGAGGACTCCACTGCTTGCTGCTACTCTATTGTGAGTTTCTCTATTTTCTTTTGATGTGTTCTCTAGTTCATTATTCTTCACTCACTTCATTTTGAGAGAGAGGGCGGTACGTGAATGGCTTTTTTTTTTTTGCTCTTGGTGTGTGGGTTTGGGGCAGTGGGGGTTTGGGATGGGATGGGTAGAACAGGGAAGAAAAAACAATTGAAACCCCTACAGACAGATCATAAGCAAACAGCCCAGATCCCTACATAGCGGTTACAAAAGTGTTTTCGAGCCATTTAACAAATGCCGTTAGGGTTAACCTGAAATTAAATATGCAGAATGTTATCCTCAGCTCAAGCAACATGTTTGTAACATACTTGTAGTTTGTTGCGGTTTCTGGTAATAGGGGTAATGTTCGAAATGTGGAAATCACTGATGTCTGTGGTTTCCAATTTGGCAGTGGATTTGTCAGAGGGCCTGGTGAAAATCCCAAGCCAATCAGTTTTTCATTCCATAACAAGTTCAAGCAAGGACCTCTGCTTTCTGTGGTATGAATCATTTTCCTTTTATCTGCTACTTTTAACCAATATAGGGAGTTGCTTATCGAAATTCTAAATTGGCCACCTTTCTTTTCAGTGTTGGAGCACCGGTTTCTGTTGCACATACCCTCTTTTGTTTCGTTCGCATGTCACTCCTTAGTTGAGGTATGTCTGTACATCAGGATTGTTTTTGGTGATTTCCCCTTTCTGAATAGATAAAACTTACGAGCATACAGTCAGATGCAATTTTGTTTTGATGTCTGTTTGTCATGCTCTGTGGGCTTACATTCGTCATTCCTGTAGTTCTGTGAGACATTAGCTAGTGCGGTAGGTCGTTGGCTGGTTGTGGAGAGTGTACTAGTTGGATCACAGTTGTATCATGGCTATTTCTCTGAAGAGTATGTTAAGGTACTTCGTCCAATTACCAAAATGTGCATTGTGAATCCTTTTCTTTTCACATCAAGTCCTTTAACTTTTGGAATAGAGTGTAGCTCACAGAGTGTTTAAATGGTGTAGGACTGTAGGCTGTTTCTGCTGTCTATCAACAATCAGTTACCATTTTCACCAGAACAAAATCCCTCCCTGCTGCAGTGTGGTTTATTAGAGGTGGCTCGGTATTCTGGTCTGAGTCCACAACTTTGCTATGTCATTCATACAGAGTATATGTTTAGCGTTGCATATAGGTCTCATAGCCACACTTTTAAGGCAAATTGTGAAACTTAATAGCGGGAAAAACACCCTGCATTTGAAGGGCTTCCTTTATATAGGAAAGCTCAACTGTATATCACAACTTACGACATTTGATTGAAAGCTTAAGGACTTTTTTCGAGTTCTGGTGCCTGCATCACATTGCACATGGAGTGATGCACATTACTCTTAACCTCTATTTCGTAAAACCGAACTTGCTGTTATTCAGATGACCATCTTTGGTTACGGAATTCGTAATCTGACGCAGGGGAGTTAACTGGGACTGTTACTTCACATCTATATCAGGTCCCCAAACAGTTGCAGTATTTTAGAGTAAACGCAAGGCTTACCCACCCTTTAAAGTCTGAAAGTTTTAGTGCATAAACTTCACGTCTTCGTAGTGGACATATCATTCAAACTTTGCTGATATTTTTGGGGTTGGATTTACTGTGAAGTTACGCAATTAGCAGATGCCTTATTCCCCACTTCTTATAATTTTTACAGGATTACACCAGAAATAGAACTGTGAAAGTTTGCACATAATTTTCGTTCTCTCCTTCAATAATTTTTGATGCTATGACACCATACTAAAAAGGGAAAGAGTCTAAGTTTAGTTTGCACATAATTTTCGCTATGAGTTGTTTACTTAATGGATTGGATAAACAAGAGAGGCATGGAAGTTACGACTTCTTTCGGGTTGATGAAATGGACTATAAATTCATCGGAAAACTCACGTTTCTTGATTGAGAAAGTCTTGTTCTTTGCTACTATTTTGGAACGAATGTGTAGAACAAGCGGGTTATTTTAATAAAAAGATTTTTATACGAATGTCGGACATAGTTTGTTACATTCAAATCACTTATTCCTCAATACATGAAATACACGTGTTTATGAAGAAGAAATTTCAAGGTCATCCAAACTAGAAATCCTACTAATTTGCACCCAAAAAAACGTAACAACTAACATCACTAACAAACCCAAATGACTCGTCTTGTAGGAAAAGTTTCTTTCTAGTTTAACAACCAAAATGAAGTTATACAAGACAGATTATCCCATAACAAAAACATTGGAAAGGATTGAGGAGCAGGTAATTATCGACAAATCTTTCACGGCAGCTCTTAATTAAGAGCATCATACCTCTACATCACTATCTAACGGCCTAAACCTGTGCTTAATTAAATAATAACCTCTCATGTCAGGGGTCCACTAAACTTGTACAGTATTAGAAAATGAGTGCCTTGTCTAATGCCACATTCTTGATAATGTAGATAATGCTACTGTAAACAAGGTTATTATTATGCTTCTAGTGTAGAAAGATTGTACAAAAAGTCAAATTTCTCGAGTTGTTCGTGTTACTTTACTACACAAATATTAATGTCGGACAATTGATTTTCTATATTTAAAACATAATGATTGATCATAAGTAATCGAGTCTAACATTTAAACACACACCCAAGTGGGATCGAGTAACATAGAGTATTACTCGTATGAGTAGTGTACTAGTGGTCTGACATCGTAGTCACACCACCACAATGGCAAAAATGATTCTTTCGTGAAAACAAAGGCAAAGTTATCTCCCAAGTGACATGCATGCTCAATCTTCCGGCGCATCACAGTTCAAAGTGGCCCCATTTATTTGAGACTGAATTTCCAGATTTGGTGTCACTTGCCCACTTTATCTCTCACTATATATAACACCTCTTTCTGCTTCCAAATTACAATCATAACTATATCTAATAATCTACGAGATTATCGGACTTAAACTTTGAAGACAGCCCATTTTCCCCGGTAACAAACTCTACTTTAGTTACCAGTTTTACTATGATACACTGTCTTATACTACTACTACTACTTTCAATGATTATTGGTTTTGCTTTGACTTTCATTTTTTTTTGTTGCATGTGATCAATATTCAATTAATTAATTACTCAGTTGTTGGCTAGACTATATCAATTGTTTGCATGTAACAACTTCTTTGTCACATTTAGAGGTAAGGTTGCGTACATCTTACCTCCTAAAACCCGGGTTTTGTCGGTATTGTACTGGGTTTTTGATCTTATTGTCATTATCGAATTATACTGTTATAATCTTTATCTGGGTGTTTATGTTGTTTTCTTTCATACTGAGAAATTGAAGTTGTGTAATGCGTTTGTGAGCTATTTTGTTATGGGGTTACCTGGGTTCTGTATGTTTATGAAATTTGTGTGCTGGTGTCATTGAGACTTGAGAGTTACATCAGTCTGTTCCTTCTGTTGTATTGCTAATTTGTTTGGTAATTAAGAGCTGAAATAGCATCAGTCAATATTCTGTGATATTCTTGTATGTTTATTACAAATTTGTATTGATTTTTCATGTAAATCAATTTTGTAAAGACCCTTGTGGTGGGACCCTTCCCCGCACCCTTGCTGGGAGCCAATGTGCACCGGGCTGCCCTTTTATGTGTTTCAGAGCTTTGTTGTTAAGTGGTTGTTTGCATATTGAAATTAATGGGTCACTGATGTTTGCTGTCAATCAACAGTCATTCTAATTCGCGTCCAGATTTAAGTATGTATTTCTGAGTTTTCTTGTTAATTTGATTGTTTGCATACCAATGTTCTTTTTTTAATTCTTTTTTTCTTCTGAGAAACGATGTTTGATTTTTTGCTGTCAACCAACAAGCCACCAAAAATGATGCTTGGTGGTGTCGTAATTGTTGTTTTTGTCACAAGAGCCACTGCTAATTTACCACCTTGTTGTGTATGCCTAGGCTAGAATGTAGGGTTTTGTTGATGAGCCACTTTGCAGCTAATTGTAACAGTGACGCTTAATTGAAGGTGATTTGTTGATAATTGTCTTCCTTTTGAGATTAATTAGTCATAAACTTGAGCAGCTTTTGAAGAAAGGCAAAAGATTAATGTTTTGAGGCGAAATGGGTTCTTTGAAGGCTGCGTATTGTTTCTTACTCTGCCTATTGCTTGGGCCATGGACCATGTCTCATTGTTATGATATTGAAAGAATCAAGCAGAACCAAACAGCAGTACTCTTTGTCAATACTTCCGCGGCTGTCAGAACAATTCCTGATACATTGTTTGGAATATTTTTCGAGGTTATCTTCTTAAGAACTTTACTTGTTCTTTTTCGTTTTCCTGGGATTGGGATTTCCTAATTTCTTGAATCAACTATGGGCTATCAGCACATTTGGTCAATTAACTGTACTGCTATATGGCGGAATAATTCTGTATTGTTTTGGTTCCTTCAGCTTTTAGTATAAGAAGTATGTCAGATTGTTCATATAGTTTGCCTCTGTGTTGATGATGGATACTATTATGTAAAATACAGGAGATCAATCATGCAGGGTCTGGTGGACTTTGGGCTGAACTCGTTAGCAACAGAGGTTCGTGAAATCTATTACGGAGTATAAAGTTGGACACTTTAGAATTGGCAGAAGTAGAAAAAATTTGCATTTAAGTGGGCTTACAAGTTACTGATAGCAATTAAGTAATGTTTCACTTGGCAGTAGGCACTCTTGCCCATGTGTATCTAATAATAGGATATTTTTGTTTATAGGATTTGAAGCTGGTGGCCGTCACACTCCATCAAACATCAAACCTTGGTCAACAATTGGAGATGAATCATCTATAACTGTTTCTACTGACCTTACATCATGCTTTGACCGGAACCAAGTCGCACTTCGGATGGATGTTTTATGTGACAGTGATGGTGCCAACACTTGTCCCACTGGCGGCGTAGGGATTTATAACCCTGGATACTGGGGGATGGTAAGAATCGATGGCTTTTCAGTTTTCAAATTTATTAATTTGTAATCTCTACGAGAAATTCTGAATAAAAGTGCATTGCGCTGCTCCCTGGCCAATCTGGGATAAGACAAAGGTTGAAACTTGATGTATAGGTTCTGTCTTTGTTAAAGCACAGTTTTTACTGTCAATGGGTCACAGTAATTAGGTTTCATTTCAGTGGTATATATATTATAAAATTAGATGGTGAACTGGTGAAGTCATTTGACTCTCAAATGCTTATTTTTTAGGGTGGTGAAGATATATGGTCAGACATTTGACTCTATGCTGATATGTTAGTGATCTGTTCGAGTGCACTTACTAGCCTGTGCTCTTACATCTCTAAATTGTCTGGATTTTTTTGGCATTACAGAACATTGAAGGTGGGAAGAGCTATAAGGTAGTATTCTATGTTCGGTCTCTCGAATCAATTGACATTACTGTGTCATTAACTAGCTCAAGTGGATTGGATGTCCTTGCTAGCAGCAATGTCATGTAAGATTACATGATTTCCCTTATGATTAAACACATTATATGTTAGAAGTTCTTTATGCAAGCATTATGGTGCTGACTTCCCTGTTATTATCCCAGAGCTGATGCAGCTAAAGTTATGAATTGGACTAAGATGGAAGTTATGTTAAAACCTAAAAGTTCAAATACAAATTCGAGGCTTCAGTTGACAACAAGCAAGAAGGGAGTAATATGGTTTGACCAAGTTTCTGCAATGCCACAAGATACCTATAAGGTAGGTGAATTGACTGGTCTCCATTGACACTCAACTAAATAATGCTCACAGGTGATCACACATTGATTAACCGAGTACATCTTGAAACATGATATACTACACTTTTTCACTCTCATTCGTCTAAGAAAAGTTATTATTTCATATAGGGGCATGGATTCCGCAAGGACCTGTATGAGAAGCTTGTTGGTTTAGAACCTCGGTTTATCAGATTTCCAGGTGAACTTCTACTTGTTTCCGTTGTGTAGTGCTATAGCTAGGAAGGCGTAAATGGTGAATGGGCATTTGCTTTACATCTGAAAGCTCTATTGGTACATTCTGTTAGTTTTACGAAGTATTAAAGTATTATCAAATGCATCAGGTGGCTGTTTTGTTGAAGGCGAATGGCTGAGAAATGCTTTTCGTTGGAAAGAAACTGTTGGACCATGGGAGAATAGACCCGGACATTTTGGTGACGTTTGGATGTATTGGACTGATGATGGTCTTGGCTATTTCGAATTCCTCCAAGTGAGATCAGTAGACTCTTTTGTAGTATTTGTTTGTAACTTTTTTCTGAGCAACAATGATGTGTTTTCTTTTGGGAAATTGTTTTTTGATAACAAGAATGCATCTAAGTTCTTTTGGATTTATCTTTAACCCTGGTTCTGCAGTTGGCTGAAGACCTGGGTGCAGCTCCAGTATGGGTAATAAATAATGGTATGATTTACAAGATTAGTTATACTAGCTTCCGTTAACTTTTCTAATCTCACGGATCTGTGCTTGCTGCTGTCTTGCCTACATTAGGAATCAGCCACCAAGATGAAGTTGAAACATCAGAGATTTTACCTTTTGTCGAAGTATGTCATCATTTTTTTCCCTCATTGCTGTTTGCAATGTGCATTACAATTACTTTGCCATGTGAACAATAGTTCATGAAACCAATTTGCAGTACCTACATAGATGAAATTCAATTGACATTTATTCTTCAGACTTCCATTCCGTTCCATCTCCTCCTAGCGCATAATCAAGTTATTCCCACCAGTAATCTCATCATTCAAACTATTTGTTTCTATGAATCTAGGAAATGCTCGACAGTATTGAGTTTGCAAGAGGTGATAAATCATCTAAGTGGGGCTCCCTTCGAGCTGCAATGGGGCACCCAGAACCTTTTGATCTTAAATATATTGCTATTGGCAATGAAGATTGTGGGAAACAATATTATCGAGGTATGTTTTTTTTTTCTTTTGAAATTTAATTTACACTGCATGTTAATCTACTTATGTTTTGATTTACGGATGTGACCTTGTCATATGACTATTGACCTTATGTTGAAACTGCTTAATGGACCATATGTACCCACCCACAGCTATGAGCACTGTGTCCCGATTGCTTGCATCCTGGACAGCCTTTCCTGACTATCTGGTGCAAAGAAGTTGGGGCTGATAGCTTTCAGTCTTCATGTCTTTCCCATATGATAGTCATAAGTTTTATGCGTTATCAACCTTTTTATTTACATAGAAGCCTGGAATGTCATTAGATTAGGGCTGAAAGTCATAGACTTTTGATGTGGGGTCTTGTTTATGCTCCTGATTCAGAATTGTCTCCTCATTGGTCTTGCACCCTGTTCAGTATGTCCAGTTTACTCTGTTTATTTTCCTGAAATCTAAGAACTGTGAGACAGACTTGTATAAACACAAGGCATTAAATCTACAGTCTACCAACTGCCACTTAATTCTTGGATAAGGATCTTCATGTGACATAGAGAGACTGGATAAGATATTAGAAACTTTTGCAGATACAGTTCTCTTTTACCTTTTTTCTTTCTTTTGAAAAGACAGTTCTCTTTTACATAATACTGATGTTATAAGATATTACTTGGTCTTTCAATACCTTTACCAGCAAATTACCTCAAGTTTTACGATGCTTTGAAGAAAGCCTATCCAGACATCCAAGCTATCTCAAATTGTGATGCTTCATCTACTCCATTGGATCATCCAGCTGATCTGTATGACTTTCATGTAATTTTCTCAATGATCTTTTGGTGTAAAAAAATGTTAATCTATGTCTTAATATTTTTATAATGCCGATAAATGCATCATCTTTTCTTTGATGTTTTGCTAGATATATACTTCTGCCAATGATATGTTCTCTAAGACTCACAAGTTTGACAATACCATACGTAATGGTCCAAAGGTACAGTAAGTTACTAAGGTTCCTTTAATTTGAGAACCCATCTAGAACATGATGGTACTCACCATTTCTGCCAAACTTCAACAGGCTTTTGTGAGTGAGTATGCTGTAACTGGAAAAGATGCTGGTTCAGGAAGTCTATTGGCTGCTATTGCTGAAGCTGCATTCCTTATTGGTATAGAGAAGAATAGGTACGCAATAAATTCTTTTATCTCATGCATCATATCCAGATTCCGGATGTTAACATTCAATCGTGTAACTAAATGTTATTAAACGAATATTCCTTTTCGGAAGCTTTTAAATGAAACTATTAACTTCTATACTATCTTCGACTTGAGACATAGAATGCAGCAATGTTTGGAAGTATGCCATTTTCCTCTCTACTTTCCACTTTTGACAACTTGAACTTTAATTTTTGAGTGCAGTGATGTTATTGAGATGGCGAGCTATGCCCCACTCTTTGTAAATACCAATGATAGACGGTAAGCTTCTCTCTTAAGCCAGAATCTATGATGAATTATTATCTAACATACCACTACTTGCTAAATGGCTTGGCTTCCATAATGGGGATTGAATTTAAAATTTTCAACAGTATCATACTTTACATTCTTACAAGTGGAAGAAAAGTCTCTAGATAGCCAAGAAAGCATACCATATCTCCCACTTGTAGGGCACAGATAACTGGAAACTGTCTCTGTTTTTTTTTTCCGATGTTTTGATGGTTGAAATTTTGTGTGAAGGTGGAACCCCGATGCCATTGTTTACAATTCCTCCCATGTTTACGGTACTCCAAGTTATTGGATGCAGCAATATTTCACAAAATCCAGTGGGGCAACTCTTCTTGACACCACTGTTAGAGCCAATGTATCCTCTTTAGTTGCCTCTGCCATAAGTTGGAAAGATGAAACCGCCAACAAGAATTACGTCAATATTAAGGTAATTGTATTTCTAATTCTGTTGATACCATTCTTTCTCTATGTCTGACTTTCTCTCCGACATTTTCATTCCTCATATACAATGCCAACCATGGTAATTCGTCGTCTGAAGCTACATTGTAAGCTTAGACCTGAAAACCTATATCGTGTCATATGTCTGTTAAGTTCTATTTTGACTAGCTTGATATCTCCAACGAGTTTGTTCTACCCGTTATGGTAATATTCATTGTATACTGGATGTTGTAAACTTCGATCTTGGAGTCCAACATAGACCATTAGCTTATCATTCATGAGGTGTTTTTCTTGTGCTTAACTTGTGATTGGATGCCCAAATTAGACATGCGATATAAATTTGGATCTCCAAATTTATAAATTGTGTTTTGATTGGTGCAGATTGTGAATTTCGGAAGTAATTATGTAGATTTGAAGCTCTCCCTTGGGTTTGATAAAAATTCTATACGATTGAGCGGATTAAAGAAGACTGTTCTCACCTCTCCAAATGTAATGGATGAAAATTCACTTGATAATCCCTTGAAGGTAAACAATCTCTCTGTTTAAGCAAAGTCTTCATCCATGATCGATATCTTAGTTGTTCCCTTCTTTGTTTGTTTTTGGGTTTATTCTAAGAATGTGATACCACTGTTACTATTTGTCATTTATAAGCTTCCAAACTCCTTCAGGAAGTTATGTACCATTTGAGAAATAATGGTCTCTTTAACTGTCTTCGTAGATATTATGGTCTCTTTAACAGGCCAAGATTACGGTCTTGATTCTGAATTGTGATCTGTGAATCTAGTCTACCTTGCATTTGTAATTGCATTCTCTTGCAAGTTCACTGTTTACAATGAGTTTGGTCAATTGGTCGTGATACTTGTCCTGTAGTGCAGTGTATGTGTTAGGAAATATAGTTTTGCTGCTTTATTTTCTCATTTCTCAATTATTCCAGTAACTTATGTAGAAATATTTGAGATCATCAGCATATCAGTGACTGAAATATTTAGGGAGTGTGATGTAGAAATTCGTTTTCGAACATCAGTCATACGGAGTAAAGGTGAACTATCTTAGAAGAAATGTTGATAGGATTATCCCTCAAATGGTTTAGTAATAAGTGTCATACACAAAAGTAACTCTAACATAACGTATCGTGTTTGTGGGTAACTTTGCTGGTGCAGGTAAGTCCATCTTCAAGTAGATTCGAGTTAAGCGGAAAAGACTCAAATATCCAGCTGAAACCATATTCTTTTACCTCCTTTGATCTGGTACAAGAACAAGCAAGTCATCTGGAACTAAAGGATGAAGATTCTCATCTCAAGTCTTCTTTCTAAGATCTTACTCAGAACTCGGAAAGAAGACTTCTTAAACAAGCTGACTGTGCGACCTCATGCAACCATTCGAATCATGCCTTGCTCCTGAATCAAACTTGTGATCCTTGGCAGAATTTTAAATCTCAGAGAGTCAGGATGGTTGTATCACTTGTATGCAATTCTTTCCACTATACGTCTGTCCAAATAACTATGTACATAAACTTTATCTACATCTTATGGTAATAAAAATGTCTATTTGAGTTTGATCTTCCTTCACTTTCCAAGTTATTTACTTTCTCATCAACTCCTACTAGTGAACTGAACCAAGAAAGTAGAGCTCAGGGTTCGTTTTCGAGCTATCCACACAAAGGGCGGCCTAAACAATGTTCTCATGGACTTAGACCACCTCTATTGGGAGTCTCAAAGTGGAGGGCGGGAGTTTATTCCTCATTGGAAAAAAGTTTGACGGGTCTCGTATTTAGAGACGGTCTCTGCATTGTCAATGAGACCCTATTTTTGCCAAAAAGAGATTTATAAATTATTTAATATTTTGTAAGTTTGATCATAGAGACCCATCTCAAAGTACGAATGAAGTATAGAGTCTCAACATGAGTCCCAAAATTAAAGACAACATATTTGGAAATAATTTGTATATGATACTCAAGTCGAGTCTCATCAATAAAAATGCTCTTATGCGGAGTATAGAAGCACTAAAAAAATGGATTTTTTTTTTCCTTCGAGCGTCTTTGTGACGTTTTCGTTATACTTCTGAGTCTTCCAACTTGCCCAAAATACCCCCGAACATTAGGGCTTGTCTATATAAGTCACTCACCTTCTCTGAAGTCCGAACCCACTCTCCCAAATTCCAACTTCAGTTCTACAAAAAAAACACCCAAATTTTTCCAATTAAAAAGTAACACCATTTTCCATGAATTCTCAAATAGAACTCTTATTATAAGCCGTTTGGTGTTTTAGACGTGATTTGGAACATGGGTTTTGTTGCGTACTCTTCAAGCGAAACCCTCTTCTCCTTTGAGGGTTTGGCTTGCTGGGTAAGCCTTTTGCATGTGGGGTTTTCTTTTAATTTGATGAGTTCAGGCGCCGGCATTGTGATCGGTTTGGCCAGTCTTGTAGCAGCAGGTATGAATAAATTCTTACTTTATACTAGTATATGTTTGAATTTTGTAGCTATTTTTATTTGGTTTGAACTTTGAAGCTGTTTTTTTGTCGAAATGTTTGAACATATTATGAATTTGATGATATCAGTAAAGCTGACGTTGGTTGGAAATGGTATTGTTGGAGTGTTTAATTGATGGCGGTTGGGCGGGTTGTGGTAGCCTAGGAAGCTTATGAATAAAGCTAATATTTTGAGTAGGGGTTTAATGTGTTTAATTTGGCTGAATGTTAAAGAAATTATGATAGCTGACAATTTGACATTTGTGGGATTTCATTTTGCTGATTAGTGGTGGTAATCAGGGAAAGAAATCAAAGTGCTTTCGTTCTAGGCTATTAATGGTGCTGAATGTTGAAGAGAGGGGGGGGGGGAGAGACGATTATGAGATCGATATATATGGCTACAAAATGATGATGTGAGGTGAGCTTGTGAGATTGTTGGTGGATTGTTTGTTAATTGCTGTTATAGGGATTGATTAATTGGGTTAGTAAGTCTGTTATGATTAATTGGGTTAGTAAGCCCGAGCCACCGTCCGTCGCAACATAGCCCAATAAGATGGGTAGTCACCTTTATGCCCATGAAGGCCTTGTTGGTAGTAAGATGGTAGGAATCTATTATAAACTGATCATATGAGCCTTAGTTTCCCAATGTGTGACAAACCAACTCCATAATCCACTTTCCATATTCCGTAGTGTTACAGCCTCCCCCACTTAGAGAACGCGACGTCTCCGTCGCGACTCGGTCATTCCATACTAACATCAACACAGGTCCAAGATCTCCCCCCCACTAGACGGCTAACCTGGGCCTAACCCCAGCACTCATCACGCGGTCGCAGGGTTGCTCTGATACCGTCCGTCAGAGCCCAATAAGATGGGTAGTCACCTTTAGGCCCATATATCCTCTCGTGGGCTCTAAAAGGTGAAGGCCTTGTTGGTAGTAAGATGGTAGGAATCTATTATAAACCGATCATATGAGCCTTAGTTTTCCAATGTGGGACAAACCAACTCCGTAATCCACTTTCCATATTCCGTAGTGTTACAGTTGCAATCAGTTGGAAGCCGAAAGGGCTGATAATTACGATTGGGGATACTAGATAAATTATTTTATTTTGAAGATCTGCTCATGTAAGTGGACTTAAAGTTCTGAGCTTTCACTGTAGTAAAGTTTACATTTTCGCATTCGTTTAATGCTATCAGACTGAAGTATCAACATTTCATGATTTTGATGCTAGTTCATGTAGTTGTCTTACTTGAATCTTAAGGATTATCGGCAAAGTTCTCTTCTCTCAAACTTGTGAACATAGGTGTTGTTTAGTTTGTCAAACCTGGATATGGGTTTGGGTACGACAAGGGAAAACAAATGGAGGGATTCATTTCCCTTCCCCATTAGAAACATGTTTCTTCCTTGATTGGAATGATTAGGATGGGGAGTGCACCACTCTCTCTGTTCTGTCCCTTCCCTTCCCTCTTTTATTGTTAGACAAACATGCCTTTAAAAGCTGAATTCTGGTTGGCATATGACTTGCTTGCTTCTAGATGCATCAGATACTTGTTAGTTGTAGCCTTGAGCATTGTACTCTGCTCTTGTTTGTCCTTTTTTGCTTATTCCGTTTGCTGTATATCCCATGTCGTAACACCCCCAAATTTCCTGTCACTTTTTAAAACACTTTTGAGAAAATTCAAGACAGTACTCAGGAAATTTGAAGGTGCCACTCCGCATTTAAGTCGAAACTCAAATGCAAGGAGAATCTGAATATCAGTCCAAACAATCTAAATGGTTTAAAGTGGCCAATTACATCCAAACTTAAAATTACAATAATCCAAACTCCAAATGAAATGACAAATAATTAAATCTAACAAATTGTCTAGCAACTAGTTTGTCTAGCTTTATTCAATAATCAAATCCTAGATTATGAAAGTGATTCGCGCCCCAGCAGTCATGCATCACATCCCACCTGTCGTAGATTTAAAACACAAAAACCACAAGAAAAAGTCAGGAAATTGAGTAAGCTAACACCCCAACTTGTAAAACCAAAAACAAGCCAAAAACACTTGCCTTGTTTTTCGAAAACGTTTTTACTTTTCATTTGAAAACAACACTTAGCACATATTCACATACAATCAATCCAATAATGTTTCAACGCAAACATAAATACTATCGTCATTTCAATTGTAGCATTCAAGTAAGATCAATGAGTGGGAGCTCTGAATCATTTAAGGCGGTGTAACCAGCCCTGCATAATGTGCGATCATTCAATAATTTAAGGCGGTATAACCAGCCCTACATAATCCAACCAAGACAATCTAGACCTTAAGTGTGCACACCCCCTATCAAGTATTGCTAAGCGATAGAGTAGTACTAGACGCCTACAAGCCCTCTTGAAAACCTATGCGGTGGGGCAATTATGTATGCGAGCAAAATAATATATGCGATCAATAATTTGTGGTCAACAATATTTGCGAACAATAATGTGCGGTCAATAATATATGCGATCAATATTCCCAACTCATTGTCTCCTATAACTTTCGATCATAATTCACAAATCATCAAGCATAAATCAAAGTAGCTTTCATTCAATCAAACCATCAACCAATTCATAAGTAATATGCGGTCATTATCCAAATACAATCATCCAATAACAATAACCAACATGATATTCCACGATTCTCCACCTAGGATGCATCTATGTTCTCAACCAACAACCAAATCGCACTTAGCACCATATTTTGAAAGATTTTATATAAGTCATAAAAGGGTTGAGCATGCTAGCTTACCTTCACAACTCAAGCACAAACAACACTACTCAGAGAAATAATCCTCGTTCACGAACTCCTCGTCTACAATAATATAAACACGAATCTAAATAAGTCACTAATTCATCTACCATCATACTAACTTCCTAACTAGATATGCAATCCTTTATGATATGCCATGTATGAAAGTCCCACGATATATATATCAATCAATAGACATCCCCCAACACATAAACGAACCTAGAGTATCTCCATTGGAGTTCTATTACTCTAACTAGCTCATTAACACCACTAGAATGCTAATAACGTGAAAATTCCAAAAGATCCAATTAACTTTGTTAAAACAGAAATTAAACCTTCAAAAATCATACTTTCATTTACCCATATTAATCCCAAATCAAACCAACTATATACATCATGTAAAAACCAATAAAAATCCATGTTTTGGCCTAATTACCCTTAAATCCGAAAATTAGTAATTAAATTCCGAAAAATCAGAAATTAATTCCACAAATTAAGATAACTTCGAAAATAGGTTTAACATACTAATTTCGAGTTTTCAAAACAGATTTTAATTGCAAAACTAATTCCTTTCCCCAATTTCAATTAAACAAAAATCATCAACAATTTCCACATACTACTCCAAACCAAAATCCGAAAACCCTAGTATCATAATTCATATCAATCTATCAACAATATCAAATCAATAACAAAATTAATCATCAAATCGAATTATAATAGCCCCAATTTCAATAATTCACAATTAACCCCAATAATTCAAAACTAGCATAAAAATTACTTCTTTGATACTAAAATTGATCCTACTCAATTACCCATCTAGTATAACAACTAATTAAGCATCTACAACACAAAAACGAAGCAAAGCAAGCAAGAATCGAAGTGGGTTAAAGTATAACCGAAAACAGAGGAGAGAGAAAAGAGAACAAAGGGGTTTAGGTTACCAGAAACCGGCCGGAAAAAAGGGAAGGAAGATCGGAGGGATGAAGGTGAAGGCGGAGCACGGCGGCAGGCGTGGCAAGGAAAGCTTGTGCGGGGTGGTTGTCGCGCGGCAGAGGGCAGAAGAGAGGTGCGTGCGTACGTGAGGAAAAGAAAGAAGGCTGAGGGGTTTTTCTTTCTTTTTTTCCTTTTATCAGATTTTCGTTTTTTTTTTTTTTTTTTTTTCTGATTTGGTTTTGGGTTGATTTTTGGGTAAGAGTGTTTGGGCTTACTAGAAGAAATACATTGGACTGAAAATGGAAAGTGTCCAATAGCTTATACAAACTTAGAAACTTTCCTAAATTCCTTTCTTTTTCGCGAAAACGCTCGATACTCAATTACAAAATATCACGAAAATTCGGGATATTACACATGTACTTAACCTTTGACACCTTTTGGCTTTCAGCATCATGAAGAGATTGTAATCAGCTAACAGAAGACCTTAATTGATTTGGTGGGCATTTGGATGTTACTGGATTGTGGCAGGTAGTCAATCCCTTCTCTAGGATTCTCCATGTCCATACTGGTAAGCTACAATCAAATATACTTTTTAGCTCCTCGCGTTGTTTTTACTTTTATATGTTTGTGATGAGTAGAAAGCTACAATCAAATATACTTTTTAGCTCCTCGCGTTGTTTTTACTTTTATATGTTTGTGATGAGTAGAAATCATGGCAAATTAAGATGAGCCATGAACCCATCCACCTCATTATTCTGTTCTTTGGATCGATCGAAAGTTTGTCAAATTTGGAGAAACACCTTAGTGTAACTAGGTGTCTGGAGTTGGTAATTTGGTAAAATCTAGCAAGTTGGACCTTGGGTTTAGGTAGTGATAGCTGAACATCTTTGTAGATAGAATCTTATTTTGTTTTCAAGGAATGTATGTATCCTGCGGATTACACATTATTCCTTGGAATGCTGGAACGGAGAATCACTACTGATTGCGGTTATATCCGTGTCTAGTTTTCAATTCTCGTGGTTGCTAATCAAAGTATACTCCCCGGTTTTTGGCACAAAACGATCTCGGAGAAAATTATGCTCAAAGTTTTGTGGAAGCTCCTAAGGGTCATATTATGGGTTTGAGCAAAATGTTGGGAGTCAAAAACCTATGGCATGAAAAACCGCATGCAGCCTAATGGGTGACGTGTGCTCAAAGGGTTTAAAGAACTTCTGTAACATAAGAACCCTCATATTCAATTAGGGCACTCTTAAGGATATTCATAGTAAAGTTTTTAGAATATTAGGCTATGTTAAAATAAGTGGTCAATTTTTGCCAAAATCAAAGTATATAGTCCACGGTTTTTGGCCCAAAATGGCCTTGAAACAAAAATTTCTCAATTGTTTGTGGAAGCCCTTAGGGATCTTATTAACGGTTTGTAAATACTGGGCCACAAACCTATGGTAGATTTCAAAAATCGGGAAAAATCGCACTTGACCCTTAACGGGCGCTTTTTGCTAAAAGTTTTAAAAGAACTTCCTTAACCTAGGAACCATCCCTTATATCCAACAAGTGTACTCTAAGGATGTGCATAGTGAAATTTCTAGAACGGGAGTCTACTTTGAAAAAAGTGATCAAAACTCGCCAAAACCAAAGCATATAATCTACCAGTTTTGGCTTAAAATGGCCAGTGTAGAAAGACAACTTAATTTACAATTGGAAGCCCCTAGGTTCCAAAAATCGCTCGCTAGCGTTAACAAGTGACATTAGCTGAAAGGGTTTAAAGAACGTCCCTAACATTGGAACGAAACCTTATCCTATAAGGGTAATCTAAGGATGTTTGTACTAAATTTTTTGTAACATTAGGATACGTTAAAAAAAAGGCCCAAATAGGATACGTCGTCTTAACATTTGTTGTACATAGTCACACTTTTTCGCTCAAAATGGCTTCGGAACTAAAAGTGCTCTTTTTTGTGGAAGCTCCTAGGGGTCATATTATGGGTTAGCAAAATATTGGAGCTAAAAACCTATAATAAGTTAAAATATTGGCAAAACCCGCACGATAGCCTCTATGGATGACATTGACATTTGCTGAAAGGGTTAAAGAACGTCGCCAAACATTGGAATGAAACCTCATATCCATTTAGGGTACTCTAAAGATGTCCATAGTAAATTTTTTGGATAATTTGGATATGTTAAAAACGTATTTAAGATTGGCCAAATTCGCAAAATATCATCCCCGATTTCCAACTCAAAGCGGCCTCTCCACATAAACTTTGTGGAAGCCCTTAGGGTTCATATTATGGGTTTTAGAAAGCTATTGGAGCTAAAAACCTATTGTAGGTTCAAAAATCGGCAAAAACCGCATGCTAGCCATAATAGGCGGTGTTTGTTGAAAGGGTTTCAATATATTCCGTAACATAGGAGCCAATCCTCATCTAATAAGGATACTTCAAGGATATCCAAAGTGTAGTGTTTTGGATCCTTAGGTTTACTTCAAAATAGTGTTCAAAACTAGCCAAAATCAAAGTACATAAGCCACGGTTTTTAGCCCAAAACGGCCTTGGAGCAAAAACTCCTCCAATTATTGTAGAAGCCCCGAGGTAATTTTTATGGGTTTGAGCAAAATATGGGAGCCAAAAACATGTGGTAGGATCCAAAAATCGGCCAAAACCACCCTCAAGCCTTAAGAGGTGACATTTGCTTAAAGGGTTTAAAGAACTTCCCTAACCTAGAAATGAAACCTCGGATCCAATATGGTTACTATAAGGATATCCATAGTAAGGTTTTTGGAACATCAGATCAGGCTACGTAAAAAAAAGTGGTCAAATTTGACCAAAATCGAAGTATATAATCCACGGTTTTTGGCTCAAAATGGTCTTGGAGGAAAAGTTGCTCAGATTTTTGTAGAAGCCCCTTGAGGTCATTTTATGGGTTTTAGCAGAATATTGGAGCCAAAAATCCGTGGTAGGTTCTAAAAATTGGTAAAAACTGCACTCTAGCCTTGATAGATTACATACTTACATTACCGCAAAAGGGTTTTAAGAACGTCCCTAACGTTGGAACAAAACCTCATATCTGTTTTGGGTAAGCCAAGGATGTCCTTAATAAAAATGAAAGCTTTGTCCAGATGTCAAGTGAGCCGCAAGAGAAACATTTCGCAGCCTGATTGCTGAAAATCCAACTCAAATACCGAGGATCTCTTTTTGAAGCATCAATTGTCATCAAACATAATGTGTTTTTTATTTATTTAATTTTTTTTTTTGATGACTGAAGAGATCAAAACACAGCCAAAAGCTCCTATAGTGATAAACGTATGCATGAACATCTAGTATCTGAATAAAGCTAAGTGTTGAAAAAGCAGGACATTAATGTGTTCAATACAACACACAAAATCAAACATCTAGTCACACAACCATATGGCTAAGAGCCCAACTCAAACTTCAACTCCATGGCTTCCTTCTAACTGAATTTAAGCCCTCACAAGCCTCAATTGAACTATTCGGCAGCAGAAATAAACCCCGAATTGAACAAGGCTGACAAGATTGTTCATAACGGTCTTGTCTTGAATTGTTTGATAACCCTAACCCATATGGTCAGTGAATTTTGTCAATCGAACTGAAAATCACCAACACCATTAATCTGATTCATGTATGTTGCAAAATTGTCAAATTACCATGAAAATATTGCAACATAAGGATTACTCCTGAGCTTTCAAGTATAAAAAAAAAGGAACTATATTTTAGTGCATTAAAAATTTTTGGTAGTGAATGAAATGAAAAGTGATTTTTTCAAACTAACTGTATATAGAGAGATATATGTACCTGAATATCAAATGGGTTGATGCTGCTGCCCCCTCATTCAGGGTTAAAGAATGTAGCCATCAATGATAACTTTCCTATTCTTGCAAAAAAATTCCCAGTCACAGCGATCGTTGAGCAACGGAGAATCTTTTATGATCAGTGATGTGAGTGAAGTTGGCACATCCGGCAAAGATAATTTCTGACAACATTCAATCTGCAAATCAACTAGCAAGGTTAACGACCGCAATGAAGGCACGCTCATGAGCTGTGGACAATCTATGATCTTCAATTCGCGGAGATTAGGCATGTCTGTAGGTCCTAATCCTGTCCATTCCTCAAGCTCAGACAAACCTTTTAGTGTCAATGAACTAAGCGACTTGAACTGTTCCGCAGTAGTGGGACTGGAGTTTCCGCGAAAGTTGCTATTCATCTGTTGTAGATCGTTCACTCCTTCAAACGTCAAAGTTTTAAGCACCGTAAGGTCACCAAGTGCTGGCAGTGCATTATTTGATCGACAATTCTTCATATGTATGACCTCCAGCATTCTTTCCGGATTGCACAACCAGGATGGAAACACACCATTTGTAATTGTTAATTTCTTCAATAAATCATGGGGTTCTAGGCCACTAAGGATTTCTTGGTTAACATCATGGTCTATCTGTTCTGTCCATTCTAGTTGCAGCTCATCAATACCCTCCTTGCTGCGTAGATTAGCAGCCCCAGCGTCAATCTTTGTTTCAACATTTTCAAGATTGGTAATGCAGATTGACCCTTGAATGAAATCCATGTTCTTTAATTCCGCAATGGAACATCCTTCTTCTTCTTGCACAGGAAACAAAGGAAGTGTTTGAAGGTGACGAAGATTTCCAATGTGTGATGGTAGGTCAAAACGCCTTATGTCACTTTCTTCCCAATCTATACAGACCAAATTACTCAAATTTTGGAAATCTTGTGGCAAGTGAAGAAGGTTTGTAGTCTCCTTGATCCTTAGAAACTGCAAGGTGCTGATTTTAGAAAGCTTTTTAGGCAATTCTGTTATTGGAGTACGGGAAATATCAAGGTACTGAAGGTTTTGTAGTTCATCTATGGAATTGGGTAGCTTTTCTACGTTAGTTTGTTTCAAGGACAAAACTCGAAGTCGTTTAAGAGTCTTTACAATATCATGAGGAAGTATTATTGTGGTAGGAGATAACGCAATAAACGTACGCAGGCGGCTTTTTCTAAATTTTTTCCAGATTTTAGAATCAATTTTTTCATATGAAAATGAAAGATGACGAACATGGGTGTAGGATATTTTGTCAAGTGGAGTTGACGAAGATGAGGCGCCCTTACCTTCTTTTGGGGGTTCAAAATGCAGGAATGTGGATGCAGCAGCTAACTTGGAAATTTCATGGCTGAATTTCTGCAACATATAAATTGGCCTTTCATTGCTGTTGTGGATACTCTCTCGAGAAAGTTCAAGTATCATTCGCTGAAGTAGTTCCTTGACACAGTCGACTTTTGTTGAGGAAATGAACCCTTCTGCCGCCCAAAGCTGGATCAACTCATCACCAAAATGCTGGTAATGGCAGGGGAAGAGTGAGAAGTAAGCTAGACATTGCTTCAGGTGAGGTTCCATATCTAAGTAGCGGGGTCTTAGTATTGGAAAAACTTGCTTGAACCCAGGTAGATCCCACAGGTCTGTGGTAATTATGTTTTTCCATTCACCTTCCTCATGCGAAGCGAGGGCAACTCCGAGCATCCTAGCAACTTCAGAGAATCCTCCACATCTTTCTGCTAGTTTGTCAGCGGTAAGGGACAAGGCCGGCCGAGGTAGTGTTGCATCCAAGGACAGTGCCGTGTCAACGATCAGCTGCTTGCAGTTCTCAGTCTGTTTATTGGCATTTGTGTCCATCGGCTTTACTTGGCAAGGTCCACCTGCATCTACAATCAATCTTAAAGTTTCCTCAGGCAATCCTTGGCCCTGACAGTGGAACCCGTTGCGCTTACGCAACCTTGTTTCCTCGAGACGATTTAGTTGCGATGATACGTTATCGAGGGCCTTTGTTAGCTTATCAATATACGATTTCCTGGTTTTCATCCGTGACGGTTTCCGTCCAATATCAACAAAGAGATCTTGTATTTCGTAACAAAGTAGTGTCTGTTGGTCGATCCGTTCTTTGACGACACGGCGATCATCACCGTCGAAGTGATGGAGTGCGTCAAGCTTACAAATGCTGTTTCTTATGGCCAGAATATGATCAGTCTCCAAGTTTTCCAGCTCCTGGGGACTGTCTTTGATCTGTTTTAGTTTAGTACCAAGGGCACTTAATGCTTTAGTGATAACAAGCTTTGATATGATTTCGACGATTGATGTTAGGAGACCTGCAAAGGCTGCTTCCATGATCATAGTCGATTGATGGCCTCCAAAGATAATTTTTCGCTACAAAGGCAAAAACGAGTTTATATAGTTAGGATCACGTTGAGTTGAAAAATAACTCTATCATGTACAACAACAACAACATCCAAGCCTTATTCCCAAAATGATTCGTGGTCGGCTAACATGAATCGTCGTCTAAGAACCGTCTTATGCGCGTCATAAAATTTCAAAAACGTTGTGAACCATTTTGAAACATTGAAACACTTTCGGAAAGAGTTTTAGAAAGTCCTCAAAATAAGTAAAAAGTTTAAAAATGAGTGAAAAACATATAACTTTGAACACCAAGGAAAAGTTTTGGAACAAGTTAGGAAAACCAAACAAAGAAATTAAAAATAGTCAAATTTAGTCCTCCACATGGATAACTTCTCTTCAAGCCGCCCTATCCAACAACATACTCTTTTCAAGCCCTAGGAAGCTCATATCACTTCTAATCACTCTCATCCAGGTCATGTTGGGTCTTCCCCGACCCCTACTAATATTATCACTTCCCCACCCTTCTACTATTCTAACCGGCGCGTCACTAGGCCTCCTCCTCACATGACCATACCACCTCAATCTCCATAATCTTGTCCGCGATGGGCGCAACCCCTACTTTCTCCCTACGGTAGAGTTTAATACTAATACTAGAAACATGTATGACTTTACATATAATAATATCCCACTTAAGCATGACTCTCTCTACTTCAACCATTATTCACTTCTTCTCAACCAAACCACGACCACCCACCTCCTTTCTCTCCGTCTACACCACCGATAATATCAGCACCGGTTTGACACTAGCTAGTTAACTGTCAATGGGGTTTGGCACTGGTTAGGCCGTTAGGGTTTTCTTCATTAATCATCAACTTCACTGAACCTAGCCATGGCACTAATTACAGATTAAAGATACAATTAAAAGATAAAGAAACGATGTTGATATGCATGCCAAGGGTTATCAGGAGCCATGACACTACTACGACGAAATGTCTTAAAGACATTAGAATACATTACCTGAAGTATTTAGTGATGCGGAAATGGGAAAACTTTCGTAATTTGTATGATTTATTCCCCAATATAGGCACAATATATAGCTTGTTTGACAATTTCTAAACTTTGTAGTACCCGTTTCGTCGTTGACGAATTAACCATAAGAAGTTCCAATTTTTGAAAAGTGGAAAATGATTGATCAAATGAAGTGTTTATATAACTTGTGAAAGTTTCTGAATTTTGGCAAACATGAATCGTTAATTCGTGTAAGCCTTATGAGAATTTACTTAATTGACCTTTGACCTTAGAGCCACGAAGACTCTTTTAATTACCAGAAAAAAAGAAAAATTTCATGGAAATTACATAAAGGAATCCTTTCAATAAAAATATTATAAGGTCACACATCGTGCTTCGCTCCGAGAGTTGGCTCGACTAGCCCAACTTGGCGATGGCCGTAGCCGTGGATTTCTACTTGTTAGTTTTTAATTCTTGAACCCAGATAAAATTAGTTTTAATAATTGGTCCTCCGTGCAACTTTCTTATTTTTAATCCATTATTATGACAAGGAGCCACGCATGGTGATACGTCCATTGTAACGGACTGAAGTGGGTTAGAAGACTAATAACAGTTGTTAACGTAAGGGTTAGGTTGGCAAATCAGCCCTGATTCGATTAGTTGACCTGGAATTTTGACCCGATAAAACTCAAAATTGGGATCAACCATCTCCGCCAGTTCCGACCGATGATGATGACTTGAACCGACATAACTCGATGATTATCCAAACCGACACAACCCTAACAATGACTTAGCTAGTATTGCCAAAAATGACCATCGGTATCTAAAATCGATAGTGACCCGACCCGTCCGCCACAAAATTTCCTCCATAGAACCGATCCAAACCCGAGCAGACCCGACCCAAAGGATCATCTGATCTGATATGACCTGACCTGACCCGACGATCCATTTGCCACCTCTAATAAGGGTCCTCTAACAGATTTCGGGGGCCTTGTGCGAAATCGAAATTAAGCCCCCAATGATATAAAAATGTATTATATACAATGATATTAGATGACTACACCCTCTTCGTCCAAATTCGGCCCCATCCCCAAAGTATTCCTGTGTTGAGAAGATGTACACACTAATCGATCTATAGTTTCAAAAAAATTATATAGCGAATTAGATTCGAATTTTCTCTAACTTGCTATGCGATTTTTTTTTGAACTTAGACTAACCGAGTAGTGTGTACACCGTTTTCTAATATAAGGTCGTTTTATACACGAGGTGTTTAAGATGAGACGGAGGGAGTATTAATATGAAGCCAAAACTCCAGTAACAAACAACATTTCATAAGTCAACATAAAATTAAACGTCTTAAATTTATAAATTGGGTCTTAAAATGATACGGTGTATCACAGGGCCGTGTGGGAGGAAACCGGGGCCATGGGCGAAACTTGTAGGTTGGGGTCCGTAAAGTCGGCAATATAGGCGAAACTCCAAATTGGGGCTCTTAAAAGACCGTAACATGCGCTATACTAGTATAGTGAAATTCATTCGGAAATTGTTAGATCATCGAACCCTTCCAAAATCCGAAGGACAAACTAATCCACTTTTCCAAGCGTTGGACCACTGGTGCAACTTAAGCTTGATGATTTTTATGCAGGCTAAAATGTATATATCTCTAATCTGAAATGGGCCCTGAGCGTAGGCTCAGCTCGCCCAGGCTCCTCCACGCCTCTGGGTGTATGTCACCAATATGAAAACAAATTAATCAATGAAAATATAGGTATTTGTGTAATTGCGCAAATTATACCATGCTTTCGGGGGCACAAGGAGTATGGTGGTCATCTTCACAATAGAGGAGTAGGAACCACATTTAAATAAATTTAAATCTAGTTAAGTGTGATCCCTACTCCTCTATTGTGAGGAGGACCACTATGTCTCTTGTGCTCCCGGGAACATGGTATAAGCATTGGTGTAATTGGTGCCCAAAACTTTGGTGCCCAAACTTTCGAATATTTGAAAGCAGAGTCCGGTAACTTTGTTCTTGCGATTATATTGATATGCATTAACGTTGTTGCTTTTGTTATTCTTTCTTTTATGATGGCTCTCGGAGAATAATATCTCCATTTTCGAATTAGAGGAATCGGATTTTTTTCTCTCTCCTTATTCCTAATTTTTATTGCAATTCTGCACCATCATCTTCATCAGTCGATCTTTTATCTTCCTCTTTGTGTTTGCTTTTTAATTGTAATTAAACAATAGAATTGTACCCAGGAAATTTGAGGTGGGCTCCTTTGTTGAGGTTTTTTTATGAGGTGGGTTTGGGTTGGATCAAGAAAAAAATCTCATCCTAAATGAGAGATTCGTGGGTGGATGATTCAGGTGATTTTTTCACCAACTTCGAACCCTTAGGCGCATGTTCCCGGTACTTCTTCAAGCAATTTTTCCTGTTTGATTTCTCAGTTTTGTTGTAATGGAATTGGTTTTTTGATTGATACCATTTGATTCATACGGAGTATTATGTTTGATGAAAGCTCTTCTTGTGAAAGTTCCTTTCAACTGAAGTGATTTCTGGAGCAAGTTTTTGTTGCTGCTGCTCCAAATTGTTTTCTTGTGGCCTGTGGGGGAGAAAAATGGATGATTGATGAATGACGACAAATCTAACACTGTTGGACGTAGACCCCAATTTCAAAGAAGAAAGTTGATATACCCTAATTTCAAATGAAATGAGAAGTTCAGACCCCAATTTAGCTACTAACTCTAGGAATATACGAGGAGCTGTTGAATTTAATAGGCCCAAAAAAGAATCAGAAAACAGAAGGCAAACAAAAATTAAAAAAAAAAAAGAAATAAAGGCAGTGATACGAGGGACGAGAAATTGATAACAATTTTCAATTGAATAGTGTCAATAACAGGGATAGTTCCGACTTTTCATGCAAGATTTTAGGGGTAATATTGTCCAAGCCAAACAAAATAACCGCCTCAACCCGTCATTATCCTCTGCCGCCCACCTACCACCCCAAACAACCAGTCAGCAGCCTATCTCGCCGAAAACTGCGAACACCCCCAACTTTCCGACGCCGTCGGAATTCAAAAGACACCCTATGAAGGGCGTGGTAAACCCCTAACCCAAAAAAAAGTAAATAAAAGAAAGTATAGAAGATGGCCGAAAAAGGGTTGATGGTTCAACTTCCCGGCGCCGCGAAGGACGGCGGCTTGAGGTCTAGGCGACGAAGCGGCTTCGGAGTTGATGATCGCAGATCTGGGCGTGCATGGGTGCAGGCGATCGATGATGATGACGATGTTGGTGGTCTGATATTGATCGGCGATCGATGATGATGATGGTGGGTTGATGTTGATGTTGATGTTGATGTTGATGAAGATGAATACGGGTGAGAAGAACAAGGATGAGATGAGAAAGATAGGGGAAGTGAGGAGGAAACTCGAAACTTGTCGAGGGTTATGAGAAGGCAAGTTTTTTTTGTCCTTTTGTATTATTAGCTATTGTTTTATTGAAAACTGTTATCGATTTTTCGACCCTCATCTTGGACTTGGGGGCGCTCATTAGAGATGGGCCTATATACCATGCATATACAAGAATGAAAACATAACGGCTTTGCCAATGACCTCGGGCTTGTTTGACCAACCTCCAACTTTTTCAGAAATATTTCCGAAAACAATTTATGGAGGAAGATCTTTAAATTGGAGCTTCTACTTCTGATGAACAAATTTACACTAAAAGTGTTTCTCAAGAACCAGAACAATTTCTCAATTTTGAGTGTTTGGGTAGTGTTCAGTTTTTAGGACACATAAACAACCAGAAGTTTGGCCAAAGGCACCTAAATACACACAGGGCCATTACTACTAGCATCAATTTTACCAGTGGGATGTCTACTTCAACATGTATCTTTCATAACACAAATAATATTCGGGGGCCTAATTAAATTGAGGGGTTGTGTACTTGTGTGCAGCCGCACAGCCTACGTAAACTAATGGCCAGCCTAGTTAATGTAGTAATTAATATTCAAAATTGAGCAGCTCAACTTAAAATTGGTGTCATTCGACAGATAAGTGCAAACTAGTTGATTTACATTTTAAGAATTTAATATACAAACTCATTGTTACGTAGTATTTCATATTTGTATTGTAGTAAATAAATTAGTTGTGTGCAACTTATGATTGGCAAAATGTCATAATCGTGAATAAATGCAAGCATGCATGTCATCTTAAGGCTCGATCACGTCAAGTATTCTTGCATTTATTCACGATTCCGAGGGGGTTCCTAGCGCCTAGCGGACCCTGGAGTTGTGAGCTGAGACTTTTGCTTAGCTTGCTACTTTGTTTGTAACCGACACTGACTTATGCTTCGTTATGTTTTATCCATGCCAACCCTTGTAAGAAGAAAAGAAAAGGGACATTATTTGCAGATTTCTGGATCACCTGTTACTCTGTTTGTATACTTAACGTTTTATTCACGTTCCATTATTTGGTTTAACAAATTGTTTCAAACATCATCAAAGAACATACTACGTGCCTGTTATGAGAAATGTTGGCCTTCGGGGTCAACCCGACCGCTTCTATGAGTAAGGGAGCGTTTTTAAAGAGAATTCTTGGAAAAGGGTGTAGGACCCTTGTTATTATAGTCCAATCTGTTGAACGACAACTTACTAGCTTACTTTCCAATATCAACTCTGTTCAACTTTTTTTTGTTCTCTTTTTCCCTATTGTAGACCACTTGGTTTTTTTTTTTTTTTTTTTTTTTTTTTTTTGACATGATAGACCAATCCAAATTTTGAAGTGCTAAACAAAAAACTTGTTCAACAAAAAAAGTTGCACGTCTCCCATGTATTAAAACGCCAAGGTTTTACACACTGTAACCTTGGGGGTTTTACTATTCACAAAAAAAAAAAAACAGTGTCTTACTGCCATGAACATTGGCGGTTTTAGATAAGGGTGACGTGCACCCCATTATATTAAATAAGTTTTGTTCCAATCCATTTTGTTTTAACATTTTTTTTTTAGCACTATTTCAAAAAATCGTTCAATTTTGAACGTCAATCATTACATTGGTTGGTAAAATAATGACAAGACCCACGTCTGGACACAGAATAAGACACAAATCGAAGATTTTGTTTCCGTCATCCGAATTTTAGTTGCATTTTAAATGACATCGATCATTTAATAGTTAAAGCATATATACGAAATTATTTGAGTAATAGACTAATAGTCACTAGACTTGGCAAATGGGTAATTCGGGTCGAGTTCGAGTCGGGTCGTCTTTCAAGTCATGTCTTAGGGTCGGGTCTAGTTCAGTTGTGCTAACTACAAGTCTATTTGGGTAGGGTCATGTAATTCGATTCAGGTAGGTCAGGTTCATACAGGTCCAATTCGGATCTGGTCAGATCATATTTATGTCATTTCTTAATATTTTGTCTAATATTATCTTAACTTGAAGTTTTATTGATAATTTGAGTGATGTACCTAATCTAAGTCATTTTTGCTCAACCGAATCTTTAAAACGCCTGGTTATTCTGGTCCGGCTCATTTCAGTCCCGGTCATGTTCAGGTCGAACAGAATTCAGGTCATTTTCGGGTTTGAGTAGGGTCAATTCGGATTTCGGGTTGAATTCAGATTTGAAATTCAGGTCAAGTAATTTGAGTCGGATGTTCGTGTTTGGATCAGTTTTGCCGGGCCTAATAGTAACTACTCGTTGCCAACTTTCAAAAGTCAATTTGTGGTCGTCACCAACAATATATGAATGCCTACTTTGTTAACTACTTCATACCAGCTAGAATTATTTACTCATGTTACAATTCATGGTGGCCAAGTTGGCTAAGCTCATATTGGCATAATCGTAAACGAGAAGAAGATTAATTCACAAGTATTATCAACTATACTCCGCCCCCCTATTTTTTTTTTTCCGACGTAACCATAACTTACATTTGAGTCGTTGTCTATTCCCAACCAATTTATAGTATATAACTTGACCTTTGATCGATGCACCCATCCAAACCAACTCTTCGGCCATTCCTAAATCTTCTCCCGGCCGTCTGTTTGATTTTCTTCTTCCTCTCCAACTCGTACCCATGGATACATCTGCTATCTGTGAGTCCATCAAATCCCTCCTCGAAAAGCTAGAGAGCTTAGACGAGGAGCACCTCAAAATCCCTTTCATAATCAATAGAATTGAGGAATTCAACGTTAAATCGATTTTTGTCAGAAACATTTCGGTTAAGCACACCGATTTAGACCTTTCCCGGGGAAAGAGAAATGATTATAGGCTTAAGAGAGATTGGTTATTAAGAGAAATTGTTTCTGATCAAGACATTATATGGGGAGGTGAGAGTGACTCAAGTCTTTCCAAAATGGTGAATCATGGTAAACCATTCCCGTCAGAAGAGGAGTCGTCTGCGCTTTCCAGAAATATTGCAAATCAACTCATGAAATTTGCTAATAAATACTTCACCAATCAAATGAGTAATCGGGAACAATCCTTCACCAATCCTACCATAAATTATGAAGATTTGATTTGGCGTAACCCTGGTCTGATAACATGTTTCGTTTACTGCTCTCTCTATCCAAAAGGCCATAAAATAATAAGAGAGGATTTAGTCCAACAATGGATCGCCCAAGAATTCTTCCAACCGCAAGCTTGGCTAGCTGATGCTGATGCTGATGCTGAGTTGGAAGAGATAGGGAACCAGTATTTCAATGAGATGCTGTCGGGAGGTGTGTTCCAAGAGGCCACGTATGCATACGGCACTAGCCCGAGTGATGATGGGCAGGCTGTAGTATACAGCTGTGTGATGCACCCTGTTGCTTATAATGCTGCGCGCCGCATTGCTGCACAACTAGTAGCTGTGCATGACGGCGTTGTTGGTAATATGAGTAGCACAAAGTATGTGGCATTTCACAACCTCCATGATCCTGAATCAAAAAAGGGCATAAATTGGTCGGGCTACTCATCGCACGCCAAAATACTAACAACGTTGATGCTCTTCGACAGTCATATCCCCAATTTGGAGGATTCAATTTCGTCTGGCTACAGGAATATGCAAGTTTTGAGTTTAACTAGATCCTTAATCAAGAAACTGCATCTTAATGATCGCCTTGACCGATTAAGGTACCTTCGTCTGTCTCTTGATCAAATAACTGAGTCGTATCGACATCTGTTATATACTAGAGACCTTCAAACACTCAGTATTGATCACTCAGGGGTAAACTCTATCGGTTTGGATTACTCCATGTTCGAACGGCTAAGGCATTTGTACTTAACAACGACAGAACCTTCTTTGGAGCTGTCCGAAATGAAATTTCTACGAATACTGGAACTTTCACGCTGCAAATATCTCCAAAGACTGTCAGAAGGTATGGGGAACCTGGGGTTTCTAAGAGCCCTACGGATTTTTGATTGTCCCGAATTGAAGTCGCTTCCTCAATGTACGGAAGGCCTACCCTGTATCGAGGAGTTGGTGCTTCATAATTGCCGTCATCTGGATTTAACGAAAGGCAATGCCATGAGAGCATTGCCGAGGCTCCGATACTTGGAAATGATAGGCCTACCTTTGTTGTTTGAGCTGCCTCGTGGGCTTGAGGATGCAGCTGCTCTCGAGTACATGATGATTGGTAACTGCACAAGACTGAGGAGGCTAACAGACGTGGTGCAGAATGTCGTGTCTTTGAAGCGACTCTGTATTTACAAATGTCCAAATTTGACAGCTCTGCCAAACGGGATACGCACTCTCACCCAGCTTCAGTCTCTACATATTGGACACTGTCCTAGCCTGGTTTCCCGATGCGCTCGAGATGCAGTTGATTGGCCTATCATATCGCACATCCCAGATGTTTTGCTTCACGACGAATCCACAAACACACAGGTTTTAATTTACTCCAATTTACCTTTTATGTGCCGTGTTTTTTATTTTCTAAAGTTGCTTACTTGCTTACATGTGGTTCGAATATGTTTTGAATTCTTCGATATATGTTAAAGATCCCCAAATTTAAACTACCAAAATGGTTATGCATTTTCACAAGGTCAAGCAGCAGAAGCCAAGCTCGTCGTCTTACTCTCAAGAGAAGAATCCCCATCTCAACCAATTCGTCCCCTTCTTTGCACTGAAAACTCAGATGGCGCCGGATTATGCTGGATCTTCCGGAGGTACATTTCAATTTCTCAAAATTCCGATAATACCGTAGACTCTAGGAAAGATCAGAGAAGCAATGATTTTGTTTGCTTTCAAATAAGTTGTCTAATACTGATGTGGAATGTCAATTTAAAATTGATTTGCTCAAAAATATTAGCTTTGAAATCGAAGTACATGTACGATTGTACATTGAATTTCGCTCAGCTAGTCAGGTTGAAATGCGATAGTAAAACTAATTGCCCAACCATTGCATTGGTTGTCTGCAAATTTGTAGGCTTTGGTGATGAAAAATACGATTCAAAGGACTGTAGTCGATGGGACATCATTGGTCTAGTGTTGAAAGCAGTGTTCAGGTTAAGAGGCATGGTGTCAGAAAGTAGGCGACTCCAACGTCTGTATGAAAAGGAGCATCTGAAATTAACAAAGAGAGTCCAGCGTGTGAATGAAGAAGAGGAGCTTAAGAAGCAAATGAAACTTCACTGCTGTCTATTTCCGGATGATTATGAAATCGAGAGAAACACATTAGTTCAACTATGGATGGCTGAAGGCCTTTTAAAAGGCGCGACCATGGAAGATGTTGGTAACAGCTACTTTGGCATGATGGTGAGAGACAAATTCTTGTTAAGCTCGACAGTCAACGTTTTGTCCCGCAAGCAGATGTATAAGATCAATTCACATAAAGTTAAGGCGTTTGTGGATGAATTGCCTATACTAGAAACTAAAGGTCTTTACAAGAAATTTGATGGTGAAATTGGTGATGGGTCTAACAAGCACTGGCATATCTCTTTAGTGTCCGATGATATTAATCAGACAAAATTATTCGAGACACTGAAGAGCTTCAACCAACTTAGAACACTTCTGCTGATTCGCAACTATGGATCTTCTCTCTCAAAAGTGCCGTATGAGATGTTTGTAAACATGCGTAATTTACATTCATTAGACTTGAGTGGAAGTCATATAAAAGAGCTGCCGAGTTCAATAGGGTACGTGACAGAGTTACGCTTCCTAGATCTTTCATTCACGCTGGTTCAAGAGTTGCCGGAATCATTGGGTTGCCTTCTTGAATTACAGGCCTTGAAACTTGTAGGGTGCAAGAGACTTATTGCTCTACCTATCAGTATGAAACGTTTAATCAGCCTTCGTCATTTGGACTTTGATGTGCTTGGCCAATTATCTTCTATGCCGACTGGAATAGGGGCTCTTACAGAGCTTCACACTCTTTCAGCCTTTGTAGTTGGAAGAAAAAAGGGTGCTGATATCAGAGAATTAGGAACTCTCAATAACCTTAGAGGAAGTTTGTGTATTTCCGGGTTGGAACATGTTACGGAAGATGATGCTAAGAAAACTAGTTTGTCGAGGAAACATCTTACTCAACTGCAATTAAGATGGAATCCTAATTCCAGGAGGTCGAAGAGCAATACAAATGATAATGATAAGCCTGACGATGTAATCAATAGTCTTAGGCCCAAAGGCTATGACTTAGAAGAGCTGCTGATATTGTATTTTCCGGGTGGCTATCTTCCAACTTGGATGGGGGATGCAGAGTTGGTTAAACTTGTTAGTATCAAACTAATACGATGTGAAAATGTCGAGCTTGACGTTGCACTAGGGGAACTACCAGTACTCAAGTTTCTGCACATTGATCAGATGAATCTTGTTACAGAAATTGACGATAGAATTTGTGGAGGTAATGCAAGGAGTCGAGCATTTCCAAAGTTGGACGAGTTAACTGTTGATACCATGCTCAATCTGACTACATGGACAGATGTGCAAAGCGACGACTTCCCGGTCCTATCTAAGCTGATTCTCCGGAGTTGTCCCAAGTTAATTGAACTCCCTTTTACTTCACTGCCTGGCTCCTTGAAACACCTAGAAGTGAGCGAATGTGAAGCGCTCCAGTGCCTGCCAATTGCAGATCAGTTGTCACCACCATCTTCTCTACATACTCTGATTATTGATGACTGCCCATTGTTGAGGGCGAGGTACTCAACAACGGGCGAAGAGTGGGAGAAGATAAAGCATGCCCAAAGCATATGGATTGATTTGAAAAACATGCACTCTGAAGCAGATACGGGTAAATTTCAATTCTCCTCTGAATTTTACTTCCAATATCGAATTAATCTCAACTTCTATATCGTGACTAGCCAGATTATTGAACATTACATTGAATTAATCTCAACTTCCCCAGTAAAGCTTAGCATTACTAGAACATTTCCAGCAAGAATGGATGCATTTTTATCTGTCAAAAAAGAATACACATAGTACAGATTGAGCATTGTTTAGGAATTATGCGCACCACTAATCGCGATATAGAATCAGTTAATAATTTGTATGGTTGTAACATGATTTCAGATTCAAATTCAGATTCAGATTCAGATTCGAATTCCATTTCAAGTTCAGATTACAATCCCAATGCCAATTCAGAAGAACATGTTACACCTCACCTATATGAGTTCCCGTCAAAGCCATGTGTAATGAAATTTGCACTCTTCATATTTATTTTTATACTACTCGGTATCCCCTACGTGACTCATAATTCCAAAGTTGAGGTTTTTACTCCTCACATAGGGAGGGGTGTAAATGTCAATCCAAGTGCTGTACAAGTCATCACCTTAAAGCCGCTGCCCTCAACAGAAAATAATACGGAGTAAAAAAGATAAAGCATCCAAGGAGCACAGCCGCACAGGGATAGATTGATCTGATTAAAAGTGTAGAGGGTTACACTTCGGATGGGAGGCACTGAAAGGATTCAAGTGTCTGCAAATCGATCAAATGAATCTTGTTACATAAATTGACAATGGAACTCGTGGATCTACTGCAATGACTCGAACATTTCGAAAGTTTGAAGAGTTAACTGTTGATGCCATGCTCAATCTGATACTACGACGTGCAAATTCTGATTCTAGTGATTTCAATGGTGATTTCGGTGAAGATACCGTCACAACTGAAGCGGAGTAGGGTAACTGGGGCAACCATCAACTGAGCTTTTTTTCCCCCCTGTAAATAGTGCGGTAGAGTACAAAACTTTCGTCTGTGTATTGCTGAAAACCAAACTCAAAAACTGAGGATCCTCTTACCTTGAAGCATCAACTGTTCATACATCAAACATAATGGTTTACATAACCACAAGCTCCCATTCATATGATCGAATTTCTGCTTAATCTTTATATACTGATAATTGTATGCATGAACATATACCATTTGAAGATCGGTAAGTATCTAAAAGCAGGACATTGACGTGCGTAAGCCACAATGCCCATTCATATAATCAAATGTCTTAATCTTTATAAAGATGATAGCTAGTGTGCATGAGCATATAGCACTTGATCGAATAACGCATAGTATCTAAAAGTAGGACTAAGGACATTAACGTGTGTAATACATCTCACAAAATCAAACACACAGCCACATAGGGAACGTTGCAACCATATTGCCGAGAGCCCAGCTCAAAGGATTTCTCCTCCTGAACATTCAAGTAAAAATGAACAGTTGATTTTGTCAGATTAACTGCATATATAGAGATAAATGTACCTGAATATCAAACGGGTTGATGGTGCCCCCTCATCCAGGGTTAAAGAATAATATAGCCATCAAAGGTAACTTTCCTATTCTTGCCAAAACTTCTCCAGTCACAGCAGTCCTTGAGCAACGGTGATACGAGCCTAGATGACTTTGATGAAGTTGTGCTAGGCAAGATGGAGGAAGGGCCAAATCAGGCCGCAAATCAGGCCATAACTCATGCTCACTTTTCAAAACAGAGGAGTTGGATTGGTGAAAGTCGTAGTCCAATTGTTTGCTTGGTTAATTGCTGCACTTAAGCCATTCTGAAGATAGGATTCCTAAGCTGAATATTTCAGTTTTTGCATAATAATGTAGAGCAATTAAGGTGGGGGTTTTTGTCATTACTTCTCTCTTAATTAGCTAGTTTAATTCCTGTTTTTATTGCAATTTATTTGCTTAGTTTGTAACAGTTATTTGGAGACTATTTATAGTCGTCCATAGCTTATGTTTTGGGGCATCAAATCAGTAAAGAAAATCCAACCATATCTTTGTGTTTTCTCTAATTGTCGAGCACAATTAACGTGACTTAGCTAGAGTGCGATTCTTGCTTTGTTTCTTCTGAGTTACGAGTCAATAGGTCTTGTCTCGAACTTAGGATTGCTAAGTTATAGGTCTAACTTACAATCAAACTATCCGGTTACAACCATTTCCGCTGCTACTCGTATAAAACGGGCAATCTTTTATAATCAGTGATTTGATGGAGGTTGGCACATTATCCGTCAAAGATAATTTTTGACAATATTCAATCTGCATATCTACGAGTGAGGTTAAAGAGTGCAATGAAGGCACGCTCTCGAGCTCTGGACAATTAATGATCTTCAATTCACGGAGCTTAGGCATGTCTGCTGGTCCCAATCCTGTCCATTCTTTAAGCTCAGACAAACCTTTTAGTGTCAATGAATTGAGCGACTTGAACTGTTCCGCAGTAGTGGGACTGGAGTTTCCGCGAAAGTTGCTGTCCATGTGTATTAGATTACTCACTCCTTCAAGCTTCAAGGTTTTTAGCAGCGTAAGGTCACCAAGTGCTGGCAGTGCATTGTTTGATCGACAATTCTTCATATGTATGACCTCCAGCATTCTTTCCGGATTGCACAACCAGGATGGAAACACGCCATTTGTAATTGTTAATTTCTTCAACAATTCATTGGGTTCTAGGCCACCAAGGATTTCTTGGTTAAGATCATGGTCTATATGTATCGACCATTCTAGTTTCAGCTCATCGATACCCTCCGTAGATTAGCAGCCCCAGCGTCAATAATTGTTTCAACATTTTCAAGATTGGTAATGCAGATTGACCCTTGAATGAAATCCATGTTCTTTAATTCCGAAATGGAACATCCTTCTTCTTCTTGCACAGGAAACAAAGGAAGTGTTTGAAGGTGACGAAGATTTCCAATGTGTGATGGTAGGTCAAAACGCCTTATGTCACTTTCTTCCCAATCTATACAGACCAAATTACTCAAATTTTGGAAATCTTGTGGCAAGTGAAGAAGGTTTGTAATCTCCTTGATCCTTAGAACTGCAAGGTGCTGATTTTAGAAAGCTTTTTAGGCAATTCTGTTATTGGAGTACGGGAAATATCAAGGTACTGAAGGTTTTGAAGTCCATCTATGGAATTGGGTAGCTTTTCTACGTTGGTTTGTTTCAAGGACAAAACTCGAAGTCGTTTAAGAGTCTTTACAAGATCATGAGGAAGTATTATTGTGGTAGGAGATAACGCAATAAACGTACGCAGGCGGCTTTTTCTAAATTTTTTCCAGATTTTAGAATCAATTTTTTCATATGAAAATGAAAGATGACGAACGTGGGTGTAGGATGTTTTGTCAAGTGGAGTTGACGAAGATGAGGCGCCCTTACCTTCTTTTGGGGGTTCAAAATGCAGGAATGTGGATGCAGCAGCTAACTTGGAAATTTCATGGCTGAATTTCTGCAACATATAAATTGGCCTTTCATCGCCGTTGTGGATACTCTCTCGAGAAAGTTCAAGTATCATTCGCTGAAGTAGTTCCTTGACACAGTCGACTTTTGTTGAGGAAATGAACCCTTCTGCTGCCCAAAGCTGGATCAACTCATCACCAAAATGCTGGTAATGGCAGGGGAAGAGTGAGAAGTAAGCTAGACATTGCTTCAGGTGAGGTTCCATATCTAAGTAGCGGGGTCTTAGTGTTGGAAAAGCTTGCTTGAACCCAGGTAGATCCCACAGGTCTGTGGTAATTATGTTTTTCCAATCACCTTCGTCATGCGAAGCGAGGGCAACTCCAAGCATCCTAGCAACTTCATAGAATCCTCCACATCTTTCTGCTAGTTTGTCAGCGGTAAGGGACAAGGCGGGCTGATGTAGTGTCGCATCCAACGACAGTGCCGTGTCAATGATCAGCTGCTTGCAGTTCTCAGTCTGGTTATTGGCATTTGTGTCCATCGGCTTTACTTGGCAAGGCCCACCTGCATCTACAATCAATCTTAAAGTTTCCTCAGGCAATCCTTTTCCTCAGGCAATCCTTTGCCCTGACAGTGGAACCCGTTGCGCTTACGCAACCTTGTTTCCTCGAGACGATTCAATTGCGATGAGACGTTATTGAGGGCTACGACGATCATCACCGTCGAACTGATGAAGTGCGTCAAGCTTACAAATGCTGTTTCTTATGGCCAGAATATGATCAGTCTCCAGATTTTCCAGCTCCTGGGGACAGTCTTTGATCTGTTGTAGTTTAGTACCAAGGGCGCTTAATGCTTTAGTGATAACAAGCTTTGATATGATTTCGACGATTGATGTTAAGAGACCTGCAAAGGCTGCTTCCATGATCATAATCGATTGATGGCCTCCAAAGATAAATTTTCGCTACAAAAGCAAAAACGAGTTTATATATTTAGGATCACATTGAGTTGAAAAATAACTCTATCATGTACAGTAGAGTTAGATACTAGTACTAGAAACATGACTCTACATGTAATAACCCACTTAAGCATGACTCTCTCTACTTCAACCATCATTCACTTCTTCTCAACCAAACCACCACCACCCGCCTCCTTTCTCTCCGTCTACACCACCGAAGATTTCAGCACCGGTTTGACACTAGCTAGTTAACTGTCAATGGGGTTTGGCACTGGTTAGGGTTTTCTTCATTAATCATCAACTTCACTGAACCTAGCTCTCATATATTCAAGTCTTAGATTCTTACTAATTACAGATTAAAGATACAATTAAAAGATAAAGAAACGATGTTGATATGCATGCCAAGGGTTACCAGGAGCCATGACACTACTACGACGAAATGTCTTAACTTCATCAGATACATTACCTGAAGTATTTAGTGATGCGGAAATGGAAAAACTTTCGTAATTCGTATGATTTATTCCCCAACATAGGCACAATATATAGCTTGTTTGACAATTTCTAAACTTTGTAGTACCCGTTTCGTCGTTGAAGAATTAATCATAAGAAGTTCAAAATTTTTGAAAAGTGGAAAATGATTGATCAAATGAAGTGTTTATATGACTTGTGAAACTTTCTGAATTTTGGCGAGTTGCTCGGTCTCTTTTCTCTCTTTAAATAGATGGCGATTTGCTATTACTCAAGGCGTGAATATGCTCGTCTTACAACAACTACTAAGCCTTATCCCCAAAATGATTTGCAGTCCGCTAACATGAATCATTATAAACCTTATGTAAGAATATATTTAATTGACCTTCGACCTTAAAGCTACGAAGGCTCTTTTAATTACCAAAAGAGAAAGAAAATTTCCATGGTAAATTACATAAAGGAATCCTTTCAATAAAAATATTATAAGGTCACACATCGTGCTTCGCTCCGAGAGTTGGCTCGACTCGCCCAACTTGGCGATGGCCCATGCATGGCCGTAGCCGTGGGTTTCTTCTAATTAGTTTTTATTGGTCCTCAGTGCAACTTTCTTATTTTTAATCCATTATTATGATAAGGAGCCACGCATGGTGATATGTCCATTGTAACGGATTGAAGGGGGTTAGAAGATTAACGCTCCGTTTGATAGGACTTAATTAAAGTAGTTTAAAGTCATTCAAAACAGATTAAATTAGAGTCATTCAAATCACATCAAAATAGATTAGAAATGCTCAAATAACTTTTAATGTATTTGATCCATAATTGATACTAATTTGTTGAAATTCAATAAATTTATCTACTAATTCAGATCATATTCAAATCAGATTAGATCAGACAAGAGTCATTTAGATTAAACCAGTTCAGAAAGATTCAGTCCTATCAAACACGACCTGATAATAGTTGTTAACGTCATATTACTCTCACGGATTTCAGAGGCCTTGTGCGAAATCGAATTGAACCCCCTTTCATGTAAACTTTTATTATATACAATGATATTAAATGGCTATTAATATGAAGAAAACTACGGTAACAAACAACATTTCATACGTTAATATGAAATAGACGTTTTAAATTTATAATTTGGATCTTAATGGAGACGGTTTCTGTAGCTTTTACTTCTGATGAGCAAGTTTTACACCAGAAAAACTTCCTCCCTCCGTTTCTTTTGTTTCTTTACAAAGAGAAAGTGGGGGAGTACCTAGGTGGGTAGAGAGAGAAGCAAATTAGGAGGGGACGGGGTAGTTGTTAGTGCAAGAATATAGGATTAATTAACTTCTAATTGCCCATTTCTATTTTCCTTCTACCATTAAATAAAAAAAAAACCACATATCACAGTAATCCCTTGCAACAACCCCCAACATGAAGGTAGAAATTCATCTAAAAAAAACAAATATATTGCAACAAGCTAAAATCAACCACAACATTCCGACCAACATGTCGTCGTCGGCAACAAGTCCGAAAACAAACACCCGATCTCAACCGAAAATCGCCACCACCTCCCTCCGTCAAACTCGATCTGAGCGCCGTTCGTAGACCGAACTGATCATCGATCGGCCGGATTTTTTTATTGAAGATGCAAAATAAAAGGAAACCCTGAAAACCCCCAATTCGATTTTTTTGTTAAAAATGCAAAGGAAACCCAAAAAAACCCCAAATTGATTTTAATTTTGGCTAATTGAAAAGGAAAAAGGGAAGGATTACCAGAAGAAGAAAAAAAACCAATTTGATTATTTTTTGATTGAAAATGCAAAAAAAAAGGAAATCCAAAAACCCCAATTCGATTTTTTTTATGAAATTGCAAAAGGAAACCTAGAAAAAAAACCCCAAATTGTTTCGTTTAATTGAAAATGGGAAAGAAAATGATTCCCAGAAAAACCCCAATTTGATTTTTGTTTTTTATTGAAAATGCTAGAGGAGAGAGAATGAATGAAGATATGTGGGATTTGGGGATGAAAAAATGAAAGTTAAAGTTGTGATTTGCAAAAGATTGAATCGGTGAATGATAAAGATGAGTGGATGGGGTTGAAGATGAAGAGGACATGAATGAGGTTGAAGATGAAGAGGACGTGATGGCAGTAATTGGGTTGTGTGGGTGGGGTAGATTACAGGGTTGTTGAATTGGAAAGAATGGGGAAAAGATTGATAGTAATTAGGTTGGATTTTAGATTAATTAGATTAACTGATCCAATTAGAAAATTTGTTAGTAAAGTTAGTAAGGGTAGTTGCGGAAGGTTATGTTACACATATTGGCCCGAAAAAGAAACGTAAAGAATCAAGAGAAATTGCCAAAAAAGGAATACGTAAAGAACCAAAAGAAACGGATGGAGTATTAGAAATCGAAAACAGTTTCTCAATTTTGGATGTTTAACCAGTTTAAGTTTTTAAGACCCAGACTCAGTCTAAAAAATTGGCCAAAACACACCCTAAATACACCAGGGCCATTATTACTGGCATCGATTTTACTAGTGGGATGTCTACTTCAATATGTATCTTTCATAACACGAATAATATTGGGGGGCCTAAACTGAGGAGCCTGCGTAGACTAACAATGGCCGGCCTTAGTTAACGAAGTAATTAGTATTCAAAATTGAGCAGCTCAACTTAAAATTGGTGTCACTCCATAAATAAGTGCAAACTGGTTGATTTAATGATTTACATTTTAAGAATTTAATATACAAACTCACTGTTATTTCATACGGAATATTTGTATTGTAGTAAATAAATTAGTTGTGTGCAACTTATGATTGGCAAAATGTCATAATCGTGAATAAATGCAAGCATGCATGTCATCTTAAGGCTCACGTATCAAGTATTCTTGCATTTATTCACGATTCCGAGGGGGTTCCTAGCTTGCTAGTTGCTACAAGTACTTTCTTTGTAACTGATACTGAAAGCTTCTTTATGTTTTATGTATGCCACCCATTTTTTTTTAAATGAAAATTATTTGTAAGATTTTTAGTTCACCTGTTACTGTATTAGTATACTTGGTTTGTTATAGACCAATTTTTTGATAGACAACTAATTTACTAGCTTACTTGCCAATCCTTCTATTTTGTAAGTATTATGACTTCGGATTTTAGAAAGACGCCATAAATATCCACATTGCATTGTACAATATTGAAAATATCAAGACTTATTAGAAAAAGTGGATTGTTCTCGGATGAATACACTGGAATATCAACAATAATAACAACCAATCCTTATTCCCAAAATGATTTGGGGTCGGCTAACGATAGATATCATTATTAAGGGACCGGTGCAATGCATGGACATTCATCTTAGTGTCAATTATATTCAACTATGTTCCAAATTTTGAACGACGATCATTAAATTTGTTGGGAAAACAATGACAGACCCCCCGTCTAGACACAAATCGAAGATTTTGTTTCCGTCATTTAGATTTTAGTTGCATTTTTATATGACAATCATCTGATATTTAAAGCATATATACGAAATTATTCGAGTAATAGCTACTCGTTGCCAACATTCAAAAGTCAATTTATGGTCGTCACCAACAATATATGAATGACCTAGTTGGTTAATACTCCATACTAGCTAGATTTATTTACTCATGTTAAATTAATTCATGGTGGCCAAGTTGGCTAAGCTTATATTGGCATAATCGTAAACGAGAAGAAGATTAATTCACAAGTATTATCAACTATGCTACGCCCTCCTATTGTTTTTTCCGACGTAACCATAACTTACATTTGGGTCGTTGTCTATTCACAACCATTTATAATACTTGACTCGACCTTTGATCGATGCACCCATCCAAACCAACTCTACGGCCATTTCTAATCTTCTCCCGGCCTTGCTTTTGTTTGATTTTCTTTTGTTCTTCTTCAATACGACACCCATGGATACATCTTCTATATGTGATTCCATCGAATACCTTCTCCAAAAGCTCGAAACCTTAGACGAGGAGCACCTCGAAATCCCTTTCCTATCCAATAGAGTTTATGAACTTAAAGATAAACTTATCTTTGTCAACACTCTTTCTACCGATACAGAGAATAATAAGAGAGGTTTTTTCTTGTTATCGAAAGAGATTGTTTCCGATCCAGACCTTTCATGGCGAGGTAGTGAGGTTATTAACAACGTTGTAGAGTTCGATTCTACGGACTTTACGCTTTCCCAAAATCGAAAAATGGTTGGTAAACCAACCCCGTCTGTAGTAGAGAACGAGTCTACACTTACCAAAATTACAAATAGAGTGTCGAATTTTTGGAAAAAATCCTTCACCAACCCACCCATCAACTACGTAGATTCGGCCTGGCGTAACCCCGGTCTACTAACATGTTTCGTGTACTGCTCCTTGTACCCGCAAGGCCATACAATAATCCGAGAAGATTTAATCAACCAGTGGGTGGCTCAAGAAAACTTTCTCCCGCTACTAGATAATAGTGGGTTAATTAGTAGTCATGCTGACAAAGAGTTGGAGAAGATAGGAAACCGGTATTTCTATGAGATGGTCTTAGGAGGTGTGTTTCAAGATATCACCTATGCGTATGGCACTACCCTGAGTGATGATGGATCAAATGCTGTTATACTCAGCTGTGTAATGCGCCCTGTCGCCTACATTGCTGCACGCCGCATTGCTGCTGAACTACTTGCCGTCCATGACAGTGTTATTAGTAATGATCAAGTCACAAAATATGTGGCACTTCACAACCTCGACGTTATCACTGATGAATTGCAAATCGGTGTAAACTGGTTGCGTAACCCACAAACTTTGATGTTATTTGATAGTCACATGCCTTCATTATGGAATGGAGGGTTCATGTCGTCGTCATCGTCAAGTGACAATATGCGTGTTTTAAGTTTAACTAGATCCTTAATCAAGGATTTTCGTCCAAATAGCCTTGACAAATTAAGGTACCTTCGTCTATCTCTGGATCGATCTCGATTATTATCTACCCTGCCTTGCTATTCGTTTCCCTCCACCCACCTTAAAACGCTCGCTGTGGAATATCCCAGCGCGCAAATATTACGTGGTAACTTCTTAGAAAAGCTAAGACATTTGTACTTAACAACGGAAGAGACCACCCTGCACCTAGCCAAGATGGAATCTCTAGAAATACTTGAACTTTCACGATGCAAGCATCTCGAAGATCTACCACTATCACAAGGCATGGGAAACCTAAGGTTTCTAAGAACAGTACGGATTTTTAATTGCCCGGAACTTAGGTCGCTTCCTGATAGTATGCAGGGCTTAATTCGTATGGAGGAGCTGGTGCTTCATAATTGTCGTCGTCTGGATTTAACAAAAGGCAATGCCATGAAAGCATTGCCGAGGCTTCGATACTTGGAAATGATAGGCCTACCGTTGTTGTTTGAGCTGCCTCGGGGTCTTGAGGATGCAGTTGCACTCGAGTACATGATGATTGGAAACTGCACACGACTGAGGAGGCTAACAGACGTGGTGCAGAATGTCGTGTCGTTGAAGCGACTTTGTATTTACAAATGTCCAAATTTGACAGCTCTACCAAATGGGATACGCAGTCTCACTCAGCTCCAGTCTCTACATATTGGACACTCTCCTAGCCTTGTTTCCCGATACGCTCGAGATGGAGCTGATTGGCCTATCATATCGCATGTCCCAGATGTTGTGCTTCACGAGGAACCCACAAACACCCAGGTTTTAATTTACTCCACTTGCTTACATGCTTGCATTTGGTTCGAATATATATTTCACTTCTTGTATACGACTATACGAGTATATGTTAAAGATCCCCAAAGTAAAACTACCAATATGGTGTGTATATTTTCACCAGGTCAAGCAGCAGAAGCCAAGCTCGTCGTCTTACTCCCAAGAGAAGAATCCCCATTTCGACCAATTCGTCCCCTTCTTTGCACTGAAAGCTCAAATGGCGCCGGATAATGTTGGATCTTCCGGAGGTACATTTCAATTTCATCGAATTCATATCATATATAGTTTGAATACTCGAGATTCCGATAATATTGTAGACTCAAGATTCCTACTTTCTATTTAGGAGTGTTCATCTTTAAACTTTTTACTTAGAATCTTTCCTTATTTGTACATATAAAGACCAAAACACCTTACTTGTTTATTGAAAATGCATGTGAGACATACCCCTATGTGTAATTTTACGCCAAATGGACCCTAAAACTCATTCTTTATTCCATTTTTCTTAAAAACTGTGTTCCGCTCCTACGCGTTTTATAGGAACGGAGGGCGTAGAAGCAAATTTCACAGAGTGACCATAGTAATTCACACTCCAATTGTGCTAATAAGCTAGTCAGGAAAATTGAGTTTTCGATAGTAAAACTAATTGCATATATAATTATTGGTTGTCTGCAAATTTTTAGGCGTTGGTAACGAAAAATACGATTCAAAGGACTGTAGCCGATGGGACATCATTGGTCTAGTGTTGAAAGCAGTGTTCAGGTTGAGAGGCATGGTGTCAGAAAGTAGACGAGTCGAAGGTACGTATGAAAAGGAGCATCTGAAAGAAACGAAGAGAGTCGTCCAACTTCTGAATGTAGAGGAGCATCTGAAAAAAACGGAGAGAGTCCAACGTCGTCTGAGTGAAGAGGAGCTTGTGAAAGAAACGGAGAGAGTCCAACGTCTGAATGAAGAGGAGCTCAAGAAAGAAATGAAACTTCACTGCTGTCTATTTCCGGATGATTATGAAATCGAGAGAGACACATTAGTTCAACTGTGGATGGCTGAAGGCCTATTAAAAGGCGCGACCATGGAAGATGTTGGTTACAACTACTTTGGCAAGATGGTGAAGGACAAGTTCTTGTTAAGCTCGAAACTCAACATCTTGTCCAACAAGCAGATGTATAAGATAAACTCAGATAAAGTTAAGGCCTTTATGGATGAATTGCCTATGATAGAAGCTAAAGATCTTTATAAGAAATTTGATGGTAAAACTGGTGATGGATCGTACAAACACTGGCATATCTCTTTAGTGTCGGATGATATTAATCAGACAACATTATTCGAGACATTGAGGAGCTTCAACCAACTTAGAACACTGCTGTTGATTCGCAATTACGGATCTTCTCTCACAAAAGTGCCGTATGAGATGTTTGTAAACATGCAAAATCTACATTCATTAGACTTGAGTGGAAGTCATATAAAAGAGCTTCCGAGTTCAATAGGGTACGTGACAGAGTTACGCTTCCTAGATCTTTCATTCACGCTGGTTCAAGACTTGCCGGAATCCTTGGGCTGTCTTTCTGAATTACAGACATTGAAACTTGGAGGTTGCAAAAGACTTTTCTCTCTACCTAACAGCACGCAACGTTTGATCAGCCTTCGTCATTTGGACTTCAATGTGTTTGGCCAATTATCTTCTATGCCCGCTGGAATAGGGGCTCTTACAGAGCTTCGCACTCTATCAGCTTTTGTAGTTGGAAGAAAAAAGGGTGCTGATATCAGAGAACTCGGAACTCTCAATAACCTTAGAGGAAGTTTCTGCATTTCCGGGTTGGAAAATGTTTCCGAAGATGATGCTAAGAAAGCTAGTTTGTCGAGAAAACATCTTACTCAACTCCGATTAAGATGGAATCCTAATTCCAGGAAGTCGAAGAGCAATACAAATGATAATGATAAGCCTGATGATGTAATCAATAGTCTTAGGCCCAAAGGCTATGACTTAGAAGAGCTGCTGATATTGTATTTTCCGGGTGAATATCTTCCAACTTGGATGGGAGATGCACAGTTGGTTAAACTTGTTAGTATCAAACTTATACGATGTGGAAATGTTGAGCTTGACGTTGCTTTAGGAGATTTACCAGTGCTCAAGTGTCTGCACATTGATCAGATGAATCTTGTTACAGAAATTGATGATAGATTACGTGGAGCTGATGCAAAGAGTCAGTCATTTCGAAAGCTGGAGGAGTTAACCGTTGATGGCATGCTCAATCTGAAAACATGGACAGACGTGCAAAGGGACGACTTCCCGGTCCTATCTAAGCTGATTATTAGGAGCTGTCCCAAGTTAACAGCACTCCCTTTTACTTCAAGGCTTCCCTGCTTGAAGCACCTAGAAATCAGCGAATGCGCAGCGCTGCAGTCTTTGCCAGTTGCGGAGTTGTCATCTTCCCTGCGTACTTTGATAATTGATGATTGCCCGTTGTTGATGAAGAGGTACGCCAAGACGGGTGAAGATTGGGACAAGATAGAGCACGTCGAAAGCATATGGATTGATCTAAAAAACATGCACTCTGGTAAGCTTCGTACTCGATCTCTTTCAAACTTCACTTGCAAGATTCTACTGAACCTTTCACTTTCTCAGTAGCATTATATATTGAACATTTTATTTTGTTGCTCATCCAAGATGAAAATTGGTGTTTTGTTGTTATGCAATTGCAGATTCGGATTCAAATTCTGATTCTAGTGATTTCAATGGTGATTTCGGTGATGATACCGTCACAGCTGAAGCGGAGTAGGGTAACTGGGCAACCATCAACTGAGCTTTTTTTTTTTTTTACTGTTAATCGTGATGTACAGTACAAAATTTTCGTCTGTGTATCATTCATGAAACCTTCAAGCTCATTCTTGTTGCACATCTATAATACTATATTGAATTTATAGTACGGTGTACATGAAAAATGTGACGGTTCTTCAGTTGTATATAAGACATTGTCACAGAATGAAGGCGAAAATCTGAGAGCACGACAAAGCAGAACTCAAAATAGATGTAAGATACGAGTAAGGCTAAAACCGGTACATTAAACATACTACATAGTGCTCTCGTCAAAATGAATCATTACAAACAGATCCTGCTTCAATGAACAAAATAAGCTCTCTCTACATCTGATCAATGTCTTGCATCTACAGGACATTTTCTTCCAGAGCAAATATACCGCGAAGTATTAACCATTTGAGGTAATCGATGTTTAGACAAAAGTTAAAATGCTGAAGCCAGAACCAAAGACCTGATAAAAAAGAAGATTATACCCACATTTTCAACTGGTGCTGTGACTCATACATTCTTGAGCTTCTTCATCTTAGAAGGTGGCCATCTGCCTTTCTTCCTCATCATTCTTTTGCGCACAAGACGTTTCCTACGAAGTCTGATCTTCTTATCAATCTTCATCTTCATCTTTTGTTCAAGCTTCAGCTGCAACTTTGACTCCAGTGGCATATTCTGGATACCGAGTTTCTCTTCCTCATCTGTTGATTCGCCATCACCACTTGCTGTGGCTGGTTCATCAGGACCAGCTGATGCCTTAGCAATGACAGCACCTCTCTTCTGAGATACTACCGGAGCATGAATCTGAAAGCTTTGTCCAGATGTCAAGTGAACCCCAAGAGAAACACTTTGCAGCCTGATTGCTGAAAACCAAACTCAAAAACTGAGGATCCACTTGAAGCATAAACATTTCATACATCAAACAGAAGAGGATTGTTTTTTTTTTTTTGGTCAAATCGACATAATGATTGAAGAGATCAAAACATAGCCAAAGCTCTCATTCATATAACGAATGTCTGCTTAATCTTTATACTGATAAACGTAAGCATGAACATATAGCATTTGAATAATGCTAAGAATCGAAAAGCAGGAGATTTACGTGCACAATACAGCCTAACACAAAATCAAACACATAGCCACAGTGTATACAAGGAACATTGCAACCAACTCAAAATCAGTTTCCTCTTTAAGTAATCAAGCTGATACATCAAGCATAGCTAACGAACAACGAAACCATAACCAGGTCTCCCATTCAGAGCTCCAGATAATCAAAAGTTTAGTCCAATCCATATACACTGGTACTCGAAAACCAATATGGTATGATCTATCTTCAAGCAGATGCGCGGCAAACACAAAATCATAGTTCACAGAAACATAACATTGCACATTAGAAAGCCAATTTAACAAGACAATTCTAAACACATCTCCCATTATGATGAAACAAAGCACTATGAAATAGGCATAAAAACCTGAAAACTTAAACAAATCCCTTCTTTTATCCCCAAACCCCAAATTAAAAACACTGAGGCGAAACAAATTGCGACATCAGCTGAACTTTTGTCTCACAAATGAGCAATTGGCACACTATAGCAGCAAGTAGTTCCAAAATTCCACTCTCAAACAAGATATGAAACAAGAATTACTAACCCATTTGCAAAGATAACTCGAAATCGGGCCAAATACCGAAAAACCCACCTCTATTGAAGTATCTTAGATGATTAGACAGATGAAACAACAATAAAAATGGCGTAAAATTGACTCAAACCCCCAATTCAACATCAATTCCAACCGCACTCCAACTGTTCGATAAAATGCCTCAATGAAACTTAATTTCAAAATAACCCAACATAATTTGGCAATGTTACATACACGAAATTGGGTTTCTTAAGCAATGCAATTACTAAGCTACTAAACACGTAAAAACGTAAAATTCAGTAGCGTGAATCATACATACAAAGCAGAAAGTAGAGAACAGTAATCAACTGTGTGTAGGAGAATGAGAGAGAGGCTTACGAAAGGAGGGAGGAAGGGAGACGGAAGCTGAGGGAAGGGTAGGAGAGAGAGAAGTGAAAGGGGAAAGGAGCGCCATTTTCTGTGTGCTTGAGCAGCAGCAGCAGTAAGTGTGGAAGAGAGAGCTGTGTCTTTCTGGATAAGCTTTTCTTTCACGATAAAATGAGGAGAATGTATTATTGGGTTGGTCTGTTTGAGTAGGGGTGCTCACCGATCCAAAATTAACCGAACTCGGACTACTGGATTGAGTCAAACGAGTGTCCAGTTATTATTCAAGTTCCATTTTCTTTTGTTTTAATTTATATGACTCGAGGAAATTTGGTTTAGCAATTGGTCTGGTAAAACCGGAAATCCGAAAATAATGCTGATTGAAGATATTGCCCATTAATTCGATTGTCACACGAAGTTGGTTTGAATCAGACCCAGTTAACTCAACCTTTAAATCACAGTTGCCCGTTTTTAGCTTACTAACAAGCCGCAAACTAACCTAATTACCTCAAGACCGCCAAATTATATAACCAAAAGACTCGAACTTGAAATGAGTAAATGACACAATATTATTAGAGATATATTTTAATTTGGCGGAATTAAAATTCAAACTGTTGGATTACCCGTTACCTTTTAATCTAATATCTAATATTCACGCATTATTTACTACTCTCTGTATAGAATTACACACCTTTATACATACTAGGTAATGTCACATACTCACATGCACGAGTCCATTAGAATTAAGAATGCAATACATTTGCATTTGCATGATCAATAAGCCTCCTAAAATAAATACGGAAAGGGTAAAAATCGCTATAGATATATATGCATACAATGCATTATTGCATTGGAAATAAGCCTCCTAAAATTGAGGCAAATTTTGGCCCAAAGCTAATCCTTTTACATGACCTTAGCAAGAATTCCTTGGTTTTTGGAAGATTTGTTGTCTCTGCGTGTGAGAAACAAGATCAGCAAAAACAAGAGAGAGGAGAGAGAAACTTTCAAAAGAAGATCAAGAAGCAAAATTACAATAAAATTTATAGAATCATCCAAAAAGTTTTAAGAAAAAAGAAAAATGATTAGCAGGGGAGGCTGATCATTAACCAAAAGATCATTAGCCTGCCTCTTTCTCCCCTGCTTACTAACTTTATGTTATGTTACATCATTTCATTTGTATAAAAACCATATAATAAAATTTTTGTTGCATGTATATGATTAAATTCACATGAAATTTCATGTGGTGATGGGTATCAAATAACAGCCATGTCCGATGAGACAAAGATGCTAAGCAAACGTAACAGCATGCCTCCTGACGGGGTTTCGACGTGGAGTTGTGCCTCCCACAGGTCGATGCCTTCTGCGAAACCAGAGAGGCTGTACAAAGTTTGGCCTGGCAACAATGTACGTTCATCATCTTGTTATATTATCAAATGTTTCGAATTATTATTATTATTTACGTTGTTATGTTAACGAATTTGGCTATGCATAATCGATTTTTCGTTCATTCGTTGTCAATTATAAGACATTTCTGTGTGTTTGTGTCTAAAATCTAAATTGTGATTATCGTTTATTTTTGTTACACTTATTTGATGTAATGTAATTATGTAAATTACCAATTGTTGCGCGATTTTTTGTTATTGACAATGTAAATTAGGTTTGGTTAGCTTTGAATTAGGGAAGGGGTATGAGGATTCGAACCACAAGGCTTTAATGAAGTTCAAACGATCAATGGACACTAGGGTTTAGTCCAATATGCATGAAATTTTTTATTTGTGCTTAGTAGAAATGATATTGTGCCCTTTGTGGGGGCGTACACTAACTATACGAGAAGGTGATGCTGAAATTGAGTATCATTTTATAGCGCTATCTCATTCCTCGTGAAGATTAGGTTTATTGGCCGAGAATTAAAATTTCTTTTTTGGATGGCAGAAATTTCTATGTGGTGGAAGATTAGTACTTGGTCCGGATGCAGGGTCGTTATACCTGTCCTCGTTCTTGATAGGGTGTCCTGCTATAACATTTTGTATAAGGATGTTGGTTAGGATTGAAGAACATGATCCCTTGTATGGCTACGGCGTGCTGATAAGTGGTGTTATTCTCACGTTTTTGGTAAGTCTAACTTGCTGTTAAAAGGGTAATTTCCTGTAGTTATGTCTGTCTTATACATCTTGTACTGTCAAACAATGTAGGATTTGCTGTTCCTGTACATGACCTCTGTACGCGATCCAGGAATAGTCCCTAGGAACTTACGGCCACTTGATGAAGATGATATGGAAACACCTACACCATCTATGGAATGGGTTGCAGGAAAGACTGCAAATCTCAGGATTCCGCGGACAAGGGATGTGGTGATCAATGGTTACACTATCAAAGTCAAGTTTTGTGATACTTGTAGGCTGTATCGTCCAGCCCGTGCTTCACATTGCTCTATCTGTAACAACTGTGTGCAGAGATTCGATCACCACTGTCCATGGGTCGGTCAGTGCATAGGACTAGTAAGTATATCCTCAGCATTTTGGCTTACAGCAGCATTAGTACATTTCAATGCTTAGGCAGTTTGTATGTTATATGTGTGTTATGTCCTGCATCAGACAAAGGCCTTATCAGACTGCAGGCTTTTGCTTAAATTAGCCTCATATTTCACTCTGATTTTGCGGTTCTGAGCTGGTGTATCATCCTGATTCTCGGTATCTTACATAACACTAGTCTACTACATACTGTCCTACAGTCTGTGTAATGTCTCTTGTTCTGATACACTACTGTTAATTAGGGTTTTTTTAATGTATTTGTTCTTACTAGAAATCGATCTCTAATGCTGTTGCAGCGAAACTACCGTTTCTTCATCCTGTTCATATCATCATCAACATTCCTGTGCATATATGTCTTTACATTCTCGTTGATCAACCTTCTTCGTAGAAGAGGAACTTTCTTACACTCCATGTCCGATGATGTTGTGTCCGTAATTCTTGTATGTTACTGCTTCGTGGCTGTCTGGTTCGTTGGTGGGCTTACAGTCTTCCACTTTTACCTGATGTCTACTAATCAGGTAATAATCTTACATCAGACATCATTTTCAGTATTTTTACCTCAAAACTTGCTGCAGATCAGACTGTAATGATGTACTAAAGCTACAATTTTTACTGTCAAATAATTACAAACTCTGATGTCTGTTTTACATTCTGACAAATGGTATTTCCCAAGGCAGACGACATATGAGAATTTCCGGTACAGGTATGACAAAGATAAGAACCCACACAATTTGGGAGTGATCAACAATCTAAAACAGATTTTCTTCTCCTCAACTCCGCCTTCAGCTATCGACTTCAGAGAAATGGTGCTGGTTGAAGATGTTCCTGCAGTACCTGAGACCCCAAGCTACCGTGATGGGTACAATGGATTCAGGAAAACTTTCGACATGGAAGTCGGAAATAGGCTTACTAAGAATGGAAGTCTAGTGGTTTCGGGTATTTTGCAAAACTTGGACTATGCTGGTATTGATGAGAAATTGAAGAAGGTAACTTGTGGAAAAGATGGTCCGATTGATCTGTTGCTAATTAATCCAGGTCATGTAGCTGCACAACATGGGCATTACCCCAAAACTCAAGATGAAGTTTTCGCGTCAAAAGCTGAGAATTTTCGAGTTTGTCGGACTGCAGGGCAAACTACAGGAGAGTAGGAAAGGTAAAACCTTTCATTTCCTTATAATTTTGTCCTTATGGCGGAACCATAATGAAAGTTGTGTCGAGAATTGCAGACTATTGCCGTTTTTTTTTTGTCTAAGACAACACAAATTAAATTAAACGTGTTGGTGAATGTGTGCTCGATCTCTAAGTCTCGGCCATACAAAGACCATTTCCCTGGTCTGCACCCTTTATTTGATGTGTTTGAGATCATTGTTAACATGAAGTATCATATTATTTGCAGTTGACATAAGAGTACAGGGAAATTGCTGATTCAACAGTTGTGCTTGGAAATGCTAATTGTACCATGAACTACCCCTGGTGACTGATGGGAAAAATTGGCATGAATTGAATACATTGTATTTTGAGATACATGTATGTTTGTGAATGTATTGGAAAAGCTCCTTAGTTAGCATGTTCCATAAAAGAAGTGAAGTTCAATGTAAAGGGGTTGTGTCCCTTCCGGTCACATCTATCGTGTATATGGGTTGTGCAGATAGTCAAGGTTGTGCTTTTGTAAAAATGTTAAAACCTATGCCTTTTCTTTTTCCTTTCTCGCTTTTTCTACCGTCTTGACAATTCACTATCTTGTGTTGATATCACCTATAGTATTAGGAGATCCTTCTCTGACATTCAGTTCTAAGGTTAACTTCTTTATACATTCGGAGTAGTACATTTTGAGACCTAGTCATTTGTTTAACAAAAATTCTCAAAACCACTAGCATTAAACTTACTAAAGAATCACAACCACTTATCTATTGGTTTCTCCAAAATCTCTCATGAGACCGTCTCACACAAAATTTACTAGTTTGTTTCGTACAAAATCAATTCACCAATTTCCATTCAATCTCAAATCACGACTTGTTGCACAAAGGACATCTGGACATAACTATAACTTCGTGGTGAAATAATATCTACGTTTTGAATTTTTTTTTTTCCAATAACTATGAAAAATTATTGTATTCGTTCACATACTCCACCCTAAGAAATCTACTTAGGCTAACTATACATACACGTTAAACTTTATCACCGACGTATCTAAATAAAACAATACTCGGTAAATCAACTCAATTTGATTAAACAAAAAGCAAACATCTGAACTCAACAGTCAATTCAATAAACCAGGTCAATTTAATCTAATTCAATTAATTAAGTTTAACTTAGTTAAACAAAATTTACGTACCAAAAGAAACAGAGGACTTCATTCCCCCTGAAATGATGCAAGACATGCAATCAGCCGAACCGCGTGAAGACAAATTCTACGGGGTAATTAACGTAATATGCATGGCTGCACGTCTGCTTGGTCCGACTAACCAAACCAACTTCATTTTATAATGATTCTTATTATTGTTAATAACGTCACTCCTTACTCGTATTCGTAACTCTATTTTAAATGGACAGATCAGGTTATCCGACTTCAAATCATTTCAGTATTATAGCTCATTTATATTACTACTTATAGTAATTGTATGAATCATTTCCGAGTATATGGAGATTAATATCGTCATTCCTTACTCGTATCCGTAACTCAATTTCAAATGACGGACCAGGTTATCCGACTTCAAATCATTTCAATATTATAATTACTCTATAGTATTACGGAGTACTACTTATAGTAATCGTATGAATCATTTCCGAGTATACGTGGATTAATCAAAGATTAAATTTCTCAGTTAGCATAATGATTATCGAAATAATTGTACCCGAAAAAACCGCGAGATCGGCAAAGACCAACTGAAACATCCGCCCTTTTCCAGCGTGGCCTACGGCTACGTGCCAGATAATCTCATAAAACATTTGTTATTATAATTATTAATTAAATAAAAATAAAATGACAAAGAAAATAAGAAGAGAGAGAAAAAGTGTGGACATTTTCAATATTGCACAAAAGGGAAGAATTTGCTGTGACAAGTAGTAGCGTAGGAGAGAAGAACAAAAAATAGAAGGAAATAAAAAAGTTTATTTACTCCTTTTTTTGCAATATTTTTGTGGGGTTTTTTTTTGGGTAAGAATTTTGCTGAGCAAAGTTTGTGAGAACTGTGAGAAATTCTCGAATTTTTTAATTAATTTTTTTCTAATTGTTTCTTTACAGTGTCAGTTTCAGAGAATCGACTGAGAATTTTGATACCATTTTTATTAATTTTGGGGGGGGATTGGATTATTTTTTGGGGGTGGAGGAGATGAAAATTTGCAGTGATTGCTGCAGATGTGATGAAAGGTAGAGTCTTTGGGAAGTTTTGTATCTGGGTTTTTCTGGGTTGATCTTAATTCGTCAATTGATGGCAACGAACCAACCGAGGAAGCTTTATCAAGCTTGGAAGGGCAATAATGTAATTTCCCCCCTCTTTCTTTTACAAGTTTTTGCTGTTTATGATCATGAAATGAAATGACACTCTTTGTTGTATGAAATTGTGTTCTGATAGAGTAATTAACTTGATTATATGTTGAATGTATTATGTGCAATTAGTAATAAACTGGGTTTATTTAAGGTTTAGTTATTGTGTTGTGTTGATGTGAATTTTTGGAGTTGTGTTACACTTGACTGGGTTTATAGTTGTTGGATAATAGTATGATTGAAGACATGATCATAATTCATAGGTGTTGACTTTTGAAATCAACAAGATGATGGTGTATATGTCTGTGGAGCAATCAGGGTTTAGTAATTTGGTGCTGGGTTATCGTGATATATACACTTCATATGACGATTCATGTTAGCCGGCCCCTAATCAATTCGGGACTAAGGCTGGTCATTGTTTGGATATTATGATACATGATTGAAGAACCGTTTTTTGGGTGGTGAAATTGCTGAGAGAAAAGGAGAAGTGTAGTGAGGTTTGTATGAACTCTTATGTGTGATACATGCGTGTTGAAGAACAATTTTTGGGTGGTAAATTCTGGAGGAAGAGATGTGCTATGAATTAGTATGCACTCTAAATGTGTGCAAATCGCGATTAATACACTCTTTGCGGGTTTTATATTCAAGGGAACGGAAGATAAGCCGCAATGGCTTTAGTATTACCTGAGAAGAGTTATAGGAAGGTTTGTTTTTTGAGTTTGTGGTCAAAGATGAAGGCATAATGTGGAAAGTTTGGAACTTGAAGCTAGTTTGTGGGGAGGAGGGGCACAATTTCATGGTACTTGACATATGAAGAAATTGTACTGTGCAATTTCTGAGCTTTTTGTCATCAAGTTTGGTTTTTTTTTGGGTGAAGGTATATTCAAGTTTTTAGATAACCTGAATCAATCTACATGTACGATATGTTTAGCTGCTTTTAGTGTGTATCGTAATGCAATGAAGAATATATGATGTGTTAGTTATTAATCTATACATAAGTGGTTGAATCATCCGGGTAGTACTTGTAAATAGTTGCAGAGTTTTCGTATATGATGGTGTTTTCATAAGTTGAACTTGAGTAGTTGCAAATTAACATATTCATGTATCTAACTGATCATCCCTATATCTCGATCCCCCCCCCCCCTTTCCCCAAATCTTCCTCAATCATTTGTACAAAATAACTTGTATTACACTGCAGCTGTGATACCAATTATGCTCTAATAGTTGCATGTACATCAGGTCTATATGTTTTCATGTCACTCTTCTCCCCCCTCTTCAGTTTCCACATTTTCTGTACCAAAAGGGATATTTAGTAGTAATTGTGATTACATTTAAATAAATATGTACGAGCTAGTGTAAGCGTTTTAGTGAAACAGCCCCTTATGTGAATGAGTATGGTTTCACTGCCAGCCATTTAAGCCTCAACATCATTCCGGATGTTGTTGAGCCACTTTTTCTTTTGCTGTCAAGGGACACTGAAGCTGATTTAATATCTAGAGTCAGACTGACATTCATTGAATGTCAAATCAATCTAGGATTTGTATGTTTTGGGTTAATTTGAAACTAGTATTTTGCTGATGAAATCGTTTGTTGTATGGTACTAGAAATTCTTCTGTCATGGGAGATTCATATTCGGACCTGATGTGGGATCACTCTTTCTATCAACTTTCTTGATTGCTGGGCCTGCAATAACATTTTGTATAAAGATATTGCTGAAGGCAAGAGACAACAGTATATTTTATCCTGTAGGGGCAGTGGGATTGGTTCTCACCGTGCTGGTAAGTTTGGTTTGACACTATTCAAATTAGCTGCATGAAGTATGGCTAAATAAACTCTTGCTATGTTTAGATTGTAGAATTATGTATTATGTATTCACACAATGTGTGAGAATACCAAGGACTCAAGGAGGTCTTTGGTGACTTGGTGAGTGTACAATATGTAAATTCCTGATGTTATGTCTATTAAATAACAACTCAACCATTTACACTTTCTAACGGATAGAGTATTAGAAGTATAGAAGGAAAGGGGGCGGCTTGAAGAAAATAACAATGATAGGGAATGTATCTTTCTCCCTCATCAGCAATTTCTGCTCAATTGCACACAGTATCTCTTTAGAAGAGAAAGGTCTAGGAAAAAACATGCATTTTCAATTTACAATTTTAGTTGCTACTATATGGCTATATGCTAGTGTAGTATTTGATTTTTTTTTAATCACAGGATCTGATCTTTCTATATATGACTTCTGGGAGAGATCCTGGAATAGTTCCTAGAAGTCTGAAGCCGCCTGAACCAGAGGAGACATATGATGTTACAAACCCTTCAATGGAGTGGGTCCATGGAAGGCACCCACAGTTAAAGATACCCAGAGTGAAAAATGTATACGTAAACGGTTATGCTGTTAAGGTGAAGTTTTGCGATACATGTTTACTCTATCGTCCTCCTCGTGCTTCCCATTGCTCCATCTGCAACAACTGTGTACAAAGATTTGATCATCATTGCCCATGGGTCGGTCAGTGCATTGGACTTGTAAGTTACCTTCTGTTTGACTTTCTCAAGCTCACTTATAATTTGTGGTAAAAGTCTACAAATTAATTTCATACTTTCATCCTATGTTGCCATACTCCAGTCCCAGCCCACTCCCCTGTTTTATAGGAAGTGATCAGTTTCGAACATAGGCTTGTTATCGTCCAAATGCATGAACACAAAATTATTTTCTTTAATGGTGTAATGCAGCCTGTTTTCTGAGTATGTGATGTTTTGCCATATTTCTTTGTGGAATTATGTGGATTTTGGAGGCGATCTTCTATATAGGAGTAATTATTACGGAGTAGTTCATTGCCTATGTTGAATCCCTTTGTAGATAGTGCATGGAAGCGCAAGTCCTGAGGTTTGGTGATGCTAGGCTTCAAAATTCTGTTGGTTAAGTTTTGGAATTATAAATCGGACATTGAGCAATCTGTATCGTAAATCAATTGATATTTGCTGTCTTCCTCGAAAAAGAAGGATTAGGTTTTTTCTTATTACGTCAAAAGTTTTGTTTGTATGAGCATCTCATATTGGTCCATGGATGCTAAAGGCAGCTAATATTAGCGGTGTCTTGAGTTTTATTGGATTATTCGTGTGTAAAGTTCCATATGAAGACCTTATTAAAAGATTTGACTAAACAGAGAACATAATTGTTCATTTTCAAGACTTACAATATACTTATTGCAGCTATTCATCATTGTCTTCTGACTTGATAGAGATCTTTTTGCTTTGTTTTGTTGCAGCGGAACTACCGTTTCTTCTATCTGTTCATATCAACAGCAACAATCTTGTGTTTATATGTTCACATATTCTCATGGATTAGCCTCCTTCATGAACATAAGGGTGTTTGGAAGGCAATGTCGCATGATGTGATCTCTGTTATCCTGATAGTGTACTGCTTCGTAGCTGTCTGGTTTGTTGGAGGGCTAACTGCTTTTCATTTCTACCTCATCAGCACCAACCAGGTAATGGCCTCCAGAAGTGCTTAATTAAATGTGATCCATCCTTGTAGCTTTCAGGAAAATTACTGTATGGCAGTTAGTCTTGATTTGATTTGCGACTGACTAAGTGCCGGCTAACAGAATTAGGAAAATAAGTACTGTTCTGAGACCCAGAAAATGAAAGAGGGGAAATTGTCTGAAGTTTCTAGCTATTATTAGGTTCTGGACTACATATCTACATGCTGCATAACGGTGTTCTCATAGGAAACTGCTATAGCGATGATGCAAGAATACAAGCTTGAAATTTTCGTACAGTGAGAGATTTTCACCCTGTGTCTTTGGCAGTCATAAGACTCTTTATCTTACACAGCGTATATTGAAAATGAAACCTAACTAGCAGAACCGGAGAAGTAAAGATATGAGTAGATACCGCCGCCTATATAGGTTACACACAAACTTTATAGTGGGAAGCTTTGATGAAGTTTGAAATATATATGGTTTTTTGCAGGAGAATTCTGGATGAGTTCTGTGATCACATATAATATTATTAGATTTGCTAATCTAGTTTTCTGCATCAGGCCTTATGTGTCTTTCTCTGTATATGCAGTCAACTTATGAGAATTTTCGCTACCGGTATGATAAAAAGGAGAATCCTTATAATAGGGGAATGCTTTGGAACTTCATTGAAGTGTTCTTTTCAAAAATGCCCCCTTCATTGAATGACTTCCAAGCAACTGTGTACGAACAAGAGCAATTGGAGGTAGTTGTTGAATCAGTACACCCAACTTTTGATGTGGATAAGAGCTCAAAGGAGAAAATCGACATTGAAATGAGCAATAAGGTTATCGATGATGAAGACTATTCACTTCCTAAGATTTTGCGGAATTTGGACTATGATTATGAAGAAGATAACGTGAAATCAAAAGGTGATGAAGAATCTATTGCAGATCCATTTTTGGTCACTGAAGAGCCAAGACAATATTTGCACAACTCCTTAGCTGGAGATGAGTTCAATGATGAAAAGTATCAAAGAAGCAGCTCATATGGAGGAGCTGTTTATCCCGTGGAGCAAAGCACTCTAGATCCACGGTATTGACATTGCTATTTTATCTTCGTCATTTCATATCCAGCAGTACTGAGTCATTGTGTCCCAAGTTTTTTTTATCCATGTTTGATGTTTCTTTAGAACATCACTATCTCTGACATGAAAACTTTCACTTTCGAGGCCTCATTGTCTTTGCTTCCTACTTCCACCTTCCACACCTTAATTGGTCTTGCAGTTTGGTTTTGTGTTGGTCTAATAACATTCAGGATGTCTTGATGATCTTCCACCGATTTTGTATCATTGTTTTAACTCTTTTACTGCTATCTGATGGAACACACCCAAGCTATTTGATAACCAAGTTATCAAAGTACTAATCTTTGATCAGTTAGCCTTGTGTGGTATTTGATCGATGTTTTTTTTGTGTTACAGGCTGGATCATTCATCATCCGCATAATGTGATACTAATTTTGGCGAAACATTCATCTTCTTCTGGACATAGATATTCTTTGGGAGGTTCGTTGGTGAATTATAGAACAGCAATGCACATAAACCAACCTGATCACCAAGTACTGCAGTGCAGCGCGTATAAGTTTACAGGAAAGAAGCGCTGAGGTTTCAATCGTCTCCCTCAGACATGTCGCTCCTGTTTTCTGTACTTCGGATTTTCATGCTGCAAGCTCTTTGACCTTTTTTTTTTTTGCCATAGTCTGTAGAGTTTAAGACTGACAATCCGATATCATGGTTGCTAATTTTACAGGGGACTTTCATAAACACATACCATTTCATTTTTCCCCAAAGTTAAATTCTTTCACACAACTGTAAATTATTTTCTGTTCATTTTAACTGATTAGACAAATTCTTTTGCACTCCTATGCAATTCCTGTCCATTTTATTACTTCACACAGATGACATTACCATATTACCAACACGTACAGGCCAAGGTCGATCTAATTAAACTCACTTGTAACACCCGAAATTTTTAAACAACAATCACCGTCAGTTTATGAACTATGCAATATGAGACGAAGATAAAAACA